>OZ004704.1:199825628-200425628 GCA_963924515.1 Vespertilio murinus
AAAAATTTTCCTACAGCCAATTCATTATGGGATGAAGATGTTTGTGGCAAAAATGCTACTGTGAAAATACTGGACATGCCCTGAGATACCTTCCATCTCGGACACTTTATGGTCGGAAGATCGTGAAGGAGGATGAAATGGTTAGTTTTTGGTGGCTTTCCCTTTCTCATCTCAGTGTTTCTTCCCCTTGCCACTGCCTCCAGGCTTCTACTGGATGGTTTTAAGAGATCGCCAACCTTTCAGATCTCACGGACCACCAGTGGTTTGCAGACCACCAGTTGGCGACTGCTGGTTCAGGACTCCAAAATGGTCACCTTAGTCACCAGTATTGGTTATAGTAAAATTTTGCTCCTTGTCTGCCTATCTTTGTCCATCCATGAGGTTAGATTTCTTGTTTCTCCTCTTAGCTTTCACTCATGACAATGGAGCCATGTGGTCATTCATTTATTCATTTACTAGGTACCAGGCACAGTGCTAAGGGCAGAGGATGTAGTGAGAGAGAAATGGACATTGTCTTGTGCTTGTGGAGTGAGTATGATGGTGGAGGAGACAAATATGATGATAGGTGTGATGAGAAAGGAACCAGCTTGGTGAGGACAGTTATTAGGGGGAAGTTAAGGGGAAGAAGGATGTGATAGTTAAGATCTCTTTGAGGACCAGACTGTTGAGCTGTGGCTTAACTGGTAAGTAGGAGGGAGAGAAAAGAAGCAAGTATTTGTGCGTATGGTGGGGAAGAATTTTAAGGATGGGGAAGGGGGATGTCAGTTCAATTGAGAGCAAGGATTTTTGATTCTTGTTTGCTGCTGTACCCCACCCAATGCCTCAAGTGGTAGGCACTCAATGAGTAATTATTGAAAGAAAGAATAAATTGAGCCACACAGATAAAGTCCCTGTGGTATGAAAGGAACTAAAGAAAACCAGGGTCCCTGCTGTTTTCAGAAGCTCTAAGCAGCAAGAGTTGAGGTCAAGGAGTTGATGAGGAGGCTCACTTAGTTTTCATTCTCCCAAAAAGAAGATGTGGAGACCAGAATCTAGGTGCAGGTAGTTTTTATTTATGAAACTCGGAATGGGAGAACTGAAGAAAAGAGAGAAAAATCAATAAGTAAAGTAGAGGTTAATGAATGGGGGTTGAATCCCATTGGGGACCTCTGAGTAATCTTGTGGAACAAGCCTGAGCACTGTCCTCCCAAGGGTTGGGGACTGGCATTCATCTGTGACTCATGCTCTCACTGGTTGAGAAGTGTCCCTGGGAACATCGAGTCTCTACCACTTCCGGGCTGCCCTGCTCTGCGTTGAGAAAACTCTTAGGCACAGGAGTCACTTGGGGTGGGAAGAGGCCATCTTCTCAGCCACCCTCTACCACTGCTGCAGGTGAACTTAGAGGAGGCTGGAGGGTCTGGCTGGACATCAGCAAGGTCTGACAAGAGGGAATTGTGGTTTTGAGGACTTTGGCTGTGGGAGGTGATCAGCAGTAGAGTCAGAGCTCTTTCTCTCTTCCTCTCTCTATCTCTCCCTTCATTCCACAAGTATGTATTGCTGTGGTTTGGCTTCTTAGAAAGCTGAGCAGGCAGTTGAAGGAGTGTCCTTGCACTAACACTGGTGGTAAGGAGGGAACAGATATAGGAGTGGGCAAAGGGAGAATCTGACAGCTTCAGCCAACCCCATAGGGTGCTCCAGAGCTGGATCTATTCCTCACAGTGTCCTGGTGGGGTTCTGAGGCTGGTTCTTACAGGCAGCTCTGTTCAGCTGGGGCAGTTACTATCATAGAATCCACCACAATTATTCAAAGTCTTTTGCATGTTGGGCACTGTTGTAGTTACTAGAAGTGTAGCAGTGAATAGGGTGAGGAGGTGAGGGGGAGAGAACAAACATCAGGCAAAGCACAAAAACAAACAGGGTTAGCTGAATGATGTGTAGGATGAAGGCAGGATAGTAGTGAGGGAAACTTGGAAGAAAAAAGCAATCTCACCCTTACAATTTGGTGGTGGGCAGCTGCTACTTGCATTGGACTCCCCAGGAACTGTGATATGCCCCACCTCTTGGCCATAATTTCCCTCTTCTATGTAGGGGAAGCCTCCTCCCAAAGGAAGCATTGGGAACCTCTACTTTCTTTATTTTTTAATTCTTTATTGTTTAAATATGTCTCCTTATTCCCCGATTGACCTTTCCCTGGCCATTCCCACCCCCCAGCACATGCCCTAATCCCTTTACTGACTGTGTCCATGGGTTATGCTTATATGTATGCATATAAGTCCTTTGGTTGATCTCTTACCACCCACCCCTCATTTTCCCACTGAAGCTTGGCAGTCTGCTCGATGCTTCTCTGTCTCTATCTATTTTTGTTCATCAGTTTATGTTATTCATTATATTCCACAAATGAGTGAGTTCATATGATATTTATCTTTCTCTGACTGGCTTATTTTGCTTAGCATAATGCTCTCCAGGTCCATCCATGCTGTTGCCAATGGTAAGAGATCCTTCTTTTTTACAGCAGCATAGTATTCCATTGTATAGATGTACCAAAGCTTTTTAATCCTCTCATCTGCTGATGGACCCTTAGGCTGTTTCCAAACTTTAGCTATTGTAAATTGTGCTGCTATGAACATAGGGGTGCATATGTCCTTTCTGATTGTGTTTCTGATTTCTTGGGATATATTCCTAGAAGTTAAATTACTGAGTCAAATGGGAATTTCATTTTTAAAAATTATTACAATTGTTTATAGATTATTAATAATTTATAGATTATAATTTACAGATTATTACAATTGTTCCTCTTCCTCCCCACCCCCCCATAGCTACCCTCCACCCGGTTCCCATGCCACCCTCTTCCCTTACCCCCCATCCCCACCCTCTGTCCTCATCCATAGGTGTACGATTTTTGTCCAGTCTCTTCCCACACCTCCCACACCTCTTTCCCCCCAAGAATTCTCAGTCCACTCCCTTTCTATACCCCTGATTTTATTATATTCACCAGTTTATTCTGATCATCAGATTTTTTATTTACTTGATTTTTAGATTCACTTGTTAATAGATATATATTTGTTGTTCATAATTTTTATCTTTACCTTTTTCTTCTTCTTCCTCTTCTTAAAGAATACCTTTCAGCATTTCATATAATACTGAAATACATATGAACTCCTTTAGTTTTTTCTTATCTGTGAAGCTCTTTAGCTGACCTTCAATTCTAAATGATAAATTTGCTGGGTAGAGTAATCTTGGTTGTAGGTTCTTGCTATTTATCACTTTGAATATTTCTTGCCACTCCCATCTGGCCTGCATAGTTTCTGTTGAGAAATTAGCTGACAATAGTATGGGTGCTTCCTTGTAGGTAACTGTTTTTCTCTTGCTATTTTTAAGATTCTCTCCTTGTCTTTTGCTCTTGGCATTTAATTATGATGTGTCTTGGTGTGGTCCTCTTTGGATTCCTTTTGTTTGGGGTTCTGTGCACTTCCTGGACTTGTAAGTCTTTCTTTCACCAGGTGGGGGAAGTTTTCTGTCATTATTTCTTCAAATAGGTTTTCAGTATCTTGCTTTCTTTCTTCTGGCACCTTCATAATTCGAATGTTGGTACCCTTGAAGTTGTCCCAGAGGTTCCTTACACTATCTTCATATTTTTGGATTCTTTTTTTTTGCTTTTCTGGTTGGGTGTTTTTTTGCTCTTTGTATTTCAAATCTTTGACTTGATTCTTGTCATCCTCTAGTCTGCTGTTGGATCTCTATATATTATTTTTTATTTCAGTCCATGTATGCTTAATTTCTAGTTGGTCCTTTTTCATATCCTCGAGGGTCTCACTAAATTTATCAGCCTTTTCTAGAAAATTATTGAAAAACCTTATAACCATGGGTTTGAACTCTATATCCAGTAGTTTATTTTCCTTCATATCTTTCATTTGTGATCTGTTTTTTTTTGTCTCTGCATTTTGTCTGCTTCCCTGAGTTGATAGAGTGGCTCTGTGTGCTAGGTGTTCTATAGGGCCCAGTGGCTCAGCCTCCCCAGTTACCTGAGGTGGACACTCTTGGTGCACCCCTTTGTGGGCTATGTGCACAGTCTTATTGTAGTTAACCCTTAATTGTTGTTGGTATCACTGGGAAGAATTGACCTCCGGGCCAATTGGCTGTGAGGATCAGTTGTGTCTACAATGGGAACACTTCTGTGCTGGAGACACCCTTATGAGGCAAGACTTGCTTCAGTGGGGCTTTGGTGCTTATTGAATGTGCCCCCTGAGTGTGTCTCTTATGGATCTCAGGAGTTGTAATCTGGATGGTACTACTCTGACTTCTGGGTACACTGGCTCTTGGATCTCCAAGGAGGTGCTAATTTAGCCTCTGCCTGAGGCCACCCAGCAGGAGCTACAGAGAGATCTGCAGATTCCTCTTCTTTGTTTGGGTTTTGGAGGTGCACAGATGAGGCCCAGCTGTGAAGTAATGTAAGCTGCTGTGGTGCCTTGGGCCTTCTTTTGGATGTTCTGGGTCTCTCTGACTCAGCTGCAGTTTGTTAGGTAAGTTTAGGTTTCAAAGGACCAGGCCATTATATGCAAATGCATTTGCACACAGCTTGGGTGGGTGGAGTCTCAGGGTGGAGCACATAGCAATGGCTGACTGTCAGCCCTACCCTAAGAGGCCTCAGGGTCTCAGTGTACCTTGGTAATCTCTGTAAGCACCTCTAAGAGAAAGCCGCCCTTTAGTATCACCCTTAAGTTCCAGACAGTCCAGTTTCTCCCCTTATGAGTTTGGGTCCCCAGAGTCTCACCCAGAACTAGAGTTCAGAGCAGTTGGGAGCTTGTGTGTCCCTCTGACTTGAAAAAGCCAGCCATGTACTCATTTGCCAGCCCTCTCAGTGCATGTGCCTTCATACCTCTGCACCATATTCTTCTTCATAGAAAAATAAGACATCCCCTGAAAATAAGACCTAGTGCATCTTTGGGAGCAAAAATTAATATAAGACACTGTCTTATTTTCAGGGAAACAGGGTAGTTGTAGAATTTCCACTTAGCCAACCTTCCTGTGGTTCTGGATGATGTCCATTTTTTCTTTTAGTTGCAGTTTTGAAGTGGTTGTGTGAGGTGGCAAGTTCAGGTATTTACTTCTGCTGCCCTCTTGGTTTCTCTGGGAGTTCCATTCTTAATTTTTTGAGGAAACTCCATACTGTTTTCCTCAGTGGCTGTACCAGTCTGCATTCCCACTAGCAATGCATGAGGGTTCCTTTTTCTCTGCATCCTTGCCATCTCTTGTTGTTGATTTGTTGATGATAGCCATTCTGATATGTGTGATATGGTACCTCATTGTCGTTTGGTTTGCATCTCTCAGATGTGACTTTGAGCATGTTTTCATATGTCTCTTGGCCTTCTGTGTGTCCTCCTTCAAAAAGTATCTATTTAGGTCCTTTACCCATTCTTTGATTGGATTTTTAAAAATTTTACTTTTGTTAAGTTATATGAGTTTTTTATAAGTTTTGGAGAGTAGACCCTTATTGGATATAACATTGGCAAATATGTTCTCCCATACAGTGGGCTTTCTTATTGTTTTGTGGATGGTTTCTTTTGCTGTGCAGAAGCTTTTTATTTTTATATAGTCCCATTTATTTATTTTCTCCTTAGTTTCCATTGCCCTAGGAGCTATATCGGTAAATACATTGCTACAGCATATGTCTGATATTTTGCTGCCTATGAATTCTAAGATTTTTATGGTTTCCTCTCTTACGTTTAAGTCCTGTATCCATTTTGAGTTTATTTTTGTGTATGGTGTAAGTTGGTGTTCTAGTTGACCCTCTGCTTACTTGTTGGCAGGCAACCTAGGGTTTTAAGAGGTGGAGGTTGGCATGTCTTCCTGCTTCCTCTGTCACCTTCCACCCAGAACAGCTGGCACAGCCTCGGACCTGATCATTAACGCAGGGAGGGGTGGTGGATTGGCAGAGGTGGGACTGGGCCTAAGCTAGGACCAATACTGTCTTTGTGTGTCTGCCTGGCTCACTCAGACAGTCTGCTGGCCTGCCTCACCTGGGTTGGTGTATGTAGGGGCTGACTGTACACCTCCTACTGGGAGTGAGGGAGGCACCCCCAGCCAGGCCCAGGCTCTGCTGGTCACCTTCCCCCATCCCAGAAAGGTCAAGCGTCCCAGCTGCTGGGGAGTCTGGCCACAGCTGTCCTCGAGGTCATGGGTCATTACTGTGGGAGGGCAGCATAGCCTTGGCTTGGGCAAGGGCACAGAGATGTCAGCCTGGCTGGTGAGGGACCAGGAGCAAACCCAGACTGCCTGTGGTCCTTGATCCTCAGGGACAGGATCTCCGGGCAGCCTTGCTGCTCCAGGCAGCTGAGGGCACTGCTGGGGATCCCATGGCCTGAGGGTGCTGAGGTCCAGAGAGTGGAGTTGTCCTGGGCTGGGGGAGCAGTGATTTGGATTCGGTGTGGAACAAAACAAACCCAACCCAACACCGAGTTAATTAGTGATTAGCCCCTCTATTTCTGTGGCTTCCTGGTGGATACAGAAACAAAGTGGTGGGAGGGCTAGAAAACCTTTGGAAGCCCAGCTCTTGTCTACAGCATGAAATAAGAACCGTGCTAACTCCTAACAGAAGTGTAAGCAAGGCAAAGACAGTTCTCACTTTTGGTGGTGGGGCGGGGTGAAGTGGGGTGGGGCAGGATGGGGTGGGTGCTGTTTTGCCTCTAGCCAGAGCTCTTGAACAGCCTGGACTTCGGGTTTCCTCTTCCTTTCCCTTCCCTGGCTTCCCAAGGTTGGCTGCAGAGATCCCTGGGACTTTTTAGAGTTGCAGCACTTACCAAGTGAAAGTGCAGCATAATCAGTTAAATGTGAATTTCAGATAAGTGAACTTTTTCTTTTTTTGAGGATAAGTATGTCTCATGAATTTTGGAAACAGTCATATATACTTATACTAAAATATTTCATTTTCTGAAAGTCAACAAATTAGAATAATACATGGGACATACTTATCCTCCAAAATCAGTCATTTATCTGAAATTCACATTTTACTGGCATTCTGGATTTTATCTGCAAAACGACTTGAGAGCCATGTCTCCTTTAGCATATCTTGTCCAGGGAAGGGAAAGTGCTCTTTGAGGTGCATCTGAGTCCAGGCTCCTGTTCAGAGGTAGGTACTTTGGTCTTCTTCTTCCCCTGGTCCTAGAAGTCAGAAGAGATGGAGGAAGCTGGAGTTTAAGGACATGTTTCCTGGTTTCTGCTCACCCACGATGTTAGCAGTGGATTGGAGTGAGCCCATAGTGGACAGATTGCTGTGTAGTAGGGAGAACCTTATCCCACTGTGAGGAGCAAAGAGTAATGGTGGTGAGAACTCATGGCAAGAGAAGGGAAGTGGTAGAGGAAGTCTGAAGAGCTTCAGGCACATACGGTGTGTTCCTCATGGGGAACATCAACACCTTAGTGGTTTGCTCTGCATCTGCATCTTTTCCTTTGGAAAACTCTTGTGCCCTCATACCTGTGTTTCAGGTTAGGCTATTTATTACCCATGGAGCTCTGCCCATTTCTGCCCAGCAGTGGGCATATGACCCAAGCTGGGGCTTATGAGTCATTCTCAGGGACCAGTATGCATGATAGGGTGTGGGCAGGGGAGAGTGCAGGCTCCCTTCTCTGGCTTCACCAGCTGTGTGAAAGAGGTATGCCTGGAGAGAACCTGTCTGAAAATGGCGCAAACTCAAGGAAAAGCAAGAGAAACAGAAGGTCCCAGTGACATGATTTGAACTCCTGGATGTGACCATGCCTAAAGCCATCCCCACCCTTATACTTTCCACTTATTTGTACCAATAAATTCCTCCTTTTGATTATTCCAATTTGATTGGATTTCTGTTGATCACAGTGAGTCCTGGAAATTACGGGGCCTAACAAGTGTGGCAGCACTTCAGGATGGTATGTTTATATTTTCTGCTCTAAGTGCTCCAAGACCAGCAGCTGTTAGAAATGCCAACTCTGAGGCCCATCTCAGACCTATGGAGTCAGAATCTACATTCTAGCAAGGTCCCAGGCTGCTCAGGTGCATATTGGAGTTTGAGAAGCATTGCTATAGACCAGTGGTTCTCAGTTCTAGCGGTACATTTGACAACCCTGGTACCCAAGCCACACCCCAGACCGATTAAATCAGAATCTCTGTGGTGGGCCCTGGCATTGGCATTGTTTAAAGATTCCCAGGTGATAACAACAGCCAAAGCTCAGAACCATTGCTCTGATGTCATTTGCTTGGTGGGAGCTAAAAAGTCTAATATTTCATGATTAGAAGCTTAGAGTAGAAGCTTTCTTTTGTGGGAGGCATGGCAAGGGGACTCCATGGTAGTAGTGGGGATCCCTTAGGAATGAAGTGGGAGCTGCCCCCACTGGGCAGAGGTACAGACTGGACTGTGTCCCATAGATAGAACTCCCGGGCACCACAAGGGCCTTTGATCAAATCCTAGAATACTTTTGTTTCTAATCACCATGTCTTCTTTCCCAGAATTCATAACCTAGGATCACATGGAAATCTCTTAAGCTTTAGGAAATCTCAAGTCCTTCTGACACAGGGACTTGAACACAACCCAAATCCCAAACTGAACTCAAATATTGTTTTTATTGAATCAAGAACTACTCCCAAAATACATTGTGAGTTTTCATTTTCCTTCTAAAAGTCATCATTGTAGTGAGTCAATTCACTCTGGAATGAACCCAGATGTTTTCTGAAACCAGCTAACTGGAAGAAAATGGGGATATCAAACTATTATTTAAATTGAATCAGAGTAAAATCGGAGATCTTGCTCCGACTGGTCACTATGGGAATTTGGCTTGTGGTCGAGTGTTTCCAATGGCTGATCAGATCCTGTGTTCTCCCATCTTCCCATCTCTCTCTAACTGAGACCTCACCAGGACCCACGGGACACCTGTGACCAATTATGGCTAGGTCCTGGTGGCATCATTAGGATGTTAGCAGGTGGCCATAGTGCGTGTGCATGGAAAAATGGACAAGATGGAGATGTCCTCTGAGGAAGAGGGAGGAGAGGGATGGACAGGGAGTTTCTGGGGCTTGTTTGTTCTTTACGGTTTTAACTGCTGGCCAAGAATCCTTTCCTGTCTAGGGCTCTGCTTGGGAATAGGGAGAAGTGTGGGAGGGGTTGGGGAGAGGGCTGGAAGCTGGCCTTTCCCTGCTCACCATAGTCAGCAGCTCATTAGGGATTCTAATCAGGCAGAAATATTTTCCCGTCAGCTCATTACAAACTCTAACAAGGTCCCAGCTCCAGGTCGTGGCTGCTTTTCTCCTGCTGGGGATAACGATGAGCAGCTTGTTGGAGCCTTTGGTAACTCATTTGTTACAACATGCAGTTCACAGCAGCAAGAGAGCTTTGGGGTGGAGGAGGAGAGATCAGGGGAGGAGATGGAGGGAGAGTCCTCTTTGCAGAGGACAGGAAGGTAAACATGCCTGACGCTTTAGGGAAGCCAAGCCCACTCCCTAATGGGCACCTAGAATCTTCTAGGAATCTGGGCCCCGCTCTGTGTGAGGTGCAGACCAGCTCTAACTATGTGTGGAAATAGGCAGCATCATGGCCACTTGCTGGCTGGGGACATGTTTTTTATCCTGTGGGGCTAGTCTTCAGGATCTCTGCTTTGCATGCTTACATGGCCCCAGGGGCTAATATATATATATATTTACATTTAAAAATATTTTTATTGATTTTAGAGAGGAAGGAAGAGGGAGAGAGAGATATAGATACATCAATGATAAGAGAGAATCATCTGTCAGCTACCTCCTGCATGCCCCTCACTGGGGATTGAGGCTGCAACTCAGGCATGTGCACTTGTACGGGAATGGAATCTGACCTCCTGATTCATAGGTAAATGCTAAACCACTGAACCACACCATCTGGCCCAAAAGCTAATCTTTGAACTTACTTAGTGATTAGAAAAATATTTGCATTCCATAATTTTCCAATTCAAAAACTATCAATGTGTTCCTAATTCCTATTCTCTCCCATGTGAATGTCTTTATTGTCTATCAAGGCCCTCCACACAATAACCCTACTAAAACTAGCCAAATTTCAACTACTTTCCCCATCTGAATCCCTCTATTTGGTGAAATGCTTAAAGCCCCCATCTCTTTAATATCTCAAAAAAAATTAAAAAATATATATTTTATTGATTTTTTTACAGAGAGGAAGAGAGAGGGATAGAGAGTTAGAAACATCAATGAGAGAGAATCATCGATCAGCTGCCTCTTTCACACCCGCTACTGGGGATGTGTCCGTAACCAAGGTACATGCCCTTGACTGGAATCTAACTTGGGACCTTTCAGTCCACAGGCTGACGCTCTATCCACTGAGCCAAACCAGTTTCTGCTGTGTTTTTTTTTTTTAAACCTTTTTCTTGATTGTCTATCCACTCACCAAAGCCTAACCACAGCATGACATCTATAAATCCTTTCATGGTTATGCAAACTTTCAAGGGATGCCTACAGCATGGCTTAAAACGGATCAACCAATACAACCTGTGGGCTACATCTGACTTACCACCTGTTTTTGTAAGTGAATTTTCTTTGGAATGCAGATATGCTCACACGCTTACTGTCTATGGCTGCTTTTGCCTCGCAACAGAAGAGCTGAATGGTTGCAACAGAGACCACATGACACACAAAACCTAAAATATTTAATACCTGCCCCTCTGCAGAAGAAGTCTGCCTAGTCCAGCTTAAATGATAAAATGCATAACATGTTTTCTTCAGTTCCTCTAAAAAGCCTTCCCAGATTCTTCTTTTTTCTCACCTCTCCCGTGCACACTTCCCATCTCTTCGTGCTCTGAACTTCATCACATTTTATCTGTTTGTTTCTCATGATGTTTCCTCTTTTTAGAAACTTAGTCATTTATATTCCTGTTTTGTGTAATTCTCTAGTTCAGGGGTGAGGTATCTTTTTTTCTGCAAAGGCCATTTGGATATTTATATCATTCAAGAGCCACGCAAAATTATTAGCTTAAAAATTAGCTTGTTATATTTAATTAACTCACCCCTAATGCCTTGGCAGGGCCAGAACAAATGATCCGTGGGCCATATGGCCTGCGGGCTGGACACTCCACATCCCTGCTCTAGTTTGTAACCTCTTTGTGGACAGAATCTCTTCAGATCTATCTCTGCACAAAAAGTTGTATAAGGAAGGGGTGGAAAGAATCTTGTTGGTTGCAGTCTGCCATGGTCCTGAATGACCTCCTTGGAATTGCCACCAGGATGTCACCAGCTCTGGGGAGCTCTGTGCAGGGTATGACACCATGAAGGGCTGTGTTCCTGTGGACTAAGGCTAAACAACCCTGCCCTTGAATTGGGAGCCAGATCCTGCTTTCCTCTTGGTCAGAAGAAGGTGGTGTTGTTCAGTGGTATTCCTCGTAGAGGGCAGGATGCCCTGTAGCTCTGTGGGGGGAGTTATGGGATGCTACTGACCTGTTCATTTCCATCCTTCCCTTCTTCTCTAGCCCTAGCCCTTTGTATCGATTCAAGGGGTAAAGCCCATCAAGTCTATGGAGATACCCAGAAAAAAAGAAAAGCTTCCTGTCTTTTAATCCTTGTTACACAGAAACACAGTGAAACTGTGGTAGGTGGAATAATGGCCTCCAAATATGCGTAGGTCCTAACACTCCCCCACCCCCCGCAAATGATGACTATGTTGCTTTATAATGCAAATAGGAGTGTGAAGATGTGATTAAGGTTGAGGACTTTGAGATGGCATATTGTCTGGGATTGTCTGATTGGGTTCACTGCAATTGCCTGAGTTCTTAAAAGTGAGCAGGAGAGCAGATCAGAGAGCCATCGCTGCTGGCTCTAAAGGTGGAGGAAGGGACCGTGAGCCCAGGAATAAGGGTAACCTCTAGCAGCTGCCAAGGCAAGGAACAGCCTCTTCTCTAGAGCTTCCGGAAAGGAAGGCAGTCCTGACTGCACCTTTGTATCAGCTCAGTGAGACCCATATCAGACTAGTTACCTCTAGAACAGTCAATTAATACATTTGTGTTAAGACACTACATTTGTGGTAATTTGTTAAAATAGCAGTAGAAAACTAAACTAGCACATATTACCCTCCCCCGCTATCATTTCAGTCTGAAATGGCTGACCCTGCCACCGACTCTACATGGTTAAGTGACTCAGAGAGGCAGAGAGAGGTAGGTGGAGGCCCGATGGCATTTCAGAAGAAAGTGGTATTGTTCAGAGTCCCAGAGCTGGACTGGTTATCTTGAAAATCAGGTGACCTTGCCCCTAAGAATAAGTTGAATTGGGTGAACGTGATTGGCCTTTTGCAGGCAATCTATTTGGGAAGGGATGGACTGGACTTGTGGGTTTTTGTTGTTGTTCTTGCACATGTATAGTGTACACATTTCAGGTATTTGGAACGCTGGCCCTCAAAGTATCAGGAACTGGAGTGCAGGGCCTGGTGTGATTTTCCCAAATGATTGCTTCATTTACTAAAACATAATACTACATAAACACCACACCCCCCAAACCCCACTGACTTAAAACAATAGCCACTTATCATTGCTCACAGATTAGTGGATCAGTTGGCTGCCTCTGCTGATCTGGGCTGGGCTCAGCTGGGCTTGTGTACGCATCTGTGGTCAGTTGGTAGGTTGGCTGGAGGCTGATTAGTCTCAGATGACCTCAGCTGGGGAGACTCAGCTCTTCTCCAGGTGCCATCTCATCTTCCAGAAGGCTTCATGATCTTGTTTTCTTGATGATGGAGAGAGGGAGGGAGAGAGGGAGAAGAAAAGAGAGAGAGATAAAGCGGGGGGTGGAGAAGGAGAGGTGGGCATATCTTTGATGCTTAGGCTTAGAACTGATGTGCCGTCACTCCTACTGCTACATTCATTAAAAAAAAAAAGGCATTTATTTATTTATTTATTTATTTTTAGTTCTTTATTGTTTAAAGTATTACATATGTCTTCTTTTGCTTCTGTAAGTTACAAGGCAGCCTCGAGTCAAAGGACAGACAGTAAGAGAGACAAAGAGACTAACCCCTTGATGGGAAGAACTAACTACCAAGTCACACTGCCCATGGTATGGGAAGGATGGTGAATTAGGGCCATTTTTGCAGTCAATCTGCCACAGATTCCCTGGGAAGAAAAATGTCCTTTGCTCCAATAGCTCCTGAGGGCTGAAGTGAATGAGGCTGCTTCCCACATCTGGCTCCTCTCCTGGCTGTGAGAGCCAGCCGAGCCTCCAGACCCTTTTTCCCTTTCCCTTCCCGTACCCCTCACCCTCCATCATAATTCTTCCTATGAATTTCCAGCCTCCCGCCCCTCCTTCCTCTGTCTCTCTGCTCCAAGCCTGAGGGA
This sequence comes from Vespertilio murinus, assembly GCA_963924515.1. Taxonomy (NCBI): domain Eukaryota; kingdom Metazoa; phylum Chordata; class Mammalia; order Chiroptera; family Vespertilionidae; genus Vespertilio; species Vespertilio murinus. The sequence goes on from OZ004704.1 coordinate 199,838,925, forward strand.
TGTCGTGGGTGACCGGCTGGCTTGATGGATGCCGCTCCTGTAAACCTTCCCCTGGCCTCTGCAGCAGCATCAGCGTGAAATGAACTTGCTAATACTCTGAGAGCCACGGACCTTTTCCTCTTCCCCAGCACGACGCATCAAATCGATCTGGCTGGGTGAGCGCGACAAACCCCGCAGAAAAAAGCATCAGCAAATTTAAAGCTTCGTCCGAGGTCTTGATTCACCATAAACTAAGTCGCCGGCAGCAGGCATTGACACCTCCTCACTGCCGCTGATACTGGATTTATCGACTTGTCTTTACGAGGCTGGTATTGACCAAGACCGAGCTCCAAATGAAAAGGCCCCTGGCAGTATATCTTTATTGCTCAAGTAATCCGAGGACTTGCTAATCCTTCCCTGTCCCACTCAATAATGTTGCAGAAATTCTTTTGGAATGGAGAGACCATCACTCAGGCACAACGAGATGCTCTTTCTCCACCAGGCCTCCTGCAATGGGGAGAGAGGGAGGGACAGCAGTGTGTTGAGAACATGCTTGAAAAATCTAAAGGCTTGAAAAATCTATTCATGCTCACACCCCAAACCATAGTTCCTTTAACTTTTTAGAGATTCCATTCTCTCCTCTTGGGAAACAGCCCAGAAATAAACATGACAGGATTTCGCTTGGGACTTGCTTGTGAGTAGCGAGTGTCCCTTCCCTTCCCTACTGGTCCTCAGCCTGCCTACCTCCAACCCAGGCTAACAAACCCCAGTCTCTGGGAACACTGTGATGTCACCCTTACAGCTGGCCCCAACAATGAAATTAAAGTGACATTTAGTTCCTGCTAATTTCAAGGCCCACTAGGAACACACAGAAAGAAGGGAACATTTATTATCTGCAAATTAATTTTCTCATTGAAATAAGTCTGCAGCTCTCACTTGAGGGAGAATATGTTTGCAGTAGGATCACATATGGCGGCTTTTGAGTTATTTGGGGAGGGGGTCAGGGTCCTTGGGGACAGCAGCCAGGAACAGATCAGCAGACAGAACAGGGCCAAGGGAGGGGCCCAGAGTGGCAGGGTTGGGGAGCGAGGCAGAGGGGCGATTTCCAGCTCAGCCTCCTCACCCAGCTACGCTTGACAGTCTCTAAAAGGCCTTTTCAAGGAGGAAGATGGAGGCTGGTAGGGAGAGGCCAGGGAAGGCAGAAGCACAGGAAGATGGGGTTGTCGGATTCATGCTCTCCTGCTGATAGGTACGTAGGTGCAGGGTGTCCCCCGTGCTCATCCGCAGCAGAATCTTGCTCTGGTCTCTCTTCTGAGACTTGGGTTGTCTTTGGCAGTGTAATCTCTACTAGGCCTCCTGGCTGCTCCAAAGAGGGAAGGAGCTGATGACAGCATCAACCACATCCCGGAGGCACTAACAGAGATTCAGAGCACAGGCTTGGCTCTGTTTGGGGATGGAAATCTGGCTTCAGCACTTTCCCATCTGGGTAACCTTGGGCAAGCCTCTTATCTTTGTTTGCTAGGCCATAGCTTTCTCACCTGTAAAAAGGAGGAATAATGGCAATCCCATGGTAGACACTATTTATTGCTTCCCTTTCTTCTTTGCCAACAGAATATCAATTTTGTTTGGGTATCATGTCCTATGATTTCTAGGGAGGAGGCCTCAGTTCCTGATCCCAGAGTGAGCATGTGATCAGTTCTGGCCAGTGAGATGGAAAGGGAACAATTCTGGGGTGCTTCTGGAATGTCCCCACTTGATAAGAGAAGGAGGACAAAAAGTGTTTCTCTGCTCCGATACCTGCTTCTGTCTTGATATGAACTCAGTGGATGGGGAAAATCCTTTCCGTGTATGCAGTCCCCTGCTTCCCAGGTGGAAGGAAATTTGTTGGGTAATACTGAGGCTTTGGCAGCCATTCTAATACCAAGAGAATATGCAGACATCTCTTCAGGGTCCTGAAATCATGGGACAACTAAACCAAGGCATTAACTGCCCTTGTTTCATCTGGGAAACACAAACCTTGCTTGTTAATGCTGCTGTGAATTGGTTATTTTGTCCCTTGTAGCCAAAACATTCCTAAACAAGTACCTACTCCATGGGTTTGATGAAAGAGTTAAGTGAGATAGTCAGAGGGTCTTCTGGATAGAGACTCGAACTTTCCTTTCTCCAGTCTCTGCAAAGGCCTTGACAGTTTGTGAGATTTGCTCCCTGGGAATAATGATGAAAGAGAGAGGCTGGGAAAGGAATGGAAGAGTGGGAGCGCTCTACTTTTCTTTTTCCATTTTGGGGAGAAGGCAATTCAGGTCTTAGCTGGATGGTTCTCTGTCCACCGGCATGTGGGTCAAGCGCCATCCATTTTGTAGGCAGTGACCAAAACGTCATTATGTGGCACATGACTATATATTTTGAAGATTTTACATCTATGTTCATGAGGGATATTTGTCTCTAGTTTACTTTTCCTTTTCTTTTGAAGGGGGAGTACTGTCTTTGGTATCAGGGTAATGCTAACTTAAAAATTTGAGACCAATTATACCCATATCTTCTATTTTCAGGAAAAAATGGTCTAGAAGTATATTACTTCTTCTTTAAATGTTTGGTACAATTTGCCAGCAAAATCATCTAGTCTTGTGAATTACTTTTGTTTTTTTTTTGAAAGTATTAAATTATAATATTACTTTAAGAATTATAGTACTATTTGGGTTATCTATTTCATTTTGGGTGAGTTTGGGTAGTTTGTGATTTTTGGAGGTTCACACCATTTTCTTGAGGCCATAGCTCCATCAGTCACAGAGACTCTCTCTGAATTTTGGTTCCTATGTGATTCTATGAGAGAACGGAGGGGAAAAATCTGGGAAAATTTCTGTACTCTCTTTGAGATTTAGGCATTCCCTTTCTTTTAAAAAAATCTTTATTGTTCAGATTATTACAGATGTCTCTCCACCCCCCCCCCCATAGCTCTCCTCCACCTGGTTCCCAGTCCACCCCAGGCCTTTGCCCCCACTCCCCACTGTCCTTGTCCATAGGTGTAAGCTCTTTGCCCAATCTCTTCCCACATCCCTATATCCCTTTCCACTCGAGAACTGTCAGTCCACTCCCTTTCCATGCTCTTGATTCTATTACATTCACCAGTTTGTTCTGTTCATTATATTTTTTATTCATTTGATTTTTAGATTCACTTGTTGATAGATATGTATTTGTTGTCACTTTGTTGTACATATTTTTTTATCTTTACCCTTTTCTTCTTCCTCCTCTTAAAGAATATCCTTCAGTATTTCATATAATACTGATTTGGTGGTGATTAACTCCTTTAGCTTTTTCTTGTCAGTGAAACTCTTTATCTGACCTTCAATTCTAAATGATAGCTTTGCTGGGTAGAATAATCTTGGTTGTAGGTTCTTGCTATTTATCACTTAGAATATTTCTTGCCACTCCCTTCTGGTCTATGTAGTTTCTGTTGAGAACTCAGCTGACAGCCATAAGGGTACTCCCTTATAGGTAACTAACTGTTTTTCTCTTGCTGCTTTTAAGATTCTCTCTTTGTTTTTTGCCGTTGGCATTTTAATTATGATGTGTCTTGGTGAGTTCCTCTTTGGATTCCTCTTGTTTGGGGTTCTCTGCACTTCCTTGACTTGTAAATCTATTTCTTTCACCAGGTGGGAGAAGTTTTCAGTCATTATTTCTTCAAATAGGGTTTCAATATCTTGCTTTTTCTCTTCTTCTGGCACCCCCATAATTTGGCTGTTGGTACTCTTAAAGTTATCCCAGAGGCTCCTTACACTCTCTTCATATTTTCGGATTCTTTTTTCTTTTTGCTCTTCTGGTTGGGTGTTTTTGCTTCTTCGTATTTCAAATCTTTGACTTGATTTTTGCGATCTTCTAGTCTGCTGTTGAATCTCTAAATAGTATTCTTTATTTCAGTCAGTGTTTGCTTAATTTCTAATTGGTCCTTTTTTTTTTGCATTCTCACTAAGATCCTTAAAGGTCTCACTAAGTTCCTTGGAGGTTTCTAGAAGATTCTTGAGTAATCTTATAACTATGGTTTTGAACTCTATATATAGTATTTTGCTTTAATCTATTTATTTTGTTGCTTTGTCTCCAAATTTGGCTGCTTCCCTGTGCTTGTTTCTATGTATTGGGTAGAGCTGCTAAGTCTCCTTGAGTTTATAGAGTGGCCTTGTGTGGTAGATGTCTTATAGGGCCCAGTGGCCCAGCCTCCCCAGTCACCTGAGGTGAACACTCTTGGTGCACCCCTTAGTGGTCTGTGTGCACAGTCTTGTTGTAGTTAACCCTTAATTGCTGTTGGTGTCACTGGGAGTAATTGACCTCCAGGCCAATTGGCTGTGAGGATCCACTGTGTCTACAATGGAAGAGCTACTGTGCAGGAGACACCCTTTTAGGGAAGGACTTGCTTCAGTGGGGCTTTGGTGCTCACTGAGTCTGCTTCTTGAGTGTGTCACTTATGGATGTGAAGAGTTGTAATCCAGTATGGTCTCACGCTGACCACTGGGAACACTGGCTCTTGGATCTCCAAGGAGGTGCAAAGTCAGCCACTGCCTGGGGTTTCCCAGCAGGAGCTACAGAGATATCTGCAGATTCCTCTTCTTTGTATCAGGTTTGGAAGTGCCCAGATGAGGCCCAGCTATGTAGAAAGCAGGCTGATGCTGCTGGATTGATTGCTTTGGGCCTCCCTGACCCAGCTGCTTCCTATTTGACAGGTTTTAGGCCAAGGACAGGCCATTCATATGCAAAAGCTGCTGCACACAGCTTGGGTTGGGTTGTAAATTGGGTGGGGCAAGGTCTCAAGGAATTACCAGAAGCAAATAGTGATGGCTACCAGTCAGCCCTGCACTGGAGAGATCCCAGGCATAGGAACAATGAATGCTATGAGCACCTCTGTCTGAAAAAAAGCTGCCCTCACATTCCTGTCCTGATGCCAGACAGTCCAGTTTCTCCCTGAATATGTCTGGGTCTCCCAGAGTCTCTCCCGGAACTGGAGTTCAGAGCAAAGCAGGAGCTTGTATCTCCATCCCAATTAAAAAAGCAGCACACCTGGGTGCTAGCCCATCCCATGCCTCCACACATCCTACCAGTTTCAATGCACTTTCTTCTTTACCTCTTTAGTTGTAGTGCTTTTGCTCAGCCAGCTTTCCCATGGTTTTAGATCATAGTTGTTCTGTCTTTTAGTTGTAATTTTGATGTGGTTGTGAATGGCAGCAAGTATAGGTGTTTACCTATGCCACTATCTTGGTCCTTTTCAGGCTTTTGCTTTCTTTTTTTTTTCTTTTCTTTTAAAAAAAATATATTTTATTAATTTTCCACAGAGAGGAAGGGAGAGGGATAGAGAGCTAGAAACGTCGATGAGAGAGAAACATCGACCAGCTGCCTCCTGCACACCCCCTACCGGGGATGTGCCTGCAACCAATGTACATGCCCTTGACCAGAATCGAACCTGGGACCCTTCAGTCTGCAGACCGACGCTCTACCACTGAGCCAAACCGGTCTTGGCAGGCTTTTGCTTTCTTGATACACAAGTAGAGCTAGAGGCTTCTCATTGGACCCACTCTCTGTGCTCAGTGACTTTCCTGGGTTTTGGGCTGCACTGAGTCTAGACTGGGGACTACCAGGTGGAAAATGTGATAAATTCACTTTTTCCTTTTGAAAGTACTCAAATAGCTACTCCATGCATTCTGTTCAATGGGAGAAGCACTCTTGCTCTTCCTTACCTGGACCTGGAATGCCAGGATTCTCTCAGATTTAGTATTAATCACCAATTGTACAAATCATGCTAAACACTTTAGGTGACTTTTGTGTTTTCACAACCTGACTAATATGTGGCTTCTGTTTAAAGGAAAAGTATTCTCTCATGGACTCCTAGTGTTGATTTAAGTTATTTAATATATATTGGCACACAACTAGGTCTCAGCTTTCTATGCTTATAGTGTTTAAACAACTCTAAAACAAAATGAGATTTATAAAGTAAATGCAAACAAAAGTACAATACAAAAACAATTCAAATCAGTATCATTTATTTAATGTGATGGATGACCATGTTTACTGAAACCAAATAGCTCTTCATCCTGTGAATTGTAGTGGATGACAGTGGTACAGGTTCTTTTATCATATCACTGTTCCCTCATGCTGAGTGATGACTCAATTCTCCCACTAATTTCTCTGTTTAACCACGGCACTCCCCTGAAGCTTCCACTTGTACAGTATAAGGTGATACCATTGGGCCTATCTTTAACTCAAAGCAGCATTTACATATGTCAACCCCCCACCCTCACACACTCTTTATCAGCTTAAGGTCATTAAAATAGTAGCCACTGGTGACAGTGCTTGTACAAATGTCATTAAAAACTTTGATACTGAAATCTTCCAGCAGAACTTAGTATGAGGCAGTCATCTGGTGATCTGGACTATATTAATATTAGAATTTTAAACCTGGTATGCAATTGAAAACTCTTACATTAGAAAATGTAGTCTTAGAGAATTCTTAAGACTCAGAAAATATATTTGTGGATTCCCACTTTAGAAATATTACAATATTACTTAATTCTTTCAACACAAATTATGATCTTGTGGTCAGTACAGTGTTCTTTCAGTGAATGAAAGTGATACCCATTCTGTAATGCATGTAGTGAAATATTTAGGAGGACTTGTAATGAAGATGTCTCCAACAAGCTTAAAAATTTATTTCTCCACTTTATAATGAGAAAATTGAGGCTTAGAAAGGTTAAGTAGTTTGGCCAAGTTCTTATAGCTGATAAATGACAGGATAGGGGTATACTGTAAGCAGCCAAGGCTATCAATATCCACATTTTCCATTCATAACTGTGATACAGTCCAAGTTATTGTTTTCTTTATAAAAGCTCATGCCTTTATCTGTTTTTTAAATGTGGGGAGAAACTACATGGAACCCTCCAAACTGTCTTACACAGTCTCCCCTCATCCTTGATATAAGTCCTTTATGTTCCCCTAGATCAGTGGTTGGCAAACTCATTAGTCAACAGTGCCAAATATCAATGATTGAAATATCAATGATTGAAATTTCTTTTGAGAGCCAAATTAAAAAAATATATATATTTTATTGATATTTTACAGAGAGGAAGGGAGAGAGATAGAGAGCTAGAAACGTCGATGAGAGAGAAACATCGACCAGCTGCCTCCTGCACACACACCTCCTACCGGGGATGTGCCCGCAACCAATGTACATGCCCCTTGACCGGAATCAAACCTGGGACCTTTCAGTCCACAGACTGACGCTCTACCACTGAGCCAAACCAGTTTCAGTGAGAGCCAAATTTTTTAAACTTAAACTTCTTCTAACACCATTTCTTCAAAATAGATTCGCCCAGGCTGTGGTATTTTGTGGAAGAGCCACACTCAAGGGGCCAAAGAGCCGCATGTGGCTCGGGAGCAGAGGCTTGCCCGCCACAGGCCTAGATGAAATAAAAACTGTTTTATTATGCCTGTAAGACAGGGATGAGGAACCTCTTCCTGCCAAGGACCATTTGGATACTTATAATATCATTCTTGGGCCACACAAAATTATCAATTTAAAAACTAGCCTGCTGTATTTTGTCAATCATTTAATTAATTCACCCATAATGCCTTGGCAGAGCCAGGCCAGATGATTTCTTGGGCCTTATATGGCCTATGGGCTGATATTTCCCATCCCCTGCTCTAAGACAAGAAAGAATACGAGGAACATAGAATTGTTGAACAGTGATGGCAACTCGGAGTCCACTGCTTTCATGTGGTTGGGGGTGGGGAGGAAGGATGAGTGTGCTGGTTTGTCAGTTGTGGATAACCACTAGGTGTTCACTGTAGATGTCCTGGCTTCCAGGGTCTATAATCACTCTCGTTGCTTTTCCTAACTCCCTAACTTGAACAGAAGAAGACATTGACTTATACTGCACTTCCAGGTGTACAAGAGTTCTCTTGATTTCCTGGAAGGTTCCCAGAAAGAGAAATGGAGACCGATGCCTTGAAGTTGCAGTATAAGCTCCTGCCTTTGAAGAAGTTGGCATGTCCACACTAGGCTGGGGTCTCTCATGCCAGAGGAGTGAAGAAGAGGAGGCAGGGTTCAGAGAAGTGCATCCTTTTGAAACATCTTGGGTGGAGTCCCTTTTCCCTTGTTTGTGCCAAACTCAAAGGAATGTGCCTTGTCCCAGGAGCATGATTTTTCACAAGCTAACTGACAGCTGTATTGATTTTAAGACTATTGAGACATTCTGTATTAAGCTTGGGGCACTTAGAATACTTTGTTCTTGGCCCCGTTCTTTCCTAGCCTAATGTTTCCACTCAGCTATGGTGATTATACCCTAGAAGGGAATCCTTGAAAATGCCATTCTGGGAAGGTGGGGATTGGGGAAGTCCATTGAAACATATCTCTTGGGCATACTTAGATTGTAGGCTAGCAAACTGCAGGTCTTGTATCTCTGATTTATTTTCATTGAAGTAGTTGTACTCAGATTTGGCACAATGTAACATAACTCTTCCAAATATCTTCTCTGTTTCCTTTAAATTTTCCCTCTTCTTCTTCTTCTTCTTCTTTTAAAAAAATATTTTATTGTTTTTTTTTTACAGAGAGGAAGAGAGAAGGATAGAGAGTTAGAAACATCGATCAGCTGCCTCTTGCACACCCTCCACTGGGGATGTGCCCACAACCAAGGCACATGCCCTTGACCAGAATCAAACCCGGGACCTTTCAGTCCGCAGGCCCACACTCTATCCACTGAGTAAAACCGGCTTCAGCTACTTTCCTTTTTCTTAAGGAAGTCGGGAGAGAGTGGAACATGGAAAGATTTGATTGTTGATCTTGATCGAGATTAGTTTTTGATCTAGATCATATAGCAAGGTTATGGTCAACAAAGCGTTTTTGAAGTTTTTTTCACTAGGGACATTAGAAGGTAAAGGTCCTCATTTGATCATGCAGCATTTATTGAACACTTACTAGGTGTTGCTAGAGGTAGAAGACCATGTTGGTTGGATCACTGAGTGAAATAAGATAGTAGCCCTACCCTCACAGAACATGCACCTCAGAGGGTCAACAAAGATGTCAGTTGGCCATGACAATACAGTGCAGTACATGCTTCTGTTAGATGTTCATTCAGGATGCTTTGGAAGCACAGAGCCAGGGTATTAATTGGGTCAGGCTTTCAGAAGGGACTGATGTTTGAGCTAAACCCTGGAGCCAAGAAAGAATTACTCAGAAGGAAAAGGCCTGGTATAGATCAGTGCTGTGAAGAGAATAGCTTATGGTTGGGAGAGGGAAAGGGGTCTAAATATCATGGTGAACCCTGTAAGCTCATGGAGGCACCAAATAGAACACAGTAAAAAACAAGAAAGATGCCAAGTCATCCTGACTTCTTTGAAGTGAGACAACATAGGGAGGCCCATTCCTTGGCTGGTGACTTGCACCAGATGTGTCCTCTGGGATTGAAATATGGGACATCTATCAATGTAACTCTGAAAGCACAAGTTGGTGTATTTCATTAGAGGTAGTGGACTGTGCAGTGAGGAGCTGGATCAAGCCAGATGCCCTGACCTTGAATCCTGCCTGACTATGCCACTTATCACTTATGTGACCTTTATGAAAGTATTTAACATCACAATGACTTGGTTTTGTCATCTATAAAAAGGGAATCATAATAGTATCTACTTCTTAAGGTTACATGTGTCAACACAATGTATGTAAGGCACCTGAATAGTGCCTGGTATAGATCAGTGGTGTGATTAATGTAAATGCTTAGTAGTCTCAGATTTTATTGTTCCCCTAGACCAGTGTTTCCCAAAGTGTGGTACACGTACCCCCAGGGGTACGGGAAGAGTTTGGTGGGGATATGCACTGCACCGCGCCTAATTCTACATTCTCATGAGTCAAGTCAAGACAGTCTTGTGAGGGGTGAGATGGTCCGGTGTGCAAATAAATGTTATTTATAATATAACTTTTATTTATATTTTATTATTAATAATTTTATTTTTTGTTTATTATTTTGTGTATGTACCAAAAAAATAAAAAAATAAATATATTTTGATTGTTATTAAAATACATCCATTTTTTTTGACGAGGGGGTACTCAGCGTTACGAAAATTATAGAAGGGGTACAATATGTCAAAAATTTGGGAAACACTGCCCTAGACTGACCACAAAAGCCACTCTTCAAAGGTGAGAACCATACTGGCTTCTTTTGCCAGGTACTGGGTGATTTATAAGTTGTCTCATTTACTTCTCCTGACACCTTGGTGAGGGAGCTTGAAAAGAAACTTGACAGGTGAGTAATCAGGCTTAGAGAAATCTTCTCCCACCATCTATAGCTAATAAAGGATGGAGTCAGTATTTGGACCTGAGTTTGCCCAATTCCAGAGGCCTGCTGTTAACCTCTCCACTATGCTGCCTCTCTTAGGTGGGGGTTCCAAAATGCTAGTGATGCTCACGCCTCAGGGCTGTGTGTTGGGGGGAGGGATGATTCTGAGGTCACTTGTATTTCAGCACATAGTTGTGATACTTGGAATCTATCCCCTTCCCTTATGACTCAAGCAAAAATCCTCCAGTTTGAACATAGCTCTTCATCTGTGCTCTACTACCTGTGTGTATAAGATTAATTTTGTTTGTCCCATAAACCAAAATACAGGGGGGTGTCTTTCTTGGGGCAAAATCTAGCTGAACATAGGGGCCATGTTTAGATTCTGGAGAAAGAGGTGGGGCATGCAGAGTAGATTGAAACATCCTTAGATTCGAATCATATTTTAAGTAGAACCTGAACTTTAACTTGTGGTCATGGAATTGGCCTGAGGAGGAGTGGCTTCAGACAGGACACCAGAGTCAGTCACCTACCTGAAGGGCACACAGCTCTCCTGTGAGGGTGCAGGAGCATCCTCTTGGGTGAGGGCCTGGGCACCTCTCAGGACCCTGTGGTATTTTTAAAAATTTCTTTATTAACGTGCTACATATGTGTCCTTATTCCCCCATTCCCCCCCCCATCCTCCTCACTCATGCCTTCACCCCCCCTGTTGTCTGTGTATATGGGTTAGGCTTATATGCATGCATAAGAATCCTTTGGCTAATCTCTCCCCCTTACCCCCCCCCCTCCCCTACCTTCCCTCTGAGGTTTGATGGTCTCGACCCTGTGGTTTTCTAACTGTTAAAGGTCTGAGTAAAGGTCTATGGACCCCCAAGATCCAACTCCTTCAGGCCATGTGCTGTAGGACTTGGCATACATGTGTGGCTGTTATGTCTGTCTTCATTATGATGGAGAGATAATTTTTGCTAAGAGCGGTTGGAGTGCCCGAGCTAGTAATTGGCTGGAGAGCGTGGCCATAATCACATCTCCTGCTTCTATGAGGGCCTTGGATCCTATAAGATATCAAAGTATCCTGCTGGAGGCTTCCCAAGTGGGAGCTTTCAAGAAAGGACCAGAAACTTAGCTATGGGGGCTTTGTGGTTTACACAATATGGGGCAAGAAAGCTCTTTAGAAATTTGGAGGTTGAATATTGTCCACTGTGTTACTGTTGATTTTGGGATTGGAGGAGGCAGAGAAATGGGAGATACACGAAGGAAGCTTACATTCTTGGAGATTGTTCTCTCTGGTGGGGTGTGAGACCAGTGGGCAGTGGGCTCCTTTAGATGTTCAATGTAAGCAGTGAGAGATAAAAAGCTTCTGGGACCTCTAAGGATACAGGTAATACCTTGGGACTCTCTCTGCAATTAGAAGGGAGGAAGGAAGTGTCTTCTTTTTTAATTCTTTCATCCCTCCCTTTCTCTCCAGTGATTTATTGAGCATTTACTATGTGCTAGGGTTGAGAGATATACATGTGGAAAAAACACACCCTAAGGAGTCCTCCATTTAGCAGGGAAGATAGCCAATAATTACAATGTAGAATATAACGAGGCCTATGCAAGGAGCTAGGGGAACAGAGGAAGGAGCAGCTGAGTACTTAGAACGGAAGGTGGTTGCCAAGGATGAGAAGATACAGGGAGGATCAAGGCATGGTTCATAATTGAGCTGGCATGGAAGATGAACGCTGGAGGAGTTTGCCAGGTGGTGGAGTGGGGAAGGGTACACAGAAAGAAGAAACAATACAAAGAAAGGCTTGGAGTTATAATAAAGAATTAGATAGTTGTTCAGGAAATGGGGTATGTGGTGTTCTAATAAAATGTATGCATTAACAACACAAAATGAATGCTGCTTGTTAGCAACACATTAATGTTGGTCTTGGACATTTGGGATATTTGTGACTTTAAGGAAACAAAAACAGATATTAGCTAACATCTGATAAAATGTTAATAAATCATGAATGTATTTTATTAGACAACAGAGTTTTAGTGTATCTGGAACATAATGTGTCATGAGAGTAAGAGAGAGAAGAATGAGATGAAGATAGGACTGACTTCATGGTTGACTTGCTATGTGTTATGATTTTTCCTTTTTCTCTCTACTTTTTATAATGGAAAAATCTCTACCACACATTAGAGAGTCTAGCATAATGAAGGCTTATACTGTATACCCATAACCTAACTTTAATAACCAAAAACTTTCTTCCATTTTTGTTTTATGATTCCTTCAACTAGCTTTCTTAGTTTCTGAGTGTCTTGAAGCAAATCCAGTACCCATATATACTTAAGTATAATTTCTTTTAAAAAAGTAGAAACAGAAAAATATAACAGATAATATCTTTTTAAAAAAATATATTTTATTGATATTTCACAGAGAGGAAGAGAGAGGGATAGAGAGTTAGAAACATCGATGAGAGAGAATCATCGATCAGCTGCCTCTTGCACAGCCCTCACTGGGGATGTGCCCACAACCAAGGCACATGCCCTTGACCGGAATCGAACCTGGGACCTTTCAGTCCGTAGGCCGACGCTCTATCCACTGAGCCAAGCCGGTCCCGGCAACAGATAATATCTTTAAAAAATATCAGTACAATAGCATTTTGACACTCAACAAAATAAAAATTCTTACATATCATTTAAAATCCAGTCTATGTTTAGTTTTTACTAATTATTTCAGTTTTTTTTACAATTGTTTGTTTAAATCATAATCCAAACACAGCCACATACAGCATATGGATGATTTGTCTCTAAAAATAAATATTTTAATTTATATTAGTTCTCTACTCCCCCCAACTTAAAATTTTTGAAAAGAGCTCGATAAAACTCAAGATCTCTCTCTCCCTCCCCCCCTCTCTTTTTCTCTATCTATTTTTTACATAATCATCACCTGAGGATATTTTTTCCCATTGATTTTTAGCGAGTAAAAGGGAGTATAGGGTCTTTTACAACCTTTGTCCTAGCTCATTTTGCTCTGGCGACCTTGACCTTTTTGCTTGGATTCAAATTTCCAAATTTGGTCCTCAGTGTCTTTGTATTTGCCATTCCCTCTGCATAGAATGCTTGCCTTCCAGACATCTGCATGTCTCAAGTCCTTGCTTCAGTCTGATCTGGGTTCAAATGTCAGTTCCTGAGAGGCCTATCCTGACCATTTTATATCTAAGACCAACTCTTCCTACGCTTCATTGCTTATCTCTCACTACCTTCTTGATCTACTTAGCTTTCTTATTAGCATTACATAAAGGTAATATTACAATAGAGGCCCGGAATTCATGCACTGGGAGGGAGGGGGAGGTGGGGAGAGGGGTGTTCCTCAGCCCAGCCTGCATCTCTTGCAGTCCAGGAGCCCTCGGGGGATGTCCAGCTGATGGTTTAGGCCTGCTTCCCACTAAGCCGGGAGTCAGACATCCTTAGTGCTGCCACAGAGGTGGGAGGGCTCCTGATACCACCACTGTGTTTGCCAGCCATGAGCCTAGCTTCTGGCTGAGTGGTGCTCCACCTGTGGGAGTACACTAACCACCAGGGGGCAGCTCCTAGATTGAACATCTGCCCCCTGGTGGTAAGTGTGCGTTATAGGGACTGGTCCCTCAGCTGTTTGGTCCATTTGCATATTAGCCTTTTATTATATAGGACTAGAGGCCTGATGCATGAAATTCATGCAAGAGTAGGCTTCCCTCCAGCCACCAGCAGGCTCCCAGAACCCGTGCTTCCCTTATAGCCCCAGCTTCGTCCAGAAGGTCATCTGGAAGGATGCCTGGCATAATTAGCATATTATGCTTTTATTATTATAGATAGTTATCCCTCATCTACCTCTTCCATCTACTTTTTTACTGTAGTATCCCAGCTTCATGAAGAGTACCTGACACACACTTATGATGCTCACTCAATGCTTGTGCAATGCATGGGCTCTACAAATGCTTATTGAGTCCCTGCTATGTGCTAGGCACTGTGGATTTAGTTTTGGTGTCTGTGTGGAAGATTATACTCTTAACTGACACAAGATATGGAGGTCTTGGAACAGTTAAGTTGTTTAGATGAGCTGGGTTTGAGATACCTTGGGATTAACAGGTAGAGATGCACAAAGGCAATTGTAGCCATGGGATGGAAGTCAGGGCTACTGAGAGATCCGACGAACGTCTTTTGAAACATACAGAATTCTACATCAGGACTGGCTCCCAGTCTGTCCAATCTGGCATTATATTTCTGATGGTCACAAAGGAGCATTGATGAAAGAATGGCCGTGATGGTCCATAATATCAATAGTAAGGCCCATCCTAAATGCTGCCTTCAGTGATATGTCTTCAGGAACGAAGAAGCCATGTCTGTCCCCAGAGTCACAGGCTTCCCTGATTTTGGAAATTCCCATAGATAGCCAAGTTGTTCATTTGGCCACTAGAGAGAAGCTAGAAAGGCAAGCACTTCTATGAGAAGGTCTCCTCCACTTCATCTTACAGAGGCATATAGGTGACTTATATTGGAACTTTCTAAAAACCAGGTTTGGGGAGTTGAGTAGAGAGAGAATCTGAGGTCTAGGGCAAAGAGAAAGAAAAGCAGAAAGATGGGCCCAGAAACTTCACATACTGAATATTCCTTGAAAGGGAATGCCTCCCTTTCAAGTCATTGTTCACAAATTTCCTAAATAACAACCACCCTTATATTTGTATAGTACTATATTTGTATAGTTTATATTTGTATAGCACTATATTTGTATAGCACTGTATTTGTATAGTTTATAAAAGATTGCATCGGAAAGTCAAGTGTCCTAATTTGAATTCTATCTACCACTTGTGACCTGTGAGACCTTTGGAAAATTTACTTCACCTTTCAAGATGGCCTTACTTGTAAACTTCAGGTAATAGCAGATTCCTCATGGGATTACACAAGTCAAGGTATGTGAACTGCTTAACCCAACACAGCACATTCATTTTCTCTACTTTATCTCATTTGTCTTACACCAACTCTGGGAGGCAGGTTTGACATATATTACTGTCATCCCATTTTATAGATGGCAAACCGAGACCAGAGAGATTTATCCTGAATTGTCTAAAGCCATAGATCTTGCCAATAGGAGAGTTGGGTTGGCGGTCAGGCCTTTGGTCTCCATGTTTCCTGCCATCATGCTGCCTCGAGTTCTCGAGTTCCTTTCTGATTGTGCTACAGCAATGGTGTCAGAAGGCACCAACACTGGGGAAATGGCCTAAACATTCACTGCATCGTCTGTGCCATGGGCCAGGAGGGTGCTGCCACCTTTGCTTTTGTTATACTTTTGAAAACATTTAGAGGTCTGAGAGCCAAACAATAGACTTACAAGGGTACTCTGATCAAATTATATAATCCCTAATTATACCTTGCCTTTTAGATGTAACCTTTGTTGCTCTATTTCTAGCACCCCAGAATGTCTGTCATTATCATTTTTCCCTTCGTGGTTGAACACAGACATGTCTGGCTGGGGGATGCTGGGTGGCCAGTCAAGGCTCATGATGCACCTGTGTCACCATGGTCTTATTTTTTTGTTTAAAAATTTTTTTGAAAGAGTTCTTTTTTCATATGTTTTGTTTTTAATAGATTTTTATTAATTTTAGAGAGAAAGGAAGAGGGAGAGAGAGATAAAAACATCAACGATGAGAAAGAATCAAGGATCACTTATCCACAGCTTCCTGAATGCCCCTTCCTGGGGATTGAGCCCACAACTCAGGCACATGCCCTTGATTGGAACTAAATCTGGGACCTTTTAGTCCACGGCTGATGCTCTATCCATTAAGCCAAACTCGCTAGGGCCCCACACTCTAGTATCAACATGTTCCTATTCCCTTTTCCAGTTATTAAAAACAAATAGCAAATTCAACTCAGTATTAAGGCAATTGTTCAGCTAAACATGACTGGACTGATAAGGGTAGTGGTCTTGCTGACCCTGTCAAGTGGAGGTAGCAACATTTTGCCATGGCTCAGTGGAGTCTGCTAATTTCCAGTAGGAGCCCTTGGTGACCATATGTAAGGCACTGATGATTGTGCTAAGGTTGTACTTCAGAAGATGTGATTGGGTTGTCAACTGTTTGTATTGGTCCTAAACTTGTGTATAACCAGGAGGTGGCACTCTTTCTCTGCCCAGGTGGTAGTGGCTGGTCATCACTGTGGGGAGGGAAAAAGATGAGCTTCCATGGCTGGACTGTCATTTCAGGGTCTCTGAGATACACATTTGCCTCTTCTAAACAGACACACAGTTCTCATAAAGGAACCCGCATGGGCTTCAATTCTGCAGCTGCCGGAGCCACTCTCTTCCCTCTGAGGTGCCACTATCACCTCTGTTTCTTTGGGTTTGTCTCCCCTCACAATGAGCAGTGGGTTTGGGAGAGTGGTCAGAACAGGATTGTGATGAGGGTAGAGGGAAAATGGAAAATAAGACAAGATGGTTGTGGGGCTGCTTCTCCCCTTGGTGATTTCTCTTTCTCCTTATTATGAGCAGTCCTTCTGCTCTCATGCCTGGAGTAACACAGTTGTCCTGTATTTCTGCACAGAGGACCCAGCCCCAGGCCTGCTCCTCACCTGGGCTGCTGTTTGCTCTCAGCCCTTTCTTTCATGTTAGATGGATTGTGGGGAATATCTAAGATCTAAACTTGGAAGAAAGAAGAAAGTGGTAGGAGAAATGAATACAAGAGAAGAAAACATGAGGAAAGAGACAGCCAAACAGACATCAGACAGAGAAACACAAAAGACAGAGAAAGATGCAAAGAGAGAGTTACAATGACACATACCCAAGGCAGGGGGTGTCGTTTTGGAGGTAGAAGAGTGGATTTGCATCCCAGCTCATCTACTGCAAGCTCTGTGAGGTTGGGAAAGTCACTAGATTGCTCTGAGCCTCAGTCTTCCCATATGAAATGGGAACAATTATACTTCACCTCCACCACTGTGATGAGAACTGAATGAAGTCCCTTTTGTAAGTGACAGCGCTCTAGATAAAATGGATGCTACCTAAGGTCAGTCAGGCCTTAAGAGAGAGGATGTTATCCTGGTCCATGCTGAATCCTAGGACTAGGGCATAGGTGAAACCTTAGCCCCCTGCACTGTCATTCCATTTTCTCAGAACATTTTATGAGGGGGGAAATATCCCTGCCTGGGGTGGCATTGTGTGTGTGTGTGTGTGTGTGTGTGTGTGTGCATGCACCCATTTCTAGATTACTCTCTCTCAGAATTAACACTCATAGCTAGCATTTTATTGAACATACTATATCCCAGGTGCTTTTCTATGTGCACTTCATGAACTAACATTTAATCCTCATAACTCCTTTATGAAGTAGGTACTACCATTAACTTCATCTTACAGATGTTGATATTGACGCACAGACAGATGAAAAGAAATTGCCTGAAGCCACACAGAAAGTGGCAGAGGATGTAAAAACTCGAGCCCATCTTGTGTCAAGGTTCTCCCCTCTCCACTCTGCTATATTGCCTCTCGTTTTAGGTCTATGTCCCTCACTCTCTCATCTGGCAGGAAGCCGGAGACTGCCTCAGAGAATTTAACTGGCATGCACATCTCATTCCAGGGGCATACTCTGGGGTCTGTCCTTGTATTCAGGGTGTTGGGGTGGTGGTTTTGCTGGAGATGCCTCTGTAGCAGGCTAGATATGCCATAATTCCCTTTCCCTGCAGTGAGGTGACAATTTCAGCACTTTAAGAGAGAGAGGTGGAGAGAAGGGTTTCATGTGCCCTTTATTCCTGTTCAAATGCAGCACCCAGACAATGACTAGACACTACTAGCTACCCTGTTTCCAGCCTCGTTTCTGGGGGTGGGAACACCTGTTGTCTGAAGGTCCTGGCCTCTAGAGCTGGGCTTGGTTAGCAGCAGCTGCAAGCTGGGTTTGAGTGAAATTGTTCTCAGAAAAGGAAGAGTACCGTCTGATTTTAGTTACTTGCTTTCGGGCAGAAATTGTGGGCCCAGAGTGAAATCCAATGACACCTTCATTTTGCCTTGTTTCATACCAGAGAGTGATACGCAAGTGACTAGGTGAACAAGATTCACAAAAAGAGGCACCAGGGAGGCTTTTGCAGGTAGCATCATGTTGCTTCCATGCAGATGCACTTGGCACCACCAATTGTCTGACAACCAGGCTCACAGTCTGTGGGTCTCAGTTTTGCTCCAGAGAAGGGAACATCTCCACATGGGCTCCTAGGCCAGAGATCTAAGGCTCCATTCAGGGGAATCATCCTGAGGGTGTTTTCTAATGCACTCATTGCTCTTGTCTTTTCTCCCCGTTTCATTGAGTAGTTTTTAAAAGGAAGGTGTTGGGGTGCTCTGTTCCGAGTTCTATCATGTTGGAAAACATTGGATTAGGACCTTGCATTTGAACAACAATCTGTTGTAACTTGCAATTATGTCAAACCTTTTGTGGTCTGACTCCCTGCAGGCACTGGATGTTGCCGTTTGAAGTCTGAAGCCAGTCTGATGTTTTACTTCTAGTTTATTCTGTTTATTCTTTCTTGATCTCTGAGATCTAGTACTTTAACTAGGATGTGTCTTCATTGTGTCTATCATGACTTATATATTTTGATTATTCTTTTTCTTTGATGCTCAATAACTTAACTAGGCTATATATTGATGTCTTTTATTATAGAAAAAATTATTCTTGGTAAATATAGGGCACCATTTGCTGATTCTTTCTTCATTCCAATGAAATATTTCAGTATTATGTTTGAGAATTTTTATTGATTTTATTTTTTTAAACCTTAGTGGCACCAATTTTGTTATGTTTGTCAATCTTTGCCCGCTACTTCTATCAGTCGCTATCTAATTGCTTTTATCTCTTAGTCTTATTTTCTCCCCATTCACTGTAACTATGTCAGGCTTTTCCCCAATCCTACCCATTCTATTTTTCAGCTGGGTCTATTTCATTTCATTTAGCTGTTTCAAATTTATTTATTATATGTATAACAAGTTATATTTGTTCATAATTTGTTTTCGCTCTGTGAAATTTCTTTTTTTGTTCTATCATCTTCTGTTTATTGATTTTAAATATTTTTTCTTTATTTTAATCCCCCATCTTCATTTATCCTCCTATTATACCCTCTTCCACCTTACCCTATTGCCTCCCCCTACCACCACCATACTGTTGTCTGTGTCCATAAGTCCTTTCTTTCTTTTCTTTTTTCCCCTTAATTCCTCCACCCCACCCCCAAAACCCTCCCATCAACAGAGCTCTCTATCTACGAGTCTCTCTATTTTGCTTGCGTGTGTGTGTGTGTGTGTGTGTGTGTGTACTTGCGTGTGGAAATGAGTAAAGAGCTATGTAAGATAATCAACTTTTTGGGGTAGGATTTGATTTAGTAGCAGAGAATCCTCAAATAATAGTGTCTTAGACAAGACTTATTTTTCTCTCAGGTAACAGTTTGCTACTAGACAGACCTGAGCTGGAATGTGGTTCCAAGGTATAAGGGACCCAAGTTATGCCATTTTAAAGGTGTTTTTCTCATTTTATCACCTAAAAATAGTTAAATATCACATCTTCACTCTGGCAAGGAAGGAGGCAAAAGTGGTACCAAGAAGGGAACTTTTCCTCCTTTGAAGGGTACAACTCAGAACTTTCCTACATTACCTCTTTATATATCCTAGCTTCAAAGACGGGAAGTCAGAGAACTACAATCCCAATTCCAGGTGGTCATGAAACTCAGAAGAAAAAAAAAAAGCTGTTATTCTGGAAAATGGGAGAGTGGATTTTCAGGAATAACATTCTCTTCCACAGGGTTATATAAAATAAGAAATATTTTAGTCAACCCTTAGCTTTTCCTAAGCAAGATGCACCACAGGCCTTTTATTCCAAGGACTGGACTAAGGGATTTGGATGCCAAGAGCTGAGAATCTCAAGGTGAGAAACATTTATACCTGAGTGGATAGGAACCATCTCAGGATAGAAAATGTTTTAGGCTGACACTACTGTTTCCAAAGAACTCCCAAAGTACTTTATTTTTAATAGCAACTTAACTCATTGCATTGTAATTACTTCTCAGTGTAGATGTGTCTGCTTCCCCAATTATACCTGCTCCTCTAGGGCGGGGACTCTGTTCTGTGTCTGACTCATGGTAGATACTTAGTAAACATTGGCTGTCTCCAATGTGGGGAGTTGACACCCACTCGCATTCCCACTTCCACCTCCAAAACGACCTGAACTCTGACATTCTCTTTATTGGAAGCACTGGAGGTGAATCTACATTCTAGCTGAGGACTTGGATGCATGGCATCAACTCTATTCTTGGGATCCCTGTCTGGTGGTTGGTTGCTTAACCAAATTTAACTTCAAAGCATATCTACTTCTGCTTCTGGACTATCTATTGTCATGTATCAAACTACCCCAAAACTTAGTGGCATGAAATCATCATTTGTTGTGCTCGCAGTTGCTGTTGGTCAGGAATTTGGATGGGGATAGTTGGTTCTGTTTCAGGGCCTCAACTGGAAGGCTCAGAGGCTGGGAGTGACTTAGCATTGGCAAGGGGAAGTGGGGGGAAAGCACGGCTGGGATTATCTGAAGTTCCCCTCATTCTTATGTCTGACGGTTGATGCTGGCTGTTGGCTGGGACCTTCGCTGGGGCTGTTGCTGGAACATCTACATGTGGTGTCTCCAAGTGGTTTGGGCTTCCTCACAGCATGGAGGCTGGGTTCCAATGGTGAACTTTCCCAAAATGACAGTAGGTGGAAGCTACATTGCCTTAGTTCTAAATTAACTCAGGAAGTCACGCACTATCACTTCCACTATATTTTGTTCTTTGTGGCCATCACAAAGGCCCTTTCAGCCTCAAGAGGAGAAGAAATAGATTCTATCTCTTGATGGGATGGTGGTGGTAGTGGTGGTTCATCCAGAGGATGAGGAGTGAGGAGTCCTAGATTCACTGAAAACACTGGCAGAAGGATGCCATCAGCCACATTCTCTTCATTCCCCCAGGAAGAGCCAGGAGTTTTGGTAAAATCCCTGGCATTTCCAGCACCACAGGGCAGTGGAAATCTCCCTCCACTGGGAGTGAAGAGGCCTGTAATCTGATGGTCATGTGTTATAGGACAGGCCACTTGATCTATCTGAGCCTCAGTTCCCCTATCTGAAAGGTGAGAAGTTTGGACTAAATCAGTTGTTTCCTAATTCTTTACAGCAGGGGATTCTTCTCCTTTTTAATTTGTATTATTTTCAAACAAAGTTTAGGTGGCACCCAACATATGAATTGACTAAAGGTCAATGAAAAGGGTTTTGACTATATACATGCCCACGTGTCCTTTCCTGCTCCCTGGGGATTCTCCAGGATTCCTCTGTGCTCCTCAGAGCATGTTTAGTAAACCCTTGGGCCAGGATCTTTCCTAAGGGTTTGCAGGGTGGGATTGGGGTGAGAGAGGAAAGACTCACCACCCATCTCTCAGATTTTCCTCCTCAGAGCAGTTTCTGCTTCCTTCTTGCTCCCTACTTGAGCTCCCTCCCCTACCTCTCAGCCACCTCACATCACAGCGTCTTCTGGGTGAGTCCAAGTCCCACAAACCCCCAGGGAGAGCAATATTTAGGGAGCATGAGTATCTGCTGGTATTGCTTGAATTTGTTGCCCTTTCAGTCTCCTGTCATTTGTGCCAAACCAGCCAGGTCTGGGAAGAAGTTGGGGATTCCTTGGAGGCCTAAGGGCTATGGGGACTGTCCTCTGCCGGTGACTGTGGAGGAGAGGAGTGTCCTGCTTTCCCAGTGGGTTCCCTTCACTGACACTCTCATCTGCTTTCCCACCCCCTGCCTCTACCCAACTCTTCCCCACCCCCTCCCAGCCCACTCCCACCCCACTTTTCTCTCCCACAATTTTTGCTCCATCTCTTTGTCTCTCCATAGCATCTCTCTTTTTTAAAAAAATCAATCCAGAGAGCGATTAGGTTTGCAAATGAGCGGGCAGAAAACCGGGAACAAAGGGAGCCAGAGCCCAAGAGGGAGCAGGTATAATTACTGTAATTAACTCAAGCAGCAGAGACGCATCCCCTTGGCAGAGGCTGCTGCAAGGTACTGTTCAGGCGCAGCAGGGGACACTGAGGGGAGTGGCACCCACCAGGAACTCAGCTGGCTCTCCCCTTCCCCAGAATTAGGGTATCCTTCCCAGGGGCCCTGGCTCCGGAAACTCCTCCAGGAGCAGGTGCCTGTGTGAGGATCCACCTGGTCTCTTGTAGTGGGCTCTGCAGGAGGCAGGAGGAGGGTATCCAGGCTCAGAGAACAAGATCTCATCTCTTGCCTGGCAGAGTGGGGGCCAGAGAACAAAGTTAGCTTTCTCATCACTTCCCTGGACGCTTAGCTCTTTCTGGCTTTATGACATCCTGAGAGCCTGCTCTGGTGTTCCTGGGAGCCAAACACTTCAAAACAAGTCTGATATCAGAAAACAAGTATCAGAAAACAAGTCTGATACCATAAAACTGTCACATCTGTATCCTCCAGCATCCCCCAAAACTAGTATACTCCTCCTGCACCTGAGGCCTTCCATGGACCTTTGCAACTTTCCCTTTCACAGCTGCCCTCAGCACATCTAGCCAGATCTGACCGTGGGCTGCCCCCTGAGCATGACCTACATTCTTCCATTCTCTGCCCTCACCCGTTAGGCTGGCCTTTCTCTCCTGGGTGCACTTTCCTAAATGCAGTTGGTAAAATGTTACCCATCTTTTGAGATACCTTCGAAATTAAAGACATGCCTGTGAAGTCTAAACTGATCTCACCTTCCAAAAAAGCCCATAGCCCTTGTCTCTTTTATGAACCTTATCTCACTATTCCCCTCCCACCACCTATCTGTTGGGAAAGACAGACAGATCCCAACTTTGGATTTCTGGAGTTAAACTGCCACCTTTGGGGCTCTGGGCCAGTCAGATCCCTTTTACTTGGCAATGACAGGAACCCCAACTCAAACTGGTGGAAATAATGAAGGGACTTTATCAGTAACAAAGTCTGGGGATGTTTGTAGTCAGGCATGCTGATCCAGGGGCCCAAACATTATCAGCAGCTCTCTCCCCTTTCCTTGGTGTGGATTTCCTTCCCAGCAGACCTCTCTACAACATGGCCCCTGGTATCTCCAGACCAACATTATTCCTAAGCCATGATCCCAAGGAGAGCATTTCTCCAGTCTGCTGCTCCAGAAGAAATCTGAGATTGATTAATTGGGTTGAATTGGGTCTAGAGAGCCAACCACTGGTTAGTAGACGTGAAACCCAGTGTTGGCCAGGCTGGCATCAAGTGATCCCTGCTGCAACCCGAGGGAGGACTGAGGCCAGCCCTATCCAAACAATGTGGGGTCCCAACAGGGAAGAGTGGTTCCTCAATGGGAAGTAGAAGAGTATGCAGAGATGCTGCACAGGTGGAGACAGCAGATGCCCACCACTGGTTCAGAGCACCCAGGTGAGGGCCCAGCCCCTGGAAATGCCCCATATCTTCCCATTTTTATGCCAGACCCGTCCTTTAATATTCAGCCTGTGTCCATCAGCTCTGTGATGTCTCCTCACTTGCTCTAAGTGCCCATGGTTCACTGTACCACTTAGCCAGGTGCAGACCTTTATGACGCCTTATCAAGATCATTATATTTTCATTTGTTAAAGCCTCATTGAGCAACACAATTATAGGCCCACTGGGAGCAGGGATGTGACCATCCTTGTATTTCCCCCTCCCACCCTAATACAGCCCTGGGTGCCTGGATAGTGCTACAGTGAACCATGCACGGATTACAGATCATATCCAGGTCTGACCTTGGGAGTCCCCTGACCCCTTTGCACTTTAGTTTCCACATCTAGAAGTTGGGGCTATGAAAACATCTATTTTACAGAACCATAAGAGAATAAAGGAGATAATAAGTATGGTATCTCCCATTCTCAGCTAAGCTTGGCCTGTTTTCCTCCAGTTCCAGTTGACCCTTGAACAATATGGAGGATTAGGGGCACTGACCCCCACACACTGAAAAATCCACATGTAAATTTTGACCCCCCCAAATTTAACTACAGTTGGCTATTTGTACCTGTGTATTCAACCAACCATGAATCAAAAACAATATTTTTAAACATAGGCTTAGGGAAAGGGAGAGGAAGTGGGAGTTAGTGTTTAATGGACACAGAATTTCAGTTTGGAAAGATGTAAAATTTTAAAAATAAATAGTGGTGATGATGAAAACATTATGAATGTAATTAATGCTGCTTAGTTTTATACTAAAAATGGTTAAAATATAAAATTTTATTCTATTATCATAATAAAAAAATTTTAAGTTAAGAAAAAAAGTTTTTAATCCTCAGTTAGGAAACTGCAGTTGAGAATATGAAAATACTAGTTTCTGTCAGGCTGACCCTGGATGCAAAACCTGCAGATTTCAAAGGGCTGACTGTATTTATTGGGGGAAAAAATCTGAGTATAAGTCAACTCACACAGTTCAAATCATATTGTTCAGGGTGAACTGTATAGGACTGAGTATTTAAATAGTTACAACTGAGGAAAGAAACAGGTGTTGCCTTTCCTTATTTCTGTGATACTGTGGTCTCTAGGCTGTCCTCTGCCTCCTTAGTCATTTGTTTTGTTTTTCTTGGCTAACTCCTCTAATTTTTTTCTCTACCTTTTAAAGGATGTGTGGAGAAACCAAGATGGCAGCATAGGAGAAACCAAATGCCTAACTGCAGTCTCGCACAAAATTTCAAAAAAATACAACTAAAATACAAAATGGACATTATCAAGAACTACAGGAGAGTTGACTGACTGGAAATTCTACAACTAGAAGGAAAGAGAAAACCAGAAGGAAAATCAGAGGAGCTGTAAAAGCCTAAGGTACAGAGACACGGTACGCCCATGGGGAGAGGACGGAGAGGGAGAGGACGGAGCTGGAGAGGAGGGGGTGGTGGAGTGCCTGGCTGACTTTCCCTAGCGGGAAGGAGATAAAAGCTCCGGACTGTGCTGAACCCCAATTCCGACTGCACTGAACCCCAGTTCTGGGCGAGACCCTGGGGACCCAAGCTCATACAGAGAGAATCTAGGCTGTAAGGCAGAAACTCAGGGGAGTGGCAAAAGGCAGAGTCCCGGAGGAGCGCATGTTGCGTGCAGAGGACAGACTGTTGACTGTGCTGCTAGATTGCCCTATCGGGAAGGAGACAAAAGCTCTGGACTGTGCTGAGCCCCAGTTCTGACTGCACTGAACCCAGTTCTAGGCCAGACCCTGGGGACCCAGGCTCATACGGAGGGAATCTGGGCTATAAGGTGGGAGCGGTAAAAGGCAGAGTCCCTGAGGTGTGCACATTGCGCGCAGAGGACGAACTGTTGACTGTGCCGCTGGATTGCCCTAGTGGGAAGGAGACAAAAGCTCTGGACTGCTCTGAACCTCACTTCTAACCCCATTTCCAACTGCACTGAACCCCAGTTCTGGGCTTATTAGGGGAGAGACTAGACTGTCTGGTAGTGGGCCAAACTCGAGGTGCCTTACTCTCAGAGGTACTTGCAGCAAGTACTGAAGGACACCGAGGAACACTGAGACTCAGGAACCTCATAGGGTGGGGCTGATGGGATGTCAAGGCTGTAAGCTCCACCCTGAAACTCCGCCCCATCCAAGCTGAGCACAGAGGCTTTTGTAATTTTCCAAGTCTAGTTGAATAAGGTTGTCTCTCAGCATAGATACAGCTGATCCTCACAGCCAATTGGCCTGGAGGTTAGTTCCTCCCAGTGATACCAACAATAATTAAGACTTAACTACAACAAGGCTGTACACACAGTCCACAAAGGGGTGCACCAAGAGTATCCACCTCAGGTAACTGGGAGGCTGACCCACTGAACTATATTGGACACCTTAGCACACAAAGCCACCCTACCAACTCAGGGAAGCAGCAAAAATGCCGAGACAAGGAAACAGATCACAAATGAAAGAAATGGAAGACAATAAGCGACTGGATATAGAGTTCAAAACCATGGTTATAAAGTTTTTCAAGAATTTCCTAGAAAAGGCTGATAAAATAAACGAGACCTATGAGGACATGAAAAGGGATCAATTAGAAATAAAGAATACATCGTCTGAAATAAAAAATCTTATACAGAATCCTAAAAACAGAATGGAGGATCACAAGAACCAAGTCAAAGATTTGGAACACAAAGAACCAGAGGACACTCCTCCGCAGAAGCAAGAAGACAAGAGAATCCAGAAAGTTGAAGATAATGTAAGAAACCTCTGGGATAACTTCAAGTGAACTGACATCAGAATTATGGGGGTCCCAGAAGAGAGAGAGCAAGATACTGAAAACATATTGGAAGAAATAATGACACAAAACTTCCCCCACCTGGTGAAAGAAATAGACTTAAAAGTCCAGGAAGCACACAGAACCCCAAACAAAAGGAATCCAAAGAGGACCACACCAAGACACATCATGATTAAAATTCCAAGAGGATGTGCATGTGCAGGGCAGCAGAGTGGAGAGGTCAAGTGCACAGACAGGTCCTCGGTTGCCTTCAAGTGGGTTATAGCTATACTACTTGCTGGAGAGTAACCTCAGGCAAGTTAGTTAACCTCTGAGCGGCCCAGTTCCTCACCTGTAAAGAGAGAAATCGCCATAGTATTTATCCTATGTTGCTGGACTGAATGAGTTGGTTTGTGTAAAGCACTTAGAACAGGAGTAGATGGGTAGCAAATACAATAGAAATGTTAACTATTACTCCTATTTTAATGTTTCAAACTGAAATATGTTACCCTCCAGCATCAGGTTCAGCCAGTTCTTTAAACTTCTATTCTTCACTCCTCTCTTAATTTTTTAATTCAATCCCTCATAGTTTCAAGTATGGATTACTCCCATACCTTTCTAACTGGTCTCCCCTCCCTGTCTTGCCTTCTGATCTATTCTTCACACAAAAAGCTAATCATATCTCTCCCCTCACTTGTCTTTGAGTGGCAACCCAGAGTGATGAGGACACAGAGTTCAAACTCTAGGGCAGGACATGCAAATGATTTTCCTTGCTTACTTCTTTAGCCTCATCCCTACACACTGCTATTATCACCAGTTTTTAATGAATTCTTCTAGGGATATACTATACATAAAAAAGCTTACTGGTATATCCCCTCTTCTTCATACATATGATGCCCACCGCTACACAATTTTGCACCTTATTTTTGTCACTGATTAGCCTACAAATTGTTCCTTAGAGATTGACCTCATTCTTTTAAAGGCAGAGCCTGCACTCATAGCCTCTACTCTATTCTGTCCCAGTGAGTGACAGCTGAGTGATTTTTGGCTCTAACTGATGCTCAACAAATAATTGAGGAGTTGAATATATTACGTTAAAACTGTGCTCAGATGTCTGGACTTCCCTGTTCTGATGATTGGAGGAAACAGGATGCTCCCACCATATTCAGTTTGGGGTTCTGTGTAATCCGGATGGCTCTGTCCTCTCCTTACACTTCTCTGAAGAGGTTCTTCTTGCCTCCTGCTTTAATTTTGACATAGTCCATTTTATCAATGTTTTTCCTTCTATAATTTATGCTTTTTTTGGATACAAAGAATTCTTTGTGTATACTATGGTCATAACATTTTCCTCCTGTGTTTCCTTTTAGACATTTTTAGTGTAGCATTTACAAATTAAGCCAACAATCAATTTTAAGTTAAATTTTGTTTGTAGTGTAAGTCAATGTGTAAGGTTTATTTTCTTCCTGAGATAGTCAATTGTGCTGGAAACATTTGTTGAAAATCTTTTCTGCATTGATTACTTTGGCATTTTTGCCCAAAATTAATTGACCATATATGAGTAGGTCTATTTCTGGGCTTTTTATTCTGTTTCATTGACTTCTGTGTCTATCCTATGTTAACAGCCTACTGTATCATTGTAGCTTTATGGTAAATCTTAAAATAGTGCCATTTTTATACTATTTCAGGGTGTAGTGTAGAAGGTGGTCTAAGTCCTTCAACTTTGGTCTTCTTTTTCAAAATTTTTTTTGCTATTTTAAGTCCTTAACATTTATGTATAACTTTTATTGTCAGTTTGTCAATTTCTATTAAAAATGAAGTGACATTATGATTGAGATTATATTGAATACCTGTATCTTAACAATACTGAGTCTTTCAGTCCATAAACATTATATACATTCTCATTTATTTAGGTCTTCTTTAAAATTTTCAGTGATTATTTTATCATTTTCAGTGTGGAGATTACAAATAGGCTTTGTTAAATTTATCCATAAGTGTTTTATGTATTTTGATGTTATTATAAATGGTATTTGTGGTAGCAAGTCTCCAAATTCTCTCCCAGTGATCCTTCCCTTCTGATATTAGTGCGTCCATATAACACCCAGCGCCCTTCTCCAACCCTCATGCACACATTGTACCAGAGTTGGTCTGGGTGACCAATAAAATATGGCATAAGTGGAATGCCATGTCTGAGACTGGTAGTAAAAGGCATCACAGCTACTTTTTTGCTTTCCTGTGCATTGCTTGCTCTGGAAGACATGGGAACCTCTCTGTTGGAAGGTCCAATGTGGTGAAGAACAGAGATCTCCTAAATGAGGAACTGAGGCCTCCACCAGCAAGTCGAGAATGAGTGAGTGATCTTGGAAATGGATCCTCCAGCCAAGACAAACCTTCAGATGACAACAGCCTGAGTTGACATCTTGACTGCAATATCCTGAAAGACCCCTGTGTTGAAGGACCACCCAGTGCAGCTGCTTCCAGATATCTGACTCTCAGAAATTGTGGGGTATAATAAATGTTTGTTGTTTTAAACTGGTAGCTTGTTATGTAGCAATCGAGAACTAATACAGTATTGTGGTTTTTAAATTGACAGTGTTTATCTTATTTCAATTTCTAATTCTTCAATATCCAAATAGTATATAGAAAATCTATTAAAAAATAAAGATCTTATGTCCTGTGTCCTTGCTAAAATCAGATCTTTTTGCAGATATTTTAGGGTTTTCTATATAGGCAGTCATGTCATCTTTGACAAAGATAATTTTACTCCTCTGCCACCCTCCCCCCAAAAATCTGGATGCCTTTTGTTTATTCTACTGCCTTATTAAACTAGCTAGGACTTTTAGTATTATGTTGAATAAAGTGTTGAGGGCATATATTCTTGCCTTGTTCTTGATCTCAGGGAAAACAATTTAGTTTTTCATTGTAACTATTATGTTAGTTGTAGATTTTCCATAGATAATCTATATTAGGTTGAGGAAGTTTTCTTCTGTTCTTAAGAAAACTTTTAATTCCTGGCATCAATATTAGATGTAGTTTTATCATAGTAATAGATAGTTGTTATAGTGAGACCTACACACATATATTTAAATTCACATAGAATAATATTTACATGCTTAAATCAGAAGATGAAGTATAGCTTAAGTTTTACAATAAAGAGAAAAAATACACAGGACAAAAATAGAGTTAATAGTAAAAATATCACTATCTGGTCTTGATACAACATGTAGAAACACTTTTTGTCAGAAAGCTAAATTTTGGAGAAAACCAAGATGGCGGCATAGGTAAATACCTATACTTGCTGCCTCTCCCAACCACATCAAAATTACAACTAAAAGACAGAACAGCTATCATCTGGAACCATGGGAAAGCTGGCTAAGCAGAAGTACTACAACTAAATAGGTAAAGAAGAAAGTGCATTGAGAATGGTAGGAGGTGCAGAGGCGCAGAATGGGCTGGCACCAGGTGTGCCACTTTTTTAATTGGGAGGGAGATACAAGCTCCCACTGGCTCTGAACTCCAGTTCCAGGTGAGACTTGGGGAGACCCAGACACATACAGGGAGAAACTGGACTGTCTGGCTTAGGGACAGGAATGTGAGGGTGGCTTTCTCTTTGAGGAACTCACAGTGATCATTGTTCCTAGATGGAGGCATGGGATGCAGAGACTCAGGGACCTCTCTGGTGCAGGGCTGACTGGCAGCCATTGCTGTTTGCTCTGCCCAGGTGATTCCCAGAGACCCCCACCCCACCCAATTTACAACTCCACTCAAGCTGTGCACATCGGATTTTGCATATGAATGGTAAGTCCTTTCTTCTCCTAAAACCTGTCTGTCAAACTACAGCTGGGTCAGAGAGGCCCAGACCTTCCAAAAGAAGGCCCAAGGCCCATCATCAGCAGCAGCCAGCCTTGCTTCAGAATTAGGCATCATCTGGGCACTTCCAAACCCCATACAAAGAGGAGGAATCTGCAGATGTCTCTGTAGCTCCTGCTGGGTGCCCAGACAGTGGCTGACCTTGCACCTCTTTGGAGATCCAAGAGCCAGTGTACCCAGTGGTCAGAGTCAGGCCATACCAGATTATAACTGTTCACATCCATAAGAGACACACTCAAGGGGCAGACTCAGTGAGCACCAAAGCCCCACTGAAGCAAGTTCTGTTCCATAAGGTTATCTTCTGCACAGCAAATCTTCCTGTGTAGAAAAAGCTGGTCATCACAGCCAATTGGCCTAGAGGTCAATTCCTCCCAGTGACACCAACAGCAATCAAGTCTAAACTACAACAAGACTGTGCACACAGCCCACAAAGGGGTGCACCAAGAGTGTCCACCTCAGGTGACTGGGGAGGCTGGGCCACTGGGCACTATAGGACACTGACCACACAAGGCCACTCTATGAACTCAAGGAGACTTAGAAGCTACCCAGTACATAGAAACAAACAGAGGGAAGCAGCCAAAATGCAGAGACAAAGAAAGAAGTCACAAATGAAAGAAATGGAAGAAAGCAAATACTGAATATA
This sequence comes from Vespertilio murinus, assembly GCA_963924515.1. Lineage (NCBI taxonomy): Eukaryota > Metazoa > Chordata > Mammalia > Chiroptera > Vespertilionidae > Vespertilio > Vespertilio murinus. Next base: position 199,869,922 of record OZ004704.1, read on the forward strand.
TAGTTCAAAACCACGGTTATAAGGTTACTCAAGAATCTTCTAAAAACCTCTGAGAAATGTAGTGAGACACTCAAGGATATGAAAAAGAACCAACTAGAAATTAAGCATACACTGACTGAAATAAAGAATAATATACAGAAATCCAACAATATACTAGAGGATCCCAAGAATCAAGTCAAAGATCTGAAATATGAGGAAGCAAAAAACACCCAACCAGAAAAACAAAAAGAAAAAAGAATCCAAAAATATGAAGATAGTGTAAGGAGCCTCTGTGACAATTTCAAGAGTACCAACATCCGAATTATGGCGATATCAGAAGAGGAGAGGGAGCAAGATATGAAAAACCTATTTGAAGAAATAATGACAGAAAAATTCCCCTACCTGGTGAAAGAAATAGACTTACAAGTCCAGGAAACACAGAGAACCCCAAACAAAAGGAATCCACAGAGGACCACACCAAGATACATCATAATTAAAATGCCAAGGGCAAAAAAACAAAGAGAGAATCTTGAAAGCAGCAAGAGAAAAAACAGTTAGTTACCTACAAGGGAATACCCATATGACTGTCAGCTGATTTGTAGACAGATACTATGCAGGCCAGAAGGGTGTGTCAAGAAATATACCAAGTGATGAATAGCAAGAACCTACAACCAAGATTACTCTCTCCAGCAAAGCTATCATTCAGAATTGAAGGTAAGATAAAGAGCTTCATAAATGAGAAAAAGCTAAAGAAATTCATCACCACCAAACCAGTATTACATGAAATGTTGAAGGGTATTCTTTAAGAAGAAGAAGAAGAGCCGAAACCGGTTTGGCTCAGTGGTAGAGCGTCGGTCTGCGGACTGAAAGGTCCCGGGTTCGATTCCGGTCAAGGGCATGTACATTGGTTGCGGGCACATCCCCGGTAGGGGGCGTGCAAGAGGCAGCTGGTCGATGTTTCTCTCTCATCGATGTTTCTAACTCTCTATCCCTCTCCCTCTCTGTAAAATATCAATAAAAATATTTAAAAAAAAAAAGAAGAAGAAGAAGAAAAAAAATGGTGAAGATAAAAAATTATGAACATCAAAGTGACAACAAATACATATCTATCAAGTGAACCTAAAAATCAAATGAATAAAAAACCTGATGAACAGACCAGACTGGTGATTGTAATAGAATCAGGGGCATGGAAAGGGAACAGACTGACAATTCTTGGGGGAAAGGGTTGTGGGGGTGTGGGAAGGGATTGGACAAAGAGCTTATACCTATGGACAAGGTCAGTGAGGGTTGGGGATTGGGAAGGCCTGGAGTGGTGTGGAAACCAGGTGGAGGAAAGTTACAGGGAGAAAAAAGAGGAACATTTGTAATAATCTGAACAGTAAAGATAAAAAAGAGAGAAAGCTACATTTTAATCTGATTGTCCAAACCATTAAAATATGAATAATTCAGTGCCATTTTGCTAGAAGCTTGTTGGGTTGAATCATAAACTAACATTTTTGAAAGCAAACCTAAGGTATTTTCAACCAAGTTTTTCAATGGGATGCTAGGTTTCCTGGTTTCCACTTGGGAAATATATTCTTATAGTCCTGTAAAGATTCTACTTCTGGCACATATTATTTTTTGGGGTGCCCCAAAACTTTGAAAATTCCAAAGAGTTGATTAATTTCTCAATCCCAAGGTGGCTTCTTGTTGCTAATTCTGCAGGTATGGCTTCTGTCCTCTAGAGGTCAGCTAGCTTAGTTGTGAGCTGACCAAGCTGTATTTCTGCAGATCTATAGCATACCAGAGTGCTGCTACCTCACATATGTTTCCTCCAATTGGTATTCCAAAAGCTCTGACAAGGCCCAAGCCAGCTGGTTTAGTTGTTCCTTTGTTATCAGTGGACTTTGAGGTTTTAAGTCTCTGTAAGAGCTCTTCTAGAGTGACAGAACACAACCCCTTGCATGGTTTTGTATGTTTCTCCCTGCCTCTAAAATCAATAAGCATACCCTTAAGTGAGGTTTAGAAAGAAAGAAAAAAGATGTGCTTATGAACAAGTGAAGAATCCATGAACTGACCAGAAGGGATAGAATCCAAGTATTTCTGGAGATCCAAGGTATTCAAAGATAGAATATAACCTAGAGTCCTTCATAATCACATATTTTTTTTTCTTTTTTTCTAATCCTCACTCAAGGATAATGCTTATTGACTTTAGATACAGGAATGGGGGTGGGATGGGAAATGAAGAGAGATAAAGAGAGAAGCACTGATGTGAGAGAGACCATCAACTGGGAGCCTTCCATATGTGCCCTGACCAGGATCAAACCTGCAACCTTTTGGTATATGAGACTATACCAAACTAACTGAGCCACACTGGCCAGAGCTATAAACATCTCTTGAAGACTGTATTTGAATGATAGAGTTCTTTTAATAGAGAAATTCCCAGAATTATAGTACTAGAAATCTCTTCCTCATCTACCATTTGACCTGTAGTTTTGTGTCTACCCTGATGCATAACTCCATAGATACTTTCTCCAATTTTCTCTGTTTTGATGTAATATTCCATAGTTATTCGGTAGGTATGATACATACTAGCTTATTATTCTGTGATGGTGGGGGTGGGGTAGGGTGGTTGAGTGGGTGGTGAAGACAGCAGTGGCTGGCACCATGTCTGTGTTGCTCTTTCCTAAACTTCCAAGAACCCTGAGGCTTTTTACTATGAATTGTTTTCTAATATTTTTTTCTGAGTCTACTGAGATAATTGTATTTTTGTCTTTTTTGTTGAGTTAATATGCTGAATTCCGTATTTGAATGTTAAACCAGCTTTGGATTTCTGAGAAAACCTCCATTTAGTCATCACATATAAATTGTTTTAGAAAATACTCAATGAATATTTGTTCTATTATTTCAGGCACATCTTCATTTTATGCATCTGAGCGAAGCCAGGAGAAGTTGCGCCCAATTGGCTGCTGCATGGGAGAACAGTGGCCCTTGGAGCCTGAAATGTGCACAGTTAGGCTTTTGTAACCCTATCAGATCCTTGGGAGATGTGCCCAGACTGAGGAGAGAGAGAGAGAGAGAGAGAGAGAGAGAGAGAGAGAGAGAGAGAGAGAGAGAGAGAAATTGATTTGTTCCACTTTTTATACATTCATTGGTTGATTCTTGTAGATGCCTTGGCTGGGGATTGAACCCACAACCTTGGTATATCAGGACGATCCTCTAACCAACTGTGCTACCCAGCCAAGGCCAGAATCTTGATTAATTGTTGATAATTTTCTGCTACCTTAAATCAATATAGTTATTCGAATCAAATATTTGTTCAACTTTAATTTGGAGAAGAACCTGAAAACTGGGGTAGTAAGTGGCAAAATAGAGAAGGAGGACTGCTGGTATAAGCCTCAAAATAGGGAGGCTGTTTAGACACTGGCTACCCTAAAATGACAAATGTTCTTTGCTGAAAGCCGCATCTCTAGGATCATCTTGCAGTATTTCTTCAACCACACACTCTACTTTTCCAGACAAGTCTTTTTTTAAAAAAATATTTTATTGATTTTTTACAGAGAGGAAGGGAGAGGGATAGAGAGCTAGAAACATTGATGTGAGAGAAACATCGACTAGCTGCCTCCTGCACACCCCCTACTGGGGGGATGTGCTCGCAACCAATGTACATGCCCTTGACCGAAATCGAACCTGGGACCTTTCAGTCTGCAGACCGGCGCTCTATCCACTGAGCCAAACTGGTTTCAGCCAGAGAAGAGTCTTAAAAATACACCTGCCCATTAAGTTTTCAATGGTACGCCTTTCCTGATGTGTCAGTGCATCAGCAGCTGTGTGGTAGACCCACCCTTCACTCTGACTCTGGCCTATTTCTTCTTTGTGCTTTGAGCTCAGTAGACGTTTAATCAGTATCCCTGAGAGCTCAGTGTCCCTTTCTTTGTGAATCCAAAAAGATGGGTATGAGATAGCATGGACATTTAATTTTAGTCAAGAGCATTAAGATCAGGAGAAACCACTTTTTGCCAGCCTCAGAGGCTGGAGTCAGTGTATATATGATGTGAATAGGGAAACAGAGACACGGGACTCCGAAAAGGAAACTTTCAATGGATGAGATAATAGGAAAGAGTCTGAGTGGCTCCACTGAGTCCCCAACAGTTGCTAACTTCTCAAGGTTAATATCCAGAGAAGGGATAAACCCTCTTGGCTTTCTCCTGCACCCGGTTAGCTCTGGATCCTGGAATATTTGAAAATAGCTGGTGAGAAGAGTAGAGCAATGCAGTCTCTCATTCTCTCTCCTCTATACCACTTAAAATTTTTTTTCCTTCTGTTCCTCTCCAATCTAGACTGGGACAATCAGATGACAAAAGAGTTCTACTTTAAAACAAGTGCACACAGGTATTTATAGTAAGGAATTGGACTGAATGAACTGGCTGCTAAAAATAGGTTTGAAATAATCCAGTCAGGAAGATTGTGGCCCAATGCATTTAGGCAGTGTTTCCCAAAGTGTGGCACGCGTACCCCCAGGGGTACGGGAACAGTTTGGTGGGGGTAGGAGTTGCGCCAGAGTTTGGTGGGGATATGCACTGCACTGCACTGTGCTTAGCTGCACCTAATTCTACGTTCTCATGAGTCAAGTCAAGACAGTCTTATGAGGTGTGAGATGGTCCAGAATGAAAATAAATGTTATTTATAATATAACTTTTATTTATATTTTATTATGAATAATTTTATTTTTCATTTATTATTTTGTGTATGTACCAAAAAATAAAAATAAATATATTTTGATTGTTATTAAAATACATCCATTTTTTTTTTGACGAGGGGTACTCAGCGTTACGAAAATTAAAGAAGGGGTACACATATGTCAACAGTTTGGAAAACACTGCATTTAGGGATAAAATAAAAATAAATTCAGATCTAATATTTAGAAAACATATCCCAGACTGGAATGATAGACCTCTCATGAGAAATACTGTAGATCTTTCCAAAGTGGCAGGAAAATGGGAATGGGCTTTGCAGGCAAAAGACTTAACTCTTAGAACATCAGAAGATCTTTTATTTATTTATTTAAATGTTTTTAAATTGATTTTTTACAGAGAGGAAGGGAGAACGATAGAGAGCTAGAAACATTGACCAGCTGCCTCCTGTACACCTCCCATGGGGATGTGCCCACAACCAAGGTGCATGCCCTTGACCAGAATCAAACCTGGGACAATTCAGTCTGCAGGCTGACACTCTTATCCACGGAGCCAAACCGGTTAGGGCTATTTGTTTATTTTTAAAATTGATTTTTATAGAGAGAGAAACAGAGAGGGAGAGGAGAGGTCCTGTATGCCCCTTACTGGGGAAGGAGCCTGAAAACCAGGCATATGCCCTGACTGGAAATCAAACTGTCAACATTTTGGTGCATGCGACAATGTCCATCCAACAGCCATACTGGCCAGAACACATCAGAAGGTCTTTTAAAGTCTGTTCTAATTTTCCTCCAGGAAAATTGGTCTAAGTCCTCTAAGCTTTGCACTACATAAATGTCAGTAAAGTTACTGAGCCCTTATGGAAGGTTTGGGGCTCTAACTTATGTTTGAGAAATACTCTCTGTCAAATTTTATAGTTTATGCTCATTTAAGTTTCCCTAGTGCGTAAGTTCTTCAAATAAATGAACCAACACACAACGTTTATTGAGCTCTTACCGAGTGCCATTCAGCATGCCAGGCCCGTCCCATGCTGTCTTATTTAGGCCTCACTTTAACCTTCGCATGTGCTCTCCATTTTGCTGATTTACAAACCGAGATTCAGCCAGGATTTTCCAAAGCCATGTTGCTTATGAATGGAAGGTGACATTTGAACTCATATCTAGCATTGGGGTGGACACCGGTATTTCTGCAATTCTCTTGGCATTTTATTCTGGGCCGCGCACCTCTAGGCCCTCAGTCAGTATTTATGATGAAGGTTTTCTTGACTACTTCTCTTTTAGTATTTTTTCCTCCTTCGAGTTCAACAGCATAATTATATTGTTCATCTTCATGTGTTCTTTATGTTATCTTATTATCATCCATTATATCAATTGGGACTATGTTAAGTTGCAAGGAGAAAACCTCGACCCATGTGCTGGTTTAAAAAAATGGTTGTAGCCGTGGCTGGTGTAGCTAAGTGATTAGAGTGTTGGCCTGAATACGGAAGGGTCATGAGTTTGTATCTAGGTTGCAAGTTTGATCCCCAGCCCAGTCAGAGCCTGTGTGGGAGGCAACCAATAAATGTGTCTCTCTCACATTGATCTCTCTCTCTCTCTCTCTCTCTCTCTCTCTCTCTCTCTCCCCTCTCTCCCTTCCACTTTGAAAAATCAATGGAAAAATATCGTTGGGTGAAGATTAACAGCAACAAAAATGACCATAAACTCTTTGATACTCCTTCCATGAGAGTTGGGGTCTTTGTCACCTCTCCTTGATTCTGGTGACTGTTTTTATCACCTGAGTAGTGCAGAAATGACATTGCACCACTCCAGCACGAGGCACGGTCATAAAGAGTTGTGCAACTTTGACTTCAGTCTCTCAGGATGCTCCTTTTCTCAAGATGCTTATTCTTAGAATGCACCCTCTGTGCTGTGAAAAGCCCAGGCCATATCAAGGGACCTCCTGTGTAAGGACTCTGATCAACAGCCTCGTCAAGTCCAGTTTGTAGTCCTTCCAGTTCTGGTATGAGACACATGAGTGGAGAAGTCATCCTGGAAGTGGATTAATTCTTCAGGCCAAGCTGTTCTTATTCTTGGTGTTTGAGTCACTTCCAGTTTGGGTGTCCTCAGTGAAGGCCTTGGGCATCAAGGAGTAGAGATAAGCTGTTGCAGATTCACCCTGTCTGAATTTCTAACCCACAGAATCTGTGAGCTTAATAAAAAGACTTCTTTATGTCACCGACCTCTAAAGTATCTTGTTACATAGTAAAAGTAACTGAGATATGTAACTAGCAGTGATTCATAGCAATAGAAGTGTGTGTGTGTGTGTGTGTGTGTGTGTGTGTGTGTGTGTTTGTGTACACATAAATTCAATATAGTGAGATTTCTTGTTGGCATTAGGTCACTTCTAAACAAGGCCATCAGGGACCCAGGATCTTTTCTTATGTCCATGTCATCATCCTTAGTATGTTGGCTTTTTCCCTCATGCTTGTTGCTTCATAGTTTTGGCATAAATGCTGGAGCTCTAGGCACTGAGTCAGCATTCAAGTTAGGAAGAAGCACAGACAGGCAGAGCCGTCTATATGGTTTTATTAGGAAAGCAAAGCTTGCCCAGAAATCCCCAGGTCTTCACTTGTGTCTCATCAGCTAGAATTTTGTCACATGCCATCTCTAATGAGAACAGAGGCGGGAGTATAAATATTTACCTGGCATATAGATATAGATATAGATATAGATATAGATATAGATATAGATATAGATATAGATATAGATATAGATATAGATATAGATATAGAGATTATAAATATTTACCTGGAATATAAATATTGCTGTCCTAAATACAACTTGGATTTGCTTAGCTAGAACACAGGAGAACATGAGCACCATGTGGGTAAGGCCATTGTCCACCACATGTCTTGGCTGTTTTACATGTTTGTTTTTTTCCTGGTTGGCTCACTTAGATGGCGAGTCTTTGAAAACAGAGATGAGACCCATTAAAGCTTCTAGCTTCTAGCTTCCAATAGAGCCCCGGAAAGGCCATAGTTCACTTATTGATGACAGAGAAGAATGTGAATGCTGTTTTCCATAGCAGAGGTCTTCAATGTTTTTACTTTGCCTATCTCTTGAAAGAATTTTAAGAGACACATTTTTAAGTTGCTACCTGCAGTTTTCATTATAACTTTACAATGAATATAATTTTTGGCATATTGTAAATACTGACATAAAAAATAAACCTTTACATTGATTTTTTAAAAGTTCCCAATGAAATCTAAATACGATGGTGATTTGATATTACTATCTTCTGTTTAAAACTACAAAAATAAGCTTTGCTTTAGTGGTCAGAATTTTTACATCATTATTTTTCTCCTTGAACTTATATTTTTATTCCACATTCCTCACAGAAATTTATCCTAATGCTATATATATTATATTAATATATTATATATATTATATTAATATATCATATATATTTTTTTTACAGAGATGAAGGGAGAGGGAGAGTTAGAAACATCAATAAGAGAGGAACATCTATCATCTGCCTCCTCCACACCTCTTACTGTATGTGCCTGCAACCAAGGTACATGCCCTTGCGAATCTGGGACCCTTCAGTCTGCAGGTCAACGCTTTATCCACTGAATCAAACCGGTTAGGGCGCAATATATTTTTATGCTTGGAAGTTATTTTTAAAAAAATTGATTTCTGTATTATACTTTTCTGCAACAAACACATACATATAAATGGAAATAGCATTTTAAAACATTCACATAACTAAAGGGCTTTAAGTTTTTAAACATTTCTTCTGGATTGAATTATCATTAAAATTATTATTATTATACAATTGAGAAAAAGAACATAAATATATTATAGATTTTGGCATATAATGATTAAACATAGAAGTAAAATTTATTGGAAATGCATCTGCTAGAAGATGGATGGGATTTAAAAAAATTAGTTCATATATCTGCAGATGAATATCACTTATTGCTAGAATGAGACTAAGTTTGGCATCAATTGCAAGCCTACTTTTTGTTTATTAAGACATAAGGGCTGACGGATGTTAGCTAGACTTATTGTGGTGATCATTTTGCAATATATAGAAATATTAAATCATTACATTGAAATGAAACTAATGTAATGTTCTATCTCAATTATACCTCAATTTAAAAAGACGTAAGTGCTGAAAACATTGTTCATATAAGTAAATGGAAATGTAAGAAATATTGTCAAATTTGAATAATTTGAGGTACTTCCAAGTAATATATTAAAAATCACATAATGATCTATCATCAAAATTATTTTCAATGCTCCATTGGCTGGCAGCTCAGTTAGGTCCTCCTTCGATTACTGGAAAACACCTGACCTGGAAAAGAGCTTGTAACCAGTCATTTGAGGCGCTCAGTTGCAAGTGGATTTCTTACCCGCTCATTAGAGAAAAGCCCAACCTCAACATTTCTATTGACTCCCTTGTTTAGAACCTTGGAAGCTTGTCCTCCAGGACACATCACATTAAGATTTGGGATGAGCGAAATCTGTGTCTTTCTTTGGCTTCAGTGGGAGGAAGAAAAAAAGAAGATGGGGAGAGAGAGTTTGCTTGATGCCCCAACTACAGGCAGATCAAGCTTGGGAGAATCTGAAGAAAAACTAAGGTTTTAGAAACTGACCTTCATAAATCTACCCATGCTCTCAAAACAAGTTGCTTGTACCCCCAAGAGCCTGTGCACCCCAATTTGAAAACCGCTGTTCCAAAGGCTGCTAGAACTCATAGAGATGGATTTGTTTTCCTTCCAGCCTATCAGCTCTCAGGGAACGGCTCTGTGCTAAGGCCCTTATAGGTACCATCTCACTAAGTCCCGAGATAAACTTAAGAGGGGGGAAACATTATCCCTATTTTGCAAACGAGGTGGATGGGTTAAGGGAAACCATCAAATACCAAAGCTGGAGTTCAAGCCCAGGGCTATGTGTTTACAGAGCCTGAGCTCTTTACTAGTAGCTGCTGTTTTAGATGGTGCTGAGCTGTTGCCTGCACTGCTGTGGCTTTTATCTTTGTTTTCTCCTTGGGACATTTCTCAAATACAGATATCTGGGCCCTACCTCCAGAATTTTTGATTCAATATCTCCAGGTGAGGCAAAAAAATCTGCATATCTAACTAATTCCCTGGCCTGGGAACCGCACTTTGAGAATCACTTCTCTTAAGCATGCCCAGCCTGATGGGAGAGAGTCCCATTTCTAATGCATTTAGGGACTGATTTTTTTTTCCTTCTTTAAATTTCTTTTAGGGCTGAAGTTTTTTTTTTTTTTAATCTGCCTAGAAATGAGTCTGTATAAAATTCACGTTGCATGCATGGTTTAAACTTAGGAAAAACTTGTGCTACAGGAAGGTTTTGCTGGAGACTTTTTGAGTGACATTGCCCACGGGTTTGCCTGTATAAGGAAAAACTGTGTTGACATGTTTTTATTTATTTCTGTGCTCTTTGCATACAAAGGTCCTCTGTTTCTTTGCCAAGTTGTTCACTCTGTGCAGATGGGACATCCTTTTCTCCCTTCTGCACTTATTGGTTCAATATTCAAGACTCATCTTGGGATAATGTTTTCTCCCCCTGAAGTTTCCTGCAGAGTGCAATTCCTTTTCCCTGTACTCCTCTACCCAGCACTGCATTCAAGAGGCATGATCTTGCCTACCTGGTCTCTCCCACTGGATGATAAAGTTGATATTACTAAGTACTCAGCAAATAATAATAATCAGCTAACATTTAATAGCACTTAGTATATATGAGGCATTGGCTAAACACCTTATACATACTATTTCATTCTTATGAGGTAGATACTGTTTGTCATCTTATTTTATATTTGAGGAAAGTGAGGCACAGGAAGGTAACTTAGCCAAGGACACATTGCTATTCAGGGGCATTTCCTCGTTGAAGTCCCTGTGGTCCAGGACTGACCCTCAGCTAGCAGCCACCATGATCTGTCAGCCCATGAAGCACCTTGCCAATGAAGCACTTATTTTCCATTGATTTATTCCAAATCAATGGAATGCCAGTCCATTGATTTGTGTGGTGAGAAGTGCCAAGAGGGATGGACATTCTAGGCAGCACAGTCTCTCCTATAGCAGGTTTCTCAGGAAGCCAGATATAAGCCTCCATTTGACTAGCCGACACCATAAATTTAGACCAGGGGAATTAGTAACCTGGGTTCAACTTGTAGTGCCCTTGGATTAAGACGATCCATTGTTGTAATAAATATCTTTCTGGAGTAAGAGGTCAAGTCCTTGGCCACTATTGCTTTATGGATGAGAGCAGGGACTCTATGTCTCTGCCTGTGGTCCATGTGACCTCTAGTCATCTTTGTGTAAACATTTAAAGTCTAGTCCATTGTTTCTTCTAAATGCTACTGCTAACAATGGCCATTTAGGGCTCTTTTTTTTTTTCTAACATAGGAGAGTGGATACCTCTACCTGTCTCCCCCATTCTCTTACTCTCTCTGTTCTCCATCACTTTTCAAAAGTGTTAGTGTTAGTGTATTCCCCCCAAAGACTAAGAAATGCAAACTCTTACAATTTGCTGATTTTGTATGTGTTAACATTTTCCAAGTATTCCCTAGCCTATTTACTGTCAATAGATATTTTTGCAAACTCTTCATTACTGTCTAATTGTTTACCTGTGTTTCTTGGCCTCCTTCCTCCTTCTTTTCCTGTACTTTCTCTATTTAAGCAGTGGGGCATGGATTTTTGGATTTCTCAGAGCAAAAGTTAAAAAAAAAATACAAAAGGCAGGGTAACTTACAAAGGGTTGTTATCTTTTTTATTTTTCCAAATCATGATGATTACTATATACATTTCCCATCACATCATAAAAAAAGTTGTCCAGTGGAGTTGTTCCAGTGTTCTCATAGAAGCTCAGCTCCCTTTCTGATGCCAGATCAATGCAATCTCTTGGGCATCTACTGTGGGCTCAGCACTGTGGTGGGCACCAAAGAACGATTTTTGCCTGTAGCCTCAGGGATCCCACAGAGAAGAAGAGACAAGCAGCTGTGTGCAGCTGTAACTTTTAGGTCTTCTCATTCTTCCCTACCCCCTCCATCCCCTTTGAGATCTGTTATTCTGTTCCATGCATCTATGCTTCTGGACCTATTTTGTTTGTCACTTTATTTTCATTATATTCCACATATAAGTGAGATCATGTCATATTTGTCTTTCTCTGTCTGGCTTATTTCTCTTAGCATAATACTCTCCAGGTCCATCCATGTTGTCACAAAGGTTAAGATTATATATATATATATATATATATATATATATATATATATATATATATATTTACAGCTACATAGTTTATTTTGACTTGCTTCACAAGCCTCTCACAGAGTCCCAGTGCAAGTGAGTGAGCCCATTCTTGCTTTTTTTGGTCAATGATAGACAGCTAATGAAGGCATGGGGTTTATTAAGCAAACAAATGATTATCCTTTCCTGTAGAAAGGTTACCAGAATGCTGAATTTGCTAATTACTCTTTTCTGCTTCTCCCAAGCAGTGGTTTTGAGAGATGAGACAAATCTATTGTAAATGTTGTGACCCAGGAACTGGGGAAGAAGAGGGAAGGTCTGACACTTACCAAGAATGATGTGGGGGCAGGAGGGGAAGCAGGTAGAAAGTAGCTTAAAGGGAAAAAGCTAAGAGGGGATTCCCTGGGAGTTTGGTCGCTGGGACTGATGGACATTTCTCAGTCTGCGCTATCTATCAGCATTTCTTCTGGATCACTGTACGCGCCTCTGCTGATGGGGGTTGACAAGAAATGTTTATCCTGGGATAGTTGGTGGAAGGAAAGACTGTTTGGAGTCTCTCTGGTCTTTTGTTTCCAACTTGCTGCCATTAGCCTGTAAATCAGGCTTTTACCAGTCTTGGTTTTTCTGTTGCTCACATCCAGAGTTGATGGTGTGTGTCCAAGTCGTCCATGAACTAGCTGTGTGATCTTTGATCTCCCATTTCCTCATCTATAAAATGATGTGTTCGTTTGAGCCAGAAAGTGAAAGTACAGCCACTAGTGATGTGGCTTGACCCCTTTTCGGATTTTTGGCAGATATTGCTAATTGATATGTGGCCTCAGGATCTTTCTCAACACAGTGCTCTAGGAATTAACTACATCTCAGTTGGGGTGAGCAAGCAAGGAAATGATCTGTCATCTCTGGACTAGATGTTGTGTTAGGGCTTCTTTAATGCTGTAATTCTAAGATTTTAAGTCTCAGGTTAGCTCAATTCATCCATTATTCAATCAACAAATGTTTATATGTAACTCCAGGTATCAGGCTCTGTGCTACATGCTGGGTATATACTAGTATTGGTGAATAAAAGAGACATGGTCCTGCCCTGGCAGGTGGATCAGCTGGTTAGAGCATCATCCTATGCACCAAAAGATTTTGTGTTTGATTTCCAGTCAGGGCACATAACTAGGTTTCAGGGTCAGTCTCTGATTGGGCACCTAAGGGAGGCAACCAATTGATGTTTCTCTCTCACATCCAAGTTTCTCTATCTTTCTCTCCCCCTTCCTTTCTCTAAAATAAATAGAAACATATTCTCGGGCGAGGATTAAGAAAAGAAAAAAGAGGGAGATATGGGCTCTGCCTTTGTGGAGTTTCAGATTTTAAGTTCTTTGGTCAATGTCCTGTGTTGAATACAGTATCTTTTAGTACAGGTTAGGGCCGTGGTCGGCAAACAGCAGTTCGAGAGCCACATGCGGCTCTTTGGACCCTTGAGTGTGGCTCTTCCACAAAATACCACGGCCTGGGCAAGTCTATTTTGAAGAAGTGGCATTAGAAGAACTTTAAGTTTAAAATATTTGGTTCTCAAAATAAATTTCAATCGTTGTACTGTTGATATTTGGTTCTGTTGACTAATGAGTTTGCCGACCACTGGGTTAGGGCAATGAGAGTCATCTGATTGTGGGAGAGGTAGGAAGTAGATTTTATTAAGTACCTTGGGCAAGTTTCAACCCTATTATTTCATTTAATCCGCACAGCCAGTTTATAAATTAGGAAGTAGTTACAATTTACAAATGAGAAAAGTGAGACACACAGAATTTGCCCGAGGGCCCAGAGGGGTAATGAGGAGAGTAGACCTTTGGTGAGTCTGATGCCAATGGCAATGGTTTTTATACCATTCTTCATTCATGTTCCAGCCCATCTGTTCATTAATATAAAGAGAAAGTGGCTTCAGTAAAAGAGGAGGGCAGGTTAGAGTTCATGCAGGGGAGAAAGGAGAAGCAGTGCCCATGTAGATGCTCACCTGTAGCCGCTGGAGGCTTTGGCTGAGGATGCTGAGTGGGGCTGATGCAGCCAGCCCGCCTGATGGAGGGCATCTGGCTACTACTATGCTATAAATGAGGTCAGTCCAGAAAATGTACCTCTTCCTGCCTCCTAATAATTTTTCCCATCATATCAGCCTGATTTCCTCCTATGCTAGCCTTGGACTTGCAATGTAGTAACCATTTTTTCCCTGGTTTCCAAGTTGCTTAAAGCTCTAAAATTTCTCCCCATGCTCTTATATTGCCTCCAGATAGGTTGCATTCTGGAAAGATGTGTTTAGTAAAGAAGAGGAAGGAGGCAAATACCGGGCACAGCTGAGTGGAACTTGCCCTCCCTGATGTGGCTCTGCTCCAAGCCCAGATCTGTGTCAGAGCCTGATCACCCACCCCACCCCTGCTCTCTGTTCTCACACTTAGCACAATGCTTTCCACCAGGACTTTGTGATTCACTGTTGAATGCCCAGAGTTTTTGCTCACAGAGATTGATGATGTTCGGTGTTTGGGGGCCCAGAAAGTTCTCCCTGAATAGTAGGTTCAAGCTGGGTGAAATAAAGGACTTTCTGGGAAAGAAAGAGAAGAGAATCACTAAGACTTCATTCAGATATCTCCAGAAATAGGAAGGTCTTTTTTTTCCCCCTCGTCATAGAAGCTCTTTTTTTTTTTTCCTTTTAATTTTTTTTAAGGTATTATATGTGTTAGAAGCTCTTTTTTTTCTTCATTTCCTAAATAATGACTTAGTGGACAATGGGAATCTCCCCTCCCTTATGAGTGAACTAACTGTTCCAAATGGTCATAGTTGTTTTTGCCTCGGTTTCCCTGAGAGTAAAGCCTGAAGCAGGACTTGGGCGCAATTAGTTTATTTAAGAGGCTGGTGGATGCTGGATGCATGTCCCTCAGGATTGAAAGGCTGATTTGCCATCTGCTGGGAGTGCTGTGGCTGAGAGCTGTCACACATCAGTCAGCCGTCATGCGATGGCCTTGGTTGAAAAGAGCTGCCCATTTCAAGACCACACCCACTTTGGGTGGCTTCCATCCAAGGACTGATGGAAAGCAGGATCCAAAGCCCTGACCCCTTGTTCCTTGGTCGGATAACTGGGAATTGTCATATCAGCCTCACAGCTCTTCCCATGTCAGTAGAGCTCATCTGTTGCTTCGTGCCTTCCCCTCCACAGGTGTTCATTCCTAGAGCCTCTGTAAGAAACCTACCCTATGAGCACAGGTGCCAGGCAGTCTGGGAAAGCAGGTGCCAAGGATGAGGTGTTGGAGCTGGATCACCACTGCCTGGCTGGCAGCAAGGACCGAGTTCCTGAAAGCAGGTGCAGCTGTGCAAGCTTTAATCTGTGGTGACATGGGGTGCATGCCAGTAGAAATGAATGGATGAGCTGTACAATGTATCAACATTTGAGAAATATGGGTAACTAACTAGTAGCCATGAGGACAGTAGATTAAGTAGAATGCATTAGAAAAGATATTGAAGTGTTGAGAATGCTTAATCACAACTATATAGCTAAGTATGAAGGCCAAAGGGCTTCCTTAGTAGCATATAAGGGACACAAAGTTGGCTGTGGAGAGTTGAGAATTTGGGAACAAGTCCTCTGGGATAGTTCCTAGAAGTTTAGAAGGAGCATTGGTCTACCCTTAGAGGATGTGGGATTGCTGTGGTGCTCTGTGGGAGGAAGGTTCAAAAGACAGAAATGAGCATGGTAGAGTAGATATACTACTGCAGTCTCCAGGCTCACCAGGGCATGATGTTCCATGAAGGCCAGGAGGATTTGGGAAGCAGTAAGAAATGTGTTGGTGAGAGGAACATCCTCATCACTGCAGAAGCCATGGGCTGATAACAGGAGATGTCATTACAGGATAGGGCTCCCTTTGGGGAGGTAGGAGCCTGAGGCAGTGGAACCCACATGATGGTGCTTCCCCTTCAGAAGCTGGGAGGACACAATTGTGGCCGAGAGCAGAAAGGTCATCTGGCAGACAGTGGGGTCTTCAGCTGTGGGATTAAGGAGAGAGTTAATTGAACAAGGCATCTGTAGGTGCCAACAAGGATGCTACTTGATCTGTACAATGAAAAGAAATTGAGGGTGGACCATCAGGATGCCAAATCACAATCCCTCGGAAAAAAAAGAGCCAGTTTTCAGACCTAGAACTTGTTGATTGAAGGAGAGGCCAGGTTCCCAGGAGGGGAGACCCTATAATATCATAGCAAGTGTTCATGGTAGTAATTTTCTCAGTTCTTCCCCCCAAGTAATCCATGGTTATTTACTGGAGTAACTGTACACTGGGGAAAGGAGAATGACCTAAGCACATGTAGGACTATTGACACAGGGTCAGACTGATATTGGTACTTGGAGACTGAACTGTCATTTTGGACTTTGGTTGAAACATGAACTACTTCCAAATCTTTGGGTATTATATTGCCTATTCCTTTCCAGTGGGTCTTTTCCCTGGGTCAGGTAATTCTCACTCACAGATGCTGAGATCAATAATCAGCAAATTATTGGACAAGACCTTCTGCAGTATTTCCTCTCTGCTACTCTGCTCCACAAAGTCCAGCCACCATGGTGTCCTTGAACTTCAATTTATTTTGTCTCCCTGACTTAGAGAGACTTCCAGGCTCTGTTTATTCACCCCATCCTCCTGTTGTGGTCAGAAACTGGTTTTATGTAGAGAGCTAGTACAAAAGGAAGGCTCATCTGACTCTCCTCAGTGATCAGAGTCCTGTGTTGCCTGTTATCTAACTTCTGAAAACTCATGGTCATATGTTTTGTCTGGTTGTCCCAGGTGTTTAAGGTGGGAGAGTAAATCTAGGGCTGCTATTCCATCTTTTCTAGGAGTAAACGTTCTCTAATTTTTTTTTAAACTTACCACTTGACTCAAACCACACATAGGATTGTAAATGAAAATTAAAGTATAGTACTTTGGTGTAGTGGTGAGTGATTCTGTGGATTACAAAGCAACCAGAGTTGTAAGTTGACCAAGACTTGCCAATATTTTTCAGCTGGAAATTTATGACTTTTCATAATAGACCTCATTGGAGGCTGGCTGATGTCTCTGTAATGGATGTGAAAATCCATTACAGGTTTGAGTATCCACCATCCACCTCCAACAGGAGCCAGTTGCATGTGCTGACATCAGAGTTTTGTTTTAAGGGCCAGGGCTATTTGGTCTGGGTACTGACTACCAAGAACAGTAGCAGGATAGTGTGTAAAATAGGAAAAGCCACAGAGGGGAGTGTGTGGTATATAAAAGAAAGCAAAACTCAACAGCTGGGAGCCAGGTAAGCATAGGACGAAAGGTGGAGGCCAGAGTAGAAGTGAGAAGCAAGAACCAAGGCTCCTTGACTGTTGGCCTTGACTAAGACTGAGTGAGTCCAGTGAAAGTCTCAGAATTGGGGATTCTGGAAGAATGGGCCTGAGCAGTTGGTTTTGAATCTTCTAGCTTGAGGACACCTCTATTCTTGTCCAAGCATGGCCTTTCCCAGGAAGCATCAGATTTGGTTCAGAAACCTGTCAGGCAGGTTGGCATTCCCCAGGAGGGCCAGGAAGGGTGTCATACAGAGTCCAGAGCTGCTCTTCCAGAAGCTGCTTCCTGAGAGCACAGTCCTATGAGATGCTTTTCCCTTGCCATGTAAGTTTGGAGACACTGCATCCTGCATCCCTATGGTGATGTCATTAGCATGTAAAAGTTCTTGAAAACTTGCACTGGAAAAAGCTATTTAATTTTACCTAGCTTTTCCTCATTTTGCCCCACTAGAGGAAACTGGTAGCCCCTCTAGGTAACAGTTTGGCGTGGGTATGGGGGAGGGCACAAACATGCAGTCCATATAGGAATTGTGAGTGAGAGACTGAGCAGTCTAGACATATTGGTCTTTGTGATTACGGAGGCTTAGCTGTTCTAGTAGATAGGGCCTTTGCATGAGCAGCTTAGTTTGTCCCTTGTTCTAGAACACCCTGTCTGTCTGATGTCCCCCATCTGGTTGTACAGTGGCTGTCACCTTCTCGCTTCCACTCTCATGTCACCTGCTCACAGAGGCTTTCCTGATTAGCCTGTCTAAAGTTGGCCTCAGTCAATCATTTTATTTCTCTATGGTGGTTCTCCTCTTCTGAAATTATCTTCTTAATGCACTTACCTGCCCTTCTGCTAGGATGAGATTTCCAGGAGAGCTGGGACTTTCTACACCATCACATGCCCATGATCTAAATCTACATCAGGGGCTTCATAATAGCTATGTGACCACCAGGTCTGATTGAGAGCTTCCATGGGGCAGGTACTGCTCTTGTAGCATTCCCTGTGTTCTTTCTTGTTCTAAGATTTGTTGACTAAATTAATGAGGGAGCCATCTCCCCATCACCTCCCTCCATACAAACCTGACTCATGCCTCATCCTGCCTCCACTAGGAAAGTATTAAGGTGGCCTAGACCTGTCACCACACCTACTGAAGATCATAACTCACCTGTTTTTGATTCCCTTCTTACCAATGGTTAAAATTAATTGAGTGTGTTTTATACACCAGCTTTATAGTTTGCTTTGTAATGTTTATCATAGTAGCTTTGCTGGGGAAAAATTGATTGTGCTGTAGTGTTGCTCAATAGCCCCTCACTGGGCTGGTAATACCCAGATAGGAGCTCCTCCATGGCAGTAACTTTCACTCACTCAACCCAATCACCAGATGCTCACTGAGCACATATCCTGTGCCAGGCAGTAGTCAAAGTGCTGGGGACAGTGTGAGCAAGGCAGGTACCACCCTGGAATCCCCCAGTGCTTACATCCTAGACATGTTTTATGGTCTTCTGCACATCTCACGGTGTTAACACATGACTGGACATTTATTCATTCCTTTACTTATTTACTGACTGACTGACTGACTGACTCACCTGTTCACTCATTCACCAATAATAAGAACCAACTGGGCTCCAGGCACCTGGGCGTGGTCTATGGATACAACAGTATCAATAACTCACAGGACAGTGTGTATGGGCAGGCAACAGATAAACAGAAATCACAAGTGTATCAAGCTGAATGAAGGGATCTGATAGAGTCCGGGGTACCAGGGAGGGCTTCCTCGATCTGAAAGAGAAGCGGGTATCACTGTCATGACTGCTTTTCTCACAGTGGGAACAGAAGTGCCCTGAGGTGGGAGGAAGCCAGGATGCTATGGAACCCTGAGAAGGCCAGTAAGCTGGGAACCGGGGAGAAGGGCGTCTAGAAGGTGCTCGGCAACATCGAACAAACAGGAAATCTAAGATGGCTTTTATTTAAACTTTTTTCCAATGTAACTCAATCCTAGGCGTGCAGCAAATGGTTCCCCTTCCCAGGGGGAGTGAGACTGGAGACAAACATGCTTTTGAAGTAGGCTCCCGAAGAGACCTGCCCAGATGTGAGCTAGGAGCTGTGTTGTTGCTCCTGGAGCAAATAAACCCACCACCTCCTTGGAATCCCTTCCCACTTGCAGCAGCAGAGTGGCTGCTCAAACATTGATCCAGCTGCTGCTGGGAAGGGGTTCAGAGGCAGAGGTGGAGGCGGAGGGGGTACAATAATTATCTCACTGACAGAGTGAGCAGAAGAGGGAAGGAAAACTGTCAGGGGAGGAGACTTGGGGGAGGCCCACTCTAGGGTTAATTTCTCCTGCCTGCGTCTCTAGTCTCTGCTCACAGGCTGTATTTATAGATGGGATAATTGCAGGGGCTTTGAAAGCAGCCTTTTCAGCTTTGGGGGCTGCTGCGTGGGGGTGGGGAGCTGGGGTCCCACCTGCTCCAGAGCGCTGCCCATCCCCCATTCTCTCTCTTTCTCTTTCTTAGGTCTCCTAACCTGACCTAGCAAGGGATGGGGCCCACCAAGCAGCATCTTTACCAGGCATCAAATTCCTCACATTTAATCCCCCAAACAGCCCTAGGACGTGTGTATAATAGCTTCCCCCACCATTTCATTGAGGCCTTTTATGACCACCTTAGTTAAAGGGGTGCCTTATAACTCAATACCCTCAACCCCAGACACTCTAGAACCTCATCAAGTTTTGCTTCTTTCTTCCTTTGTGGCACTGATCATAATCAGAAAATTATCTTGTTTGCTTATTTTTTTACTTATGTATTTAATGTCTGCTTGTCTCTTTTGTTTGCTGCATGATGCCCGGCCTAGAATAGGCATTTGAATAAATGAATGCTGATTTAACAGAATAGGAAACTGAAGCTCAGTGTGGTGAAGTAATTTTCAGGGTCACAGGGTGAGTAAATGGTAGAGCTGAAATTATCATCCAAGACTGACAGTCATTTTAAAAAAAACTTTATTGTTGAGATTATTATAGATGTCTCTCTTTTCTCCCCCCATAAACTCCCTCCACCCTGGTCCCACCCCACCTCAGGCCTTTGCCTCCCTATTGTCTGTGTCCATAGGTAATGCATATATACATATAAGATCTTCATTTAATCTTTTCCCACCCTCTTATTCCCTTTCCCTCTGAGAGTGGTGTCTGTTCCATTTCCATGCCTCTGATTCTATTTTATTCACCAATTTATTCTGTTCATTAGATTTCTTGTTTATTTTGATTTTTAGATTCAATTGCTGATAGATATGTATTTGTTGCCATTTTATTGTTCATATTCTTGATCTTTTTCTTTTTCTTCTTTTTAAAGAATACCCTTCAACATTTCCTATACTACTTGTTTGGTGGTGATAAACTCCTTTAGCTTTTTCTTATCTGTGAAGCTTTTTATTTGACCTTCAATTCTAAATGATAGCTCTGCTGGGTAGCGTGTTCTTGGTTATAGGGCCTTGCTATTCATCACTTTGAATATTTCTTGCCACTCCCTTCTGGCCTGCATAGTTACTGTTGAGAAATCAGCTGACAATCGTATGGGTGCTCCTTTATAGGTAACTAACTGCTTTTCTCTTGCTGCTTTTAAAATTTTCTCTTTGTCTTTAGTCCTTGGCATTTTAATTATGATGTGTCTTGGTGTGGCCCTCTTTAGGTTCTTTTTGTTTGGTACTCACTGTGCTTCCTGGACTTGTAAGTCTATTTCTTTCACCAGGTGGGGGAAGTTTTCTGTCACTATTTCTTCAAATAGGTTTTCAATATCTTGTACTCTCTTTTATTCTGGCACCCTCATAATGCAGATGTTGGTACTCTTGAAGTTGTTCCATAGGCTCCTTACACTACCTTCATATTTTTGGATTCTTTTTTTCTTTTTTCTCTTCTGGTTGGATGTTTTCTGCTTCTTCATATTTCAAATCGTTGATTTGATTCTTGGGATCCTCAAGTAAATCCTTGTATATTATCCTTTATTTCAATCAGTGTATGTTTAATTTCTGACTGGTCTTTTTCCTTTTTTTTTTTTTTTTTGCATTCTCACTAAGCTCCTTGAAGGTCTTACTAAGTTCCATGGAGGTTTCTAGAAGATTATTGAGTAACCTTATAACCATGGTTTTGAACTCTATATCCAGTAGTTTGCTTTTTTCCATTTCTTTCATTTGTGACATGTTTCTTTTTCCTCTGCATTTTGGCTGCTTCCTTGTGTTTGTTTCTATGTATTGGGTAGAGTTGCTATGTCTTCTTGAGTTGGTATAGTAGCCTTGTGTTGTAGGTGTCCTTTAGGGTCCAGTGGCTCAGCCTCTGCAATCACCTGAGGTGGACACTCTTGGTACACTCCTTTGTGGGCTGTGCGCACAGTCTTGTTGTAGTTGAGACTTGATTCCTGTTGGTGTTACTGGGAGGAATTGACCTCCAGGCCAATTTGTCATGACGGCCAGCTGTGACTACAGTGGGAGAGCTGCTATGCTGGAAACACCCCTATGGAGCAGGACTTGCTTTAGTGGGGCTTTGGTGCTCACTGAGTCTGCCCCTTGAGTGTGTTGCTTATGGATGGGTAGAGTTGTAATCTTGTATGTTCTGATACTGATCACTGGGTACACTAGATCTTGGGTCTCCAGGAGGAATAAAGGCAGCCTGGGGTCACTAAGCAGGAGCTACAGAGAGATCTGAAGATTCCTCCTCTTTATATGGGGTTTGGAAGTTCTCAGATAATGCCCAGCTGTGAAGCGAGACAAGCTGGTGCTGGTGCTAGGTCTTTGGCCTTTTATTGATAGGTTTGGGGCTCCTTGACCCAGCTGCAACTTGTTTGTCAGCTTTTAGCCTAAGCAAGAACAGGCCATTCATATGCAAAAGCTGCTACACACAGCTTGGAATGGGGCTGTAAATTGAATGGGGTGGGGTCTCAGGGAATCACCAGGGTTGAGCAAACAGAAATGGCTGCCAGTCAGCCCTGCAAAGGACTAGGGAGATCCCAGCATAGGAACAGTGACATCTGTGAGCACCTCCATCTTGGAGAAAGCCGTCCTTGGGTTCCTGCTCTGATTCCAGACAATCCAGTTCCTCCTCATATGTGTCTGTGTTCCTGGTGCTGGAGCTCAGAGGAAGTGGGACCTTGTAAGTTCAGTTTGTGTGCCAGCCTTTTAAGAGGAAAAGCTGGTTGTCCGGTGCCTCTGTGTCACTGAGCCCCAATCCACACTGGTGTTTACAGTCTGTAATTATGGGGAGTTCTTTTCCCAACTCTGGGACCCTGGGCTGGGCATCTGATGTGGGGCTAGTTCCCCTTTCTCCTCGGGGCAGCCACTGCAGAGACGGATTTCCCTCCCAGTTAAAAAAGCTGCCTATGTGGGTGCTGGGCCAGCCTGTTCTGAACATCTATACCTCCTACAAGTCTCTGTGTTCTCTTCTTACTTCTCTAGGTGTAGGACTTCCCAGAGGCTCTGAATGATGGTTTTTCTGTATTTTAGATGTGTTTGTGAAAAGTGGTGAGGGCAGGTGTTAAATTACCTATGCTGTCATCTTGGTCTGAGACTGACAGTCTTTAAAGTGTAAGGTCTCACACTGGGCCAGGTGGATAAAGGGGTGTATGTGTGTGTCTGTCTCTGTGTGTGTCTGTGTGTGTGTTAGGTGGGGCTGCAGTTCCTGGTGGACAGAGCTCCCTCCTGGCCCTGGCTGAAGGGGAAGATACTCTTCAGCTGTGGCTAATTGTTACTGAATCTTTTCAGGACAAGCCAGAAATCTGTATTTTTATATGAAATGCCTCTGTTTTTGAATGCTGGCAACACATCCACATTAAAAAAGCACTCCACACAGAGCACAGACCAAACACAACACAGCTGCAGCTACATGGGGCCTCTACCTTGTGCTCACCTGCTCTGTATTGAAAAGCAAGGTTATTGCTCATCCATTCTAGGGACACTGCACTTTGGCCATTTCAAGCCCTTTCTTACCTAATATTTCTCTTAATGCTCATGATGTTCCAGGAAGGAGGTAGGAGAAATTTCTGTACCCATTCCAGAGATGAGCAAACAGAGACCACAAGGAAGAGGCAAAGAGCTCTTACTCTCAGTCCTCTGCCTTCAAGCCCAGGGCTGTCTGCCCTGCCCTGCCCAGACCACCTCTCTCCATGTGTTTCATTTCTCCTCCTCTCCTGGGATATAGGAGTGAGGCCATGTGAATGGGGATGAAGAAATCCCACACTGTGTCACCCACAGGTTTGGGGTGCCCCCAACAGGATTTATTGCCAGCTCTGTGGAGAGCAGCCTGCACTGTTTCTTGTTTGGAGATGCAGTTATCAAAATATTGTCATGCTGAGTAATGATACAGGTCCGTCAACACACTTTAATTCTGATTAGGCCTTAACAGTTATCAATCAGCCCAACAAAAGAAGGGGAAACCTTGGCTAGTCCACAAGCTCCTGTGGTATAGCCTCTTTTTATTCTAGTCTAGGGCCACCCTGAGAGTAGACTGGCAGCAGATGACTGCTGAGTGGATGAAGGAATGAATGAATTCCTGAGGGCCCATGGGGCAAAGGGAACAGGGTGGAGAACCTCTGAATAATATTAATGTAATAACCATAGTTAGCATCTATTGTGCACCTATACTGTATATTGCAGATACTACCTGCTTGTCAAGGTCACCTGTAAATCTAGAACAGTGACTGGCACTGTAACTGCTTGGAACAAGCTCACTATTACTATTTCATTTAATCCTCATAGCACCCCTGGGAGAGGCATTATTATTATTATGCAGATAGGGAAACCAAGTCACCAGGAGGTCAAGCAACTTGCCCAGGTAACCTAGCAAAAAAGTGGTGGCTCAGGCTTGAACCCTTAGCTGTCTGACCTCAGACCCCTGTTCTTACCCTCTAGGGAAGTGGTGGGCAAACTCATTAGTCAACAGGGCCAAATATCAACAGTACAACGATCGAAATTTCTTTTGAGAGCCAAATTTTTTTAAAACTTAAACTATATAGGTAGGTACGTTGTTATTAACTTAATTAGGGTACTCCTAAGCTGGCCTTTGCTGAAAACTCAAGGGGCCAAAGAGCTGCACGTGGCTCGCGAGCCGCAGTTTGCCTACCACTGTTCTAGAAAATAGCAGAGGAGGGAGAGTGCTAGAGAGGGACAAGAGAAGCCATAAGCATTTATAAGAGTTAAGAAAGAAAGGGTGCATGAGGGAACCAGGCTGAGAAGGGGCAGCAAATGGGGCCTCAGGCAGGAGGGCCCTGTGAGCTGAGTCAGAAGGCAGTCTGAGGCACCCGTCTCCCTGGGCCCTCTCCTAGGCAAACATGATGGAAACTGACAGCTTCAGGATTAATCTAAAGGTTTCAGCTCTCTGAGTACCAGGTGGAAATTTGCCTGAAGCATGGCCAGAGTGTGATTTGTGGGCAGGGCCTGACCTTGGTCGCCAGCCTGCCCTCTGCCCGCCACACTTCTCCAGGGGGGGCTGGCAGGGCCAGGGGCCCCTGCTGAGACAGGTCAAAAGGGTTTAAAAACAGGCGAGAAACAAGAGAACGGATCAATTTTTCTCAGTGAACTCAATGCTCTGTGAAGGAAGTGTGTGATTATATGAACTCCCGTGTATGGGGAGAGACCTAGTGCTGTCTGTTTCTCTGTGTCTCTCACCATTTATTACCCGTGGGTGGTCAGGAACCTTTTTCAGCACATGTCTCCACAGCTCCTGGTTTTAGGTGAAGTGAGGAGAGGCAGGTGCTTTTTAAAAAAATCAATTTTAATTTTTTAATTTTTTCTAATCCTCACCCGAGGATATTTTTCCATTGAGTTTTAGAGAGAGAGAGTGGAAAGGAGGAGGAGAGATACACATAAATGTGAGAGAGAAACATAAGTGTGAGAGTGACACATAGAGGAGGTAAGTATTTAAAATTTTGTTGGTTTGTTTGTTTGCTCATGGTCCATAGTGAGAAAAACCTTTGATATCAGCACACAGGATACAAATACAAAATGGTGATAGAAGCAATAGTCTCTGTTCCTATCAGGCCAGGCCTGGGAGCCAGAGCTGCTGGTGGGTGTGGTGGGGCCACATCAAAACCCAGCTTTCACCTTCAGGGAGGCTGAGCTGGTCTGGTCCTGTCAAGAGATCAGTTGAAGGAATTGGTGGTCAGAGCCCTCTCTTTGAGCAAGACAGGTCAAGTGAATATAGGAAGGTGCTTAGAATGGGATTAGGTCAGGCTAATTCCAATTCTTCTTCCTTGTTTGATAGTCTATGGTGACCAAGTTTTGGCCAATGAGCTGGAAAATCAGACTGTTGGGAGTTTCTAGGAAAGATGTTTCCTTCCTAATAAGTAAGAAGTGGGAAAGAAAAAGCCATTTTTGCTGTTCTTCTTGTTTTGGGAATACTGTTTGGATACTGTTGGGTGATGATAAGAAGCTTGGAATGTAGCAGCCACATTTTTTTTTAAAATATATTTTATTGATTTTACACAGAGAGGAATTGAGAGGGATAGAGAGTTGGAAACATCGATGAGAGAGAAACATCGACCAGCTGCCTCTTGCACATCCCCCACTGGGGATGTGCCCGCAACTAAGGTACATGCCCTTGACCAGAATCGAACCCGGGACCTTTCAGTCCGCAGGCCGACACTCTATCCACTGAGCCAAACCGGTTTCGGCAAGCAGCCACATTTTGACTATGAGGGACATGCAATATAAATAGGATGGCAGAGGATTTATGGAACTAGGTTCCAGAGACATGGCTGAACTGGGGCATTTACCCTGGGACCACCTACTTGTACTTGTCTAGTAAGTGATAGCTGTCCTCACAGTTTAAGCCACTGTTGCCATATTTCTCCTCTTAGCAGCTGGAATGATCTCGAGTTAGAAGCATACACTTGTGTGCTGTATTCCTGGGTTTCAGAAGGTTCAGACTTTTTGAACTGACTCCTACGACCAAGGTTTGGTGATTCAGGCCCATGGATTGGCTTGCACCTCATTTCTTTTATGTGAAGGAAGTTAGTGTGGGTATCTCACAGTCTTGGCACATAATCTCTATTCCTTGGTGTCTTTTGCTTTGATTTCCTTGCTCCCCCCTTCCCCGCCTTTTATAAGGAAAAATATTCCCTTGAAAATGAAATGGAAACTTCTCTGTTAATTTAGTCAAGAAATGGCCTGGCCAAGTGCACTGGGAGAGCTACACATATGGAGATGAATCCCCAAGGCACATGGTGGGAAGGGAATGGGTAGAAGAACCTCTAAAGAGCTAATATCAATTACACACTTATTAAATCAAACAAAATCTTAATCCATTGATCTATATATCCTTGTGCCAGTGCCACACCATTTTAATTATTATAGCTTTGAAGTAACTTTTATAATTGGGAAATGTAAGCTCTCCAACTTTGTTCTTTTTCAAGATTGTTTTGGCTATTCTGAACCCCTTGAATTTTCATGTAAATTTTAGGACCAGTTTGTCAGGGACAGACTAAAGCCAATGAGTCTTGAATTTAGAGGAGAAACAGCCATAACATAAACAGTTAAAAGTGTCCAAGTCCTGGGCACTGTGCCATCTGCTACCATGTGACATTTCATGACTAAACAGCACCTGTCACCTTGCCAGCTCCTTTCTCCTTCCTCTTTCCTCCTCTTGGCTTTCCATGCAATTTCCCCATCATGGGCCACCCTCTCCTGCCTCTCTCCTCTCAGCATTGGGTGTGAGTTTGCCCTTCTTCCCAGGATAGACTTTTCAACTCCTCTTTCCTGAAGAGCTGCAGGAACTATTCTGCCCAAGGTTCTCCTTAGTCTCCATCTGTGAGTCACTCTTCTGCCCCATCTGCACCCCTGATCAGGTGGGCTCTGCCAAGGTCTCTGCTCTCTGCAGGATGAAGCTGAGGAGAGAGGTTGTGGAAGAGCATTTCTCAGGCTTTGTTCTTCCTGGGTGAATAGCACGTGACCAAGTTCCCACCCTTGGTGGGGAAACATTTCTTAAATAATTTCCATCACTATCCCCTTCACTGAACATGTCTTTAAGGACAGTCTGTGGGCCAGATAACAGGGCCAGGAGCTGGAGACATGTGTGGCGATCAGTCCCCATCCAAGTTCTTGTCCTTTTAAGAAATTAGGATGCACCTGTAAAATGACAGCCAGTGATATATGGAATCCCAGAATCTCAAGGTTATAGGGATCTTACCTTGAAATTGGCCATGGTAAGAGTACTTATACCATGGAAATTGGCAAAGACAATAGGGCCTCTCTTCCTGGCAAGCCAGTTGTTAAGCACTTATCAGTACTATTCTTTGCCATTACATTGCTTGGGTTTAACCTCAGTTCCAGTACTTGCTAGCTGTGTGACTTGGGCAAGTTACTTAAGACATCTATGTCTCAGTTTTTTTGTACAAGGGACATCTGTCCAGAGCTGCTTTGAGGTTTAAATAAACTAATGTACATAAAGTGCTTAGAGCAGTGCCTAGCACATGGCACCTGGATGGGTGTTAGCTGTCATCGGACTGTTACTAGGCTATTTCATTCACACTGGTAGGATTTGGTTTCCAAGGGTCACTCAGCTTGGTCATAATCCTCTAATTTGCCTTCACAGTTGACATATAGGTTTGTCTTCTCTTCCAAGCTAGATCCCAAGGACCCTGAGAGCTGGGGTGTTTTGTTTGCTTGTTTGTTTGCAACCACTAGGGCCTAGCCTTGATCTAGGTGCAGGATAGAAGCTCAGTCTCATTGACCACTGGGAACCTTCCAGACGCTCCGGTGACCCTTCCTGTTCCCAGGGTGGTGCCCTTCTATGGAGGGCTCTGGGCTTGGCTGGTTGACTTGAAGATGAATAAGTATTTTGGTTGAGGCAGCCCTGAGCTGGCCGGCCGTCACAGACAGCCCAGCTGCCACCAGGTGGTTGGCCTATAAATCACTGGGCCTTACCCTCCCTGAAACTCGATAAAGCTAAAGCATAAACAGCATCTTGTGTCAGTGATAAAGTGACTGGCCCCACCCCCAGCTCTGGACAAGGCCTCATGGAACTCATTTAAGCCCTGGTTTCTTTCTTGTGCAGCTGCTGTGCTATTAGAAGAAGCTGAAAGACTCTCTTGCCTCAAAACAGCTCCACTGGTGCCTATATTTTACCATTAGGGATTCATTTCCACGGGGGTAACGGTGCTTGCTCCATGAGATCCTATTTTAAAATGGTAGTATCTTGGGAGAGTGACATATTATTAAGCCTCTAGAATCTCTGTGAATGAACTTGTCAGCTACACTGTCCCTGCTCCACTGCTATCTATCCCTCCTCAAAGTGGCATCAACTTCAAAGAAATGTTGGAGGCAGCACTGTCTAGTATCCCAAACCTGGCTGCACTTTCAGCACCAGGGGAGCATTTTGCTGAATTAGAAAAATTTAATTTGATAACTATTGATGCCCCTGCCCCCCAGTCAAAGTCAATTTCACTCATACAGTCTCATCTTTAAGTATATGTTATATATATATATATATATATATATATATATATATATATGAAGGAAACAAAATTTCCCCTAAAGTGTAGATTTCTTGGGTCCCCCCTTAAATCCACAGAAACAGAATCTTCTGGAATGGAGTCAGGTGTCCTTATTTTAAAATATCCTCTCCCAATGATTCTAAATATGAAGATAGGTGTAGGGACTGGTGGAGCAATAGACAGGTGTTTCTCAGTGGTTGGTACTATAGTTGATTCATTTTCCTGTTCCTGCAGCTCCCTGCCCAGGGCTTGGTGCATAGCGGACATGCAGTAGTCTGTGGGCCTGTTATCTGGCCCACAGACTGTCCTTAAAGACATGTTCAGTGAAGGGGATAGTGATGGAAATTATCAATAAGTGATATTTAAACTGGAAGAGGCTAGGAGCTGGGCAGAACTGGATTCGAGTCTCTAAGCTCTGCCATTTCCTGTGTACCTTGGGCAGGTGATTACTTTCTTCCCTGGGAAACCAGGATGATAATGTGCCAAAAAAAGGGTTGTTTGAAGGCCAGTGGGATTGCTCCACTCCCTGGGGCTATAAGGGAAGGGGAGGTGGTCAATTAGAGGATGGGGTCAGTTCCAGGAGGTTTAGTACCAATTACTCAGGGGCAACTATAAACCTCCTTTTAGTGCTGGCCTTACTCTGCCACTGCAGGTCTTGCAACACTGCCTTGGGGCCACACATATGAAAAGCTGGGGCCATTGGCAGAGCTGGAATCGATTCTCTCTCTGCCTGCCTGCGGCTGGATTGATCGGATTCCTGCTTGATACCAGCAATTAGGACACCAACTGAAGCTAATTTCTAGCTCGACCTGCCCAGCTCCTGAGGACAGTGGGGGAGGTGATATTAGAGAAAGCCAAGTGACTGGCAGGGAGCTTGCAGAGGAAGGGGGAAAGGTGGGTGTGGACGTGGTGGTATGTATAGAAGGCACTGTTCTGGGATAGGGTTGGAGACCTACCTTCATCTGGAGGGGAGAGGGCTGTGACTACCTTCCCCACAGTCTCACTATGTCTTGCTGACACCTGCTTCTTCCAACCGTAGTTTTAATCATCACCATGTGAGTATATTTCCTTAAATATTTCATTGAACAGGGAGACTCTGGAGTGCTGAGGGATAAGAGTGGCTCAGGCATCAGGGGTGTCTGTGCTCTTGGCCTCTTCCTTTGGAAGAAGAGGTTGGGTTGTCTTACTTCAGGGACTTGGTTTCTGCCTGAGGTCTTGGGGGAGCCCTGGGGCCAATTCTAGGTGTGGGGAGAGGAGAGAAGTGTGGGGCTCTGCCGCTCTGCATTTGGTTACTTTGGGGCTCAGCTGTTCTGGGTAGTGAGGCTCCCTGAGTTTCAGTTTCTTTATCTGCAACTAGGACAATAATCTCTACTTTACAAGGGGGAGAGATCCAATGAGAAAACCCAGGTAAAGCACTTAGCACCGTCCTTGGAGCATAATAGTTGCTCAATAAATGGTAACTGTTGTTGCTGTTGTAATTTTTCTTATTTTCTCCTCTATTCTAAGACCCCACCCCCATTTTTTAATATATATTTTATTGATATTTTACAGAGAGGAAGGGAGAGAGATAGAGAGCCAGAAATGTCAATGAGAGAGAAACATCGACCAGCTGCCTCTTGCACAAACCCCACTGGGGATGTGCCCGCAACCAAGGTACATGCCCTTGACCGGAATCGAACCCGGGACCTTTCAGTCCGCAGACCGACGCTCTACCACTGAGCCAAACCGACCTCGGCCCCACCCCCATTTTAATGTGTCTGAAATCATGTCATGTCTTACAATCAGTAAGTATACTTTTGCTTGTCTTCCCCCAAGAGTGGTTATTAAATCAATGATGAGTTGTATAACTAAGAGTTTCTCAAGCCTGAGAAAATGTGGTATCACAGTTCTGTTGCCCAGCCCTCAGATGGAAAGGCAGTGATTTGCAGATGTTTTTAAGAAAGGGAGATTAGCAAGTATTAAAAGTGTATTAGCAGCTTATTGAGCAAAACTAAAACGCATTGAAAAAGGAAAAAGATTTGCAGGAAAGTAACTGTGCCAAGTGTTTCATGGAAGGGAAAAATATTTAGGAATTTTCTGATCTTGAAAATGTTAGGTGATAGCAAAATCTATAATACTAAAAGTGTAATATGCTAATTAGACCAGACAGCCAAACAACCTTCTGGATGTCCTTCCAGATGACCTCCAGGATGAACTTGGGGCTGCCAGGGCCAAGGCAAGCTACTGTGACTGTGAGGGCCGAGAACCTTGCACGAATTCTGTGCATGGGGCCTCTAGTGTAGTGCAAGTCTTGTCCTTATATTCATAACTATTACACAAAGAATTTGAAGGTATTCTGAGTCTTCAGCATCTTCCCTTTCCCATACCTTCTGTGGCACTTTCTAGTGAAGTCTTGCTTCAGGCCTGACTGAGGACACCCCCTGTCCCTAGGTAATCAGTGGCACATGGTGTTCGTCATCCTGAATAGTGGCTATCATTCTCAATATGCAAAGAGGACTCATGGCAATGACAATGAACTCTAAATAAATAGAGCATGTGACCAGTACAAGGCAAATAGTGTACATTTATAAAGGAAGGAAGGAAGGAAGGAAGGAAGGAAGGAAGGAAGGAAGGAAGGAAGGAAGAAAAGAAGAAAGTAAAAATCAGGTGTGTAGTCCTTGCATTCTAGGTGGGCCACTGCAGATGCTGATGTAATTCTCCATGCCCTTTTCTGTAACATGCTCCCTCAAACCGTAATTAGAAAGCCATTCAGCAGCAATGGCAATACTGTGAGAAAACGATTGCTTTGTCATAGCAGAATAAGCCCTGAGAGGTGTTTGGTGAGGGGGAAGGGAAGGGAGAGAGACTACAGGGCCATGTAAGGTGCTGGATGTGGCTCTGTTGTTTTCTGGCATCCTGGCCTGGTGCTCAGCCTGAGAGCAGTGGCACAGAGGGGTGGGAGAACACAACTATCTGGGTAGCCCTTGCCCTTCCTTGCCTTGAAAGGGAGGTGACAACTGTTCTGCAAATGGATACGGGAGAGGGGTGGAGCCGGTGCCTCCTTCTTGTTCTCTGCAGCTGCCCATCCACTGTGGTCAATGATGCTTGTCCATTACTGCCCCGCTCCAAATCCAACCACATGCTAGGGGAACATCTGTCCCCATGGCTGCAGGGCCCTGTAGTTCCAGAGCCAGTGTGACTGCAGAAGCCAAATGTGGAGTCACTAGTTGGTAGTGTGTGTATTGGGGTGGGAAGGGGGTACAGAATGGTGCAGAGTGGAGGGCAGGGTCTGGAGTCACTGGGGGCCCTGCCTGTTCTCTGGGTAGTGGGTTACAGCTAACCCTTTGGACACTGGGGCTCCTGGGTCCCCCGAGGCAGTGTCTGGCAGAGGGAGGGAAGCAGTGGCTCCTTGGTTGCTCAGCAGGCTGTGGGTAGAGTGGAGCATAGAGTGGCTTGTCTCTAGATCTCCACACTACTCAGCATCGGCCATATAATAGAGGATGAATTTCTCCTACTACCAAATTGTGAGGGCTTTATGAACACAGTTCCTTACAACCTCAGAGCTCAGGTGTTCACGGCAGAACACACTTCCATCTTTTCCATTAATTTTGCCACCAGAGCTTCGCGGCCAGCACAGGGTTGAGGACCTGTGCTCTGGAGTGAGACCAAAGTGGGTTCAAATACAAGCTTCTTTGTGTCCTGGTTGTATGAGCTGGAACAGGAGCTGAAACTTCTCTGTGCCTCTTTCTTCCCCTGAAAAAGAGGATAACAGTGTCTGTCTTTGGAGGGATGGGAAGGATTAATTGAATTAGTATACATTCATCACCCAGTGGTTTACAGCTGCCACTGGGGTAAGTGTTGGCTTCTTTTCTCTCTTGGTTTCATTCATGTATGTTGTCTCTGTGACTATGCTCTTGGAGGTTGTACCCAGGGCGCCTGCCATTCAGGGAAGGATCAAGGTCAGTGCCTCTAAGCTCCCTGTTTGATCCTGTGAGGCCATCTGGTCACCACCACTCATTGTTCAGGCCGGCAGCATATTTCCTAGGTCTTACAACTACAAGTGTGAATGGGTCACGTGGATGGCCATGACCTATTTTCTGACTCTTGACTTTACCTGCTTACCTGGGACCTCATCCCTGCAAAGAGCCTCTATCCCTGGCACATCTAAGCATGAGTTGGTGGGAAAAGGGTGAAGGCAGAGAATTCCTTTGAATATACTTTGGGATCACATTTTGATGGGAGGGAGTGTCCTACAGCAGCTCTGCATCTGCATCTGCTCTGCTCTCAGATTTTCTCCTGAGATGTCTCTTTTCACTTTTAATTTCCAGTATCTCCCTACCCTTCAGACTCCAGACTCCAAACCTGATTCTCATGAGGACTGGATGGGAATAGGTGTGAGTGCCTGCCTGGATTCATTCCTCCTTCCCAACCCTGGGCTTCTATGGATTGTGAGATTCTCCAGGAAGATCCTCAGACCTCACAAAGCAGCTCTGGCAGGCCTGTCCACTGGGCTGTCCGCCAAGCCCAGATGCCAGGCACAGTGGGGAGGCCTCATGCCCATACGATCATTCACCATTTGCTTGGAGACTATCATGGGTCATCTGGCCTTCTCTTTTCCAAACTAAATAATCCTATTTCCTACAACTGTCTGCTTCCAAACTGCTTATGCACTTTGTAATACTCCTCCAATCCTTTCAAATTCAGCTGGTTTTTCTCCGTGTGGGGGCCAGCTAGGGTCCTGGGGACAGAGTCTGATCAATGCTGACCAGCATGTCAGTTGCAACATTGGCTGTGTGCCAAGTCCCCTGTGTCAGGTAACCCTTGTGGGGATGTGCCCTGGTCAGAGGGCTTCTCTGGAATCATGGGGTGTCCCAGACAGTCAGCAGAAATCTGGCCTCCATTCTCTTCCTCCCAAATCATATGGTTTTTCCTCCCAGCCAGCCAATTCTAGTGCATGCTGGCCTGGGAGACCCACTCTCACTTCTCTGGAGGCCAGTGGTCTGACTACGGTCAAGGTCTGGTATGAGGACCACCTCACCAGAGTCACCCTGGGGTTCTTGTTAAAGTGAAGACTTCTGAGTTCTTCCAGGCTCACCACCATCACAGTCACTCAGCACTGTAGGCACAGGGCATGGTGGAGGGGTTTATAGGCTCTTCAGGGGCCCGTGGGAACATCTGAGCCCCAAGGAGGAAAAAAAAAACACTGGTCACAACATGTGAAAAGAAAATAGCTAAATCAAAATTAATAAATGCTAAAATATATATCTAGAAAATGTAACTGTCAACTCATCAACCACAAGTCAATTCACTCTCACATAGTTACATATCATTTATATTCAATGTGGGATACAATGGCTTTTAATATATTAAGTATGAGGTGGGGTGATGACCCCACAGTAGGAATACGGGGCCTCCTACACTCTTAAGATGGCTCTGTCCAGATCTCACAAACTCTGAATCTCTGGGGGTGGGACCAGGAATCAGCATGGGTCTCCTCATTTTCCTGAGATGCTGACAGTGCTGACTGAAGATGATTATTGAGGGACAAGAGAGCTGTACACTGGAGGCTGGTAGTTCCCAATCTTAGCTGATCTCATGAACCTCCAAGGAACTTAACAATCAAAATGGCCCCACTCCAGGAATATTAAATATGCTCATTTAGGTTGGGGCCTGGGAAACCTTCATTTTAAAAAAGTTTTCTATGGGTTCCTAATGCTTAACTAGATTTGGGAACCACCTGAATGAGGAAGGGGACCATATCAGCACTTCTTGAGCTTCAAATATGCACTGAGATCACCTAGGGAGCCTGTTAAACCTTGGATGACTCAGCCGCTCTTGGTTGAGTCTGTCTCTATCTATCTATCTATCTATCTATCTATCTATCTATCTATCATCATCTATCATCATCATTTCTTAAATTAAATTGATTGAGGTGGAGCCCCAGATTTAGTGTTTTTAACAAGCCTCATGATGCTGCCACTTCTTGTCCACCAACCACACTTTGAGCATCAAGGACCTAGACCCTGGGCTGAAATCCTGGTTTAGCTACCTACCAGTTAGGAGTGCTTGGGACCTTAGTCACATTTGAAAGCTCTAGCAAAGAGGTTGCAATCAGCTTGCCCTGAAGGTTTGGTATTTGAACATGTGGTCCAGAGGTGATGAAGTTTGGTTGGTTCAGTTGGTAGTTGACTCACCTGTGGGTCATCTACCCAGGATCAGAACAAGGCTGCTCAATGGAGTTCCAGGATTTCTCAGATTGCAGCCAGGGATTGGTTTGCTCAACCAGCAGAATCTGAATTGTGGTGGTTATTTCTCTCCTGGCTTTGTAATCCCCAGAGAAACATAATGTGATTAGATATTGTTCTTCAGAGATTGGCCCTCTCAGAAATTCTGTGAGCTCCCCAGTATCCTTTAATACATTCCTTTTCTTCTTAAGTTAGAGTGGATTATGTTGTTTGCAATTAAGAGCATTGAATAATATGTGAAAGGGATCAGGATGAAAGTCATAGAAAATGTTATAAATAGGTTCTCCACCTTACTGTCTGTGTTGGGTCCAGCAGTTGGGAATTTCAAGTTTTATTTTTGTCATCCAAATGCCTCTATAATTAATTTTCTTATACTGTGTTTGTTTTATGTTGACAATTTTTTGAAAGCCTCTTAAAGGCAGGATCAGGTCTTCATTCATATCTTTATTCACTGACTTAGTCAGTCAAACATTTATTTAATGTCAACTATGTACCAGGCACCAGCGGTCTTAACTTGGGTTTCCCAGAGAGCAGAACCTGAGAAAAATGGCTTCTGTGGGACAAATTTTTTTACTGTGGGGTGACCCCAGGGGGCAGGAGGGAGGGACAGGAACAGCAAAGCAAGAAGGAGGGAGAGCTCCAACTAGGATTCATGACCGAGTTGAATACAGCTATGAGTGACCAAGTGATAGACTGATGGGACTCTGAGAGGCCATATGAAACGTGTTCCAGGATCACCTGTCCAAGGCGGGCGAGGAATAAGCATCTATCCATCTACTTATACACCCCATGTGTATTAGTTTCATTGGGATGTCATAACAAATTACCACCAGCACAGAAATTTATTCTCTCACAGTTCAGGAGCCTAGAAGTCTGAAATCAAGTTGTTGGCAGGGCCATCCTCCTTCTGAATGCTCTAGGGGAGAATCCTTTTTTGCCTCTTCCTCACTTCTAGTGGTTGTTGGAAATCCTTGGGTTGCTGGGTTTGTAGCAGCATCATATGTCTTCCCTCTGTGTGTGTGTCTCCCAAGTCCTTCCTTCCTTACAGGGATATCAGTTATTGGATTTATGAATCACCCTAATCAAGCATGACCTTATCCTAACTTGGTCACCTCTGTTAAGACCCTACTTCCAAATAAAGTCACATTCACAGGCAGAGGGGTGGAGAAAATTCTGTGTTTCTCCCTCCATTCATAGAACTTTACTTCTGAACCAAATATGTAGTATCTCCCCCCAATATCAAATAATTCTACAACACCAGCTGAATGTCCCACTATTTAAATAAATTCCGACACTATCTAACTGGTAGATCCCACTGTTAACACTGCCCCAGCCCTTTCAGATGCTAATCATAAGTCCAGGTTGTCACCTGTGCCTTTGACAGAATGGCTATGAATTGAAGGTTCCTGTAACTTTCTCTTCAGGTTCAATAACTTGCTAGAATGGCTCACAGAACTCAGAAAATTGTTTACTTACTAGATCACCAGTTTATTATAAAAGGATAAATCAGGGACAGCCAGATGGGAAATATGTAAGGTATGAGGGGAGGAGTGTGTGTCTTGGCACCTCCCCGTGTTCACCAACCCAGAAGCTAGTACTTTCGGGATATTTATGAAGGTTTCATCAACTTAGGCATAGTCAATTAAATCATTGGCTATTAACTCAACCTCCAGCCCCTCTCCCTCCCTGGACATCTGGGATGGGTGGGAAGGGCTGAAAGTTCCAATCCTCTAGTCACTTGGTTGGTGTCCCTGGAAGGAAGCCTCCACCCTAAGGCTAACCAGTAGCCCCCAGCCACAGGCCATCTCATTAGCATATAACAGACAGTTATGACTTAAAAGATTGCAAGAGCCGAAACCAGTTTGGCTCAGTGGTAGAGCATCGGTCTGCGGACTGATAGGTCCCGGGTTCGATTCCGGTCAAGGGCATGTACATTGGTTGTGGGCACATCCCCAGTAGGGGGTGTGCAAGAGGCAGCTGGTTGATGTTTCTCTCTCATTGACATTTCTAGCTCTCTATCTCTCTACCTTCCTCTCTGTAAAATATCAATAAAATATATTTTACAAAAAGATTACAAGAGTTTTAAGAGCTATGTGCCAATAAATGGGAGCACATATTTCTATGTCCCAAGGAGTTAGGACTTCAATACACCGTTTCCAAGGATGCAGTTGAAGTCACACCATAATTAAAGGTTATTCTCACCATGCTAACTCCAATTGCATGTACGTGGGTGCCAAGGATTTCAGTGTAGCATGAACAGAGGAGCCTTAGGTGTGAGGTGAGAAGTCCTGGTCTTGGACCTACACTGAATGGGATGTCAAGCTGCACCTGTGTGCACCTTTTAGGGGCCACACTGAGCGGTTTGCTGCAGCAGCAGATGGAATAAGAGATGAGGCCAAAAGACCTGGAGTGGAGTGTACAGGGTGTCCATTCTGATACCAATAGGGCTGGTAGCTGACATTCAGCACTACTATGTGCAACCCCTGTTCTGAATACATTAGGTTAATTTTCTTATTTAAGTGTCCCAACACCCCATGAAGTAGGTGCTGTTATCCATATCTTAATGATACAAAACCTGGGGTTCAAGAGGTATGTCTTACTAGGAGTAAAACATTGCCCTTCTGCTTTGCTACAGAAGGTAAGCTTCATAGGAGGAGAGCTTCATGCTGTAGCCTCAGCATCCAGAATGCATTCTGGTATACAGTTGGTGCCCTGTAATTTTGTTGTTTAAATGATGAAGCTGGATAGTCTGATGCCCAGACCCATTGAGGGAATCAATGATGGTCAGAACAGAGACGTGCCCTCTTTTTCATAAGCTACAATCCCATTTGGGAGATAGGTTTAATAAGTAATTCTAAATAATCTGTCTTGGGTCAGCCTTGCTCAGGTGACAGGCATACAGTAGGTGCTGCATGCCTATCTGATGGGTTGTTATTGGGCTCAGACTTCACAGGATTCGCTCTTTCCGCCCTGGCCCACCCTCAGCAATTACTCCGATCGCTTCTGCGAAGGCCAGCCTTTGCCTGCCAGATGCATTTCATGATTCTAATAAACATTCACACCTACTCAGAGCATTTAGACAGAAAATGGAGCCTAAAAGCTCCATGCAGCACTGTGCTCCCCCTCCTCGAGCCTGGGGAACATTAACTGAAACACACACACTAGGGAAACCGGCGGCAGCATCATTATTGAAACTGATGCATACTCACTCCAACCAATCTATTTTTATTTGAGGCACTTACGTTGCATGAAACTGAGCATAATAACTACAGTCAATAGAGATGTATTTGTTTTTATTTAAACTCATAAATGTGCTAACACCAATAAAGATTTTTTCTCCCCTCTGAAAAGTAAGACATATATGAAGGAGATGGTAATTTACACATCCATCATGCCAGGAGGGCCCATTTTCTCAGGAACCCATCTTTTGAATTGCCAGTGATTTATAGGGACAGACTAAAGACTGAGTTGGTGAGGTTGGGAGAAAGAGATGGAGAAAACCCATCGATGGAGTTAATTTATTTCATTCCACTTACAGAGCCCAGGACTTAAGATGAGAAAGTGAAAGGCAGAGATTGGGTGTCTGAGCAAGATTTGGACTCTAGGAATATGAAGGCAGTTGAATCCTCATTGTCCTCATTCTTGTCCAAATGTACTTTGGAAATTTGGCAATCGGGTGGAATGTGGGAACAGCCTGGCTTTAGAAGATTTAGATTTGCTACTCTCTAGCCATGCCAGTGTGATTTGGGCCTTGGACTTCCTCTTCTGTAAACAGGACATCAATATTGACCTTGGTGTTTTGTGGAAGAGCCACATTCAAGGGACCAAAGAGCCACATGTGGCTCACGAGCCACAGTTTGCTGACCTCCGGTGGCCAGCTCTCAGCCAGCTCACAGCTCACATTTCAAGCCTGTGTCTTTCTTGGCCCCAGCTCCCAGGTTGTGCCCATCAATGGACAGTCACAGCCTGTGTGAGACTGTGGCTTTTTCTTCCTCCAACTTTCACCTGTCCTTTCTCTTCTTCCACCCATTCAGAAACCTCCTTGCACCTCCTTCCCCTAGCCAGTCCTTGTGGGCAGACAACATGACCAGATTGGCTGCTGGAAGCTGTCCAAGGCTCAGCCAGGGTGGCTTTTACAGGGGAGCTTGACTTATAGGTGGGGACAACTGTATAGTCTCTAATCCCCCTTCCCCCTACTCCTGGGCCTGAGCCTCTGACCACTGAACCAGGTGTTGGTTTTGGCAAGTTGGGATGGAAGGGATGGTTGGGAATAGGTTGGTAATAAGAGCCTGCCATGGTATAAAGGGTTCAAGAAATAGCTGTCACTGGGCTGTACACAGAAAGGCTTCCTTGAGTGACACAGCTCATAATATTTTAGGATATAGGAAATTAGGGCCACTGCTATGTCCTTTGAGGAGGGGTCAGGAACTATGAGTGGACTGTGAGTGGTAAATGGATATATTAATATTTTTTTTTCAGTTGTGAGGTATGGAGGGTGAAGGCTCAAGGAAAACAACAAAGGATTTTATGGTAAAAAAAATCCAGATGCAGATTTAACTTGAGGTCTGATCTTCTCTCTCAAGTGATGTCATCAGGATCCAATTTCTCTCCACCTCTCAGTCTTGCTTTCTCTCTGTCAGCTCCTCCCCTACATGTTGGCAGCATGGCTTCCAGAAGCTGCAGGCTTACACCCATCTGCTCAGCAGGGAGGCAGACGAGCAGGCTGCTTTGGTGACAGTAGAGGTTTCATACAGGAGATAAATTTGGAAGAATAAAGCTAAAAGTTTTAAAAAATATATTGGGTTCAGGTTGTGGGTGTTCTTAAATGCCACACTAAGGGTTTGGGCTTTATCGAAGGTTTTTTAATAGAAAAGCAACATGGTTAAATTGGCAACTTGGGAAGCTAGTCCTGGGGGAGTGGAGTTTGGACTGGAGAAGCGAGAGATTAAGGGCTGTGGGATCATTTGGAAATGTGCTATAGAAGTCTAGGGGTGAGTGGAGGGCCTGGAGTGACCCCAAAGGGTATCCCATCCACTATGTTGCTGAGATTGGCATAGTCACCTATATATAGAGTCTAGAGGCACAGCTGAGGGCTTAGCAAATACTAAGGCTTGTGTGGATGGGTGGGTGGATGTCTGGGCAGACATCCCGAGTCTTAGACTAAACCATGACAACGGATGGAAGTTTTATGGAGAGAATGTGTAAATATGAGGTGCCCCAGAGAGGATGTACATGCATGAATTTCCACCTGGAAGAAGCAGATCCCAGCAGGAGAGAGCAGTGACCTTGTCTCCAGCCTGCTTTGGGGCCCAGAGGATGCTGCCCATAAGTCAGCAGCAATGAAGACCCGAGACTCCACCCCTTGGACTCTGATGGGTGTCTGGCATCAGGTAATTGTTTCTACTTGAACATTTTAGTGTCTCTTCTTTTTCAGGGGCAATCAGAAGCAGAATATATAATTTGTTGTGTCAGGAAAAGTTGGCACCAAAGAATCTTTTCCTGTCCAGGGCAGGACACTTTATCCTTATTCTTCATCGTATCTCATGGGAAATTGATTGACAGGGGAAATTGGTTAAAAACAAAGTTATTGAGTATCTACCACATGCTAAATTTTGTGGGCATTGGGACCAAAAGATGAACAAAATGAAATTATATCATTTGATTCTTGTTATTGAATTTCATTGAAACCAACCCTGGCTAATATAAGGCAAGTGGGCAATTAATAGGAAGGATATTGGGCTGGTTGCCAGAATCATCCAGAGAAGAAACTAGCCAGGCCTCCAGAAGAATAGGAAGTAGCCTGCCTAGGGTTCCCAGATGCCCTCTTACCAGGAGTTTTTAAGGGATCTCAAAGATCTCTAGTCTCACATATTCCTTTAAAAAATATATTTTATTGATATTTTACAGAGAGGAAGGGAGAGGGATAGAGAGCTAAAAACATCGATGAGAGAGAAACATTGACCAGCTGCCTCTTGCACGCCCCCTACTGGGGATGTGCCCGCAACCAATGTACATGCCCCTGACCGGAATCGAACCCGGGACCCTTCAGTCCGCAGACCGACGCTCTACCACTGAGCCAAACCGGTTTTGGCCTCACATATTCTTAAGTTTCAAATTCCCAAGGTAGAGAATCTAATTGGCTCAGGCTTAGATTAGATGTCTTTCCTGCAACTGGTAAACTGTGACTGGAGATTAAAGGTTACACAGCAAAGACATAGCTACCTTTGGGCCAATCCAAGAGAAAATGAAAGAAAACATGATTGTGAGTTAGACAGAGACCAATATTCATATTAACTACCCAACCACCTGTTCTGGAGGCCTGTAGACCAATTCCATCCATTCTTGGTCTGGCGTGAATCAGGGAATACTGATCCAATATCCTTTTTGATTCCTAAATTTTCACATGTGTGTCATGGGTTGTCTCATCTCTTGGCAGGAAATCATTTCCTCTAGGCACTTGGAGATGCTCATCCCATCTTTGAGCCAAACAAGGTGAACGGGTCTCATTTCATTGGTTGAGGCTGCTTACAAGGCTGAAAACCCCACACTGTGTTTGATGCCAAAGGGGCTCCCTGGGTATTGCCCGGATTTCTAAGCTAGCTCCCCACCAGGACCTTTTGCAGCAGCATCAGCAATTGGTGTGAGCGAAGGCTTCTTCCGCATCATTCCTTTTTATTTACAATCAGTTACATTTATGGCCATCTATTTTTTCCTTCTGGACAGTGTTTGTGATTGGTCTTTCTGTTGTAAGTGGGTCAGAACCTAAATAGGTCATGTTGGCTCTCTAAATGTGGTAATCCCGAAATGAACTGGGCAGAGGAGGGGGAGGGAGACGTGCTTAACTGGTGTCTGAAGGGGAGGAAGGTGAGCTTGTATGGAACTATCTGGTGACTGGGCTAGGACTCCTTACGTGAATCAAGGGAGAAATGGCTGTGGGCTTTGAACAGAGTGGCAGGTGGTGTGTGAGAGAGCAGTCCTGCTTCCTTCTGACCTGGTCTGGAAGGGTGATGAAAACTGGCAGGGACTCTGGGTCTGTCAGCAGCTGGCACTGTATGGGAGCAAGGAGAAGCAGGAGGAGGAGCGTGAGGAGTTGCTATGGGCTGAATTGTGTCCCTACCACTAAATTCATATGGTGAAGTCTTAACTCTCGGTACCTCAGAATGTGACTGCATTTGGAGTTAGGATCCTTACAGAGGTAGTTCAGTCAAAATGAGGTCATATGGGTGAACCCTAATCCAGTATGACTGGTGTCCTTATAGGAGAACACAATACGATACACAGGTGATGTGTTATAGAATTATACACCCGAAGCCTATATAATTTTATTAATCAACACCACCCTAATAACTAAACATGTAAATAAAGAAGAGGTGATCAAGACACAGATATATATTGAGGGAAGACCACGTGAAGACCAGGGAGAAGAAGGCCATCTACAAGCTAAGGAGAGAAGCTAAAAGAAACCAACCCTGCTGACACCTTGATCTTGGATTTACAACCTCCAGAATTGTGAGATAATAAGTGTTAAGCCACCCAGTCTGTGATACTTGGTTACGGCAGCCCTAGCAAACCAGCACAGGGGCCTTCTGAGAGGGACACAGTTAAGTTATTTGAAAATAGTGTGATTCCTTCAGGTGTTGCTTTTATGTTTTATTATGCAGGACCTGAGCAGTGTTTAGTTTAGGGCAAATTATTTCCCACCACTGTGGAAAGGTTCTTCTGAGTGTTCTAGTCCAGTGGTTGGCGAACTCATTAGTCAACAGAGCCAAGTATCAACAGTACGACGATTGAAATTTCTTTTGAGAGCCAAAATTTTAAAACTTAAACTTCTTCCAATGCCACTTCTTCAAAATAGACTTGCCCAGGCCGTGGTATTTTGTGGAAGAGCCACATTCAAGGGGCCAAAGAGCCACATGTGGCTCGCGAGCCACAGTTTGCTGACCACGGTATCTAGTCAATGCTCCATGGATTTTGCACTTCTGCAGTCTGGCTAGTGGGAACAGGTGCTATTCCCAGCCACCAGTGGCTTTTGGGTGCTGTTTCCTCTCATGCTCTTGAGTGGTTCTTCTCCCAGTTCTATTAGTTTCCTGACTTGCATAAAGATTTGAAGGGGACTCCTTGCAGATCTCTGGAGTTCTTTGCCTCAGGCTCCCTCCTTCATGGTAGTCTGACTTTCACATGGGAGCTGCCTCAGGATTCTCAGCTGCCTCTTCAAGTTGGGGAGTCTGATGGGCTCCACTTGCATTAGGGCCTGGACACTCTCCAAGGCAGTAAAGTAAGCTGGGCACTCTCAGGCTCACCCCATTTGGGTCCTGTCTTTCAAGTGTTACTGGCTTTCATTGTCTGATCTCCAGTGTCTTGAAAATCATTTTTTTACACACATGTATTTATTTTTGGATTTTTTAGGCAGGAGGGCAAATATGCTCCTACTAGTCTATGTTGGAATAAAAGTTTGAATGGTGTTTTAAAAAAATTTTAAATACTCTCTTAAAAATTATATTTTATAATTGTATTGAGAGAGAGAGAGAGAGAGAGAGAGAGAGAGAGAGAGAGAGAGAAGGGAGAGGGAGAAAGATTGATGTGAGAATGCAACATAGATTGGTTGCTTCCTGCAACCAGGACATGTGCTCTAATCAGGAATCACACTGGTGACCCAACCAACTGAGTCACACCAGCCAGGGACCCTAGACATTTTAAACTGCAAAAGTTGAAAGAAATAGGGCATAGAACTTTGGTGAGTGTGGTAGAGGGTAGACAAGTAGGTTCCTTGAATAGGAATAGCAACATAACATTTTAATCTTTGTATCCCCAGTGTGTGGCACACATACATTAAAAAATATTTTTATTATTGTCAGTATTACAGACATTCTCCATCCCCCCTCCCCCCCCTGCTTTATCCCTCTCCACCCAGACCCTACACGTCCTGCCCTCTTCCCCCACCAGGCCTTCACCTCACTATTGTCTGTGTCCATGGGCTATGCATATAAGTACCGTATTTGCCGGCGTATAAGACGATTTTTGGCCCTGAAAATACCGTATTTGCCGGCGTATAAGACGACCCCCTAACATTTCCACTCAAAATACAGAGTTTGTTATATACTCACCGTATAAGACTACCCCCCACTTGGAGGCATATTTTTCAGGGCCAAAAAATCGTCTTATACGCCGGCAAATACGGTATATAAGTTCTTCATTTATCTCTTTTAACCCTCACCCCCATGAGATACACATATATTTTTATTGAAGGAAGAAAGAATCAGGAAAAAATGAACTATTGCTTGGGGTTGATCCATGGATGTATAGTCTTTTTTTTCTAAAGTAGATATTCCTAAATGCCCTCCAAACCGTCCATAGTATTTTATACTCCCACCAAGTCTGTGTGAGACCACCACATATTTGAAAACATTGTTGTTGCCTTCCTGTTTTTTTCTTCTTTATGCTAGGCCTCTTGAGCTCTTCATAGTGAGGTACAGCAGATGCCAGGGATTTATTGCCAAATCCCCTAGGCCCGTCCTGAGGTCACTTTGATGTTGTTCCTGGATGTGATGTCTTTCTCTGTGTCTCTGCCCAAAGACATTTTCAAGCCTTGGGAGCACACGGCCCACTTTGTGAAGATGGAAATGTTGGTAGAATTACACCCCAGTGTGTCCGTCAACACACTGGGGTGTTGGGAATTGGTGGATCAGTATCCTGCTTCCTTCCCCACTAGGCACCAACCCTGCTGTGTTCTACAAGTCTCTCCCAGTGGGATGGAGCCCGTTTTCCCACAGCAGTGACCCGTTCATGGGCACTCCTTTAACTGGCATCACTTCCTTCCCTGTTCTACTTCTCCATGCCCTCACTGTGCTTCCTGTAATATCTCCCAATAAACTAACTATACCTGAATTTCTATCTCCAGGTCTGCTTGGGGGGCCTGAGGGAATCTAAGGCAGGTGGATTTGGTAAGGAACATTCCTGGAACTTAAAGCATCCTTTATGCTGTCTTCCTCCCTCTACCCCACCCCTAATACAAACACAAATCTATGGTAATAGAGATGTCAGAGGGAGATATTGGGTTAGT
Source organism: Vespertilio murinus (assembly GCA_963924515.1). NCBI lineage: Eukaryota > Metazoa > Chordata > Mammalia > Chiroptera > Vespertilionidae > Vespertilio > Vespertilio murinus. The sequence continues at coordinate 199,914,878 of OZ004704.1, forward strand.
AGGGGGTCTTGGTTGCCAGTGGACCCATATCCGTGGTGGCAAAGTTGACATTGTTTCTGTGTTTCTAAGATGGGCTGATCAGGGCAGCTTGGAGGAGGCCTGGCTGCTGGGCCCTTGCTCCTGAGGTGGCTTTGTTCTATTCAGACACATAGGTGTTGACCTGGGAGCTGCAGGCAAGGTGAGATATGACAGGACTGAGGTCTGCCACTGGGTTTGGTGATTTCATTTTCTGTTTAAAACAAGGGTTCTTTTTTTCTAGGGCATCATTAAGTAGAGTTGCAGTAGGGCCTTTTATGTGTGGATCTGTATGGATACTGAGAGGTGTCCTGTGAGCTCTTTGAGGTAGGATCTGTGTCATATTTTCTTAGTATCTTCTTTTGTGAGTTTATTTTTAAAAAAAGTTAATATATTCATGTGATTTAAATGTTCATCTTGCCCCTGCCCTCACCCTGTACTTCCACCTAGTGTCAACTCTAACCTTACTTCAGGCACCTCTGTCATTATGTTCTTAGATAATTCTCCAGAGTTTATATTTATGTAAATAAATATGAATAAAGATTGTTATGCTTTGCCTCCTACCCTGTTCCATAATCAAAGTTATTATATAGCCCCTAGTTTTTATCTTATTTCTTCTTGTGATGAACCTTGTAGATCTTTTCATATTTGTGAATAGAAAGCATTGCCATGATTTAATAGCTTTGTAGAATTCCATTGCATGAATATATTACAGTTTATTCAACCAATTTTTATCAGTGGTGATTTGGGTTTTACTTCAATATTGTTTCAGTTAGTAATAACCCCATACATAGGTCATTTTGCACCTATGTAAGCATATTTATAGAATAAATGTCCAGAATGGAATTGCAGAGCCCTAGGGTTTCTTTATTTATGATTTTGATAGATTTTACTCAGTTATCCTCCACAGGGGTTGTATGAGTTTATATTACTATCAGGAAGTAAGAAAGTGCCTGTTTCTCTACAGCTTTATCGACAAAGTATATAATCAAACTGTTGGAGTCTGGCCAGTCTGATGGGTGAAACATGGCATTGCAGTGTCTTTTAATTTGCATTTATGTTAATCACAATGAGCATCTTTTCATAAGCATAAGAGTCATTGTATTTTCTGAGAACTCTCATATCATTTTTCCATTTTTTCAGTGTATTTTAATTTTACTCATTCTGGTAGTTCTTTTTCTTATAGATTCTGATAGTTCTTTATCTATTAGAAAGATAAACTCTATCCCATGAGTGAAAATTTAGTGTTTTTTTTTTAAATTTAGATTTTGCTATTATTTGTCTTTTGACTCCCTTTAACAGTGTTTTTCTTCCATAATGAAGTTATTTTTACTTGAAAGATTTATGTGGTTATATTTATCAATTAAAAATATCTTCTGGGTCTTATGCAAGTTAGAAAAGACATCTTCTACTCCACTTGGTATTCTGAGTATACTGCAAGGAGCAATTTAGCTAAGAGAATGCTATAATTAATTGGTTATTAAGGCTCTCCCCCAAGTGCCTTTGTTCTAAAACCTCTGATTCCCCACCTCCAACCCCTAACTTCAGATTAGGCAGCTTGATCAGGTGAGTAACAGGAATTCATACTCAGGTGTGGCTGATAGACTTAATTTCCCCAAAAGGTAATTCTATTTAAATAAGGAGCTGACTTAACTGAAAAAAACTTTCAAATTGTTAGAAAGTTGGGAAATATGGAAAGAGGTCAAGGATGCTGCAGTAAATTACTGTCCTCCAGGCCTCTGGCCCTCATCTCACAGGCCTAGAACCCCAAGAACTCACCTTGGAGGGGAAATGACTCTTTCCCAGTTCCATTTGTGACCATAGTAGTTGTGAAGCTTATATGCATTGGTATCTGGTTGGAAAGTAAGGAGAATGGGCAGCACTGGGCAAAATGTCGATTACAATGAGTTTATGTTATATACCTATTGCTACCTGCTGGCTTCTTCCTCCCATCCTAATCCTATTCCCTAGACTAGGGCCTAATGGAAGTTACTAGATAAGAGGGGGCTGAATAGTAAGACAGTTTTGTCGAGTTCTATCTGAAAGGAAATTCTATATTTATCTGGGCCTAAAGTCTGTCACTAATTGCCTGTGTGTCTGTATGTAAGTCCTTGATTGCTCTGCCCCTAGTTTCCTTAATTATGAAATGAGTGGGAGTTCATTGTTAATGATATTAACATTTTTAAGCATGCAAATCATGTGAGTTCTCTCGGTTGAGGGTGGCTGAGGAGGAAGTTAAAAAGCCCTCTGAGATGCCTCATGCTTTTGTTTCTCAAACCTTCCCCTTCATTGACCCCAGAGAGCTTGGTAGATCTCAGCATCTGCTCCCACTCCCTGTCTTCTCCACTTCCTCTCCCCCACCCCCATCGCCCCACCCCAGCCCCAGTGGAGCCAGATAGTCATTTACTAAATGAATAGTTTATGCACTTCATTGCATTTATTAATTTGTAATTTTCACTGGGTTACAAGGAATGACTGAAAGTTTAATAGGACAATCAATTCCATGAGTGTATTTTGTGCTTGAACATTGAAAAAATATATTAGAAAGACAAAGAGATGGTTTTTATTGGGTCTTGGCTACGGGTCTCTGGGGTCTCTGTCCTGCCCCCTCCCCCCCACTTTGAGCCCTGTGATTCAGTGCTACTGATGCTATAGCTTCAAGTCACAGGTGTTTTTCAGAACAGGGAGCTATATACATAAAGCACATTGTAAGCCTCTTTTATTGCTGTTTCCTTTTGAGTTCCTGGGAAGCCAGGAGGGCAGAGTTTCTGTAACTCTCTGTGGCTGTGTCCCTTAGAGGCTGAGAGGCACCGGCTCTAAGCCCTTTGACAAAATGATTTGTGTGGAAGTGGAGAATTAAAATTGGGTTTTGCCTGCTTTTTCTTGCCTTAGTGTGGAAAGCTTCCAAGGTTAGGATTAAGAAGAGATTTCTGAGAAGGGATTTCCCTACCTTCACAGGGCCAGTCAGAATTCCTGGTTTTGCTGCCTAATCCACACACTCACCAACTTTCACTGAAGCCCTTCTGTGTGCCAAGCAAGGACAGTCCTGTGGGAGACAGCCCCATCAGGTTTGTGAGGAGCCAGGCCTCACTCTGCAACTGAGATTCTGCTCTTGGGTCTTTCTCCTGGTTTGGACCTAAGAGGAGACTCATCTCTCTTGCTTATTTGGAAAGGAGGGAGGAGGAGACCATCTGAGAAGGTAGATTTATGCTCAGTGATAATAGATCCCAAAGAATAGGTTCCTCCCCAGATAGAAACAGACTTATTGCCACAAGGATGGCATATGGCTGGCATTTCAGTGGCTGAAAACTTACAGATAACATTGAGAGCAGGAGGACCCTGAGGTACTTGCTACTGGGTTGAGCAGCATCAAACGACATGAACAACTCTGCAACAGGACTTTGCAGAGCCTTTGGTAGCAAGTGTGGTAGACACAAAGTATGCAGTATTTCCCAAACCTATGTGACCTTGAATGTAAAATCATTTTTTTTAAAGGAGCATCACATGGGGTTTATATTCCACAAGCTACATTCTGGAAACATTAATTTTGCCCACTTGCAAGATTTATGAATCAATGGTAAAGTCACAGTTCCTTTCTTTTCTATTTTATTTTTTTCAATTATATTTGACATTCAATATTATATGAGTTTTAGCTGTACAGCAGAGTGGTTGGAAATTTATATAATTTATGAAGTGATCTCCTTAATAAATCTAATATCCGCCCGAACCCATACATAGTTATTACAATATTATTGACTATGTTTCCTATGCTTTACTTCACATTCCATGACTATTTTGTAACTGCCAATATGCACTTCTTTTTAAAAAAAGTATTAAAAATATATTTTATTGATTTCTACAGAGAGAAAGGGAGAGGGATAGAGAGCCAGAAACATCAATGAGAGAGAAACATTGATCAGCTGCCTCCTGCACTAGGGATATGCCTGCAACCAAGGTACATGACCTTAACTGTAATTGAACCAGGGACCCTTCAGTCCACAGGCCGATGCTCTATCCATTGAGCCAAACCAATTAGAGCCAATATGCACTGCTTAATGCCTTTCCCCTTTCACCAGCCCAAGTCCACTCCTCTGGCACCATCAGTTTATTCTCTGTATCTATGACTCTGTTTCTGTTCATTTATTATTATTATTATTATTATTATTATTATTATTAGAGGCCCAGTATATGAAATTTGTGCACAGGGTGTGTGTGTGTGTGTGGGTTGTCCTCAGTCCAGCATGCACCCTCTCCAATCTGGGGCCCTTGAGGGATATCTGACTGCCATCTCTAAGTGGGCAGTTGGACATCCCTCTCACAATCCAGGACTGCTGGCTCCCAACTGCTGGCCTGCCTGCCTGCCTGATTGCCCCTAACCACTCCCCTGACAGCCTGATTGGCTCTAACTGCCTTCCCCTGCAGGCCTGGTCCCTCCAACTGTCCTCTCCTGCAGGCCTGGTCCCCCCCAAGGTTCTTCCCTGCAGGCCTGGGTCCCCCCCAACTGCCCTCCCCTGCGGACCTGGATCCCCCCCACAACTTCCTCCCTTGCAGGCCTGGTCTTTCTCAACTGCCCTCCCCTGCTGGCCTGGTCTCCCCCAACTACCCTCCCCTGCTGTCCTGGTCTCTCCCAACTGCCTTCCTCTGCCAGCCAGGTGACCCCCAACTGCCCTTCCCTGCAGGCCTGGTCCATCCCAACTGCCCTCCCCTGCTGGCCTGATTGCTCACAACTGCTCTCCCCTGCAGGCCATCTTGTGGTGGCTATCTTGTATGTTGGAATGATGGTCAATTTGCATATTACTCTTTTATTAGATAGGATTATTATTGTTATTAATTTGAACCTGAGATTATACTTATTAATTTGAGAGAAAGAGAGAGAGAGAGAGAGAGAGAGAGAGAGAGAGAGAGAGAGAGAGAAAGAGAGACAGAGAGAAAGAGAGAGAGAGAGAGAGACAGAGAGAGAGAGAGAGAGAGAGATGAAAAAGAGCATTGATTGGTTATCTTCTGTATGTGCCCTGACCAGGAATTGAAACAACAACCTTTTGCTTTTTGAGACAATGCTCCAACCAATTGAGCCATACTTGCCAAGATTGTTTATTTATTTCTGTTTTCTAGATACCACATATTGATGAAATCACATGGTATTCTGAATCACACTCTGACTTATTTCATTTAACCTAATATCTTCTAGGTCATGCATATTGTCACAAATGGTAAAATTTCATTTTCATATTTATGGCCAAGTAATATTCTGTTACATATATGTACCACATGTTCTTTATTCAATTTTAAAAATAGATGATATATAAATTGTTTCCATATGTTGACTATTATCAATAACTAGAGGCCCTGTGCATGAAATTTGTGCACAGGGCAGGGGCTGGGGGAGGAGGGTTCCCTCAGCTCAGCCTGCACTCTCTCCAATCTGGGAACACTGGTTCCTAACAGCTTGCCTGCCTGCCTGTCTGATCATCCCTAACTTTCCCCCTTGATGGCTTGGTCACCCCCAACTGCCCCCTGCCAGCCTGGTCACCCCTTACTGACCCCCTGCTGACCTGGTCACCCCCAACTACCCCCCTCCCCCCCAGCCAGCATTGTCACCCCTCACTGCTTCCCCCTGCTGTCCTGGTCACCCCACGCAGCCTGCTGTTAGGTCATATGGTCGTCCCTCACTGCCATCCCTGCCGGCCTGGTCGCCCTATGCAGCCTGTTGCTCAGTCATTTGGTCAGCCCTCACTAAGGCCCCTGCCACCCTGGTTGCCCCACACACAGCCTGTTTGGTCGTCTGTTTTGGATTTTTTCATATACATACCCAGAAGTAGAATTTCTGGGTCATATGGTAGTTCTATTTTTAATTTTTTGAGGAACCTTCATACTGTTTTCCACAGTGCAGCACCAAGTTGCAGTCCCACTAACAGTGCACGAGGGTTCCCTTTCTCCACATCCTCACCAACACTTGTTTGTTGATGACGACCATTCTGACACATGTGGTGATATCCATTGTGGTTTTAATTTGTATTTTTCTGATGATTAGTGATGTTGAGCATCTTTTCATATGTCTGTTGGCCTTCTGTATGCCTTCTTTGGAGACATATCCATTCAGGTCCAGAGTCACAGTTTTTTAATGCATGGGCTTCCTAGAACTTCATCTTTATTACTCAAAGTGTGGTGCATGGACCAGTGGCATGGGCTTCACCTGGGAGCTTTGTAGAGGCACAGAATCTTGGCCCACCCTAGACATACTGCATCTGAATCTGCATGTTAGCAAGATCCTGGTGACTGGTGTGTACACTGAAGACCGAGGTGCCCTGCTCCATGCTGCTGCCTCTCTGCTTTAGAATCTCCGTGACATGCTCAGAGGTGAGAGCCTTCAAGTAGTGACATAATTGTGCTAGTTTAATTCAGTTAGGAGATTTCTGGGCCTTCTGGTATCATTGGGGTGTCCTCTTCTTTGTTTCCAGGTGGCAGTAGTAACCTATAGCAGGGAGATAGGCCAGTTGTATAAAGGGATTCAGAGGTAACAGAAAAAACAGGAGACTGAGGAGAAAATATGAAAAGATTTTAGTAAACCCAGAAGCAAAAGATCTCTGGGTGACTAAGCATGGTCAAAATTAGAAGGAGTTTTAGGCAGATTTATGCCTAGGGCTGTTATGTGTTAGGGGTGGTGTCGGAACCCTATCAGGGGTGGCTGGGAGAGGAGCTCAACAACATATTTTTTTCAGCTGAATGTGAGAAGTTCCTGCCACATCAGATGTTCAACTTTAAAACAAATGGAGGAAAAACGATCAAATGCAGTCAGCTAGAAAAATCCACTTTTCCTATTTCATAAAAAGCAAGAGCCCATGTGATAATCCCTCCCTTGGCACATGTTAGAGATTTTCTTTATCGTTTCTTTGCTTGTGGCCAATTCTGCCACACCCACCTAGGGACCTGGGCTACAGTGACTTCATTTGCACTGGGTCAGCATGCCAGTTCCAAGCCAGTGGGTCTAGAGCTGAATTCTCTCAGTTTTCCAGGGAGAAGGGCATGTCTGCCTGTGAATGAGAGAAGAGAGGAAGAAAGGGGGAGGAGGGGACAGCACACATCACCTCTTTCCCCTATAGCACAGAGGAGTGCACTTCTCAGCATGAACGGGAGAGGAGGTTAAATCTGTCCCCTTCCTAAGCCAGGACTGAGAGCTCCTTTCGTGCCTGGATCAGGACTTCCCTGCTATGCCCCAGAAGTAAACACAGTGCCTGGTGTTTACCCTAGAGATACTCAATAAATATTTGTTGAATGAAGTTGACAAAATCAAAACCACCAAAGTAATAGAAAGCTCATGAGAGATGCACTCTGGAGTTCTGGACTCTATGACTAAATATCATCTATACATTCTATCCTCTCAAACTCCTTAGAAAGGATTTCCCCACCTTCATACTTACCCTCTATTTACCATGAGGAAATGAAACAAAAGTGAAAATAAGATGTCTTCATGTTTTATTCAAGGGAATTCCAGCTTGAGGTCTCTGTAGGAATTGAGGTTAGAGTACATAGTTGGGTGTGGATGGCCTTGGAGTCAACATTGACTCTACTTCTCCTCATACTTTACATCCAATTCATTGGTCAAATCCTGACTGCCACTCATCACCTCTGCTGCTGCTACTCTGATCCAAGCCCTCGTTGTACTTCACCTGAATTCCTGCAATAACCTCTTGACTGGCCTCCCTGCTTCCTCCCTCATACCTTCAAGTCCATTCTCAACTTATTGATGCTGGCCAAACATAAATCTCTTAATGTCTCTCATTTCTCTGTCCAGAAATCTTCAGTGGATTTCCCCCCATCTAACTCAGAAGTTCCCACAGACCTCTCCCCAACTTGTCCTCCTGCCCTTATCTGCTTTCCTTGATCACTCTGCACCAGACAAGATGGCCTTGGTAGTCTTCAACTGTGCCAGGTATGTTTATGCCTCAGGGCCTTTGCACTTGCTGTTTTCTCTGCTTGAAAATATCTTGCTCCCATTGTTCCCTGGCCTCCGTGTCCATGTCCATTGTTACTTTCATGCCAGCCTTTCTCTAACTTTCCTATTGAAAGTCAGACACTGTTCCCATTTCCCACTTGGTACTCGCTACCCCCCTTTCACAAGTTATTTCTTGCCATCGCACTGATGGCCATGTAACATATTTTATATTTTATTTTTTTGTCTTCTCCATGAGGACTCAAGCCCTGTTATTTTGTTCACTGCTGTGTGGTAAGATCATGACACTCTGCCTGTAGCATAAATATTTGGGGAATGAATTATTCAGGCTTTGGCTGTATATAATCCTGTTACAATGCTTGGGTCAGAGGTATGGAGTATAAGGGCTCAGGCTGATTTGGGGACATGCATATATTATTGTTTAAGGTGTTATAACGTTGGTACTGGTGTTGTAATTGGTCTGTTTGTCTTAAGGGCTCCTGAGTGAGTAATGTGCCACTGGGCAAAACATTACATCGCCCTGGGAAGCACTTCCTGAGTTTCTATTTTCTGTAAATTTGTTAATTTGCCTTATTTTCCTCTTACTGTAGATTATGTATCTTTCTCTCCCCCCGCCCCCATTTATTCCTCCACTTTCCAGTTCGTTATTTCTTGAGCATCTCTGTGCCGTTCCTTTCATCCACTACCCAGCACTGAGAACTGGTGTGGGTGCCTACTTATTTGGTTTTCAAAGTATGACCCTGCAGACTTATCCCACTGGCACTGGGTGTGATGAGCTTTACCCAACAGTGTAGGAATCCACACACTGAGTCCCTACAGGTCTTTGCTTGGAAGTACTTCGGTGTTTGTGTTCCAAGCAAATAATGGCTCTAGCTGCTAACAGTACTCTACAGGAATGGTCTCCTGTGCCTTATAGTTAAGAACATCTTAGAGTTAAGGACACAGACCATGGCTTCTGGTTTGAACCCTGACCTTGCTTACTTGCTCTGTGTCTTGAGCAAGTTGCTTTACCTCTGAGAGGCTCTGAGCCTCAGTCTGTCACCTTATCTAAAATCAGGGCAATATGACCTATCTCATGGGGTTGCTATGAGGACTGACTGAGATCATATAGCTTTAGCACTTAATATAGATCCTGGCATGCAGGCAGGACACACTGAATTGTAATTGCTGCCATGATTGCTGTTATTATGTCATTGTCACTGATACAGTCAACTCCCTGGCTTACCTTGCCAACCAGGCAGCCCCCAAGCATGTGTGTGTGTGTGTGTGTGTGTGTGTGTGTGTGTGTGTATAGATAATGTGGAGGAATTTGCAAGTTGTCATTGTAAACACATCAAGATATAAGTAGGAGATTGATAGCTTTGGGACAATTAATTCTGCAGTGTTGTCCACCATTATCTCAGTTCTGGAAACAAATACACCCCTATAACGGATTATCATCTTTAAATGTTCAGAATATAAACCATTTCCTTGGGTTCCCTGTTGTGATATGAGAAAGCAATAATTGTTTAAAATGCAACTCAAACACAGCTCTCTGGACAGGGTCAGCTCTCTTGCTATTGGCCTGTGATGTCCTTCAAAGAAAAGTTAGGGAAACAAATATTCTTAACCTCCCCATAGTGTCATAAGAAGAGAAGACAGAACCTAAATGTTGGGGCTGACCTTGACAAGTTAATGGGGAACCAGAGGTGGGTGGAGGGGGTGATGCCCATGCCACTGGGTGGCCAAGGTCCTCACCCCACTGGTCATCCCACACACAGAGAGCAATGCACAGCAGGGGCAGGGCTGGGGAGTGGGTGGGAACCAACCTCTAGGTCTTTCTTCCCCCACCCCTCTTTGATAGTAGGCTTTGATCACCCAATGGCGAATGGGGAACTGGGCATGGGTGGTGGAGGGGGGTGGGGCCAGCTGCTGGCATCCGAGGAAGATGGCCCTGATCACAGGCCAGGCCTAGGGACCATACCTGCACACAAATTTCATGTGCTGGGCCTCTAGTTTAGTAATAAATGGCAGCTTGTGGCAAGAGGCTGAAAGAACAAGGTTTGGAATAAGTGGTGTGAAAGGTCCCAATGGGAAGGGGGTGTTGTTTCTGGCTTGAAACTCATTAGCAGATTTCTAGCATGCTTAGAGTGTCAACCTGCAGTGGCCTGGCCACTGCCAGCTTCCCTTGGCCCCTTGAACCTTTGTCTTCCTCATTTGTTTTGTTCCAGAAACTTTTGAAGAACATACTCCTTAAAAAGTATTTTAAATACATTTTTTATAGAAAGGAAGGGGGAGGGAGAGAGAAATATTGATATGAGAGCAAAACATTCATTGGCTGCCTCCTGCACATCCCCTACCAGAGATCAAGCCTACAACCTGGTTGTGTACCCTGACCGGGAATTGAACCTGAAACCTTTTGGTGCATGGGACAACATCCAACCAACAAAGCCACACTGGCCAGGGTGAAGAACATCATTCTTTAGAGATGCCAAGGTTCCCTTCTCCCCCAGGGCATTCCCAAGTCTCTTTCCTTTTCCTGGAGACCTTCCTACTCCTTTCCCAACAGGTATGCTTTCTGAAAGGGTTGATGACCCTGTGTGTCCTCCATCCTTCCTTATTCCCAGCCCTTCAAAAAGTTAGAGTGACCTGCAATTTCTGATGCTCGCCAGGATCCATTGTAGGTACTCTGGTGGCTTTTACTTCTTTTCTTGGTCATAAGATTTGGGGTAGCAAAAGAGAAGAAGGCAGTGAGTCCAGTTAAAACTGGCACAGGCTTGGGAAGAGTGGTGAAGTAGAGGCCAACTGGGATCTCCTTAAGGGATCAGAGATGTTTCAAGGGTTGGTAAAATTCAGGTGACATTTGGCCCCACTTGCATGGTGGCCATAAGACCAGAAGTGGTCTGTGGTTAAGAGACCAGGGGCAGGAATGAGGGAGGGTTTGTAGGTTAACAGAGACTAACTTGGATCTTCTAGTGCCCACTTTCACATCAACCTCTACCTCCTTATATCTACACTCATAAAATGCACCTTGGTGTGTGTGTGTGTGTGTGTGTGTGTGTGTGTGTGTGTGTGTGTGTGTGTATGAGAATATGTAACACACAGAGGGTTGAGACAACCCAGGAAACATGTTCAGAAGCTTTGGGAATGCTCAGGTTGGAATGCATAGGCAGGGCTAATGAGGGGATCCAGCTTCATAGTCACTACTAATTGGCTGGCTCTAGATATTTATCTAGTGGCTATACCTGCTGGCTCAACCAGGTGGTCCATTTTCACATTGCAACTCTTTTTAATCTTTAAAAAGGGACAGATAAATAAGGACTCCAGGTGTGTGCCATCTTCAGTTTACTTTGTCTTTCTGTGTTCTAATTTTTCAGGAGGGCAGACCTTCCTCTGCTTTCCAGTGCCTTTCAGTCATTCCTTGTTGAGGAAAGCACGAAGGAAGGAAGATTTGGTTCTTAGAGAATCCATAGGGCTTTAGTGGAAGGCAGCCAGCAAGTAATAAAAGATGAGAGAAATGGTGCATGATTTTTGGGAGACCTTGGGGAAGTCTTCGGTAGGTTAGAGCACAGGGCTTTGTAGAGGCAGAGTGAGGGATGTGGTTAGGAAGGCAGACTGCCAATACACAGGGTTTGAACTCTGAGCTTAGGTTGGATTTCACTGATTAGGCAGTGAGGAGGCCCTAGAGGCTTTGGAGCAGAGGAGTGATGAAAACAGTGGTAAGGCTGCTTCAGTCTTCCTGGGTGAGCAGAGGGGAGAAGCTAGAGGTAGGAAGAGCAGAAGGAGGCTGTCGCAGCAGCTACCCAAGCAGGAGCCAGTTGAGTCCTGAACCACAGTAGTGACAGTGGGAGTAGAGAGAAAGAAACAGATGTGAGAGATGTCAGGAAGGAAGGAATGAAAGACTTTGATGGTTGATTGGCTGTGGGGGCGAGAGGATTTCTCAGCCATTCAAGGAAAAATGCCACCTCCCTCTTCCTGCTAACTTCAACTCAGTGCATGAGTGTATCAGTGACAATGCGCTGGTGTGATCTGAGTCTGGAAGCATCTGTAGAAAGTGAGGAAGTATAGGCAGCTGAATGTGAATTAGAAAAAATGTGTGTCACTAAGCAGTCCTATTGCAAAATGTGCAAGTAAACCAGTGTGTATTAAAAAAAAAATTGCTGAGAACACAATGCTCCATCCTTTCCAGGGGCTGAATTGCTCAGGAGAAAATTTCTCTTGCCCACCTGTCTGTCATGTGAGCTGCTCATCCTTGAAAAAAGGATTAAAATAATGGCAAGAAGAGTCCCGGGACACTTCAAGTTCTTTGGGTCATTAGGTCAGCCTGCACTGTAGCATGTCTGAGATGGGACATGCTGTTCTGCGAAAATATATAGACTTTCAGGGAGATTGAAATAAAGATCCATGAAAGCTACCAGTGGCCAATCCCATAGCAAGTCCACTAACTGTGTGAACTTGCACAGGGCACTTGGCCATTTCAGGCCTCCATCTCTTCACTTGTAAACATAGGGTCTGGATGAGACAGAAACTCCACTGTTTCTCCCTAGGATAACCTGTGATTCTGTGGCCCAGTAGAACCTGTTGAGGGTGGCTCCGATCAGTACAGAAGGATATTACACACTTTTTATGTAGGTGCTAAGTATTGGAGTCTAACTTTCTAAGGGCACATCTCCCCCCACCCCCACTAGGTTGCAGTATTTCCTTCCCATCCATCCCCATTACCTATCTATTAAACAGAGGCATTACCTATCTATTAAACGAAGCCATTCTGACAGATTGCTTACTTTGTAGACTGTGGGTATTTCATCTTCATTTGCCACTGGTGATATGTAGGGTTAATACAATTTTGATGTAATTTACACTTAGTGGAGTCTTTGCTGTTTTTCTGGTGGGCAGTAGAACATCATGGTTAAGAAGGAGGCAGGCACATTAATGTGTGAAGCCAGGATATGAACCCAGGAAGTCTCATATCTACTCACTACTTAATGCCAGTACTTTTGTATTAGTCAGCTCAGGCTACTGTAACAAAATGTCATAGACTGGGTGCATTTAAAAAGAGAAATTTATTTCTCACCATTTTGGATCCTGAAAGTCCAAGATCAGGTGTCAGCAGGTTTGGTTTTGTGGGGCCTGTCTCCATGGCTTGCAGAGGGCCATCTTCTTCCTGTGTCTTCACATGGCCTTTCCTTTGTGTGTGAGTATCCCTGGTGCCTTCTCCCTCTTCTTAAAAGTACACTAGTTATATCTGATTAGGGTCTCACCATTGGGACATCATTTAACCTTTATTACACCCTTAAAGCCCTTAGCAGCAAATATAGAGTCATTGGGGTTAGGGCTTCCACATAGGAATTTGGGAGGAACTCAATTCATAACAACCTCCCTCATGGATTTGTTGAGAGGATGAAATGAGATTGCATGTGAATGAACATTCCTAAAGCCATAGTGCCAGGCATATAGTCACTGCTCAGAGCTACTGTTATTTTTGATGAGGATATATGGAAGGGACAAAAATTAACATAAGGTTCTAAGAACTCCCAAGAAGATTTTTTCCTTTTTCCCTCATGCCCGCTACTACCACCCTTAACACCAAAACCATCAATATCTATTTCTTGGATTCCTTAAACAGCCTCCTGGCTGTTCTCTAGGGTTCACACTTGTGTCCTCTAGTCCATTAGCCATGCAGGCATGATCTTCCAAAACTCAAGTCAGATAATGCCACTCATTTACCTCAATTCCCCAGGCTCTCCAGTCAATTTTGATTAATCTCCTGCTTCCTAAGCCTTGATTCCAATCCCTACACATCCAGCCCCTGTCCCTTTCTCCTAAACCCATCTGCTGCCAGAGTGCCCCTTGCTCCCTCTGCTCCAGATGCACTGGCCTCCTTCCAGTTTATTGAAAATTAAACAATTCTACCTTTTGGGCCTTTGCACTTGTTTGTCCTGAATTCTCAAACTCTCCCCAAATATCTGCTGGGCTTGCTACTTTCTTTAATTCAGGTTTCAGCTCAAAATACATTTCTATGCCACTCTACCTAAACCACCTTCCTCTCCCATAGTTACTCTGCCCTATGACCTTGCTTTATTTTTCTCATTATACTTATCATCATCTAAATGACCTCATCTTATGTGTTTATTTATTTCCTTGCCTATTATCTTTTTTCCTCACTAGAATCTATCTCTATAAATGAAGGGGTGTTTTATCTTTGGTTTACTATTATAACTCCAGTGCCTGACAGAGAGCATAAGCTCAAAGCACATTATTTGAGTGGAAGAATAAATGAATGATCTTCAACATGGAGATTCAAGGAGAGGGGACTGTCCAGGATAAACATCCCCAGGTTAAGGATGAAGAGCAGCCTTTGCCTTGGCCATCTTCATTCACCTCTTGGCCCTGGTGTATTTTACCTGCACTGTCCAGGCCCCGAGGCCATGCTGTCCAAACTGGAGCGTACTTTCCAAAGTACAGTACCCACAATGGTTTAAGATTTTTATCACCCAAGCCCAGACTTTCTTTTTACCTTATCTCATCTTTTCTCAGTGGAACACTGCATCTCAATGCGATTCTCAGTGAAGTTGTTCCCCTTTTTGACAGGTGTATAGAACCCCAGAAGCCTCCTGCCTTCACTTCTCCCACATAAGACATCCTATGACACCAGGAGGAAGGTGTGTGTGCCTGAATTTTTAAATGTAGACATGTTCCAGCTAGGTCTAGTGGAATTCAGTCAAATCCCTATTCACCAGGCCTTCTCTGCTAGTTCTTTTCTGCCAACTCATTTGCTTTTTGTAATTTTGTCTCCTGAATCATGAATGATTCTGGTATGCACCCTCATTTGGCTCTTAATGTCTTTATTCCAATACTCAGTAAAGTGTTTCAGTTAGGAAGTTTTGGGTTGCAGATAATGGAAAACTCAACCCAAAGGGAAATCTGTTTGCTTTGTAACTAAATGGTTTAGTTTGAATCAAGACTCAAATGACATGACCAGAATTGGCTTTTCTCCCATTCCTTGACATTGACTCCAATTGTTAAGCAGGTTCTCATCTTGTGTCAAATGTGATTGTTAGTATCTCCCTCTGGCAGTCTTTTCATTCATATCCATGAGAAAGAGTTACTGCTTTTCTGAGCATTCAACCAAAAAGTGAGTCTAATTGGCTCTGATTGGATAATTGGACTGCTCTAACACAGTATCATGGACTGGGTGACTTATAAGCAACAGAACTTTATTTCTCAAAGTTCTGGAGGCTGAAAGTCTGATATCAGGGTGCCAGCATGGTTGGGTTTTAGTGACGGTATTCTAGGTATATGGTGGGAAGAGAGTCAATTGACTTTCTGGCCCCTATTAGGCCACTAATTCCATTCATGAGGGCTCCACCCTCATGACCTAATTACCTCCCAAAGGCCTTACCTCCAAATACATCACATTGGGAATTAGACTTTAACATATGATTTTTTTTTGGGGGGGGTTACACAAACATTAAGCCTTTAACATGTGCATTTTTTTCCCAACCAATCACTGTGGCTAAGGTAGAGGGGATACGCAGAATTGCTTAGGCCAATCTGGGCTTAACTCCTCTTGCTGGGGGGTGTGGGTGAGGTCAATCTCAGGCAAGTTTCCTAGATGGAAAATTCAGGGTATGTTTGAAAAGGCAAAGTGGGAATAGACACTGGGACAACAACAGATGCCCCCTACAGCTACCTGAACTTTGTCTTGAAATCCTGCCCTTGATATGGCACTACAATTGGTATGGCATTCAGTATTATTTCTCTATTAAGTTTTAAGCATGCTTTTAGTTTCCTTCTTGTAAGTCCTTCTCTTTACTGCCCCCCAACCCTTTTCTTCCTTCTTGGGAATATGGCTTCAGAGATCTTGTGTCATGTAATCTCATAGCAGATCATTGCAATAGCTTAGATATTTAAAATGCAAAAGATACACTTTCTGCCATAGTAAGGTGATAATCATTATTAAAACCATGTAGGTTAATGGTGATAGGTACATTGAAAGTAGGTAAAATAGTCTAAGCTTGTCAAGGCTTGGAGATACTCATTGATTTTCCTTGGCTTGATACCTGTGATATTTATCAAAATTTATATCATTAACTCTTATTTTTATCCCTATAGAAGATTTCTTAGAATTATTGGATTTAACCTTGATAATGATCTAAACCAAGACTCTCATTTTTTTTTTTTTGTTAGAACACCAGCCCAAATAAGATTATATGACCTGTCCAAGGTCACACAGCAATACCCAGAGCTTGGGATCTGGTTTTCAACCCACTGCTGTCATTGTCCGTGTGAACTTGGAGGTGATGGGGAGTGTCCACCAAGTGGCAGTAGATGTCAGGACTAAGTGTTCTGAGCTTCAGCTACTACAGATGCCCTGACATTCTTACTGGGGTTACTAAGACTCCATTATGGATTTATAACAATTCAGTTTCTTTTATAGGAAAAATATAATTTTATTATTAAAACTGATGAAGTTAAACACCATATTATTTCTAGCAGATTATCAAAGAAATATGAGCCAGAAGTATGAGGACACATTTTCTTGCTATTTATAAATTTGAATTTATGGCTAAACTAATCCTGGCCATATTTCCAAATCTTGACTAAAATTTTTGCTTTCTTCTTTACCCTTTCCTGAAACTTATAAGATTCTTCTGGACTTCTGGTCTATTAGGCATAAAAAATGCTTGCAGTTAGCTTCCTTTGACTAATGGCATTTATTCATTCATTTAACAAATATTTGGTTGGGTCCTTCAAATTAGGAAGCCATTCATATGGCACTTTCATTCTCAGTTTGTTTCTTCTAAACTTAAAAAAGATAGATGAATGGAGAAGAGGGAACTCTGGTACTGCTGGTGGGAATGCAGACTGGTGTGGCCATTATGGAAAAACAGTATGCAGTTTTCCCCAAAATTAAATATGGAACTGCCATTTGACCCAGTGATCCCACTTCTAGGATCCTAAGAAACCTGAAACATTAATCGGAAAGAATGTATACACCCTTATGTTTATAGCAGCAAAATTTATAAATAGCTAAGATTTGGAAACAGCCTAAGTGCCCATCAGTGGATGAGTAGATAAAAAAAAGCTGTGGTACATTTATATCATAGAATACTATGCAGTAGTAAAAAAAAAAATAAGAAGGATCTTTTACCCTTTGAAACAACATGGAGGGACCTGGAGAGTATTATGCTAAGCAAAATAAGCCACTCAGAGAAAGGCAAGTATCACATGATCTTACTCTCATGCGGAATCTAATGAACAAAATAAACTGTTGAACAAAATAGATCCAGGGACATAGAAGCATGGAACAGACTATCAAAACTCAGAGAGAAGGCTGGGGGCGTGGGGAGGGTAAGAAGAGATCATCCAAAGACCTGTATGTATATATGCATAACCCATGGATGCAGACAATAGGGTGGTGAAGACCTGGCGGGGGGGAAGGGGGAGGGAGGAGGGTGGTTCAAGCCAGAAGAGGTCAATAAGGGGGAGAAAAGGAGATATATTTAATACTTTTCTACAATAAAGATGCAATAAAAAAGTATAACAGACTAAAACCATTTATTCTTGGGAAAATAGCAGTTTTAAAAAAGTCAATGTGAGATGAAATACATGTTCATTAATACAGACCTACTTGGGGACCACTAATTTGGAGTTTGTTATAACTCAGACAGAAGTTAAATGTCCTGGGGACTCTTTCATCTTTGTAAGAGAACAAACCATTTGCAAGCACTGTAGAAAGCACCTTTAAAAGTAAAAGGAATGATAAATATATTTTTTTCTTAGCTATTCAGAATTTTTACTTTGCAATACATTATTACCATAGTTATCTTTTTTCTTAAAAGTGAAAAATTGTGTATCTTTAAAAATGTTTTTATAATTTAGACTTCCTAAACAAATTCAGATGGAGCTCTTTATGTATATACTAGGGGCCCGGTGCATGAATTTGTGCATGGGTGGAGTCCCTCTGGGTGGCCTTCTGGGATCAGGTCAAAACCGCAGTCCAATGCCACCTATAGCTCCTACCTGCGGCTCCTGCTCATCACAGCTCCACTGTGCCTGCAACACTGGCTCACACCCAATCAGTCCCGATCATCAATCTATTGGGAAAGGCTCGTGTTGTTGCAGCAGAGCTTGCCAGCCAGGAGCCCTGCATCTGGTGCCTTCCCAAGGGGAGTGGCCTGTGGGATCTGGCTGAAACCAGTTCTCTGATATCCCCCGAGGGGTCCCAGATTGTGAGAAGGTGCAGGCCAGGCTGAGGGACCCCACCAGTGCAGGATTGGGCTGGGAAGGGACCATGGGAGGACTCCAGGGCATGTCTACCCCATCTAGCTCAGTCTGGATTGGCTGGACCTTAGCAGCAAGCTAACCTACTGGTGGGAACATCTGCCCCCTGGTGGTCAGTGCATGTCATAGTGGCTGGCCGACCAGTTGACTGTCTGCCCCCAGGTGGTCAGTGCACGTTATAGAGAGCAGTTGAGCAGTCTTAGCATATCATTAGCATATTACATTTTGATTGGCTTTTCGATTCTGCCATTTGGTCTATTTGCATATTACTTTAAAAATATTTTATTGATATTTTACAGAGAGGATGGGAGAGAGATAGAGAGCTAGAAATGTCGATGAGAGAGAAACACCAACCAGCTGCCTCTTGTACACCCCCTACTGGGGATGTGCCCTCAACCAATGTACATGCCCTTGGCTGGAATCGAACCCGGGACCCTTCAGTCTGCAGACCGACACTCTACCACTGAGCCAAACCGGTTAGGGTACTTTTTTTATTATATAGGATTTCACAGAGTTCTTGCTGCACTCCCATCCTGATGCCTTCTCAGGATGCGTTGCTGGGTCAGCTGGGAGAATGATGATCTTCTTGAGGGCAGTGGCATCTGTTTCCTCCCCCATAGGAAATATCTGGGTGTGCCATATGAGGCCAGTCCTCAGTAGACTAAGGAATTGCTGTATCACTCACCTTACCTGCCTGAGTGATGAGATGACACATAAAATCCACCCATTGTTAAACATGGCATGTGGGTAAGTGCTCACTAGATGGCAGCTGTAATTGTTAGAAGAAGGCAGATTGAAGGGTGAAGAAGGACACAGGACCTGGAGTCTGATACTCTAGGATTGCAATTTCAACATCTACATTTACCAGCTCTGACTTCCTTTTCTTCTTTTTTAAAAGAAAATATATTTTATTGATTTTTTACAGAGAGGAAGGGAGAGGGATAGAGAACTAGAAACATCGATGAGAGAGAAACATTGACCAGTTGCCTCCTGCACACCCCCTACCGGGGATGTGCCTGAGACCAAGGTACATGTCCTTGACTGGAATCGAACAAACATGGGACCTTTCAGTCCACAGGCTGACACTCTATCCACTGAGCCAAACCAGTTTCGGCTACCACCTCCAACTTTCAATTTCTCATTTATGTGATGGCAATATTACTAATACATTCACACATACATATATACTCCATGGGGTTGTTGTGAGGATTAAGTGAGATACTGTAGATAAGGTGTCTGATTGACATAGGGTCTGGCACAAACTAAATCCTCTATAAATGGTTGCTACCACTATTTTAGTTTTTTATTGCCAGTGTGGATATGTCTCACCCAGATGTCAATAGGTTCTAATTTGTTTGCAAAATCCAAATCTGACCAATACAGGATATGCTCTGAGTGTTTCCAGACCAGAGTTTGGAATGATTAAAGTCAAGAAGCTTAATGCTGAATCCACCTTCACTATAAAGGATGTTGGCTAACACTCTCCTAAGGTTGTTTTGGAAAAGCCTTATTTGCCCTCCAAGGAAGACAGAGAGAGAGCTTTAGCTGTTAACTTTCTAACACCAGGTGGCTCAGTTGTCTTGAGAAACTGTGATAGACATTTGCAAAAGCCTGTGACAGAGCCTTTTGCTTGATTCTGGCCTAGGCAACACTTCTAGATTTTGTTTGTGCCATGTCTCTAGATCATAAAGAGCACCATTTACTCATAGTAAGAAGTGAGGTCCCCTTCTGATTCTTAACATAGTTTGAGCATCGAGCATAATGCGGATGTGATGTGCTGCTGAGGGTGAAAGCACTCTAATACCACCCTGGGAAAGAGCTATAGATCTGCTATTGATTTGCTCACATTATCCCTTCCATATCAGGCAGTTAGCTAGGTGAGCACCACTCCCAATATGATTGGTGTTTAATATTGGTACCGTACTTTGTGTTTTTAAAAAGCTTCAAAAATCAATTCCTCATTAACTTGATTGAAAGGAAAGTTATGCCTCCTCTCTAGGTTTGGAACAGGACATAGATCACTGCGGATGCTGGATAAATATTAAGCATTTAATCCTCACCATGTCTTTTACCCAAGTAGGTCACCAGAACGCATTTCCTTAGGGATGAGAGTCGTCACTTCTAGACCAATGTTGCTTTCTATAAATCTCAAACTTTCTAAAATATGAAGGACTCATATAGATGATGTAAACCAGCCCAGTGGTCATCCAGTTTGGAAGGCAGTGGGGTTTGTTGCTCTCAGAACTCTTTAAAAATTTTTAAAAAAAATAATTTTAGAGAGGAAAGGAGATGGAGAGAGATAGATAGAAACATCAATGATGAGAAAGAATCATTGATCATCGGCCTCCTGCATGCTCACACGGGATTGAACCCCCAACCCAGGCATATGCCCTGAGCAAGAATTGAACCTTGACCTTCTGGTTCAATTGGCTGGGCTTTCTCAGCGTGCTTTTTGGTAAGCTCTGAAAAGAAGGAGGCTAAATGATGGAGTTATCTGGAATTCCATGGCATACATTACTAGATGTTGAGCAGCATCTCTCCTGGAAAGAAAGAGATTACATGATCATAGACAGAATTGTAAAAAGTAGAGGCTTTCGGTTGTAGTGCTACCATTCTCCTAGGATATTCCCCGAAAACCACAAATGACATAGACACATCATGTCCTCTATAGTCTTCCAGGTGGAATAACACTTTAAACTTTGGAATATAGTACTGTCCTACATAAGAAACCATGATGTTCATCTTATTCCTTTTAAACTTTCCATAATGAGATCACTGAGTTTGGGACATCTAGTTGTTCAACCTCTCAGAAAATTTAATTGCAGAATAAAGATGGGCTTGTGCAGGAGCCTGAGAGGGCACCACTCAATCACACTTTCTGGCTCCCAAATCTTCATTTCTCAGAAACAGGTGAAGAGGGTGACTGAGCTGCTGATAAGACCCAATCTTGAGGCGGAAGATACATCTGGATAAGATGCTCGCCGAAGGCCCAACTTCTCCAAGTCAATGCAGAAAGCTATGCTGCTGAGGCATTTTTGGGCTGACTCTGGGGTGCAGCATACAATATGGAGTAAGTGCTATTTGGCTACAGAAAGAACACTGATAAATGTCTGGCCAGTCAGGTCAGACCATGGAGAAGGGGCCAGCACACAGCTCTGAAGCACCTGGCTTGGCACTAACTTTACCATCAGACAGGGACATACTCATATATTCTGGTTAATGCAGTTTGGACAAAGGTTGAATTCTGTGAATGATATATTACAGTGAAATATTACAATTTATTTTAAGCTATTTTTTTCCCTTTGCCTTCCGACTGGGTCTATCCACCTTTTTGCAAAGTGTCAGTGAAGAAGGTATAAATTCTTTATCGTAAGAACCCAAGAATAGTCTAGATTTTGGTAATGATGCCATTTCACTTTATGCTTTCCATAAGAAGTTTTTGCAGGGCTGTCTGAATGATAATTAAGCCCTACAATATTCATGTGAGCTTAGAAGTTAATTTTCTTTCTTTTTTCTCCTAGCATATGGGAGAAGGAATGAATAGCTAAGAGGGAGTAGTCCGGACAGTGTTGCTGGATCTGTAGAGATGACACAAGACCCTGCTACCCAGACATCTCTCTCTCTCTCTCTCTCTCTCTCTCTCTCTCTCTCTCTCTCTCTCTCTCTTTCTCAAAAATTTCTTCATTGATTAAGGTATTACATATGTGTCCTTATTCCCCAATTACTCCCCATCCCCCATTCATGCACCCACCCCCCTGAGGTTTGTGTCCATTGATTAGGCTTATATGCAGGCATAGAAGTCCTTTGGTTGATCTCTTCCCCTTACCTCCACCGTCCCCTGCCTTCCCTGAGGTTTGACATCCTGATTGATGTTTCTCTGTCTCTGGATCTGTTTTTGTTCATCAGTTTATGTTGTTCATTATATTCCACAAATGAGTGAGATCATGTGATATTTATCTTTCTCTGCTTGGCTTATTTCACTTAGCATAATGCTCTCCAATTCCATTCATGTTGTTGCAAATGGTAAGAACTCACTTTTTACTGCAACATAGTATTCCATTGTGTAGATGTACCACAGGTTTTTAATCCACTCATCTGCTGATGAGTACTTAAGGCTGTTTCCAAAGCTTAGCTATTGTGAATTGTACTGCTATGGATATAGGGGTGCATATATCCTTTCTGATTTGTGTTTCTGGTTTCTTTGGATATATTCCTAGAAGTGGGATTACTGGGTCAAGGGAGTTCCATTTTTAACTGTTTGAGGAAACTCCATACTGTCTTCCACAGTGGCTGCTCCAGTCTGCATTCCCACCAGCAGTGCAGGAGGGTTCCTTTTTTCTCCACATCCTCACCAGAACTTGTCATTTGTTGATTTGTTGATGATAGCTATTCTAACAGATTTGAGATGGTATCTCATTGTTGTTTTGATTTGCATCTCTCAGATGACTAGTGACTTTAAGCATGTTTTTGTATGTCACTGGGCCTTCTGTATGTCTTCTTTCGAGAAGTATCTAAGTCCTTTGCCCATTTTTTTTGATTGGATTGTTTATCTTTCTTTTGTTAAGATGTAGGAGTTCCCTATAAATTTTGGAGATTAGACCCTTATCAGATATAACATTGACAAATATGTTCTCCCATGCAGTGGGCTTTCTTGTTGTTTTGTTGATAGTTTCTCTTGCTGTTCAGAAGCTTTTTATTTCAATGAAATCCCATTTGTTTATTTTCTCCTTAGTTTTCATTGCCCTAGGAACTGTATTGGTAAAGATATTGTTATGACATATGTCTGATATTTTGCTGCCTATGAATTCTTCCAAGATTTTTAGGATTCCTGCCTTACATTTAAATCTTTTATCCATTTTCAGTTTATTTTTGTGGCTGATACAAATTGGTGGTCTAGTTTCATTTTTTTTTTGCATGTATCTGACCAAATTTCCCAGCACCATTTATTGAAGAGACTGTCTTTACTCCACTGTATGCTCTTGTCTCCTTAGTCAAATATTAATTGAGCATAATGTCTTGGGTTGATTTGTGGGTTTCTGTTCTGTTGCATTTATCTATATGTCTGTTCTTGCCCAGTACCAGACAGATTTGAGGACAGTGTCTTTGTAGTGCAGTTTGATATCTGTTGTTATGATCCCTCCAACTTTGTTCTTTCTCAAGATTGCTGTGGCTATTTGGGGTCTTTTTTAAATTTAAATTTCAGATGAATTTTCGGAGAGTTTTTTCTAGGTCTGTGAAATATGCTGTTGGTATTTTAATGGGGATTACATTAAATCTATAGATTGTTTTGGGAAGTATGGACATTTCAATGACGTTGATTCTACCAATCCATGAATGTGGTATATTCTTCCATTTGTTATGTCTTCCTCTATCTCTTTTTCCAATGTCCTGTAGTTTTCTGAGTACTGGAATTTTATATACTTAGTTAAGTTTATTTCTAGGTATCTTAATTTTTTTGGTGCAGTGGTGCATGGAATTTTTATTTTTTTGTTTCTCTGTGTGTTCATTATTAGTGTATAAATAAGTCAGATTTCTGGGTGTTAATTTTGAATCCTGCTACATTGCCGAATTCATTTATTAAATCTAGTAGTTTTTTTGATGGAGTGTTTTGGGTTTTCTATGTATAATATGTCATCTGCTAATAAGGACAGTTTTACTTCTTCTTTTCCAACTTGGATGCCTTTTATTTCTTCTGGTCTGATTGCTATGGCAAGCACTTCCAGTACTACCAGACATCTTTAAACATCACAGCATGACCTCTGTTGATACACCTGCCATGGGCTAAATGTTTGTGTCTCTCCCTCTTCCCCCAAAGTTCATAAATTGAAATCCTAACCCCCAATGTGATGCTACTTGGATGATTTCGGAGAAGTGTCAGGTCATGAACAGATAGAGTCCACATAAAGGGATAGAGTCCTCATAAAATACAGGAAAGCTCCCCTGCCCTCCTGCTCTGTCCCATGTAAGGATACAATAGGAAGACAGGCACCTTAAAACTGGGAAGCTGGGCCTTACTGACACACAGAGCTGCCAGCACCTTGACCTGGGACTTCCAACTCCCGGAACTGTGAGGAGTATCCTTAGTTAGGAGTTCTATTCAGCTGGTCTTCAGCTGGTTCTCTAGGTTGTTTGTTTTATAATTTGGTTGTAATTGCTTAAAATATTTTTTAATTGATTTCAGAGAGGAAGGGAGAGAGAGAAATAGATAAAAGCATCAATGATGAGAGAGAATTATTGACTGGCTAACTCTTGCCCCACACCGGGAATTGAGCTTGCAACCTGGGCATGTGCCCTGATCAGGAATTGAACCATGACCTTCTGGTTCATATGTTGATGCTCAACCCTTGAGCCATGCCAACTGGGCTCAGTTGTAATTTTGACGTAGTTTAGGGAATAGGTGAGCACAATATTCACTGACTCTGCCATCTTGACCGGAACCTAGAACTGTGAAAAATCAATGCATGTTGTATAACCCACCCAAGCTGTGGCATTCTGTTATAACAGCTGGCAGGGATGGAGACACCACTCATCCCTCTGAAACTCTTCTCAGTCACCATTTTTTCTTGCACTATATTGTGTGGGACCGTCATTTACTTCTAAGTAAAGTTGGAGAATTGTTTTGCCAAGGAACTGTTATACCTGGGACCCTCCCCTGCAGAGCAGGCATTTACTCTGGGTCACTGTGTGGGATTAAAATGGCCATGACCCTTTCTGTTCCGGGCCACGGCCTTCTGTAGCTCAGTGATGGATTCTCTGGCAATTATTATGCAGCCAAGCCTTTGCTCACACTACCATTCTGCCTTGCATGCTCCTAGTTCTCTTTCCTTTTACTTGAATATTTTTACATTCATAAAGCTTTAGCTTTAGTTGCATTTCCTTTGTGAAACCAGGCCCCTGGCACATATTACCCATACTGTGTGTTTGTCCATCATCGCATTCCATACTATGACATTTCTTGTGCAGGTGTTCTGTGTCACCTAATGATAAGACAGGGGTTAACACAAACTGCATAGGCATAAAGAAAGGTTTGAGTTAATTTATAGGAAAGTGATGATTATAAGCTATTAATCTATTAAAATAAGTACAAGGTAAAATATAACACTTTTGAGGTATTCAGTTTTTATAATAAGTCATCTCCCCAGG
This sequence comes from Vespertilio murinus, assembly GCA_963924515.1. Taxonomy (NCBI): domain Eukaryota; kingdom Metazoa; phylum Chordata; class Mammalia; order Chiroptera; family Vespertilionidae; genus Vespertilio; species Vespertilio murinus. The sequence goes on from OZ004704.1 coordinate 199,940,253, forward strand.
AATGATAAAAAATTACCAAATGTAAAAACTCTTTACACTTGGTCTCCTCCAGAGTCTAGTACCGTGTCTCAAAAGAAGACGTGCTCATAAACTGTGGGTTGCTTGACTGTTTTCCATATTTAAAGTTCTGCCATCTGCTGAACTATTACCACGCATATCCCATGATGCTTTCCTAGTTTTTATATAGACAGGGAGCCCAGTGAAGTGTGGATGAATTCCTCAAAGGTTAGATGCTGATTGACTGATTAGCTCCTTGGCAAGGAAAGAATTTCTCTCTCACATCATTACTGATGCACGGCTGGATCTTTCAGGAGTCTGTTTTTGAGAGGTACAGAACAGCTCAAACATGTTTCACAGCAGGAAGGTTTTTATTACCATAGAAAGTAGCTTCAAGGCTCCATCAAAATATCTTGATACCCAGGCCATCTGGAAAGGGAGCACTTGCAGGCGATTCTCCGACACTCATCATTGATGCAAAGCCCAAGCAGCCCAGGGCGGGATCCCCACGTATCTTCCATTACCAGGAGTCAATTCCATGAGGCAAAGGGGGAAATTCCACAGGAGGATTTCTGCATTTGTGTCTCCTCTTTTTAAAAGTCAGGTTATTGAGGTGTAGTTTGAAATATTTTTTTATTGATTTCAGAGGGGAAGGTAGGGGGAGAGAGACACCAATGATGAGAAAGAATAATTGATTGGCTACCTCATGCATGACCCCCAATGGGGATCTAGCCCACAACCGGGGCATGTAGTCTGACTGGGAATTGGACTGTGACCTCCTGGTTTCATAGGTCATTGCTCAACCACTGAGCCATGTCAGTTGGGCTTGAGGTGTAGTTTAAATACAGCAAAACTTCATATTTCCTTTTAGGGTTTATCTTAGCAGCTAAAATGTGAGTGATATGGTGATACCAGGTAGTTCCTATATATCCTTTCTTCCTGATCAACTCTTCCTGCCCATATAGTTTTATTTGGAATGTCAGGCTTTTGTTAAGTTTTTATAGATTAAAAATAATTAAATTGACAGATATGTCAATCATTTCTGTTCTGCCTGCTCTAGGCGCTCCCTTCCCCCAACTCCACAGCTGATCTGAGCTGCTTTTAGACCATCATATGGAACAAAGGCACCCCTAAGTTCCAGTTGCTGAAATGTGTAGGTCTTTCTGCAATTCATGATCTTTTTCTTCCTTTATTCCTTTTTCTTCCCTCAGCACTATGCAAAACTTATTGTTGTTATTATTGAGTATTTTCCTTGATTCCATGTCAGAAAGGTTGGAGGAGATGATGTCATGAATTGGGCGCACGTGAAGCCCCAAGTGAGGGAAAATTTGATTCCTGTAATATAAAGTGATTTTCTGGACATTTTAAGAAGTCATCTCAGGAATCTAAGTTTTCCATTTTCTTTTGGGCAAGAACCTTACCTCTTTTCTTGCCTGTATGGTCAAATCAGGCCAGGCCTCAACACATTTCCACCGCTATCCCATTTGCAGGCAAGCATCAACTGTGACATCATTAAGCACTTTGGGCCTGGGACCAATTGGCCACTAAAAAGGGGGCAGAAGTGCCCATTTGCTTACAGTACCTGACACACCTGGGACCAGCTTGTCATTGTGGCTACTGTTACTGTTATTGTTGCTTCTTGCCAATACTAGTACCTTTGGATGTCTTGTGATAGAGAACACAATAAATTACATTTCAGACGGGGTCATGCCCTTTCTTCTCCTTTAGAAAGGCTTTTTGAGTGTGGTGCAGGGGTTTTCGAAGGAAATTCACTAGGGCCTCGCTCTGGACCATGACCTTGTGTAGCAGCATGGCGTTTGGCACCCGGCAGGCCTGCCTTGGGTCCTGCCCATGCGGCTTAGGGACTGCACATGCTGGAAGGTCTTCATCACAACACTCAGTTTCCACTGGAACAGATGGAATGACATTATACACCATGGCCCTAAGTTAATGGAGAATGGTTTAAAAAACAACAACAAACATAATAGAAATTGTACATCTAAATGAAGGTTGTGCCCTTCAAAAGTTGTAGCACGGAAGGCAATGCATTTAATCCACTGATGCTTTTCTGAGCCAAGCAATGTTGTAACTTCTGGTGTGAAGTTGCCTTCAGGGTCTGTGGCACATTAAAAATATATAAAGTGTTTATTGTGCTTTTTTCCAGATTACAAAAGTTGTATAGGGTGGTTGCAGAAAGTTTGGAAAGCACAGGGAAGCACAATTAAAAAAATAAATTATCCATAATCTTAGCATCCTGAGAAGACCCCTGTCAAAATTAATGCACATATTCCTGGAAATTTTTATGCATCTGCAAACATAGATGTAAATACCTACATGACACATGCATGTTTAGTCACTGAATTGAGGCAGTAATCTTTATACCATCATTTAGGTTGCTTAGAAATATATTGTGGTACATTGCTTTCAGTATCCTCAATGGTCCAAATATTTTTCTTGAAGTGGATGGATTTTGTTTTTGGAAAAAGTCAGAAGTCACTTAGAACCAAACATAGTTATTTCCATTATGAAACTGCCTAGTATGTTTTAGGAAAACCTATAAACTCATGTGACTATAGGATAATAAATTTAGTTTTCTTGGATTGATAAATCTGACTTAATGTTATATTCCCAAATCCAGGTTCCATAAATGGTTTAAGCCATGGAAAATCATTGGCTTAAGCATGTGGATATCAAAGGTTAATAGTTTGAAGGAGAGGGTGCTCTTTTAGATATAGGATTTCTGGTTCTATAGTTAAGGAACATGTACCACTCACTGTAAAGTAGAGTAGAAGATTTTCTCCTCCCATCTTGGGGCATCTGTGTTTTAAGTGGTATGGTGACCAGGTAACATTCTCACCTTTTTGAAAATAATCTTTGGTAGGATCTGGCACCTCTCTTAGCCTGGCCAGGATGTTAGTCTGATTGTGAAGACTGCTTCTAACTTCATGAATGTTAGCTGGGGTCAACTCTCCTCTACTTTATGTAAATTTATGGTTTTCCCTTGCATTGGGGCAATCAAAAGATGGTCAGAGGAGGGTTACATTTTAAAAATATCACCACTTAAATACATTACCATTTTGAAATAATGAATAGTTTCGAGTGAATTAATTAAAATACATTAATAATTTAATGCAATTATAAAAGAAGACAGAACCCATCAATTAGGACTTTGGAGTTCACTTCTTTGTCATCATTCACCAAAAGGGTCTATTCTACATATGATAGCCTCCTTGCTAGCCTCTTGGACAGTTACAGAGATCTCTGCAGGCCAGATATGGCTTTATTAATACAAACATATTATTGTATGGTGAATGGTGACTTAATGCTAGAAATTAATATCTTGACCCCCAACTTTGCTAATCTCTATTTTGTCTCCAATAAATGTAGATGGTAACTTGGGAAAAATGCAAGTCGGGAGCTGGCTTGGCTCTGGAAGACTTTTTGACCAAGAAGATAAATTACCCTTTCCTGAGTTAGCTATCAGTCTTTCTATAGACTCCTTCAACCAATTCTTTAGATCTAAGACTTCTTTGGTTTTATGGGGTTTATCCTTTGTGGGGTTCTAGATTCAACTATCATTTATTAAGCCCTATTATGGAGCAGATAGGGTGAAAGCTCATTTTACAAGAATTCTCATTTTATTCCTATATCACTTCAATTTTTATATGAGGTTCAGAAGGGGGTTAGTAACTGGCCCAAAGTCATACCATTCAATAATGAGGAGGTGGGAATTTAAGTCCAAGTATTGGGATTTCAAGGCAGGATGTAGTCCACATTGCTTTTCTTTCTCTCATGCATCTCTCATATGTCATTCATTCATTCAATGCATTTATGCATTTGTTATTTACTTATTTTCTGTCTCCTCCAATTAAAATGTCAGCACCCCCCCCCCCCAAAAAAAGGTATGAACTATGTCATGGTCACATTGCATTGCCATAAGTCTTACATAGTATAGTAGGTGCTCAACAGTGGTTTTGTATTGTGTAGCGGAGAAAGACCACCTGCTTTGAAATTCTGGTTTAGTGACTCTCTAGCAAGTGACTCAACCTCTTTGTGCTTGTTTTCTTACCTGAAAAACTGGGAAAAATAATAGTGTTGACTTCATTGGTTGCTGTGAAGATTAAGGTGCTTAGAACAGAACTTGGTTCAAGTAAAATACTTAAGTCCTAACTATTCTTAGGACTCCAGAGAGCGGTGGTTGCCTGATACTGGAACAAAATTGGGCTTTAGTTTAGGATGGAAGATGTGAATAAATTAAATGTTTGTGTGTCATTCATGTACTAGACTTGGAATAGAGAAGTAAACAGTTCATTGTCCCAGTCCTCGTGAATAAATTAAGTGTTTGTGTGTCTTTCATGTACTAGACTTGGAATAGAGAAGTAAACAGGGTGGAACAGCAGGATAAGTGCTATGAGAAAGGAAGTATAGGATGCTGAGTGGAGGGCACAGATGAGAGAGGGTCATGGAAGCCTTCCGGAGTAAGTGAATTCTAGATTGAAATCTGAAGGATGAATGAGCACTCAGGTGGAGGATGACAGGGAGGGGTGGGGGTCCAGATGGAAAGAAAAAAGCATGTGCAGAGGCCTCAGAAGTGGGAGCAATATGGTGTGTCTACCAATTACAATGTTTTCAGTTGCAAGTAATATAAGGCCCACATAAGAGTGTTTTTAATAGTAAGGAAAAAGTGATTACTATGTCATTCCCAAGCACAAAAAGCTTAAATTAAGGCATTCCAGGGTTGATTAATACTGTGGCTCAAATATGCCTCCAAATTCTCTCTCATTCCATTTTGCCATCCTTCACATCTTGGCTTATCTGGTTGGGTTGGCCTCCCCTTATGGTACCAAGATAGCCCCAGGATGGTGTTATGTGCAGACAGCCACATGCCTATTTAGGAGAGAGGAAAAGCTTCCCAGAAGTTCAGGTTTCCTCTTCAGGTCTCAAAGCTTAGAATGGCATGCTGTGTCCTTTTCTAAAACCAGCCACTAGCAAGGGAAGCAGTGTTACCATTGACTTAGACTGATCAACATTCATTTCTTGGGGCTGAGGCAAGCTCTCCAGAGAGATGTGGTTGCCTGATACTGGAACAAATTGGGCTTTAGTTTAGGAGGGAAGGTATGAAGTGAGGTGAGAGTGCTATTGGGCAGGCAACTAACAGGAATCCCACAGTTCCCTTTGTGCCCTGAACTGCACTGCTTCTGAACCATAGGGGCAGCCCAGTAGCAAGGGAGATGCTGACCTGGGAGAATTTCTTGCTCCCCACAGAGGGCATAAGAACACTGTGATCAGATGGTTATAATGGAGAGAAACAAAAACAGTTTCTCCATCTCCTTTTGGACCATGGCAGACAACAGAGAAAATAAATCCTTGCATTTTAGTGGATGTCTATACTTTTGAATCATTTCCCCTCCATTCCCCAACCAGTTTTTTTTTATTCTAATTTGATGATGTGGGTAGTTGAAGGGAACGGTGTATACATATGGAGGGTAGGTTGGGGTAGGGTAGATAGGAGAAAGAGAAATATAAAGCAATCATGGATATTAACTTTTCCTGTAGGATAGTGGCCTCCTTGATGAGATCTCCTCCACTCAGATGCTACTGGATCACTGCTGTGGAAAGGGGAGCTCAGCATCCCACAAAGCAGCCTTTCTATTGGACATTTAATCTCCTATGCCTTTGTTTTCTCTCTGAACTTCTAGCAAGGAAAGCTCTTTAATGTCCCAGGACTCTCATCCTTCCTCTGGACACCTGGAGTTCTATCTGCTCCTACCGTCTACAAGTTTGCTAGTTCACTGGATCCATTGTCCAAACCCCAAAGCCCAGGCTTGCTCAATCAATTGCAAACAATTCCTGAGTCCATGGTGGAAGCCATGCGACTACAGCCTTATAATCTGCTTATTTTATCTTAATTTACTTGGCCAATCTGCCTGGATACCAGACCTTCCTGATGTAGGCATTGGGGATCACATGCCTCTTCAGATCTTCAAATATCTTCATTTCTTTTAAAAAAATATATTTTATTGATATTTTACAGAGAGGAAAGGAGAGAGATAGAGAACTAGAAACATCGATGAGAGAGAAACATCGACCAGCTGCCTCCTGCACAACCCTCACCGGGGATGTGCCCACAACCAATGTACATGCCCTTGACCAGAATCAAACCTTGGACCTTTCAGTCTGCAGACAGACGCTCTACCACTGAGCCAAACCGGTTTCAGCAAATATCTTCATTTCTTGACATCAGCCTGTTCTGATCAAGACCACAGTAACTCTAAGACTGATCTCCACACTACTCTGCTACCTCCCCACTTCCAGGACAGGGAATCCATGTGCCTCCAAGTTCTCCTTGAATCCCATCAGTGTAAAGGGGGAGGATGATAAGGGTAAACCTGTGTATTTTGCTGTCACTCCTTGATCAGCCTCGGTCCTGAGCTTGTGTTTCTTGCCTACTCTTCCTCTCAGCTCACTGAGGATTTCATGCTGAGGCATGCCTACCCAGCTCCTGGAGGCAGAGATACTGTGGCTGCCCACCTTCACTCTGGTTTCCTGGGGCTGCAGATGGGCTTCACTGTATCCCCCAACATTCCGTATGCTCCCCTTAATGGCTAGTGGTGAGCCCTTAGAGGTGGTGGGCCAGCGTGACAACACAGAGCCAATGATGGTGCTGAGACCTAGGCCTGCTTCCACCACTCTCCGGCCCTCAGAGATGGGATAAAGGGTATCTCCTACCCCATATTCTTTCCTTGGGAACATCTGGCATGTGGCACACTGGTGTGGAATGGGAGTGGCATCTGCCAAACCAGAGAGGAAAGAGCCCTCCTGTCAGACTGGCTTTGTGCCTTGTTTATAGCATTTTTTGTTGTTGTTGTTTACAGCATATTTTTATCTCACTTTCACTTTTGCTTTTTTCCTTCATTTCTGAAATTTAAATATTTGATGTCAGTTCACTTTTTAAAAAAAATGACAATCCCCTTTCCCTTCCAAAAACAGAGCGTAAGAGATGCAAGGCCCACAGGGGCATCTGTCTCCCACTTAATTAGGCCCCTTTTCTCTTGCGTGACACTAGCAGTAATGACTGCAGGCTGTTCTATTCTACCCCTGCTCTGTCCTGCACCAACCCCTCACCATTATTCCCCAGCCGCCCATGTGTCCTGCTGAGCCACAGCTGGGGACGGTTTCAGGGAGAATGCTGGGTCCTTCTTTGAACCTGGGTGAATGACACGCCTATCCTCTTGCATGAATTCATTGTAGGCAATCACATCTGAGTATAACAGTTTTCCTTAAATGAGAACTAGTTCCGAATATGCCTCTTCAAGACCTAGGTTTGAGCAAGGAGGTTGGATCAGTCACCAGGATATGGTATTTCTAGCCCAGGTTTTGACTCCTGACTTAGACAAGCTCTCTGTGCCCCATCTGGTCTATGGAGGAAAGACTGTCTCTTACTCTCCCTCCCTCCACCTCCCTGCCCATGGAGACGAAATACTATAAGGAGAGAGCTTGATGCTCTCTGGTAGAAGGGAAGGTTATAGATGTCAACAAGGTTGTTGAGATTCCTTGTTGCTCCTCTAGGAGCCCATCTCCTCCTCCTCCAAGCCCTAGTTGGTAAAAGGATCATCAGGTTTTCTTTTCACTGGCCCACTTCTACTCTACGGCTTTCCATCTCCTGAGCTTGCAAAAAAAAAGTCTGCAGTGTCCCCTTGGCCAACCCCCATCCAAGTTGCCCTGTGCAGTGGGACTTCTTCCCTCCTTGCGCCACCCCCCCCCCCAACCCTCAGCTTTGCTGAGCTGAAAGGGAGGTGTGTTGTCTGTGCTGGTGGTGGCCTCACTCCCTCCCCAATGGCTTGGTGGCCAGAGAGCTGAGGCCCTCCCCGTCCCAGTATCATATGTGGCAGATGGCCATGTGTACCTGATGCTGGGATGGTGCATTTTTGTGTTCGTGACATTTCATACAACCTGCCTTACCTGTAAAACATGAATAATGGGAAGGACATTTAGTTTGCTTCATAGAAAACATAATGGAGGTTTTGAGAGGTTAAATAATGTGCTCAAATTCCACTTAGTGGCTGAACCTGAGAGGTCCTAGGGATCCTGACCCGGGTATAGACTTCTTGTCTCTGTATTCCACTGGCTACAAACCTGTCATCTCAGTAGAGTGATCTCTCTGCTGTTCACATTGTGCCTGGCACTGCCTTCTTCCAACCTCCTCACCTGGGGTCCCCCAGGCTCAGTGTCCCATTCTTCATTAAGCACTGAGCTGTAGACAGCGCAGGTGGTCCAGAGAGGGGACCTCCAGGTGTCTGTGTGGGTAAAAGGTATGGGTTGTGGGGTGTGTGGGTGGGAGGAGGCCGAGGAACACATGTTCCATATTAATCTTTATTTCAATGAAGTTGTTTGAGTTCATGCTTTATTGCGGTGCTTTAAAATAATGTGTTTCTAACGGTGCCCCCGGGGGTAGCACTTGCACTTTGGAGATCCTATTGCTGGAGTGGCTCACGAGACCAACCACAATAATAGAAAATGAGGCACCCCCTGGTGCACCCTCTGAATTTATAATAGCAATTTCTACGATGCCCCCAGGCCAGCTCTGTTTGTATTTGAGAACTTGAGAGAGTGTGGCACCAAGGGAGCCCCTTCCTTCCTGTCCTTTTTGATCCTGCCCTTGGTCACCTGGGCGAAGGCCTTCCTCAGGCCATTGCGTCTGCCTCTGCCTCGTATCTGCATTCATAGTTTCAGAGGAGAGGACCATCCTCGCACCCACAGTGGTCTCCGTGGTGGGAGGAGGTAGATGGAGAGGTGTGGTCTCCTCCTGTCTGTCAGCCTTTCCCTCCTCCCTCTTCCTGCCTCTCCACCCTGTGTGTAAAGCAGAAAGGCCCTCTGGGGTCTCCTGTGCCTTCACTGTCAAAGCAGTGAAATATGAAATGACAACATAATGAAATGAACTTGGTCTCATTAAGATTCCAAATGGCTGGCTGTTTCCCACCCCTCCCCCCCTCTTCCGACTCAGCCACAGACCCATACCATGGTGCAGAAGGCAGAAGTGGGTCAGTGCTGCTGAGGAGGGAGGGGGAGTGTGGCAGGAGGATCAAGGACAAGGGGCCAGTGTGGTTCAGGTTAGGACAGCAGGCCCAGGGATGTAACCGATGGAGGAAGACTGAATCATTTATCAGGGTTTCTGGAGGCAAGAGCACCGGGTTTGGCTGGTGCCACTGGAAACAGCCTCAGAGAAAGTCTTTCTGGACCCAGGAGAGGGGTGGAGTGGGTTATACGAAGATGAGAAATCCCCACTTCCTAACATACTACTTAGTGATTGCCCTGTAAACATTTGATGTGAAAAATGAACAACAGCACCCTCTTCCCTTAACCCAATAAAAATAAAGCCTGTGTTATCAAGTGTGTGAGCAGTGTTTGCACCAGGCTATGCACCCTCTATGGGCTTGTGTGTCCTTCTCCAGAAGCCTGGGGAAGGCCAGGATGGTTCATTCATTCCTCAGACCTTACTGACTCCCCACCATGCAACAGGCACTGTGAGAGGCACCAGAGAGATGAATATGAAGGCAGCATTTACCCTGGCCTCAAAGACCATGTGGTTTTGAGTGTGTGTCTTGTGACAATGACCTCAACTCCCTGCTTGCTTTTCCAGTGCAGAGAGCATCGTAGGCCAATTTATCTGTGGACTACTCTCACTTATGAAGGATTCTTTAGTCACCAGATATTAGCCCAGTGGTTCTTTAGCTGGGCTGCTTTTAGAACATGCTGATGACTAGGCCCAAGGCGAGGATTGACACTCAGTGTATGCATATAGATATAGTTGATTGGTTGGACTCATGCCTTACTGGGCAGTAGACATTTTAATCATCATCCCAGACCCTACCAAAAACTAATAAAAATTCCTGGTGATAGAGGCTTAGCCATAGATAAGTCTTTTTAAAAAGCTTCCCAGTGATTCGAATGTGCAGCCGGAGGTGGTTTTGGGGGAAAAGACCCACGTGTGGTATTCAAACAAACAAGGCCAGAAGGCCATCAAAGTCCTATGAGCTAAAGTTTGGGACAGCTGAAGTCCTGTCCTCACGCCCCACCAGGGTCCCTGGCTATAAAGTGATGTCATTGCCAAAGGCAGGGGGCATAACTCAATGTGGAGCTGCCACTTAGAATAGGTGAGGGGAGGAAAAGCTGGAGCTTTCAGCATCAGAATCTTAGAGGCAGAAAGAGGCCCGATTTAGTCCCTTCTTTTTACATATAACAAAACTCAGGGTCAGATGCCTTCTGATTTCGGGGGGGGGGGGTTCTGATACCTGCCCCAGGGCCCTCAGGCAGCCTACTTGAAAATTCTTTAAAAAATGTTTTCAATTACAGTTTACATTCCATATTATTTGGTATCAATTTCATGTGTATAGATAGCACAGTGTTTAGATAATCATATACCTTACAAAGTGTCCCCCCCTGATATTTCCAGTACCCACCTGCCACCATGCATAGTTATTGACTATGTTTCCTATGCTGTACTTTACATCCCTTTGACTATTTTATAATGAGAATTATTTTTATAGCTGGAGAATATGAGGCAAGGAAGCTGCAAGGACAGGCTTTTTAGCAAGTGCTTCTCAAGACGGGGGCATTATCAGGCCAGGAGAAACTCTTCAATCTTTATAGTTGTGCTTAAGGTGTGAATGATTACCTATAAAAAACAACTTCCCCTGACAAAACAGCTTTGCTGATGTGGCTGCCTGTGCTGAGGCCGAGGATAACATGTTTGTATCATGCAGTGACTCAGAGCCACGGAAGGAAGACATCTCTGTAACCACAGGTTGTTGGCCTCTCTGTGTGGCACCCCCAGGCCGCTCAGCTGGTGTGGTGGCTCCGTGGTACCAATTGCTCATGAACTTCTGACATATTGACCTCATGACCGCACAACCCACATATCCAGGTAGCCTTGTCTTCTTGCTCCCCTTTTTTGTATTTCCTTGTTAGAGGACCTGCCCACCTTGAGGTGCCTGCTCTGGGAACCTGGCTCCCAGAACCAAAGCCTTTTTGGTTTGTTTTGTTGTTTCAATACTCACCCAAGGATATGTTTATTGATTTTAGAGAGATGAAGGAAGGGAGAGAGAGAGAGAGAGAGAGAGAGAGAGAGAGAGAGAGAGAGAGAGAGAACATCAATGAAAGAAAGAAACAAGAGTGGTTGCCTCTCATACACACCCCAACTGGGGACCCCCTGAAACCTAGGTATGTGCCCTGATTGGGAGTCAAACCTTTGACCTTTTGTGTATAGGACAATACTCCAACTAGCAACTACAGAAGCCAGGGCTCAGAACAAAAGACCTCAGCCTCCTACACTGGCTTCTACTGCCTCCACCTGCCACAAGTCCATACTCACCATGGAAGTCCTGGAGTCCTGCCCCAAGGACTCAGGAACAATTGTTTCTCTTATGTGCCTGGCATTGTTCTAGGCTCTGCCACTCATGCCATCTGGTTTAGTCACTGTAGTTCTGTGTTAAGTATGATCTCCATTTTATAGACAAGGAAGCTGAGGCTCAAGATCCTAGAGCTGGAAGGGGCAGAAATAAGAAGTTCAAACTTAGTGTAATGCTTCTACTACACGTTGATTGCTGCTTTAACCCCTTTGATCCTGGCAAATAAGAGAAATGACCTGGGAGAAAATTAACTGCTCAGTTCTCCGAAATGACTGCGAACTCAGCAGTCATTCAGGGTACAGGACTGTTGCATCTATTAGAGCACAATGCTACATTTCCATTTTCTTCCATTTCACCTCACATGTCCTACGTATTCTTCATCTTGTCAGGGGTGTGGGTATCAGGAAAAGCAAGATTCTTGGACTATCCCAGAAGACAAAACCCACTTAAAGCTCAAGACTCAGGAAAGCAGATAAATGAAAAGCCAAGGACACAGTCTCCCTTGGGTGGAGCAAGGTGGGATAGTCATAATTCATCCATGAAGTGTCAGCCAAGAAATCTTAAAGGAACTGAGTGAGATGTGGGCGTGCTGCATGAAGCCAGTGATGGGAGATGCATGAAATGGGGAAGCTGGGAAGCTGGAAAAAAGAGCTCAGTATCAGCCTCCCCCAGAGGATGCAGCAATGAGGCAGGCTCCATCAGAGACTGGCAGTCTTCACTCCCTCCTCCAATGGGTCAGACTCAATACTAAGAGTGCTGCGTGTGGAGAATGCAGGTGCTGGTAACCAACAATTGCTCCTAGGCAGTAAGGTTATGAGAGAAGAAATGGAGGTATTCTTCTGGCATCAAATTTATCAATATTCTTTATGTGAGGCATTGAGGAGTCAGCGTTCCTAATGGGAGTGTGCATTAACCTTTGCATAATGGTACACAGGGTGAGGCTCTGAGTGTAAACAATTGTACACGTGCATATTGCTGTGTCTGGTCATGTTTAAACTTATACTTACATGTACAGTTACTCTGGGGAGATGCATTGGCACTTGGCACAGGGGTGCTTCAAAGGATCCAGGGCATGATTTTCAGTGACAGAGTAGACAGCTGGTTGGTAAGAATTTTGGAGCAAAACCTAGAACTTATAAAATCAGAGAGATGTTGCAATCATTGTTGAATTCACCAATTGAAAAGCTAGAAGTTAAGTTCAGATAAGTATGCTAGGGTAGGAAATATCAAGGAAGCACCTTGGGACCCAAAGTGAAGTCTAGAATCTGACAATCAATTGGAGAGATGCCACCAGTGCTCCATGTGAGAGCCAGTGAGGTGTGCACTGACTTAAAAGAAAAGGCTCTGTCCTGGCCCTGCTGGGGTTGTGGTTCTAGCCCTAGCCATGGAAGTAGATACTTCAGGCCATTTCTTCTTTCTCTCTCCCCTGAGTTCACCTTGTTAAACGCATGGGAGAAAAGTCAGTACCTGGAAAGACTTGGTCATTTCCAAGTTATGTATAGTACAAGATTTCAGGCAGAAGATTGACAAGGAAAATTTTCTGGGTTTTTGCATTATATTGTTAAAATTTTTGTTCAATCATTTATTTACTCATAAACTTATTATGATATGCCTATGATGAGTAAGGAGCTATGCAATATGCTGTCATAAATATAAATATTAAAAAGACTCTTGCCCTGGCTGGTGTTTCTCAATGGTTAGAGCATTGGCCTGGGCACCGAAGGGTCACAGATTCGATTCCATTCAAGGACACTATACCTAGGTTGCTGGTTTGCTCCCTGTATCTGGGTGGGGTGTGTGTGGGAGGCAACCAGTTGATGTTCTCTCTCTCTCTCTCTCTCTCTCTCTCTCTCTCTCTCTCTCTCCCCCTCCTCTCCCTCTCCTTTCTTCTCTCCCTCTCTCCCTTACTCATTTCCTCCTTCCCTTCCTCCCTACCTTCTACTTTCTTTGAAAATCAATAGAAAAAATATCCTCTGGTGAGGATGAACAACAATAATAAAAAAGACTCTTGCTCTCAAGGAGTGTACAATCTGGAGGGGAAGAGAAACATGCAAGCAGGTAGTTCTAATATGAGTTAAAAATAACCTGTAATGAGAACAAAGGGAGGGAAGTGAAAAATTATCATAGGGGAGACTTAGAAGCAGTGTCATGCAGGAGGTGACCATTGACCTGGGCCTTGAAGTGTGGATATGATTTTAATTGGGTGGGGAGGTGAAGAGGAGGAAGTAGTCAGGAGAGCATGAGAAAGAGCATGGAAGTGTAAAAAAAATGTGCAACAAGTCTGCGGGAAGGCAACTTAACCCCCATGGCTAGGATTTAGGGAGCTACTGAGGAGATGAGACTGAAAATACTTATATATTCAATGAGGAGAATCCAAGTAATTATATAATCTTCCCACTTAAACTGGCTAGTGAGTAAGGGACCAAGGGAGGAGGTCTAGATCTAGAAATAATCTATTAGCTTAAGCACTTGCAGTTGCTTCAACTTATTTTCCCTGCCCTTTTTGTGAGAGTGTAAATACTTATTTTGTGCTTGTAAGCTCATGCTCTATTTTCCTTACCTACATACTCTCAGACCTTCCTGAACACTAGTATCCCAGCACCTGACCTCCAAGAGATGTACCTCCTCACAGCAGCACAGTGGGGCAGGCAGAGGGCCAGGTGACCATTAAACAAATATCCCTGAACTTGGTAGGAGGAAGCAGACATGTATTGCAAATCAGGTGCAAAGTCATGCATTCTGCAAGTCAGCTAGAATAATTTCAGACCCTGGACCTCCCGCTGAAGTGAAAAATGACGTTTATAGGAGGGAAGCTTAGAATTAGTCATCTAAAATGGTAGTGAAGCAAATTCTGTCCTGGCCCTGCTGTGATTGCGATTCCTCCCATTTCTGTCACTCCTTATTATTGTAATGAGTTCTGCTCTCCAAAGTGGATAAAGTCACCATTCAGATAAGATCAGTTTTTGTCTGGGGCAGCCACGTTGATCTGAACACAGTTTGGATTGTGGATTTTGAGTTCACCTTGGGTATTTAACTTCTAGGGGGAAGGGAAAATAAAAATGCTGATGTGGCACAAAAGAGGCAGCAATCATCAGTCAGTTAGTTGTCTTCAGGCTCGCTCTCCCTAGCATATTCTTTGGATGGTTATTGGGCTTTGGGACACTTTCTACCCCAGCCACCTCTTGCCCTGTTCCAGTATTTGAATTTCAGTGGGGATTCAGTTCCACTAGGGATTGTCTGTCTGCCATTCCTGGTGGAGTTGTCACTGATTGTGGAAGAAATATTAAACCCCACACTTGCTGAGCCTCATAGGAACTCTCCGTGGTGCTGAGGAAAACGAGAGGGCAACTGTTGGGAGCTCTCCATGGTGCTGGAAGCAGCACACTTCTGTAGGGAATTGGAGAGGAAATTGTCCACAACAGCTCTAAGGATCATTATTGCCCTACAGGAGGGATGAGATAAAACCAGAGTAGCAGGCTGCTGAGGGTTTGCTGGATGGAAGTCCACCCTAAAAGCTAACAATCACATGCACATTTGCTCTTATTTTATGATGCCAACTGATTGTTTTAGAATGCTTTATTGGTTTAGTTTTCTTCCTGGTGGTGAGGGCAAAAAGTAGATGGTTGTATTAATTATAGGAAGTATATTTATTGTTCACCTGAAGCATAAGTATAATGAAAGAACCACAATTCATTTATTCTTCGAACATTTTTTTGGTCACTTTTAATCTGCCTACCATATTAGAGGTGCCGAGTCTTGGACAAACTTATAGCTCACACAGGAATCACATGAGCTGTGACTCCAGGAAGTCCTTATTTTTTCTCTGACAAGTACTATATCTGGTAACTGGCAGCTCTGGACTTCAGGTAGCGGCTGTAGCCAAAAAGAGACCTGGGATGAAGTCCCGGGAATGCCAGGCCCCCTTTGTGACTTCCATAAACTGAATGTGAGTATAATAGTGGAGGACCATTGGATGGCTCAAGGAGGTTCTAAAAATAGCTGAGGTCACTATAATTCTATATGAACTGAATCTTCATTTCTGACTATTTTTAAAATCCTTTAAGACTTGAGAGTCAGCTTCCTTCTGGGACCTGGATCACTCAGTTTTCACAGGGGTCTCTGCACTGATTGCCCTGAGGAGTGGGCTGGGATTATGCCTGATGCTGAGGTCTGCATAAATATTCATAAAATTATGTGCCCGGCAATGTAATGGTTATGTATACATAGCAGGTACTGTGTTCTGTGATTTGTTATAAGTGCTTTACGTGCATTACCTTACTTAATTATCACAAAAGTATCTTGGGGTAGGTACCATTATTATAGCTATATTGTGCACTGTCAACAGTAGGGATATGTTCTGAGAAATGTACTGTTAGGCGATTTCATTGTTGTGCGAACATCATAGTGTATGTGGTTCTACAAACCTAGGTGGTAGAGTCTACTATTGTAATGTATGTGCTTTATTTTTATTTGCCTAGCAGAGCAGCAGGTTTGCTTACACCAGCATCACCACCAACAAGTGAGTAATTAATTATGCTATGAGATTAAGGTGGCTACAGTGTCACTACACGACAAGACTTTTTCAGCTCTATGATAAGCTTGTGGGACCTTTATCATATATGTGGTCCATGGTTGACTGAAAAATCATTATGTGGCACATGGCTGTATTTTATAAAGCAGAAAAATGAGGTACAGAGAGGTTATATCACTTGCCAAAGATCACACAGCTAGCAAATGCCAGAGCCAGGATTTGATACCAGGTAGTCTGCCTCCAGGGTTAATTCTTTTAGTTAGTAGGCTTTAAAAACCTGAAGATTATAACTTTCTGGGAAGTGGTTCCATGTACCTTGAGGTAAGAAAAGTGTTTGGATGACTTGCTTCTCCTGTGATTTCATGTTCTTCTTGTAACAAATTTCTGTCACCTTGTTTTACATTGAGTTACACCTAAGAATGATACACTTTAATCCACAAAATCCATTCCTGAAATTTTATTAATATCTTAGCTGAAATTTAACCAAGTAATATTTTTCTCATCATTTTGAAAAAAAACATTATGCCTAATGGGCTATCTTTTGTCAGTCAAGATTCAGGTCCATTCTCCCCCCCCCCCCCCCCCAAGAAGCCTTTCCTGACCATTCAGTCTAAAATGGCTCTTCCTAGATACAGAGGCAGTAAAGCACTAGACAGATTGTCAACTTATAGCAGGAAGGCTGGAGAATGTTGGGGATGGGCGGGGGAAGAGATAAGCTGAAGGATTTGTATGCATGCTTATAAACACAACCAATGAACACAAGACACTGAGGGTGGGATGGGATAAGGGCATATGACAGGAGGTAGAGGAGGCTGGGGGAAGGTCATGGGGGGGGGAGATATATGTACTACTTACACCAGCTCTTTCTTCCCTGAGCCACTTTTTATTGCATCCTATAGTTTTGTTTTCTTCACAGTAGCCTTAACTCTTTGAAAGTATCCACTTGTTTACGTGCTTTATGGTTTTATATGCCTCATCTCTATTATAAGGTAATGAAGACAGGATATTTATCTTGTTTACTGCTGTATTCCCTGTACCTGGAATGTGATATGATCAATAAATAAACTAATGTCCAAGAATAATTTGATAGGCTCTTGGAGGTAAATTCAGAGAAAGTTGATAAAGTCCTCTGGATTAGGAGAGATTTGTAAGAGCAAGTTTAAAAAGGAGGAAATGTCAGTATATTTTTATGTAAAGAGACATGGATGGGGGACCACTTCCAATCAGCAAGGGCCGCCACCTTCTGGGAGCCAAAGCAAGGAGGCCTGGGTAGCAGAATTTGCATACCTCACCATTCCACTAGAGTTGTTCTGCATGTTAACTTACATTGGAGATTGACATGAAGGAAGGTGTGTGTGTGTGTGTGTGTGTGTGTGTGTGTGTGTGTGTGTGATTTAGGAGAATGAGGAAGTTAACCTGACATAAGCATGTCATCATTTTTCCTGGAATTTTCCAGGAAGTCAAAAGGGCATCTTGTGTCCCCCACTCCTGATGCCTACACTAGAGATGTTATCCATCCTCAGCAACATTGTCCTCACATGCTTCAGGCCTTTGCAACCATTCTAAGAGGTGGTAGGATCTTCAGTTTTTAAAATGACCCACACTTATTATATGAATTTGAAGATAAATTGGAGAAAAGGTGATGGGGCATGGAAAAGCAAAGTAAAGAGTTAACATTTAAAAACTAAGAATGTGAAAATGTTGATACATTTGGATTCTTCAGAGGTGATTTAGTCCTAGTTGGTTAGTTTTATGGATGTCTAAATAATTTCCTTTCCCATTTTTGGCATCAATAGTGCTTACTTGTTCACTTATCAGAGGCTGCAAAGTAGAGAGAAGACTTGAACTAGTTAATTCAGAGTTTGGAAGCAGATGCATCAGGGCATTTGGTGGGGGAAGAGGTTGATTCTCTGGTCCCCATAGTTACATGCCAGATTTTTATATTTTGAGATTTTCTTAGTCAACAACTTCCTAAAATCTATTTTCATTACCAGCGTGCATAGGGCATCAATCACTGAAGTTTGCTTCTCACAGTTACCTTTCACACAGCACTCTGGTTTGCCTCCAAAGCTGCCTTTGATGCAGAACTTCTGTTTGCTGATGTCTGTATTTGCAATTGTTTCTGAGGAATAAACAATGGGCAGGGTTAAGAAGGGCTCCTCGAGAGACTACAGACATGAAAAGGGGGGTGGTCAGAGAAGAAGCAAACTACCTATTGGAAAGGAGAGAATGAAAGTAGGGAACTTAAACTAATTTCTGTTATAATAAATCAGGGGATAGAGGACCTGGTGTTGAACCCTTTTGATGGATGCCTTTGGGTGTACAGAGAGGAAGAGGGAAATGCACATGTTGGAAGCCAGAGTGCCCAAGATTGGAATCCTTTTTTGACCCTCATTTCCCAACCTTACAGAATACTTCCAAGTGTTAAAAGAGAAAATATATATGAAATGTCTGGCACAGAATAGATGCTAAACAATTGGAAATCCTTATGGACTTCATAAATGTCCAAACCTTTTTTTAAAAGTTATTTCTCACATATTTATTGAGAACTTTTAAGTCCTAACTATGATTATACTAGAGGCCCAATGCACAAAATTCATGCAAGAGTAGGCCTTCCTTTCTCCGCTGCTGGCACTGGCTTCTCTCTGGCACCCGAGGCCAGGGCTTCCTTCCCAGCTCTGGCTTTATCTCGGAGGATGTTTGGTCAAATAAGCATATTATGCTTTTATTATTATGGATATGTAGATTTGATCACTGACTTCCTACACTGTAGACCTTCCTAGTGAGAAAAAGAGCAGCAGTCATCTTTAGGAATATTTTTCAGTGACCTAGTCCTATCACTCTACATTTACATTTGTAACTATGTATCTAGCCCTTGCCAGCTTTGGAGGAAGGAACCATATTTATACAAAGAGAAGCAAGTGGGCTTAAGTAATGGTGACTCAGAATATGGGGGGCTAGGCTGGGATAGAATAGGGCAGAAAGAAATAACCTCATTTATGTATTCAGTAGACGCATATAGCCTAGCAGCAAAATCTTAGCCCAAGCAAAGGGCTCTGATGGGATTTCCAGGTTAGTGAAGGGTTGGCATTAGAGAAAAAGCAGGGGATTACAAGCATACAGGCTCTTGAAGTTGTGGGCTGAAGAGGCAAAGATGGAGCAGATCAAGACTGGGTAAAATGGAAGAAAAAAGGGATATCACACGTTGCATGGAGAGTGGCTCAAGCAGTGGGTTAGGAAACTGAGCAAAGTGCTGGGGGCGGCTGAGTGGTATGAGGAAAGCAGATGGTGATCCTTGAGAAGGAGGGTGCAGATGGCAGTGGTGGCGAGGAGGCAGCGTGGGGTGAAGAACAGTCCCAGCTTGGCCACTCGGGGAGGGGAGAGGCTGGAACACAACACCTCACAACACTGGGTGAGCTCTGTGACTCATCGGGCTCCTAGTGCAGGACTGACAGGGGTACCAGGGAGGCTATGTGATTCTCTGGGATGGACCTTGGGAGGTTAGGCATGAACCTCAAGCATCCAGGAATTCCAGGCGAGGAAAGAAAGCTCAGTTACCAAGAAAAGGACATAAGCACCCTGCTGTATTTAAATCCAATTTCCCAGGTTAAGTTTCCACTGCCTGTTTGACCTTGGGCAAGTGATCTGATTGCTGTTGGATATGTTTTACTTTTCCTCTGTAAAATAAAAGAATTGAGTTAAGTGATACTTAATATATCCTAAATTCTAAAACTTTGTGATTATGAGGACTATTTGAAGGTCTGCACTGTAGAGGACAGAGTGTTCTCATTAGTCTACTATGAGCACTAGGGTTGCCTGAGAAGAGTAACTGAGAAATAGTGATGAATTCTCTATGCACACTGGTGGTCAAGATAAAATTTAAGGAATTGTTGCCTAAGCTGTTAGGAAATTGAAAATCTTGGCTTAATGAAATGTTTCTAAATATTAGAGTCAGTTGGGTTGCTTTGTAAGGTAGTGAGCTCTCTGTTGTAGGAAGTGCTCAACCATAGGTTGAATGATGACATTTTTTGGGTCATTATAAAAGGAATCCTGCCGCCCTGCCCCACCTTTAAGAAACATTATAAGACATAATGCTTTCCTGCAGACATGTGATTAAATGACAAATGGTGGTGAATCCCATCACTATGTATTTTTCAGAACATGATGTTTTTCACATAATAGGTCTTCTGTGGGGGAACAAAGTTTTGTGGTAAAATAACTGGAAAACATTGGATTAAATAGTGTTAAGCATATTTTTTAATGTAGGACTTCTCAGAGACTTAAATATATTAATATGCATTATGGATTTTCTACATATACTAGAGGCCCTGTGCATGAATTCATGCATGGGTGGGGTCTGGCTGGCTCGCCTGATCAGGGTCCATTGGCCGCTGGCCAAGGGGAGGGGACACCAGAAGTTGACCAGCTGGCCACGCCTCCAATGAATGGAGCAGGGCCTGATTGGGGACAGGGCCAGCCAGGGGGATGTGCCATGATCGGTTGGCTGGCTGACTCTACCCTCTGGTTGAACTCCTGGTCAAGGGGACAATTTGCATATTAGTTTTTTATTATATAGGATTTAACAGCAGAGTCTTTTCCATGGAGTATCTGGTAGGAATAGTGACCCACGAAACCTATTTTGGGAAACATTGCTTTAAGTGACTGACATATATTTCAAATCTTTGACCATTGAAAAAAAAGGCATGACAAATTCTCTCTTATCCTTGGCTAGGTCTGACCATGAAGCCTGAATTGGGGCCTAATGTCAAGGGAGAGGTGGGATCCTGGATGATTCTGTTAGACTGACCCAGCTGGTGACCTTATATGAGTCCCTCCTTGGGTCTCATTTTCATCATATGTCAAATGGAGAGAACTATTCTGAGTCCAATCCTTTTTACGGTTGAGGTGTCATGATCAAGTCTAGAATAGTAGCTATGGCATTTGCATTTGATTTTGAATCACCTGGGCATCTTGTTGAAGTGCAGATTCTGATTCAGGGTATCTGCTGGGGTGGGGGTACAGCTGGGGATGGGGCTGAGAGTCTGCATTGTTAACATGCTCACAAGCCATGCTGGTGCTGCTGTGGCCACAGAGTAGTGAGGGTTCAGGAGCTACACAGGTTGCCCTTATCAGGAGCATCTGCTTGTATGGAGCAGCAACCAGCTTTCCCTGGAGATGTGGTCTGTGTCTTTGAAAGGTATTCATGTGGGGAAATAAACCAGGCATCTCTCCTGAGTCCCTGTAAGCAGGCTTGCCATAGGCCCCTTGGAGGGAATCCCTCTTCTGCTTCCCCACCCCCATTGCCTATGGCTCCCCAGTCAGTTAAGCTATTTTTTGAGTTTGAGTTAAAACCATTTCAGACATATTTTTAACTGCGTCCTGTTCAGAAAGCTGTTAGCATTTGGCAATCATTCCATCTTTTGCTTGAATCCTGGGAAGGGTGTTTCTTTTTTTCCCCCCACAACCGGGCAAAAGTATATCATTTAAAAATAGTTCTAGTGCGTGGGTCAGAGAGAATGGTTGCTGGGGATGAGGAAGGAGATGGGGCGTGGTTTGGCCTCCACTAGCATCGCTGCTGGTGTTGTCTTTCCTGTGTGCGCTGAAGCTGAGCTGACTGTGAAGGGGTGGGAATGCTCTGAGGGTTGTCCAGCAGAGGGAGAGAGCCAATGTGGGGGCTAGGGAGGGGCATAGCGTACCAGACATGAGAAATGAGCCTGGTTGAACCTCTACAAGCAGAGTTGACACCTTTCATGGCCTAGATCCTGTGACATTCCAAAGCTAGTACATTGCCATTGCCATTATTAGGAAGCTTTTTATTAAGAGCCTCTTGGGAGTAGTACCCATGGGAAGCTTTTTTTTTTTTTTAACTTAGCAAATACTTATATAGTCTTTACACTGTGAGAACCACTGTTTGAGTACTTAAAAAATATTAACTTGTTTAAGCCATACAGCAACCCTATGAGGTAGCCCTATCATGGTCCCATTACATAGAAGGGGAAACTGAGGTGCAGGATGGTCAAACAACTTGCCCAAGGTGCTGAATTTTGTATGGGATAGAGCTGGGGTCCAGACCCAGCATTTGGACCTGGACTTGGGGGCCTTTGCCACATATTCTATGTACTAGGGGCCTGTTGCAGGACGATTCCTGTAAGACTTTCAGTGGGCTACCCTCTGGTCACTGCCACCCCTCCCCCACCTCTCCCACTGCAGTGAGCGGGGTGGGGCACTTGCTCCGTCCCGCCCACTTGCCCACCATGCCCGTGGCCACCAACACCGCTACTAGCCCCGCCCCCTATGCCTGCTGTTGTCACCACTGCTGCAGGCCCCAACCCGCCATGCCAGCTGCTGCTGCCCGTGCTTTCCCTCCAGCAGCCTCCTTGCTTTCCACTTTCCCTCCCTCTTCCTTCTATGCTGTCTTCAGTCTTCACTCCTCCCTTCCTCAGCGTATGCAAATTAACCATCATCTTTGCTGGGTTAATTTGCATACTTGCTCTGATTGGCTGTGAGTGTAGCAAAGGTATAGTCAATTAGCATTTTTCTCTTTTCTATTAGTGTAAATGCTCCTCCCCAGGGAGGTAGGCCCTGACTCCTTGGCATTCAATCAAAGAGGGGCTCTGCCAGCCCATCTGCCTTTACCTATCTGGGTGGGAGGAATGAAATTTGATACACATAACAACTTCCATCATAAATGGAGAAAATGACGATTTTTTTTAAAGCAGCCATCAAGTATTATTAGGTAACTCACTGCCACGCAAACATTCAAACCTATTAAGCACTCCAAATATACCTGGACCATGTTCAAATTTGATCCCCAAGCAGGAAATTTTAAATTGCTCTGATCAGAGTGGGAGGAGATAGTTTCCTTTTCAGATTTGTTTCTGGTAAAGTTTTTGGTGAGATATTCTGTCATTATTAGTGTAAGTTGCTTTCTCCTGGGTGCTCGGAGAGAATGATGCCGGAGCAGGGATACTGTTTCACACCCTTGCCTGGATCTTCTGAGGTGGTTCCTCTCAGCTGGCAAGAGGCTGCTGAATTCAGGGAGCCTGCTGGGAGGCTTATTTCAATGAAATAGGTAGGAAAGGAGAGTGAGGGTAGAGAGCTCCCCATTGCTGATGAAAGTTGGAGACTTTTAGTATTCCTAGGAGCTAGCCTTTCTTGTATCCTCTTGGGGGTGGCTGATACCCTGGTGGAATGGATGCCAGGAACTAGAAATCTTCCATGGGAGCTAACCAACTGAAGGCAGGAAAGCTCTGTCTCCTCTTTGGACTTATGCCCTCACATATCTGCAGATCTTACATTCATTTGTTCTCCTTTTGTCCTACACCACGGTTCTCCTGATCAGGTGCCTGGCTTTCAGAATTTGAGGAGAGCTACTGTTGGCTCCCTGTGTCCTTTCATTGGCTGCAGGGACAACTCTTTCTGTACAAATCTTCCCCTCTGTGGTGCTGTCTGCATTGCATGGTGCAAATCTAATAATACTAATTAATAAGCAGTCATTTATTAATAACACTGGAAACATCATCACATAGGTGATGGAAAGTTAAATAAAATCCAGCTTTTTTTGTGTGTGTGACAGTGCCAGCCATGCAGCAGAACTCTGGGGGAGGAGAGGAAAGCAGAGCAGAAGAGATATTCATAAGAGGTGTTGGGTAAATTGCTTCAAGCCAATAGCATTTGAGGCTGAATTTGAAATATGCTCAGGAGCAAGGCATGTGGAGACCTGAGACCTTGTCTCTAGTGACTTGGTCTTGGTCTTGGGTTGAGAAGCCTTTGATATTCCCAGGGTTGGTTGGGGTAGAAGTCAGAAAGGAAGAACAGTATGTACACCCATTTAATGGATGAAGAAATTGAGGTCATTCACCATTATCATTGTCTTCCAAAGATTACTGAAAGAATCAGTAACTGAAGGAATGAACATCTACAATGACATTCAAAAACCCCAAAACTCCCAGCTCAAGCAACCATTGAAATTCACATTCAAGAGTCATTAGAGCCTCAAGAATGTATGTTAGGTATGTTTACCTATAACTCTTATTTTATAGGTATATTCATGTTTATAACTATGCAATTTACCATATTTCAATAAATAAAACAATTTAATATATTTCACAATTTGCTGTGAATATTAGATGAGATAAAGCATTAGTGCATGCCAAGTGCTTACCTCAGTACCTGGCAGGGGGTAATGACACCAGTGGCTTATGGCTAGCTTCTAGTCTGATTCGTTTCTGCCCATACCATTTCAGGTATTAAATTTTTTAAATCCACTCTGATAATAATTACCAATACTTCATTGTGAACTTTCCATTTGTTTTTATAGATATTTTTAATCTAATCATCATAGGTTATGTTTGAAGATGGTATCATTTCCATTTTATAGATGAGAAAACTGAGGCTTGAAATGTTAGTAACTTAGCCAAGGTCTAATGGCCAGCAAATTGTAGAGCTGGGATTTGAACTTCAATGTCTTTTTGGCAGAGCCTTGTGATGTTAACCATGATGCTGATAATTAGGTGGCCAACAGGGTGATGTGTTGTCATTATCCTAGTTATATTAACTTAATTATGTTCCTGGAATGTCATGGACAATTTATCCTTTGGAGTGGGATGAATCTGCTCCTAGCTTCACCTGGAAGCTCCTAGTATGGCCCACTTGAGAAAAGCTGAAATAGACCTGCTTCCTTTTGTTCTCCCCATGAACTGAGTGAAAGCAAAAGCCACACAACCAGGGAAGGAAGGTGGGCCCACAAGGGAAGGTTCTAGCTTAGTGGTCTCATACCATGGACCCCTCAGCCTAGGACACAGGGACAAGTGATAGAAGTCCATCCTCAGAGGTTTCAGTTGCCCCATTGAGTCCTCCCTTAAAAAAAATCAGTGTCACAGCTGACTTGGCACTGCCATTTGGGCAAACACCTGCTATTGCTTTGTGCTTCTGGTTACATCATATAAGGATATCTGCCTTATTATCTTTGAATTTGTCTTTTTCTGCTCCTTTGTAGATATCCATCTTCAGAGATTTGGGGCTATCTAGGGCTGTGGTTGGCAAATTGTGGCTCGCGAGCCACATGTGGCTCTTTGGCCCCTTGAGTGTGGCTATTCCACAAAATACCATGGCCTGGGTGAGTCTATTTTGAAGAAGTGGCATTAGAAGAAGTTTAAGTTTAAAAAATTTGGCTCTCAAAAGAAATTTCAATCATTGTATAGTTGATATTTGGCTCTGTTGACTAATGAGTTTGCCGACCACTGCTCTAGGGGAAGACTGGATCACTGGGAGCAAGCAGAATGGTAGTTAGCCAAATTGCTATGGAGGAATGAGTAAAGTGAGCCCAGAGATTTCATGATAAAAGGCAGACTAAAAGGATACACTGAAGTAATTGAAAGATAGCTAACACTTAAGAAGCCCACGTCTACACTAAATGGAATAAAATGATAATAACCAGTATATTCAAAATACACAAAGTAGTGTAGATTGGGAAACAAAAGGGTTAAAAACAAGGGAATGATAGTAATTGTGGCGATACCTGGGTAAGCTAAAATATTAAACCTGAAATGATGAAATAAGGGAACGCTAACTACAGAGGGCAGTCCAAAATTAATAATCTCGTGCAGGGGCAGAGGCAGGTCTTTGGGAAGAGGCAGTGGATGTTAGTTAAGCATTTCTGTGGGGCAGAAGTACAGTACATGTACTAGTATTTTATCACTTCATTTTCACAACAATCCTGGGAAGTTTGCTCAGGTATTATTACCTCCATTTGATAGGTGACAATGGCGAGACTTAAGAGAGAGAAAAGAAAACTTCAAATCACATGGAATTTAAGTGGCCAAGTTGGGGTTGGAATCCAGGTATGTGCTCTGACCTCTAGGTTGACCTGCAGATGTGCAGAGGACTTCTCAAGGGGATGTGTTTTCAGGCCTGGAGTTTTCCAGAGGAGTTCTATGGAAGCTGACACCTACCTGTTGGGCAGGGAGTCCTCAGGTTCTTCCTTTGGGCCGATGCCCTCATGTCTTTTAGGTCCCTTACTGTGGTTCTCAAAGGTGAGTCTTCAGCTTCCCTGATTGTTCTCAATGTCCCGCTCGATCATGGTGGTTCCTTTGCATGGCTCTTCCCCTAGGAGCTGCAGACAGCTTGCCCAACTCTATGCCCTTGACCTTTTGAACTTCTCCTCCATACCCTGAGAACAAATAAGGTGTATGGCATTCATAAAAAGGCCAGGTAAATCGGACCTATACAGTCAGGGGGCAGGGCAGGGCAGGTCTAACATGAGCAGGTGTCATGCATGAAATTGTCAGGCATGTTTGTTTGTATTCCTAATGCATGATGAGTACCGTGGAGGTGTTGAAGACAGGGGACCCAGATAAGAAAATGAGAGTATGAACTGAAAGGTAAAGGTAAACCAGACTGCCACGTAGGCTGGGAATGCTGGAATTGCACGTGTCTATCCAAGCCCAGCCCCATGCGCCACTGTATCACCAAGCTTGCCTTGATAGCTCCCATCTCCAAATCATTCCTGGCAATCTCACAGAGCTACCTTTGCATTCCTTGTTATTTTCCCCTTGCATCTTAAGGATATACCTCTGTCTTCCTCCAAAGCACAGTGGCTACCTTGGGGCAGGGATCTTGACTTACTCATTTTGTTTCCTGTGAGCACAATGCCCAGTATATGTGCTATCAAATGGACTGGGTTGGGCCATGCTGGCTTGGCTGGAAGAGTGTCCAATAAAGGGCAGAAACGTAAGAACCGCTCCCCAGAGGCACGATAGCACTGTGGCCGAGTAGGTAGGACCTGAGTTCAAATTCATTCTTGGTTACTTCCAGGTGTGTGATCTTGGGAAGCCTCCCCAAAGCTTTCCTCCTGTATAAGATGGACACCTGTCAAATAGCACCGACTTCACTGGACTGAACGAGATGACCCATGTGCTGGCACGTGCCAAGTGCCCAACAGCTGTCCGAGGCTATTCTAAGGGGAGGCAGGATAAGAAAGGGGGGTGGGGGTGGGGCTGTTCTCCCACTGTGAGGCTCCAGGGCCTGATGCTGAACAAAACAAAGTGTGTGGTGCCACCGACTGTCATCTCTGGTTTAGGCTTGACTGGGGAAATGTATCCTCAGGCACACACGAGTTCAGCGAAACTGGAGGTGGATTTTGAAGAGTTTGGAGGTGCGTTGGAATTACCTAGTCCTTTGTTCAGGGCGCAAGCCACAGAAGGGAGCCATTTGCCTGCTCCGCCACAACTTGATCTCTGACTCTGTCTCTCTTAGCCAATCGCTTCCCTGGAGGGAGGGTGGGCTGTACCTCTGTCTTCCCAACTAGGAGCCCTTGGGTGGAAAGTCCCATTTGTCGCCTTCATTTTTATGTCCCCAACCCTCATCCCATGCACTGTGCCTCGTCCTAACAGCCATTCTAAGTGCTTGTGAAAGGAATGGATTTGTGTTCTAGTTATAGCCCTGACCTCCACCAGATGCCCAAGAATTGCCCTGATTTTGCAAGGAGAAATGACTACTTAGGGAAACTGAGGCACACTCCTAGGTCAGGGTCCTCTGCACTCCCCAGACTGTGATGAGACACGTGCATCTTCAGCAGTGAGAAGTGGCTTAGTCTACCAAGCTGTAAATGAGGATTTAATCTTTATTTTAATTCCTGCTCCAGTTCTAGCCAAGAACCTTCCTCAAGCTGGGGCAAGGGGAGAGCTGAGCTCCTGACACCACCCCCCTTAGTCTTAGGGGGCTGCAGAGGGCCCCTCTCTGATGGTATCTTCTCAGCTGTTTGCAAAACAGTCAGGGAGGAGGTGAAGCCCTGAGCCAGGCAGCCTGGCTGTCTCTTTAAATGCCTGGGTCTGTGTGGGAGAGGGAGGGGCCGACTCTGGAGTGCGTGAAATTCCTGGGCTCCTCCGGCAGTCTCAGGCTCAGAGCTCAGCCCTACACATCTCCTCTTGCATGCAACTCACTGAGAGGCAGAGGCGAGCGTATCCTCGCCTCACGAAGCCGCCACCATCTCGAACCACCAAGGACCTGCTTTTCGCACCTCCAACACCCTCCTCCCTTCTTCCCTGTCACTCCCTCTCAGAGAGAGAGAGGAAAAGAAGAGAGAAAGATTCTGGAATTTGAACCTTCCCAAAGAGGAAACAGACCCAGCAAACTCAGTTGATTAAACAGCAAACAGATCCCAAATCTTCTGTTCGACGGGAAAGGTAAGATTTGGGGGCAAAGGCAGGCGGGCTGTGAAAGAACTCAAGGTGCTTCTCCGTTCCGGAGGCGGTAGCTCCGGAGAGGGTAGAAGTTTTCAGTTGGGAGCGACCAACCTAGATTTATTTTTTCTCTCCTGAATGTTGGATCGAAGAGCCTCAGCTGACCATGGGAATGGCTTTTCAGCTGCCTTTTCCCCTCTTCAGTTCTCCTGGAAGTTGAGTCCTTTTGCTCCAGAGGTGCAAAAAGTCAGAGAATGTTTGAGATTTTTAAATCTCTTAAAAAAGTCTTTCTCCTGTTCCCCTGGATGGTTACTCTAAAAGGACGTGTGCCTATCACTTCATTTTGGGCAGATACTTTTTTTTCCCCAGCACTTTCCCCCTTATCATTATTATTATAATTTCTGGGGAAGGGGCTGATTCACATGAGAAAGCGAAGAAGGGACATTCTGAGGAGCTCAAGACAAAATTGAATTGAGACAGGGATTTCCCGAGCTGTTGAGGAACTGAGGTATATACATGTGTGTGAGTGTTTAAGTGTGGTTTTGGGGGTGGTGGTGGAGGGAGTGTGAGGAGGTGGTGCTTGAGTCTGAAGGTTCAGGTATTGTGGTAAAGGTGGGCATCCCCAGAGAAGGTGAACAGGGAGTGTGTGTGAGCAAGTGTGAGAGTATGTATGAGTATGAGTGTGTGTGTGCACGCGCGCGTGTGTGTGCTCCTATTTGGATCGGTTACAAGGGAACCTTCCTCTTCTGCCTTCCATTTGTTTATATTAATGATTTAGTAGCAGGCTTGCCTGAAAACTTCCACTCTGTCTAAGCACTGTGGGTTTTGCAAGCTCTCAGTGACCTTATAGGCTGGTCTGATGTATTTTTTTTCAAAGCACTGTGCTGTGCCCAGAGTTTCAGCTGTTTTCCTCTGTTTGTGTTTTTTTTTTTTTTTAAACCCACAAAACTTAACTGCTTTAGAAACATCTTCCTGATGACAAGGGGAAAAAAATCTATCTCTCCCCACCCCCCCAACACCCATCCCTTCTCAGGCCAGTGATGTAATACAACCTATGGGCTCGGCTGCTTTGCAGGTGACTTACCCTGTGATTACTTGTTAAAAAAAAATAAATTTCTCCCTTCCTCCATTAAATGCCTTCCTCTTTTGATTTGAATGTAGAAATCTTGTCATGCAGCGAGAAAATGATATTTTTGCTAACCATTCTTGGGGTGTAGGGAAACTAGGATTTCTCTCCTGTGATCATTATTTTAAAAAAATATTTTAATGCAAAGGTCAGGGATCATCCTGAGCTAGCCTAGGATGGAGCAAGACAGTCCAGCCAAACAGGAGAACTGGGAGAGCGTGAGCTGTCACCTCCCCGCTTCCTCCAGCGATTCCCGCTTGGGGAGATAGTTTTCTTTTACCACCACTATCCACCCCAACATTTTCATTCTTTCCCTGCTCTGGTAGGGAGAGGGGCGCTCCTTGTCACACTTGGAAGACGGTGTCATTCCGGGGGTCAGATGACCGTTGCCTTTGTGATAAAGGTTCCAATGGAAATTTGAACT
Source organism: Vespertilio murinus (assembly GCA_963924515.1). Classification (NCBI taxonomy): domain Eukaryota; kingdom Metazoa; phylum Chordata; class Mammalia; order Chiroptera; family Vespertilionidae; genus Vespertilio; species Vespertilio murinus. The sequence goes on from OZ004704.1 coordinate 199,969,921, forward strand.
CCCAGCGCGCTAGGTGACTCCATACCCAGGATAGTCTATCTGGGGGCACCTGGAGGTTAGGTCTGGGGGGCCCGAAGAAGTCGCCCTTTATGAATCTGCCATTCTGGGTAGAGCCTCCCTCCGTCATTCAAGGGCTTCTGCATCGCGTTGCGAGTTAAAATGGTCCCGCTGGTTATGATGGGCAAGTTTACCTAAGGGCTACTGGGTACGTGGCGGAGGGACGAAGGGGAGAGAGACAGAGCCAGGCTGGTATTTATTTATTTTAATCTTCTGGCTTAATCTGCCCAAGTCATATTGGGGCAAATGACATTTCAGACGGGTGCTGGTTGTGCAGAGATATTCCTATTGTTTGATTTTTTTTTTTTTTTTTTTGGTTGGGAGTGGAGAGTAAGGGCTCTTGGCCCATTTTCTGCAGCCTGGGGTTTATCCTGCGAGTCAGTCCTCCTTCTAGAAGAGGGGAAAAAAGGCTGGATGCTGGAAGTTCGCTATTAAAGTGAGCAACAGGGCTGGGTTAATTTTTTTTTTTTAAACAACCGGACTGTGTGAATGCCCTTTTCTGGAGCTTTCTGGCCCTTTCTAATGAAATAATAATTTTTTAAAAAAAAATTGTTTAAGATAAAGGGGTCAGAAATCAAAGGGATTCTAGATTTCGAGAGACAACCACATCTTCGCTGCTCTGGTAGCTCCCTGTTATTAATTATTGGGGGTTTGACGGGAGGGGGGTCTGGCCTCCTTTTGTTGATTTCTTTTTAATGCTGTGTTTCTACTGAATATGTTGATGATTTGCTGCTTATATAAGGGGAAGGATGTGTCGAGGTGGGTTGATGCTTGGGGTTTTGAGATCGGCTACTGAGATTGGGTGGCGGTTGGTGTGTTTGTCGATGTGCATGGTAGGAAGGTCTTTTCTTTTGGGTGCTGGGGGACACGGGGATGGTTGGGAACGGTAGATGAGATGCCACAGGGAATGGGGACGGGAGGGGAGACGAAGGTGAGGTTGCAAGTCACTGGTTTGCAGAATTTCTGTCCCGCATCCCCCTTTCTCTCGCTCGTTGGGAAGAAAAAAAAAATCCATTATCTCTAAAAACACATTATTCTTCAATTGGCCTGTTAGAGGAAAAAAAGAGAGGGAGGGGAGGGGTTAATTTGGTGAGGGGGCTTGGTTGTAATTAGCCCACTGCTGCAAAACTGAGATATAGCAACCCATCGGCACCAGCTTTGGGGCACAGAGAGGCAGCGGAGGGATGGGGGACGGGTTGTCAGTCTTGGATGAACAGTGGAGCGGTGGGGTTGGCGTTTGGGCATTGTGTGTGTTTATGTCTCTGTGTGCGTGCAATTTTCCCAACCCCACCGCCAATTTCCCCTCCGTCCTCCCCCATTTCTGCCATGCTCTTGCCTTCTATTTCTCCCCTACCCCCACCCCTCCCCCTTTTCTCTAGCCCTTTCCATCTCCATGAGAAAATTCTGATTCTGATGGCTCTGCGGCTCTTTTTTTTCTCATTTTTTTTTTTTTTTTTTTTTGCAACACAACAGTGGTGCGATGGCCTTTCCTACATGCCACACGGATGCAGCCTTCTGATAGGAGGGCTAAGTCGGCACATCTACACACGCACTTGCACACGCTCTTACACACACACACACACACTCTCTCCTCACACGGACGCAGGCGACCAAAGGCTTGGTTTCGTTTGGTTCCATCCCCCTTTATGGCCCTCCCCACCCCTACCTCCACCATGGCTCCTTTCCGCCCATGTTCATACGGGAAATGCAGTACCGTTATCCACGTCTTCTCCCCACACTGCTCTCTTCTTTCTTTTCACCATGATTCCTTTCCCGAAAGCTGTGGTGTGTCGCAGTTCATAGGATTAGCATGTTGGAGAGTCTTTGGGGGAGGGGCCCCCAGGAAAAGGGGATTGGAATGGGAGTAGATGACATTAATGATTTTTTTTTTGTCTGTGCCAAATAAGCACCCTGTGATAATGATCCAATTTAACCATCCGTGTAATGTATGTTTGCGGCGCATCAGAGGGAGGTTACCCAGGGAAGGCAGTCTGGACTGGGTCACCTCTGTGGAGATTTGATGCCTGGACGCTAGGACACAGCCCTCCCCCCCACCCTGCCCCCCACACCCACACATGTGCACTCTCTCACACCCCCCGGCACACACAGCTCTGCTCAGTGGGCTGTGTCAAGCCAGAGGGCACTGCAGAATATCCCGGAGTTGGGGTGGTTTGTTGGGAGGATGGAGTGATGTCTTTGTCCCACCCGGCTCTGGCTCTACTGATGTCATCGGGTCTTGAGATGCTTGGTGGCCTTTGTGTTGATTTTTTTCCGTGAGGGCAGGAGGGGTGTTTGTGTTGGTCTGGCGCCGGTGTGCCTCCACTCGGACGACATGGGATCGTGCACACCGAGTGCGGTTGGAGCCGGAGGCTGCCTGCCTGTGTGTGCTGCGTGAGCGGGTTTGTTGGGCACGTACGTGCGGATAGCTCTGGAGGGGTGCGGGGGCGCCAGGGGGGAGGGCAGCTTACTTTCCCTCACTCGGAGGGGGAGGAAGGCAAAAGGCGGGGGCGTTCCGTGGGGGAGAGAGGCCGGTGGAGTCTGCGGGTAGTTGAGATGAAGAGGGTGGAGGGGGAGAAAGCTGCGTGGTCCCCAGCGGGAAGCCTGCGTGGGGAGCCTTATGAGATCCCCACGGCCCCCGTGGGCGGGTGGTGTGCACGGATGGCTGTGGGTGGATGCAGACTGAAGGTGGGCGAAGACTGAGGGCTTTCCCTGTCTCTGGGAGCCTGGGCAGAGCACGGGAGGATGGCCCCCCGCTCAGCATGCTCTCCGCGTTATCAGCCACCTTGCGGCTCGGCCTCTTTGGAGGCTGCGGAGCTGCAGTCGTCCTTCGCCCCGCAGGACAGCAGCCCAGCCCGGCGCGCTCCTGGCTCGGCTGCCTTCACGACCAGACGCCATCTTCCCTCTGCTTTGGCTGAAGGTGTGCGTCTGTATTAGCAATTATACACGAGATTGGAAAAGATGTTGTCTCAAAGAGATTAAAAAAAAAAAAAATCCTCAGAGCAAGATGCCGCCGGTTGCCCTTCGTTTCCGACGTCCGCCTCCCTTCCCGGGGCTGACCTTGAGGACTTAGGGAGAGGGGGTTACGTCATTGCCTGAGAAAAGGGGAGAAGTGTGGAGCAGGATGCCTCAGGGGCAATGATTGTGCCAAGCGCAGAGAAAAGGATGCTCTTGGGATAACCCCGGCGCATTCTCCTTAGTGACCCTTGTGCGTGCATGGGAGACTTGCAGAAGTGGAAGGGGCCCTTCCGGAGCGAGCGTGAGGAATGCAGCGCTGGCCTGGGGCATCGGTCTGCTGTGTCAGGGCCTTGTCCCCCCAGGTGTGCTCCTGTGTGCAGGGGGCAGCTGAGCCGCGGCTCTGACCCTTAAAGCCAGCCCTGGCGGCTCTGCAGATGACCAAGTGCAGCACTGTGGCTGGGCCAGCCACAGGTGGCAGTACTGGGCTTGGCAGGGGGTTTGTAGGGGCCTACTCTTCACCCCTTCCTACAGGTTTCTGCTCTAATGATGCCTCCTCAGAGAGGCCTCTCCTGGCTGGCTTTCTGAAATAGCCCCTTTACCCCCATTCCGGGCCACTTTCCAGCCCATTACCCTGTCTTTAATTCTAATGGGCTGATGACTCCCTAATGCCATTTCTAGATGGAAGTGTTAAAGTGATCTTGTCTGTCTTCCCCTCTAGAATGCAAGCTGCAGGAGGGCAGGGCCTTTGTCTGTCTTGTTCATTGAAGTGTTCCCAGAGCCTGGGCACATAATAGATGCTCAGCAAATATTTGTTGCTCAGAGGAAAGAACCGTACGGTGTTAGGGGTCTCTTTTCTTCTCTAGCACCTCGACGCCTGTCTTTTGGGAAAGCTGAACTTTACCTTGGGCTGTCTTACCCCCTGCCTACAAGTTCAAGTTCTGCTGGAGGAACTGCGAAGTGTTAAACTTTCTGAGTCATATAGAAAGGTCTTCTCTATGCCTGGTCCCAGTGACTCTGCCTTCACGGTCCCTCTAATATTAATAATCATCACCACCATCATCACAGTAGTAGTCATAGTAGTTTTAAAGCTACCATTTCTGAGGTACTTCATTTATAGCAAGTTCTCTACAATGTTTTTTTTTTTTTTTCTCAGTGAACAACTCAATGTAATATACTATTGATACCTGTCCTTGACAGGGGAGGAGACCAAGATGTACATAAAGTAAGCTAGTAAAATGGCAGATCAAGGATTTGAACTCAGATCTATATTATTCCAATGCCCAAGTTCATGATCCTTACATTGTACTATTAGAGGTAAAGGGAGATTATCTTACTCAGTGCCTTTAAATACAGATGAGAAAACTAAGGCCTAGAAAGATTAAATGCTTTGTCCAAAGTGGTATGCCAATTTTGTTATAGAGACAAAGCTGGAATCCAGGTTTCCTGGCTGCCCAGGTAATGCTCTTTCCACACCGTCATATTGCCTATGAGATGTGCATCTTTTCTTATTGGGTATTGCGTTGGTGGCTGCTTGGGGTCCCTTTCAGTTCCCCTTCTTCCTCAGTCAGAGGGGAGGGCAGTATTGGTGAGGTTGGTGAGAGTAGTTTCCTCTAGTGAGGGCAGACTACTCCTGCAGAGCTGGAGGGAGACTTGAGGAAGACCGGTGGACTCCAAGGTCACTGTAGTCAGCGTGCTGGTCAAAGTTGTGTTCTGGATGTGTTGGAGGAGGAGATCCAAATGGAGTGCTCCAGGTTCTCAGTCCCTTGTAACCCTTCCCATCAAGGCCACTCTCAGATGTAGGAGGGGCCTATTCAGAGGTCCATGCAGCTGGTAACTGGGTCTGGATAACCTGGGAGTTTGTGTGCTTCTCGCTTATCCCGGTTCCTCAGAAAAGGGATACCTGGGCCCAGACACTAGCTTCAGTGTGTTCTGCTCTGCTCCAAAGGATGGCTGGAGAACCTAATGTCATGAAATGTGGATGAGGGGCTCCTATTAGCCATTCTGCCTTGGCCTTGAATCAGAGAGGGGTTAGAGGTCCTACTCAAGTTGTGTGTGTGTTTTGCATGGGTTAGTATTGTGGCGGGGGAAGTGGGGTCTGGAGTAAAATGGATCCCGAGAACCAGGGAAGTCTTACATTTTGCCAGAACCTTGAGACAGGGCATGTAGCCATTTCTGTGTGACCATGAAATGGAGTGCCCCGATGCCCTGGTTTGTAGAGACAGTCCCATTTAGGCTTTGTCCTGGTGTAATTATTAACTCTCAGAAGTGTCCTGGTTTGGATGATAAAATATATGGTCATCCTTCTTTGAGATGATGTCACCCATTTTCTGCTAATGGGATAGAGAGGGGACAGGGGCATGCCAGAGAGGGAAATCCAATTGTAGGGCAACAAGGTGGCTAAGAGTAGAGCCTTTCTTCAGAGACACTTTCACTTGTTCACTCTTTAAAGGATTAAGATTTGAATCTTCTGAATAGTTCTACTACCAACATCACTACTACTACTATCCTAACTACTCTTACTACAACTACCTCTACTAGCCAACATTTGAGTTCTGACTGTGTGCTGAATACTATGCTAAGCACTTGGCATACATTATCTCACTTAATCTTCCCACAACCCTAAGAGGTAGGTACTATTTATTATCTCTATATTACAAAAAAAAGAAACTAAGGCCTAAAGAGGTTAAGTAACATGTCAAGGTCACACATGTAGAAAGTGGCAAGGTTATGATTTGAACCCAGGGACCCTCTAAGCCTGGGAAACTTGCTGAGCGTCTAGCTCACTACCCAGATCTGGTGAAGATGTTTCTGCCAGTCAGAGGCACGCTAGGCTTAGGGACAGGAAGCTGCTGCCCAGGAGTGGCATTGCTGGTTACCTTTTTGATGGCACTTTGGAAACTTCCCCATGGTGTCTCAGATATGTTCTTCCTTGTCAGAGGAGCAGTTTGGTTGTTTGGGATGGTGGTGCGTTGGCAGAAGGCACACAACCTATAACCTGTCTATCTCTGCTTTGCTCTGTGACCCTGTTCCCTGATGGACCCACATTCCCCATGGCCCTTGCAAGGGCTTGGCCCTCAGTGGGAGATGCTGTTGAATGATCAGTCATCTAGCATCTGCTGTTAGCAGAGCATCATGTTCTGCCCTATTTCCTTTAGGTGGGTACTGTCCTCCCTCATTTGCCTGATGAAAAACCCAGGGGTGAGAGTGGGGTTTCATATCTAGGATAACACAGTGAAAAGTAGCAGACCCTGGGTTCAAGCCTGGGTCTGACTCCAGAATTCATGCTTTCTCTGAGACCTTGCACCTCTCTCTACCCTGAACCTTGGAAAAGAGTGGGTGGGAGTTGGAGCGCCTAAAATGGGTGTGAGAGGAGCAAATCATCCAGGGGGAGATCTTCAGGTCAGCTCTTGAGGTCTGAGAGGGCTCTCTGGAGATCCCCATCATGGTCAACCACCCCTGGCCTCTTCCCCTCTTTCAGCCAGGGCAAGAGAGCTGCTGACCCCCAGGCTGGATAAGGGATGGTCTGGTTTGGAGGAAAAGGGGAGATAGGACCATCCACAGCCCCACAGATAGAAGCAGAGGTGCCTCTTCTCCCATGGAACAGAGGACACCAAATTTCTCCTCCTTCCCTATGTGTCTATGTCAGAAGGTCAAGGGTGAGAAGGGATGGGTGGTCGTCTCTCTGCCTAGAGAAAATGAGGGAGGAAACAGAGGGAGGAAACCAGGATCCCCCAAGATTAGGACTCCAGGGAGGAAGGGGAACTTTTTCTTGATTGAGACTCAGGGAAGAGCAGAGTCTTTTAGTGGCTAAAGGGATGGTCTGTAGCCCCCAAGCTGAGCTGCATTAGCTTCATTGCAGCCCCATTGAAGACTGTGTTTATTTTTCCAATAATGTGTTAATTAAACATCGATTTCCGGGTGGAGGAAAGGGAATTGGATTGCCAGAGCTAAATGGAGTGAGGAGGATGGGGAACTGGTGAGAGGGGCCCCAAGCTGGAGTCAGCATTCTTCAGCACAGCCCAGGAGGGGCGGCATTTGAGAGGCGGGGATGCCATTTTCCCTGGCTCCAAATTTGGAATTGTCAACTCCTCATGGGCCTTCAGAATTCATCCTTTCTACTCCTTGGCTACCAGAGCAGGTGGAGATGGCTCTTTGCTGAACCTCAATTCAAGTGGGAGAAACACTTGTTACTCACTTTCCCCAGCACCTTTGACTTTTGAGTTACTCTGGGCTAGGCCTTGTGTTGGCAATCTACATAGGTTAGCTTACTGGTTCTTTGAATGAATGTGAGTTGGTATTTCATACCTCCACTTTGAAGATGAGGAAACTGAGGCTCTGGGAAGCTAAGTAGCAAGTTAGAAAAGGGCCCCCAGAGGAGTAGTAAGTAACTGAGGTTGGCAGAATAGCTCCTAAGGGTCCATGCCCCCCTCAAGGAAGGAAATAACAAAGCATCGAGTGAGCAACCGAAGGAACCATTTCACGTATTGTCATTGGCTGAGATTGATTAGCTTTGAATGTTCCAGTGACTGCGTTAAGTGTTTTGTATGTAAGTTGTGAGGACACAGTGAGCTAGTGTTAGGTAATGTTATTCCCATGTTACAGATGAGGAAAGTGGGGGTGGGCAGGTTAACTAACTTGCCTGAGGTAACAGAGTTGGTAAATGGAGGAGCTGGGATGCAACTTCAGTAAAGGGGACTTTGGGACATTACAGTTGTGTTCTGTTGTGTCGTGCACCCCAAAGACACCGACCCCTGCTCACACGTCACATAACTTCTAGGGCAGTGGTCGGCAAACTCACTAGTCAACAGAGCCAAATATCAACAGTACACCGGTTGAAATTTCTTTTGAGAGCCGACAACCGACTTCTGCGCCTGGGCCACAAAGTTTCAATCGCACTGTATGTGCACTCCTGCATGTGGTATTTTGTGGGAGTGCCACACTCAAGGGGCCTAAAAGCCACACGTGGCTCGTGAGCCGTGGTTTGCAGACCACTGTTCTAGGTGATAAAGATGTGGGGCTTTTTGAATGGACCCTCTGACAAGATCCTGTGCCCCAGAAATCCAGGGTCTTGTGATGTCAACCTCAGTGTTTTTTCTTTCTCAGGCGGACCTTCTGATGGGGTGGAGACTTTTCTGAGAGCTGGTGTGTTTGTGTCTGCACTGGTGAGGTGGGAGCTGGGCAGGGAGTGTAAGTGAGAGAAGTCCTTCTCAAACTTTGCTGTACACTAGCATCACTGTATCGAAATCCCAAACCTATGCTGCATCTCATATCAACTGAGTCAGAATCTTTAGGGGGGAAGATCCGGCATCAGTATAGTTTAATTAAATGTTCCCATGTGATTCCAAAAGGCTTGCCAACCAGTGTTACAGAACAGCCTCGCTGCAAAGAGGTGTCTGCAGGCTGGACCAGCTTTCGCTTTCAGGGTTAGGTTAGAAGTGCAGAGGTAATTGGTTACACACACCCAGCCTCCAGGGGACAATGCTTACATCGATCCATCTTCTTGTCATTCGAATGACACTTTTCAGGCTTTGGCATGCACCAAAATGTCTGGGGAGTTTTAATAAAATGCATATCCTCAGGCCCCACCACAGATAAGGTTTAGGAGTTCTGGAGCAGAATCTGCTTTGAAAGCAAGTGCGTTCTGTGGCTGGGTGAGGTGGTGACATCCAGGGCCAGCCCCAGAGCCCCCTGTGTTCCACGCACACACATGTGTAGCCTTCTCTCTTTGGAGGAGGAAAGGGTGAGAATAGAGGCTGCTGTGGTCACCCGCTGCTCTGTGAGGTGTGACCTCCTTTGCCAAGGATTGACTGTCCACTGTGGACACTGGACAGCCTGTCTTCCTGGCCCGGGTCCCTGCTGCCCACCTCAGAACCGTGTTGAGTGCCCTGTGTGCGGCAGCCCTGAGGGAGGGGAGGATAAGCCTAACCTGGAATTTCAGCTCTCTTTTCAGGTTTTAAAAAAATCAGAGTAAGTCTCTGCACAACTTGAGTGTTCGGAAGTCTGTCGGCAGCATGCATCCTGAGGCTTCCCCAGGGATCCGTGAAACAACTTCTTGGGGGCTCATTTTAAGCTTTTCTTCTAAAACTGTCAAAAAATTGAGAGTAGTGAGAGGCTTTTGGAGCTAGAAGGGACCTTGGTGATCATCCATGCCAATGCTAATATTTTATTCATTTACTAGTATTCATGCACTTATTCACCCAACAGATATTTATTAAATACTCTATCCAGGCACAGTACCAGGAATGCAGCCACAATCAGGGGAGACATGTGGTTTATCCCTCATGGACTTTATGCTTGGTGGAAGGGCAAATACTAAACAAAACAAAGAAATTTTTAATTAGAAATCATGATGAGTGCTCTGAAGGAAAGGTCCTGGGGGCTCTGGGAATGATGGGGACCTCATTTGAGAGGATAAAGTCAGGGTCAAAATAACAGCTAGACCTGATCAAGGGCTCACTCTCTGTGGGCCCTAAGGTGAGGGCCTCATGTGTGTCACCTCACTGAATCCTCACAATGAGTCTTGGAGGGAGGTGCTGTTGTTATTGTTGCCTTGTTACAGACGAGGAAACTGAGGCAGAGAGGCGCCCTGCTGGGACTAAAACTGAGGTCTGTCTGACCCTCTAACATCCCACCTCCAAGTGGGAAAGTGGCTCAGGAGAACGAGTATTCGTTCTGAGAGTTGAAGGAAGAGCTGAGGGTGAGGAAAATCAGAGAAGTTAAGAAAATGCTGATAATCCTGGCCACATATAGAACTCTCATATGATGAGCAAAATGCTTTTCCAAAATCATCTCCCTGAATCCCCACAACTAGGGAAAGTGAGAATTCGTATCCCCTTTTGCAGGTGAGGAAAGTGAGGCTTGAGAGGTTAAGTTCACAGATGGTGGGCCTCTCTGAATTCTGCCTTGTCTGGGCCGCTTGGACTTCACCTGTGTGGCAGTGCTGGGAGTTCCCCTAGAGCCCACAGGCCTGCTTGTTCTGGACCAGAGAGAACCCAGGGGAAAGAGGAAACAGAGGGCCTCTTTGGGGCATGGCTGCTCCTCTGTGCTGTGCTTAATTACAAATTGTTTCTTCCCTGTTCTTCCCTCTGTAAGAGCTACCGGGTCAGCCATGTTTCTTCCCTCTGTAAGAGCTACTGGGTCAGCCTCCTTCTAGTCTGTTGGCCCAGGAGCCCATAGCAAATGTTTGCCCTCTGTCCCCTTCTTTTCTCCCACCTGTTGCTAATTAGTGAGAAGCTTATCACCTGCAGTTACATCCCTCCTCCTCTGTCTTGTGTCTTCCTGATCACCCTCTGGGTGGGTTCACCTGAGCTCACCTCTGCTCCCAGGTTGTGTGGGCCCCTGGCCCACCTTGAGCTGTTCTGCTCTGAATAGATGGGAGGCAAGCTGGGAAGAAGGACAAGAACTCAGGCCATGGACTTGGCCTAGAGCTATAAGAAGAGGCAGGAAGATGTGGGAAGAGAACGGAAATATGTTAATGGGGCTCTGATCAAATATTAAATTCCTGAAAAGTTTGCCAAGATATGGGAATTCATTTTTTTCCAGCTTCCTGCCCTACCCTGTAGGCGAGGGCATACACACATATAAACAGGGACTCCATGAGATGGAAGCTTGTCCATGCCCTCCCTGGATTCTCTTCCAGGATTGATGGGGTGATTCTGGCAAGGTGGATGCCAGAAGTGGATAGGCTAGCTTCCTGTCTGCTTTTCTCCAGGTCTTGGAGGAATGGGGGCTGCCTCCATACTGGGCTGTGCCTCTGGTGAGATGAACACTTGAAGGCGATCACTTGAATCCCCAGAAAAGGGAAGGCAGGGAAGCATTCTCTGAGAAGGGGTAGGTGTGTGGGTGGTAAAAAGTTCAACTTCTGTGTAGGTTGTGGATTTTGGATGACAGTCACTCTTTCTTTTTTTGTATCTGTGTAGTTATTCTTTTTACACCAGTTAACTTCTTATAAAAGTAACTTAATGATTTAATTACAAAATAACATATGCTGCAGAACATGTAGGAAATACCTAAAACAAAAAAGTCACCTGTAAGTCCCCCCTCTAGAAATTACTAATGGGGAAATTTGGTTGCTGTCTTTCCAGCTTAATTTTCTAAGCATCCACAATCCAGGGCATGCTATTTTGTTTGGAAAAAAGTCCATTCACTAATTTAGCAAATACTAATTGAGCACCCACTCTGTGCCAGGCATGCAAATCGTGTTTTGGAAGCTGTCACACTAGCTTGAATTTTCACCTAAAGATGCATCATGAGCACTTTTCCACAACAGCTACTCATGGCGTTGAGCTTCCAGATTTAGATTTTGGGTGTAATGAGGCAGCTGGCAAATTTTGCCATCCTAGGTTTTATGTTTTAAGAAGAAAGGGAGGATTGCCAAGCCTCTCTCTCCTTGGCACCTAAGGCAGGCACCATGTTAGCCTTCTTGGGAGAAAATATGTCCCTTTACCTAGGAAATAAGGATGAGACAGAGATTACAGGGTGGGAAAAATTCTCTCTCTCTCTCTCTCTCTCTCTCTCTCTCTCTCTCTCTCTCTCTCTCTTTTAGTGTTGGAGTCTGGGATTTCTCCAAATGAGGGGTTGGGAAGGCAGAAAATCAATTTTCTTATATAGAATCCTAGCATCTTAGAGAGTGGGTGGAGTGTTAAAGCATGGCTAGTTTACCTTCTTCAATGTAGATATGAGGGCCAGGAGAAGTGAAATGACTTGCCCAAGGACATACAAGTGGTTAATGGCACAGCTGGGATTGGATCCTGAGGAGCTGAGCTAGGGAGAGTTTCACAATGGTTGGGGGTGGATTTGATAGAAGTGGTTCAGAGAGAGCCTTTGTGGGCATGTGAAGGGGTTCCAATGACTTGCTGGAGTTTGAATACTGTGTTTAAAGGACGTTTGCAATGCAGTTTTGTTTTGCTGATTCCCTACTGATCTCCTACCCCTTCCTTGCCCATAGTGTTCCCCAGGCCATCATCTCTCAAAATGCACATTTGTGGTCCACAGAGGTTTGGGAGATGATAGAGGAAAATTATCCCTGAGGTAGCAGTGATAATGGATCTCTAAGTCACAGAAGGACTGCTTCGTGTACACACTGTGTCTGAGCTATTCACATGCTGTCCAGGTCCCCAGGATGGCCCCTGAGGCAGGTAGAGGTCTTCACTTTATATATGAGATACATAGAATCTCAGAAAGGTTAAGTAATTTGCTTAAGGCTTCTCAGCAAGTAAGTGAGATGTAAGCCTGCAGTGCTCTGGGTATTAAGATGTGGTGAGAAAAGCATGAGCTTTGGGGTCACGTATGCAGATGTACACAGACTTCAGATAACTCCCTCCTTGTTATTTATCAGCTGAGTAGATACTTTACATCCCGAACCTAAGTGTCTCTATCTATAAATCAGAAGGGATGACATAATTTTTTGTAGTTGAGGAAAAGTCAGTATCAAGTGAATTGTCTGAGGCCATCTAATTAGTAGTTGATCCAGCCGTGATTGAAAACCAAGTGGTCTGACACCAGATCCACATTCTATTCCACTTTTCACACCACTTTGTGGTTCTGCCTGGTATATGGGAGTCACGGACATGGTGGTAATTCTGGTGATAATTTTTATTTTGTACTCATCTGATTCTGCTAATAGAAAGCTTCTGCTTCAGGTGGTGGATTGAACAGGCAAGGAGATTTTATTTTCACCTTTCTCCTTTCCTCCTAATACCTCTACCAGGGTTTTCTTGGGAGGAGTCGAAGAAATAAAACCAGGATAAATGGAAGGGTGAGCTGTTAGGATATCAGGTTTTGGGGTAGGCCAAGTAAGGAGGTAAAATGTCATCAGAAGGCTGAGTAAAGCATGTTAGAATCTTTTACATGAGCCAAGGAAGAAGGGAAGCCTCTAGGTGGAATTGGAGAACTTGGCCTCACTGTGTGCTGTTGGACTTTTCTAAAGTGAGTATTTAGAACACTATCCCATAGAGAGCACCATGTGCCATATGACTGTGCTACTGGCACCCCTGTGGGGTTGATATGGTCACCCTCATTTTAGAAATGGAGGAACAGGATGGAGGGATTAAATTGCTCATGGTTCTCCAGCCACTGAGCATCAGAACCAAGATTCAAAATGGAATTGCAGGATCCAAGGCCCACTGTAAAATACCTGTGTTTAGGAACACTCACCTTCCCACATAGTTCATAGTCTCAAAGATTCTATCTAACTTCCATCCTCTGACAGTTGATCAAACTAAGCCATAAAAGTCAAATGATTTGACCAAGTTCCCACAGTGGGGAGAGCCATCTGAGGTCAATGTCATGGCATCTCCAAGCTCATGGTTACCTCTCAAGAGCAGACACCTGGAATGCCTGTCCTGGCAGGGGAATAATAATAACTGAATGGGAAATAGAGCTACAGTACTGCAGGCTAGTGTTTAGAGCCTGATGTCAGATCCCTTGGAGGATTAGGTGTCAAGGGGGAATCAGGAAACCAAAACAGAAGCCCATGCATAAGAGCTAGACATCAGTCTGGGACCTGGATGCCACAGATGTTCAGGTGACAAGAATTGCAGACCTCATAGGTAGGTAGGTGGACTCAGCTTATTGAACATAGAAGGCAAAGGCTGTCATGTTCATTGAGTTATTGGGCATGTGGTTATTATAATATGGATTTTTTAAAGGCCTGAGACATGTGCTGTAGAATTATACAGATCCAGCTGTGAATGCGAGTGATTCTGTTGTGTGTGTTCAAACTTGGCGCAAATCACTTCCTGCCTCAGAATCTGAGATTTGTCATTTTAAAAACAGGAACAAAGTCACAGCCATTCCACAGAGTGATTCAGAATATTAGATGAGGAATTTCCCAGTTTAGTGCTTTCAGACTGCCCAGTTTAGTGCTTTCAGAACTGTATGTCCAGACTAGAGCTCTCACTTGAACTTAAATTATAGAACCACTTGCTTAATTATCATCTCTACCTGCTTGTTTTATACTAATTTGATCAAATCTTACATGCTTTAGCATCTTTTACTTCCTTCCATGCCCTTCTCTGCCTAGTCTTCTTGTTTTAGAAGCAGCAACTCCATCTTCCTAGTTACACCTAGCACACTTAGAATTGCATGGACTCCTTTTGTCTCTCATGCCCCATGTTTAATCTGTCAGCAAAGCCTGTAGGATGTCCCTTGACAGATGGACCAAGAACATGACTATGCTCTTTACTCTGATCATACAAACCATTGCTACCACCTCTCTCGTGGATTATTGTACTGTCTTCCTTACTGGACTCTTGCTTCCACTCTTGACTCCTTACGTTTTTTTGTTCTTCTCCCAGCAGAATGGAATGATCCTTAAGATGAAAGTCAAGATATGTAACTCTCTCAGAATTCTACAGTGGCTTCTCATGCCACTCAAAGTGAGCCCCTATATCCTCAGTATGACCTAGGAAGCTCAACACCTTCCATCACCCTCTCCTTCAACTCTCCTCACTTGGGCTATTCCAGTTGCTAAGCCCAGTCCAGCCTCCAAGCCTTTGTCCTGGCTGTTTCCCTCCCCAGGTCTCTGCACAAATGAATCCCATTGGGCAAACATAACCCAAGCACCTTCCCAGAATAGCATTTTCCTCCCCAGCACTCTTATCCCCCTCCTTACTTAATTTTCATAGCACCTAACACCACCTGACACAATACATAAGTGTTTATGTTGCTTATTGTCTTTCTGTCTGAATAGGATCTTGTCACCCTGAGGGATGGCTTGGACTTTGTTTTGTGTACACATGGAACCTTGCACGGGGTGAGCACTCAGTGAAAACCTGCTTCATAGATAGTGCTTTTCCTTCCACAATCAGGCACCTTGTGACATGGAGCCACTTCTTGCCTAGACTTTGAGGGTCCAATGAGAATGTTTCATTACCCTTAGTTCTCTATCATGAACTATCTTCTAGAAACAAGGCCTGAGAAGTTTTTGGAATAGCTTTATATTTTCTTTTATTTTAGCAAGGAATATATGTGCCATATATACTGAAAAATATAACAGACACAGCAAAAACAATCCAGAAAACAGAGAAATGCATGAAGGAGAAAATGAAGCTCACTTGGAATCTCACCTTCCAGAGAGAACCACTGTTACCACCTAGATGCCTACCCTTCAGGCTTTCCTTGGGGAGAAGAGTGAATTTGGAGGGGCATTCTACAAAAGTAAGGAAACTGATGGCAAAGAGATAATAACAACCAGCAGTGTTATCTGGTAGAAAGAGCTTGAGTAGGAATTGGAAGAATTTGTTCTCCATCAGTGACTCACTTTTATATCCAATAGTCTCCTCTTATCCTTGGAGGATATGTTCTAAGGCCCTCAGTGGATGCCTGAAACTGCAGATACTACCAAACCCTTTTTATACTATGCTTTTTCCTACACACACACACACACACACACACACACACACACACACACACACGTTCATACATATATGCCCAAGTGACCATCGCAACCAAACGGGTGATTGAACAGGCTGTGTAGAGTGACCAGGCCAGCAGGAGGGTCAGTGAGGGGCAACCAAACAACTGAGCAGTGGGCTGCATGAAGCGACCAGGCCAGCAGGGGTGTTAGTGACTGGAGACCAAACGACCAAGCAACATACTGTGTGGGGTGACCAGGCCAGCAGGTGGGTTAGTGAGGGGTGACCAAAAGACCTACCAGCAGGCTGCATGGGGCAACCTGGCTGGTAGGGGGGTTAGTGAGGGCCGGCCAAACGACCGAGCAGCAAGCTGCATGGTGTGACCTGGCCAGATGGGGAGTTAGTGAGTGGCGACCAAATGACCGAGCAGCAGGCTGTGTGGGGTGACCAGGCTGACAGAGGAGTCAGTGAGGGGTTGACCAGATCAGTGGGGAGGGGCAGTTGGGGGTGACCAGGCCAGCAAGAGAGGGCAGTTAGGGGTGATTAAGCAGGCAGACAGGTGAGCAGTTAGAAGCCATTGGTCCCGGATTGTGAGAGGGATATCTGACTGATGGTTTAGGCCCCCGAGGGGTCCTGGATTGGATAGGGTGCTGGCTGAGCTGAGGCCCCCCCATGCATGAATTTCATGCACTAGGCCTCTAATATGTATGATAAAGTTTAATTAATAAATTAGGTACAGTAAGAGATTAACAACTAATTTATAATTAATCATCAAATAGAACAAAATACTAGAGGCTTGATGCACAGATTTGTGCACTGGGGATGGGTGGATGGGAGTCCCTCAGCCTGGCCTGCCACTTCTCACAACCTGGGACCCTTCAGGGGATACCTGACTGCTGGTTTAGGCCCACTGTGCCTGGTGCTGCCACTCTATAGCCCTGCTGTGGAGTTGGGAGTGACTCCTGCCACCACAGCTGGGCTTGCCAGCCATGAGCCCAGTTTCTGGCTGAGTGGCGCTCCTCTTGTGGGAGTGAACTGATTGAGTATCTGCCCCCTGGTGGTCAGTGTGTGTCATAGAGACTAGTCGACAGGTTGACCGGTCCTTCCAGTTGTTCGGTCGTAATGGTTACTTCGGCATATATATATATATATATATATATATATATATATATATATATATAGTAGTAAGACATATGTGAATGTAATCTTGCTCTTTTTCTCTCATCACCAAGAAGTCTCCTAAGTGATTAATGGACAGGTTGTGTATATAGTGTTGATACGCTAGACAAAGAGATGATTCACAGCCAGAACATGAGATTTCATTGTGCTACTCACAAAGGTGAGCAATTTAAAAATGTATGAATTGTTTATTTCTGGAATTTTCCATTTAATATTTCCAGACACGCAGTTCTGTGGGTACCTGAAATGCAGAAAGCAACTGCGAGTAAGAGAGTTATCTGTAAGGAGCTTTCCATGTAGTAGTTCACTCATTGGCTTCCCATGCAGTCTGTACAGCAGACCTTGTGACTTACCTTGTACAGACCAGAGCCTGGAGGCTTGGTGGGGTCATGCGACTCCCATAGGTCTACCCCCTTTGGAAGGTACAGACCTGGACCAAGTCTGTCTGACTCCAGAACTTAATCAGCTAACCATGATGCAATATGCCCCCAGAGCAGTCAGAATGGGGTGGCAAGTGGGCCAACATGGAAGTGCATTTGAGGAAACTGAGGAGACAGTCTGGGACTTCCCAGGAGAGGACCATATGGGGATCCCCCAGCCCGCAAAGTTGCTCTTCTCTGTGGCCAAATGGGCTGTGAGAACCTGGTTGTGTGTCTTGGGCTGAGAGGTTGGCTTCTACACACGTCCAGTGATGGTGTAATGGGAATAGAGGTTTGGAGGTAGTGCCACTAGTGTGAAATAATGAAGAAAATTTTCAGATGTGATTGTGGACAGCTACACACACCACCTCCAGCTCACTTGTAGCAAGTGATTCCCAGTACATGGATGCAGAGTTCTAGAAACTGGGGTGAGCAGGGATATCAGATCATCTCTTCTTCTCTTCAAGCTGTGTGCAAACGCTGAGAATTTGGCCCTGGGGATGGGGGCAGATAGGGTGGGAGGGTTGTCCTTTGCATTCATGAAGAGAAGACCATTCCAGCCAGGCCAGTGGACTGAGATGCAGAGTCTTAATGTTCCTGTGGGCAGTGCCAAGTGGTCTCAGAGAGGAATCTGAATTACAGCTCTGCTTTCTTCTGCTGCCCCAAGTATGGTGTGTGTTGTGTGTGTGTGTGTGTGTGTCTCTCTGTGTGTGTGTGTGTTGTTTGGATATTGTTACACTGCTTAAGGGCAGGAGATGGCTCCTGGGAATTAATGCTGTTCAAATGTTAAACTGATACTTACACTTTGATTTTATCTACACAGTGAGGAGATGCCTGTGGTTTCATTGTCACTCCTGAGTCTTGAGACCTGAATGGGAAGGAGGGTGAGGGGAATTCTTAACTTGGTGTGGTGATGCAGGGTTTGAATGTGCTTATTTATTCTTTGGATGGGCAGGAAATATTGAACTCATTATTGCCCTACAAAAACAGCCTATCTTTTAGTTCTGTTTCTCAGGGAGAAAGAAGTCCTCTTGGACTCCATTCACTCAACAAATCTTTATTGAGTACCTGCTGAGTCCAGACACTGTGCTAGGTACCAGAGATGGAGTGCGGGCAGTGGTATGGGTGACAGCTGGCAGAGTTGTGACATATTTTGGTGGTACCATTGGCTGGTATTGATGATGAATTGGATATAGGATGAGACAGAGATCTGTGTGGAGGATGACTCCCAGGGTGTTGATGTGAGTAGCCATCAGGAGCTTGGCACCAGATCTCCTCTCCCAGGGAGGGTGGCGTGGCTCCAGATCACTGGGGTAGATTTCACATATTTCAGCAAGGGGAAGGGTAGGAGAGGCCTCAGGAGCTGTCAACCAATGAGCCTGAACATATACATTTTTCTCTTCCTTCCAAGGAGATGCCAGTCAGCAGTACTTCCTGATTTCTCCTCAATCTGCCCAATGCCTCCTCCCTTCCTCTCCCACCACGTCTCTATGGAATAAGAATGTGGGAAGGAGAAATTAATTTACAAAACATTTACCAAGCTGAGGAAAACTTCAAGTTTCAGGTCCAGGTTGAATTCTGATAATGTGGATATAATTGTTACAGATGACTCCAGGTGATTATCTTTCGAACAGCTATGGAATTACAAAATATTAGTGCTACAATGAAACTTTAGAGCTTTTTTAAATTAACCACCCATTCTATGGATACATAAACTGAGGCTCCAGGAGATGAAGGATTTCATAAGGTCACATAGCAGGCTGGTCTGGCTGGACATTAGGACTCAATATAGTTTAAGTAATTTTAAAGTTGAGGAGGGGAGGCTGAAAAGGCACTAAGTAAAGGATCCCAAAGAGTCAGGGCAGCTAGTTAGGAAGTGAAGGCTTGCCTACGAATCTGTTGTAAACAGTACTGGCTCTCTCTTTCATTAAGAAACTTGAGTATCAAGTGGAAGTGGGACTGAAGGGGTCAAGGTTGCTGCAGCCAAACTGACTAGAAGATGGAGTTCAAGGTTACCTGTCAACCCATGCCCTTAGAAAGCCCTCTCCCCAGACACTGAGGGCATTGATGTGTGGTGGCTTGAGGGCCATCCTCTTTGTGTCTTTCCTGCCTCACCCAACCTCTTCTGCTAGACTTGGTATTCTAGTACCTGTTTTCTGAAGCTGGTCATCAGGCAAATTATCCCCATCTGTCTCTAGAATTTTACCTATAGAAATAGAGAGGAGACTCTGCCTGTATTCCAGTCCAGTAGATATGATGCAAGCTGAGTTTGGGTCACAGGCATGGCATTCAACCCACATCAGTCTGTTCCTTCCACATGATAATGGTTTTCTGAGAGTAATGGGTTGAGTGCAGTGGTGAGAACCACAGATTAATTCCATTGTGGCCTTGCTTTAGAATTTTATAGGCAATGTGGTATCACATAGAGAATTGCAAAAATTTTTTTTTTGACTTTTAAAGTGAAGGTTCACATCTGGCAGGGGTCACATCTGGTATTTCTTGTGTCTTGTCTAGCCGAGTTGGGAGAGGGTCAGGGCTGTGAATTCTGGCTGCCATCTAGAGTTTAAGCCCAGCCCATTGGGAAAGAGCCATTTGGTGAGATAAAGCCCTAACAGCCACTTTGACCTCTTGACCTCTGGTGTGTTACCTCTCAGCTTTGGAGCAGCTGAGGCTTAATGGCTTAGAATGTAAGATGCCTTGAATGTATGGGCACGTTGGGGTCATTGCTACCTTTTCTTACTGGTGGTCAGGCTGCTTGACCTGGAATAGTATGGCAGCATCTGAAAGAAGATGGGAAGACAGACTAATCTATCATGTTGGCCTGGGACCTTGGGTAGAGTAAGAGAGCCACCCAAGTTGGGTGAACTAAAGGAAGGATAGTAGAGATGTCCCAGAATGAGCAGAGGGGCTCCAGAAATAAATGGCTAAGTGGAGGGGACAGCACTTGCCGAATAGGCTAGGATCCTCCATAATCCTAGGGTAATTATCTTGGTCCCCATCCTGGTCAATATCAGACTGGGCCTGTATTTTAGACTTGAGTCCTCTCAGGGGTCCAGCCTGCAATCTACACAGTTGGCGCTGACCCCTTGGCACTGGATGGAGTGTCATTTGTCTTTGTGTCTGATCTGCAACGTGTGCAGATGCAGAAGTAGCTCAATTGATGACCTGTCTTCCGGAGCACCCAGGGGATCCTGGGAGGTTCAGTTGCTCAGACATTTTGGAGGTGTTAAGCGCTTGGTAGAGATCTGTGTGTGGAGGTTAATTATGACTCCCCCTCCCCATTCTTTTTTTCTTCTGTCTGTTAACTTTGGCCCAATTTAAGCAAGTTAAAAAATCCCAAGCTGAGATAATGTTTAAGGACTATAGTGCTTAAAAATTAGTTCCCAGGAAAAGCAAGGAAAATTAACACAAAGGGGCTAGTATGTACCAGGCACTGTGCTAGACACTTTTACTTGCATTATTCATTTGTTTCTTCAAGTGATCCTGGAGGATGTTGGTTCACTCATTCCTTCCTGCCTTCCTTCATTCAGTGTTTGTTGAGCCCTAACATATGCAAGGCAGCATTCTAGGCTCTGGGGATAAGCTGAGTATAGGGCAGACCAGGTTTTCTGCTTTCATACAGCTGAGAGTCTAATGAGAAAGGTGCTAGACAATAAACACATAAACATTAGACAATTTCAGACAGAAGTGACTGCCAGGAAGGAAATAAAATAAACATAGGGCAGGTGGGTGACTTTGGAGAGGTTCAGGGAAAGCCATCAGAGGAGATGAGCTAAGATAAGATCTGAATGATGTGAAAGCCACAGAAAAGCTGGGGCGCGGGATGCACTGTTGGGAACAGTAAATGCAGGTAGCCTGAGTGGGAGTGACTTAGGCCAGAGTGAGAAGAGTTGGTTTTGTTTCCTCCACTTTCCACATGAGGAAACGGAACCTTCCAACCCACCTTGCCTATTATTACTCCACTAACCAGAGTAGATCTTCTCAGTCCAACCCTATGGTCTTTCCATTAGAACCTTCTACTACCAATAAACTGCTAGCTGTACTCATTTGTAACAAAGTCCTTTGGATGCATCATGGAATTCCATTCATGAAAACTATTATTAGTCCTATTTTACAGATGAGGAAACTGAACTCAAATCTCATCAAGTCTCTTATCCAAGTCACACAGCTGAAAATCAGAGAAGGTGGGATTGGAACTTGGGTCTGTGTGACTGGCTGTCCTGTTCAGTTACCACACAATGGGAAGGTGGACTCCATGCCTGGGGGCCAGGGGAAACTTCCCCCACTTTTAGAGATGATACAAATACATGCCAAGGAATTGGATGATTTTCCTGTGTCACCCAGCCAGAAAGTGTAAGATGGGGACTGACACTCAGGTCTTCCACCTCGTGGGCAGGCTCCTTTTGCTTTAAACACTGCCCTTATCCATGCCTGATGGCCATGAAGGACTGCTTGGCAGTGTCATGGTTGCTCATGAGCATACTTGCCACTGTTTGGCATGGAGGACACATTCTCAGACTTAGGTGTAGGCTCCTTAAAAGGTAAATAATCTGAAAATAGATGCTGAGCACCTAATATGGGTTAGGAATGATGCTAAGCACCATGAAAGCATAACATGAGGTGAGCTGTTTGGCTCATCATGGTGATGGGAAATGTTCACCCACAGGAGCCAGAAATGCTTGACCCCACCTTGCTTCTTGTGCTGAGGAGAAAAGTCCAATTAGATACCGTCCTTGCCCTAAAGATCTCACAACCCAGGTGAGAAGAAAGATAATCAATATAATCATAATATGTTGTCATAAGACTGATTTATTCCTTTATTAAATCACTATCTGTTGAGTTTCAGTGCAGGCCAGATACTGTGGTAGGTGCAGGGGTACAGTGAATGGTAAAGGCCCAACAAATCCTGTTCATGAAGCTTACAATCGGGGGCTGGGAGAGGTACTGAAGTACTGAAAATCTGAGTACTGACTGGAATAAAACTATGAAGTAGATGTGTAGGGAGGTCTGTCTTATTTGAGTGCATTGGAGGAGGCTTCTCTTTGGAAGAAATGCTATGAACAGATGGATGAATTGGAAGTCTCCAAGGAAGGCAGCCATAGGTTACTGAAGGAGCACCAAGGAGGTCACCTATCCAACTTGGGGGTATAGGTCAGGCCTTCTCCAGGTGGTGACACAGCCTTGGTTTTAAAGGAGCCTGCCAGGCAAGTGGGAGGCTAAGATTCAGGACTGGAGGGTATGTCATAGGCAGTGGGAGCGGCGTGTCACACACACATATTTTGGCACCACTCTGCGTAATCGCTTGAGGAGACCTTTCTGCCCCACCTACCGGAAACTGCAGAAGTGTAGCAGTTTGCTTATGTCTTGAATGTCTGTTCTCCAGCTCTTTCCTTTGAACTCTGCCCACAGCTTCATGAATACCATAGCCAGCATATAAATGATCCAGCAGACCTCGGCCCTTGCCAGTCGGCCTATTTGCCCAGTGCATGCATGCATAATCGATATAGGAGGCTGCCCCTGCCTTTAGCTGGGTGCTGGGGAAGACCCTCTGCTTTCATGAAACTCAATCCTATGCTGGCTTTTCTTCTCCCTGTTCCCCTCTTTTTCACTTCTTCTGGCTTCCACCCAACTCTGTAAGGCTGCATAGCAGGATTTTGCAGGTTGGCCTGTGACTGCCCCAAGCCCTCATGTCCAATAGCCAGGGAGGTGCTGGATTGTGCCTTAGATCAACCTGGAGAACTCCTAAAACATAGGCAGGCTGGGTCTTTCTCTTGCTTTTTTTTTCTTTCTTGCTGTTTTGGGCACTGCTGGGGGCTTCTGGCCATTTCTAAAGAGTCCAAGGCTTGGGAGACAGGCTGGAAAGAGAGAGTATGAGCATCTTTGTTTCTTTCCTGGTGGAGCTTTACTGGGTCGTATTTACAGTCTTGCCTCCCCCTCATTGGGTGAGAGGAGCTGGGTTGGCCCTTACATGCCGGCCTTGCCTGAGGACCCATGACCCAGCATTCTCTCTTTGAGACATCACTGGGGTTATTTTCTTTCCATTCCATCCTCCTTTCCTGCTCAGGTCAGGGAGGGCAGGGGATAGCTACTAAATCACCTTCAATCTGTAGCAGATGTGGTTGCCTCATCTGATATCTTTTCCCCTCCATCCTTTCTTATTGTCCATTCTGAAACATCGCTTGAGCACTGCCCCTGTATTAAAAACAACAACTATGAACCTCATAGCTCCTCTAACCCAGAAGAAGGGGCATTTGGAAATGCTTTCAGGTGAGGAATGAATAGGACTGAGATGGAATCTGTGCCCACCTTTGGAAGCTCCGTAACAAGGCTCTGCTCGTCACATTTGTCCTTGGGCTGCTGGGATGCTGGTCACAAAGCTAAGGTCTTTGCACAGCTCTGGGCAGGGAAGTGCTCTGCTGGCCTGGGTTCTGCCTGGCTCGTGAGTGTGCTTTTCTTTTGTTCCCCTCCTTGCTCAGCCACGCCCTCTTCTCAGCTGCCCTTCTGGTCACCTTGCTGATTGATGGGACAGTAGCCCTGCTTTGTATATTGTGATCTGGCTTGTCTCAGGTGTGAGGGCTCACACCCACCCAGCCATGTTCTGTCCTGAAGTTGAGAGCTTAATAAAGATGAGTCAGCTGATGGTCCCGTTCCCTCAGGAGCTTGAATTGGGAAACTGAGTTGGACCTGAGCTCGAAGATCATGATTTAACTGAGGTTAAGAGATGATGACCAACAGACAGGGGAGAATGGAGCATGAACCAAAAGCAAAGCAGCCATGACATGAAAGGAAAAAAAAAGAGGAAAGAAGGTATAAAGATTTTTTTTGCTGATGGCTTTGTGGTCCTACCCTCTTCTCCCAACAAGCCCTTATCTTAACTACAGTTGGATGGGGTCTTTGTTTCCTGCAAATCTAAGGTATATTAAATAGTCAACATTTTCACTTCAGTCTTGAAGTGAGGGCAGCAGAACAGAATGCTCTCAGATGGATAGCGGGGAGCAGGTTTTAGAACTGTGTTTCATTTCAGATCACCCCAGTCAAACTTTGGATGTTGGCTCATTTCCTGTAGTTGGGGAAAATTCCTGGACTATTCCTTAGCTTGGTTTCCCGCTGGCAGACCCCTGTTGGGGCTAGGAGGTGGGTGTATCTGGGTCATGCAAACAGAGGGAAAGAAACCTCTGGCTGATCCTGGGCTTCGGGAAAGGACTCCTGGTTCCAAGAAAAGTTCTAGTGGTGCCAGAAGTGGGCAAAGCATTGAGATCACCAGGAGCATGTTGTCAGAGCCTGCATTATAGCTTAACATGGACTTTAGTGAGCCTGGCCGGTGTGGCTCAGTGGTTGAGCATCCACCCATGAACTAAGAGGTCAGTGTTTCACTTCCTAGTCAGGGCACTGCCCGGGTTGTAGGCTTGATCCCCAGTGAGGGGTGTGCAGGAGGCAGCCAATGAATGATTCTCATCATTGATATTTCTCTGTTAATTATGTTTCTTTCTCTCCCTCCCTCTGCCTTCCTCTCTCTGAAATAAATAAAAGCTCAGGCAAACATATATTTTAAAAAATGAACTTTAGCGAGAAGCCAAGATGCTAGATCCTGGACGGAGTTACTGGTGGTTGGGTGCAGAGTGAGTAGGTACCTGGGAAGCTCACAGAAGCATCTGGCCAGTTTGTCCACCGGGGTCTTTGTTGAACTTGCGGCCCATTCCCCAAGGCCTTTGAAATGTGGCAGTTTGAGCAGGCATAGGGCCACCTGGGTTTCCTTGATCATAACAATTGTAAGAGTAACATACAGCTATTGTGCCAGTTGCTCTGCTAATCCTTTCACAGGAATCTCTTTTCTTTATTGTTATGAACAGAGCTCGAGGCAGGTATAATTATTTCTCCATATTATAGATGAGGAGACTGGAATGTAGATAATGACATAAGTGACTACCCATAGGCCAAATGGCTAGCCTGAGGTGAGCAGACCATGATCCCCGCCTGACCACACGGCCATGCTCTTAAGCCCACTCTGCTACTTTATGGGTTAATAGACACCTGGACCTGGGACCTCAGCTGGGTTCTCATTTCCTCTCTCTGGCTGCGTCCCAGTGAGCATCCAGTGTCCCAGGAGGTTTGCTGAGCCCAGAGGGCTGTCTTGCTGGAGGACACCTGTTGACATGAGCAGCTGCCGTGCCCTTTCTGAGGCAGAGGCAACCCCACCTGCTCTGAACCGGGGACAAAATACATTATGCAGGAGTGTTTGTGCCCCTGGGAGGGATGTCATAGGCTTTTGTACCTGCAGCAGGAGAGTGCCAGCTGCTTCTGGAAATGAAGCAAAGCCCTTTAAATTGGGGATGGATTGAGGAGACCAAGGGTGTGGGCTGCCTTGGGTTCCCCCCACCAGATTGTGATAACTCCTGGGGTCCATCAATTCTTGGCAAAGCAAGTGAAAGAGGGCAAGTTTCAGGAATGTTTGCTGAATGGATGGTGGTTGGAAGCTCCTTGCTGGTTTGTCTGCTCTATCTGGATTGGGGGAACTTTGTGCACAGTGGCAGGCTGTCTTGGGAAGGGGGCCAGCCTGAATCTCCAGCCATCTGTTAATGGGGCAATTGATTATGTTTAGCAGGAGCCAGTCATCTTAATTGGGCAGAACCATCAGATAAGGCTATGGCTGTGGGAGGAGACTGAATAAGGGTGTGTTAGTTGTGAACATGCAGCTTGGAGGTAGGGGACCTGTGGAAATGGAGTGGCTCAAGTGCATGTCTCAGCATGGGTTCCAGGGTCCCCTGAGGGTGTGTGTGCAATGTATATTGTTGGGTCTTACCCCAGACCTCCTGACTCTGAAACTCTGGGGATGGGGCTCAGCAAGCTGTGTTTTAAACCCCCTTTCTGGCGATCCTTAGTCCTGCTAATGGTTGAGAATCACAGCTGTAGCATGAGCCAGGGTAAGTGGTGGTGTGGTGGCCTAGATAGACTATGGCTCTCAGGGTGAGAGAAACTTCCTATTGTGGAATGAGAACTATTCTTAATAAATCCTCTTTTGATTTAATCCAATGGACAACAGCCATTCTCTGGTGATTTCAGGCAAAGTTCCCCAGGTCAAGCAACCCCACCCACCCATGTCACACAAAAAAGTTGTGTTGGAGGTGATCTATGACTTGATAGTGGGTTTTGGCAGGTATTTCCTTAAGGGGGCTGGGTGTAGTTGAATGAGACCCTGCAATAGGGTCCTGGCCCCACCATCCACTAATCTCGCGGGAAGTGGCACAGCTCTTCATGGCTCCCAGGCTCAGTTTCTTTGTGTAATGAGGATGGTCTTGGAACCCGCTGATGTTCCTTCTTGTGGTTGACACACCACGCTTCTCAAAGAAGTACCAAGAAAAGGCCATGGTTGCGTCATGCTGAAAACAGAAGTGTTGATGCTGTCACATTTTAAGTGTTAATATTGAAAGCGACAGCCTGCTGACCATCTGGAAGAATCTCCAGTGCCCTGGACCTTGATAGGAAAACAGAATTTTAGGACAGGTGCCTCATTAATATAGTAGGAATGACTTTCTGCCAATGCATCCAGGTAGGCATCCTGACTTTGGATCAGGCTAACTTCTCTACACCACCAAGCGTGTGGAGGACAGAGGTTAATCCACCAAAGGTCATTCCCAGCCCCAGATCTCCCTGGGCCTGAGCCTTCTGGGGCTCATACACTGATGGCTCCCACTGGGTGACTTGAATGGATACACGTGCCAAGCTTTGGAGCCGTGGCCGGGAAGATGGTGGAGAAACACCCAGCCTGTAGTGTTCCTCTTTGGATGAGCAGGCAAAGGGGTGTTGTGGGGGAGTGAGAAGTGGGGGGTGGGAGCAGGGGTGCCTGCACCCAGGACGGTTTGTACTACTTTGCTTCGTGGGAACTTTGGCTCAGAGGCAGAGAACACGTACAAATCTGCTGCAATTGACCTTTTAAGCCAAACCAACTTGAGCGTTTGCCACACGCAGGGGCTGCTGACAAGTCTCAGGCTGGAGGCAGAAGATGCAGGGGAAATAGCATCTTGGGAAGGGAGCTCGGGCTGATGCGAGGTGGTGCTGGGCAGAGCCAGAGAGCCTGTGACAAGTCAGACACTCACAGGCTGCTCTCCCTCCTTCTCAGAGATGCGACTCCATGGCCCTGAGTGGCCCAGGAAGAAAGTGCAACTAGGGTGCAGCATTAAAACCTCTGAGCAAGGTCACCAGTGGGGAAACACAAAGACCTCTAAGGTCCAGGTCAGGCGAGGGCCCTGGTCAGGGGGAAGAATGGGTAGCAAATTCAGATAGATGCAACTCAGAATAGAAGAAACTCCCATAGCAGCTCCCTCTTTATAGCTCCTGAACCTCCTTTTCCACCATTATCTCGGGAGGTGTGATGCCGCCTCATCCTGGCTTCCAGGTTGCCATCCTGGGTGAAGTAGAAGGGAAACAAAAGGCTGGGTAAGGCCCTGCTGGTGGGGTGGCTCAGTGGTTTAGCCTTGACTTATGAACCAGGGGGTCATGGTTTGATTCCTGATCAGAGCACATGCCCATGTTTCAGATTCCCAGTAGGGGGCATGCAGGAGGCAGCTGATCAATGATTCTCTCTCATCATCTCTCTCATCTCATCTCTCATCTCTATCATCATTGATATTTCTGTCTCTCTCTCCCTCTCCCTTCCACTCTGAAACAAATAAAAAAAGACTAGATTTGAAATCAGCATGACTCCATTTCTCTGACTGAAAATGCAAGGAACACCTGTGCTTGTCTCCAGCCAGAGAGGATTTGACATCTTTAAAATGGAAAGGACATATGAAATGAAGAAATTGAAATTAGCCTCTGCAAAGGGACTTTGCGGATCCCTTTCAGTTAAAAATGTTGCCACATTATTTTGCTGTTTCTGGGGATGTCTAGGGTAAAATGGTGGGACGTTTGTCAAGGGGTTGGTCTGACCATAATCAGAAGGTATCACTGGGCACTTCCCTGGAAGGTCACCTGTTAGGGCTCTAAGATGGGAGGTTTAACTAGGGAACCTTAACATTCCTCCCGACTCTTATCTCGGATTCTTGTGAAAAATCAGCTGGGTGGGAAAAATAAATGGTGGAGCTTCTTGTTCTATCTGTGTTGGTCAAGTAGGTTAAACAGATTCCTTACATTAAGCCTGGCTTCCTACTAACACCCAGAGAGGAGGACTTGGTTGCTGGGCGTGAGAGGCATGGCCCTGTCAGATAAGAGTCCCAGGCACAAAGCAAGAGAGGGAAATGGAACCCGTTTTCAACTACCACGGAGCATGCACAGGGTGAGATTCTCCATGTAAATTATTCAACTTAATCAGTAGAGTAATCCGATGGGATAGATAGGATCACTCTTTTCCATGTCCCAGAAGAGGACATGGAGGTGCAGAGACATCAAACACTTGCATACAGTTGCACAGTCAGCAGGTGGGGACATCCAGTACAAAGCCCCTGGGTGGGCCAGGACCCCTACTTCACATCCCTGGTTGGGGTGAGGACCTGTGGTCTCTTTGAAGACATTTATGAAGAAGATGCAAACATGCAAAGGTTCATACCTAGGTCTCTATGCCTTTCTCTTCACACAAGAGATATGTCCAGAGAGTGGGCTCTGAGGAGGGCTGAGAGGGTTGTAACATGCCCTGGAGGCCTGGGGCTGTGAGCTACTGGGCAGGTGCAAGGCGCCAGGTGTGCTGAGGGAGACTGGTGTGTGAGGGAGGCCACTCCTCTCTGCTTCAGACTTCCCCTGGGTGAAATGAGGCATCTGGGAGCCTGGGGGAGTATTCATTACTTTGGAGCTGGAGAATGTGTTCTCCGGATGTTACTGTTGCAGGTTAGACGTAAGCCTGGGTTAGACTTAAGCCTGGTGTTTGGCTCTGGCTCCCAAGTTTGATGTATTTCTTTAATCCCAGTATTTCTCAGGGACTTGGCTCAGTTTCAGAACTGGGTGGGAAATGTCACAGGCTCTGTTCTAGCTAGTGTTGTTTTTCTTGTTTTCATTCTTGGGGACAGTCAAAAGTGGAGAAGTTGAGAAAGGAGACATGGTGGGCTGGACCTTCAGTCTAGAAACTCGAGTTAATTTTATTTTGTTCACTAATTTGATCATTTTTATTACCACACAGTATTTTTGTAATGAAAATAATACATAATTAATCCTGAAAACTCAAAAAGTTTAGAAAAGCACAGAGGTCAAAGCAAAAATCACTGTTTTTCTACCTCGTACCATTATTGGCATTTTGATATTGATTTCCCCCAGATGTGTGTGTGTGTGTGTGTGTGTAATTGTGTACACTTATTTTTTACATATATGAAATACACTGTACATAGCCTACTTTTTTGTTTTTAGTATTATAATGTGAATGTATCAGTGTGTCAGAAAATGTTCTTTAAACTTTTATTTAAATATCCCATGATATAGATATAACAATTTGACTTATCCCTTATTGTTGGATATTTAGACCTTAAATTTTCTATTATTAGAAATATTGCTGTTTTTCCCTCTAACAGTTAGGCCATGTTACCATTTCACCTGCAATATGTAAGAATACACATTTCCAATACTCTTACAAGGAACTTTTGCTAATCTTTGCCAATGTGATAAGACAAAGAAGAAAGGTATTTCATTGGTTAATCTTTGAGCAACTTTAGGAAAGAGCATGAACATGTAGGAATGGATTTATTGGGAATGCAAGGAAAAATAGATGTTGGCCACCTTAGTTTGTTTTCCTTTATTTGCCTCTTTTGATTTTCCCTTTATCAGTGTAATGCAAAAACACAAGATCTCTACTCTAAGGCGGGGGGAATATATATTTTAAAAGATATTTGTCATAGTTTTATTTTTAAGAGCTAAAGCTAAAAAGTTGAAATAGCTTAAGTGCTTATAAGGGGAAATGAGTTAAATTAATGATGATAATGGAATGCTATGCAATCATTAAAGTGATTTAATGGCAGAGGGGTAAAATCAGGCTATGAAATAATATGTACATTATGATCTCAATTAAATAATATGTGCATAAGAAAAAGGCTATAAAGAGTAATGTTAATCATTTCTGAATGTTTTAAACAGGTACATATATTATTACTGTGGTCACACATACAAAAGCAAGTTAGCAAGTAAAATCTGAAATATTATACATGGGAATAAAGAGCTCTGAGTAACGGTTCTGAGTCACTTTGATTCTCCCAAGGATTTGATAGGTTATTGAGTCTTCTCACATTCTTGAGGCTTCTGGGGCTCAGAAGTTCACAGGACCATTTTATAACAAGGGCTAGAGTCATAGAGGAGGTCAGGAATTGCTTTCATCTGCTCTTTTGCCCTTGATAGACTTGGGGGCACTAGGTGATATGGAAAGAAACCTACTTATAGTGCCCACTGCCTTGGACCACAGGGTATGGAGGTTATGCCATCCAAAGCACCAGTGGATCTCAGAACTATTGGGATTGGTATTCAGAAACTGAAAACAGGGAATACCAGAGGATTGATGTCTAAATGTCTTCTGGAGGGACTGATTGTGCCATGTTTGTGTATCTCTGATAATGACAAGTATACTGGGGGCAGAATTCTATATTAGTTCCCTCACTTATTGATGAGAAGTGGAAATCTGGACAAATTGTCGCTTGCCCAAGCCAGTGTCTCTCCCCTTCCCCTCCCCCCACCATCTAAGGGTCTCACTGGGATGGTGCAGTATGTCATGGTTTAGGTATATTCAATTGGCCAAGATGTTTGACAGCATTCTTGGATAGGTTTGAAGTACTTAAAGTTGCTTGGTTAGAGTTTGGATAAAAGCAGATAGTTTAACTCTCTGAGTAGTAGGATGAGTTGGTGGGGGAGGTTAGTGTCAGTCTTTTTCTCATTATATTATGTTAATTGTTAAATGATATGCAAAGTCAGAGGACAATTTTGAACTTTATAATAAAAGGAGGTGAACCAGGACAGCTGGCAGAGACATTAGTCAATGGTAGAATGGATTTATTTTCTCTAGTCTTGGGTTTTCATATGGTGATGCCCTTATTTCCCAGTTGTAAGGACTCAATGGCATGAAATTTTTCTCATCTCTCTCATCCTGGGTGAGTGAGGAGAACTCTGAGAACTGGAGAATTCATTCATCTTAATACTTAAGAGCCCCAGGCTGTGTTATCGTGTTGGTAGGCAGGCAGCTAATGAAGGGCCTTGTCTGCCAGATCAGAGTTTGGAATTTATGTGGAAAACAAAAGGTAGTCATAGAAGAGGTTAAAGGGAAGGAGTTGTGGGGTCTGCCTCAACTTTTAGAAAGACCACATAGGTTCCAGTGGATTAGACTGACTGCAGGGAGACCAGTTAAGAGTATATTTCAGTCATTCAGATAAGAGACAATGGTGGGATTAACTCACTGTAGTGACAGTGAGAAGACAGAGGGGTGGACAGGTGGAAGGGGCGAATACATATTGAGTGAGGAGACAGATGGGTGGACAGGTGGGAGGGAAGAGTTCATATTGAGCAATTGGGAAGTTGGGGGTGCCATTTATCAAGACCGTAGATTTTGCAGTTGGTATGCTGATGAGGCCAGTTTGTTGTGTTAAAACTGCCTGTGGAACACAAAAGTGGAGATGTCCTTTACTCTTATTTTGTAAAATACCCAGGGGAAGTTCATTATTGTGTCCTGATACCATGGAGGAGTTTCTTTCTCTATAATGAGATTTTTCTTCCAAAACACTTTCATGTCTGCTTCCCACAGATCCTCACACCATTCCTATGAAGTGAAGCAAGTGAGTTTCTCTTAATGGACAATCCTAAGATTCAGTACTTCATGAAATGGTGTTTGTGTGTTCCTAGGATATGGAATACAGCTACTCAGTTTCCACTCAATCTGTTTGGGCTACTCATAGCTCAGGAACACCCAAGCCTTGCCCCCACAAGACTGGTTTTCTTTATTTGATGGAGGCTGTCTGAAGGAGGTGAGTCTGCATTGGGGAGATGGCAGGATGTTCTAAACCAAGTAGGTGGAATGAAGCAAGGTGTGAAGCTTTGCCTGGGAGTTGTGTGTATGTGGGTGGGGGGCATGGGCAGAAGGAGGAGAGGAGGGCCTGGTGAGCTTGGTGGGCAGGACTGTGCTGGCTCTGGGAGAAGGTGCAGGTAGAGTCTGGAGAGCCTACGGGAATGAGGCAGCAGTGGGGATGCATGCGAGCTAGGGAGGCAGCCTTTGGGTGTAGAATCAAAGGAAAGGACTGAGGAACACAGAGGCTGGGAGGGCCTGCTCTCATGGTAGGCATGATGACCTTGTCCACTTTCCTATCTCTTGTACACAAGCCTTGCTGACCAGCAGGGGTCCTTCTCTGAGTCCATTGTTTTCAATTGCACCCCATAGCACTCCCAATTTCTCTTCCCTTGCTTTATTTTTACTATTGGGCATGTTATTTGTTATATTTAGGTGTTTGCTTATTATCTCTCTATCCACAACAAAATCTATGATCCATAAAGGAACTTAATCTATTTATAGCAATATGTCACTAACACCTGGCCTATTTCCTGACACACAATAAATGCTTAATAAATATTTGTTGAATGAATGCCACCACCCAAGTATAATTACCATTCATATTTTTGTATTCAGCCATTCCATACATAGGTTTTTAAAAGATGTGTTTGAGATATAAGTTGCATCCAGTAAACGCATCCATTTTAAGTGCGCAGTCAATGAGTATTGGCAAATATGTACACTTGTGTAACCAACACCACAATCAAGATATAGAACATTCCCATATCCCCCAGATGGTTTCCTTATACCTCTTTGTGGTCAATCCCTGTTCCCACCCTTGGTCCCAGGCAACCACTGATGTAGTTTTCATCATTATTTATTGGCTCTGATTTTTTTAGAATTTCATACAAGTGGAATCATACTCATGTCTTGTTTTGCTCAGTGTACTGTTTTTAAGATTTATCCATGTTGCATATGGCAGTGATTCATTTGATTTTCTTGCTGAGTAGTAGGAAATAACTTCTTTTTTGCTTTGTGGCTTTTGTGACCACGTGTGAACATGGGCTCTGGATCCAGGCAACCTGGTTGGAATTCTGGTTCTTCTATTTAGCAGCTGTGTGGCTTTGGGCAAGTTTATCTTCCCTGTGCCTCAGGCCTTTCATCTGTTAAATGTGGTAATGATCATACCTACCTCTAGTATTTCTGGGAAAAGGGTTAAATGAGGTAAACACATAAAGTGCTTAGAATGGTGCCTGGCACATAGTGAGTAGTCAATGATTGTTAACTTTTATTGCTTCCATTTTACAAATGAAAAACAAACAAACAAACAAACAAACAAAAAAACAAAAAAACCCTGAGGCACAGAGGAGTAAGAGAATTTGCCCAGTCCAGTATTATTTGGAACTCAGGAAGGTTAGAACCCAAGTCTGTCTGATTTAACCTCTGTATTCCATATCTCCAATATTTTTGCCCTTCCCCTTGGGCCAGATCCTGTGTATGGCACATACAGGAAGGAGAGGAGCTAACTTTCAGCTTGGGCGACATCTGATTTCTTTACCCCAGTGTTCACTTTGGTTGTGGAACGAACTACCCCTAACTATTTCGCTATTTCTGCTCCTGTGGGTAGAGTTTTACTTCCTCCTTTAGCCTACACAGGGGATGAGGTTGGGGCTTCTTGTCCTTTGTTTCCCTCCCAGGCCCTTTCAGGCAGCTGAGGTTTGCATCAGGAACACCTCTTGCAATCACACAGCATCAACCTGGCAAGAAGCTAATTTGATAAACCCCACTCCAAAACTCATCGAACCTGTCTATAACGATGCTTAATTAAAGTGCATAAACTTTGAAGAGATAGCAAGTTACTGCTTAATGCAAAACCAGAATGCCACTATTCTACCATCTGCCTCCTTCTCTGCAATAATTGCTTCCTGACATTTGTTTATTTTAATTAGGAGAGCAGTCTTGATCAAGAGGGAGGGCAGGCAGGGTCAGAACGATTGGGGAGGAGGAAGGAAGTAGAAAAGGGGGGCCATGATGTGAGGGTTGTGGTCTGAAAAAGAAGCACTGTTGTCTTTATGGTGAAAGTGATCCCCATCTTCCCACAGGAACAAATTTGTGAAACTATTTCCCTGTGATGAAAGCATAAGGCTACATCTCGGATCATATACTCAGGTTCTGGGGGTGTCCTTTAGGGAGTAATGGGAACTGAGATTCTTGGTTAGATAATGGGGGCTCCCACTTTGTTAGGAGCAAGATTATGGATAGGGGTGATCAAATCCCAGGGTGGTGGTCCCAGAAGAACTAACTAGGTTACTTCTAATCCCAACAGGGTCTCAGCTGAGGGAAAGAAAATTCATTCATATCTATTAGTTATATGGGTTCTTACTAATGGATTTATAGTCTGCTTGGATATCTTTGATTGTGTGTTGGTCAGTATATAGGAAAACCATTTGTAAGTAAATAGGGCTGAGATGAATAATATGCCTTCCTTTATTTTTTTTTTTGGGGGGGGGTATTTGAAGGCACTGTAAATTTAGGACCACCTACCTTCCAAATCAATTTAAAGGATTGAGGTTCCCTCAACAACAGGTAATTGAAACCCAATCTATAGGTCCTCTTTAGGACTGGTCAAATTCTGGTTCATCCTCATTACGAGGGCCCCAGATTATTGTGAGAAAGATCTGCTTTTGGTATCCCCATTGTATGCAGTTTCTGGGCATCAATTTCCATTTCTCTAATCCTGCCAAGGCTGTCAAAGTTCAAATTTGCCAGATTCAGAAAATACTTTTTCTGGGTTTCTGATTCAAACCTCCAGAGAGTAGTTTTTAAATAACATATAATTTTACTTATGGCAGCATAACTTTTTTTTTTGTCAATGAAATCTTACATAGGATCTCAATATCAAAAACAAAACTAAATAAAACAAAAAAGATAAAAGTAGAGCAGTCTGGTTAAAGTGGAGCTAGAGTCCTCCAAGCCCTGCCAACCAGGCCTCCCTGTTATCCCCACAAAGAACATCTTTAAGTACACGAGTTTCATGTCTATGGTTTGAAAACTCTGCTCTAAGGAACCCCTTGGTTTGATTGACTTTGAGGAACCACAGCTTTGGCAAAGCTCATCTATTGCTCTCCCTAGAAACAAATGGTTCTTGACATTTTAGTGTGGCTGGAAGCCTAGATATTGGGGAAGATGCTATAGGAAATGACAGGGAATGCTGCCAGAGAGCCCCCGTGAAAGTAAGTCTAGGAGAGAGGGGATCTTCTCAGTCCTCTTAGAGGAGTCATCTGAGGTAGGGAGGAGAATGGAAGCAGGGCAAGTATGGTAGGTTAGCCAGAACCTGATTGGGGGAAATGCTTGAGAAAGATAAAGGGGGAGGGAACAGGAGTAGGTAGAGAGAAGGTTCAGATCTTCATGCATGTCTGACATATGTGGAAGGAGTGAGGAAGGGTGAATTGGAGAGAAAGAGCCTTACTTTAGCCCAGCTCTGAGACAATCCCTATCAGGCTGATGGAAAGTCCTCAAGTAAGAGTTGCCTGTTAGAGAAGTCTTGCATTCTACAGGAATGGCCTGCACTAGCACTCCTATGAACTTGGTCATTGGCTGGGAGTAGCCTTGGTGAGTGTGGCCTCTGTGTGAGTCTAGTGGTGGAGCCACAGGGTTGGTACCTGGGACTGTCTGTCAGCTCTGCTCTCTGCAGCAAGTCCTCTTGAAGGAGATCTGAGTGATGCACCTCCATGGCTACCCCTGTGGTGAGAGCCACCCAGAGAGCAGTGAGGCATTTGATATAAGAAGGGAAGGATGGAGAATCAGGAATGCTTTTCCAGACCAGGGGGCAACCATAGTGAATTGTTGCCTGTCCTTCCCCCACCCCCACAGAAACTCCGTGTCCAACTGAGTGGGATTCTGCTCAGCTTGGTTGAGCATGTTATCAGAGCTCATTAGGGGCAGGCTTACAATAAAAGTCCCTCTTTGTTGTCTGAAGGTTCCCTGGGCACACTACCTTCCTAAGGCCTTTCAGTGGGTTTCAACTGCACTGAGAAGAAGGACCACTCCCTTTAACCTGGTCTTCTTGGCCTGGCCCCAGGCCCTGACTACACCTGCATCCTTACTGCGCACCATGCTCCCCTCCCTATCCCTGTTCCAGTTCCCATGATCTTTCCCTTGTCTTTGCTTTGTTCAATTTCCTCTGCACAGCCTTGTCTAGGATGCTTCCTCTTCCTGGATACTCTTACATCCTTATTCTCTCTCCTTCAGACCTTGGCTCAAGGCTCACTTCCTCAGGGAGGGCCCAAGTCCCCTTGTGGTAGCTCTCAAGGGTTCCTTTCCTTGGTGGCATGGCCAAAGCTGACTGTTGATCCAGTCCCCGGCTCTCCCACTACACTAGAAGCTCAACAAGGCTGGGCTGCATCTGTCTTTGCTGATCCTTATACCTCTGCCTGGCACCCTGGAAAAACTCAAACATTTTATTCTGGTGAATAATCAAAAAAGGAGGAGGTAAAAGACATACTTGGCTATCCAATAAGTAAAAATAAAATATGCATAGAAACAAAATAAAAGGCCAGATGAGACAGACTTCTTCAGACCTAGGAGTGACTTCCAAGTTGTTGTTCACCCAACCTCCTTGTCGCGAGTTAGAACAGACTGAGCCTGGGGCGGTGGGATGTCTTCCCATGTTCACATGGTGTGGGTGCCAGGCAGGGACTCACACCTTAGTCTCTCAACTCCCAGTGCAGTGCTCTCTTTGGTAAGGGAGGCCGTGGGGGGGTCACATAGCGTGCGATTTGAAGGCAGATATCTGGCTTCTGTATGGGCTCTTCTCTCACTGTTGATATGACCTTGAGTACATCACTGGCTGGCTCTGTTTCTGCATCTGTAAAGTGGGGATGAAGATGTGTATTTCAAATGGATACTTTGCAGATTAAATGAGATAACATGTGAAAGAGAGCTTTTCTAAAAGTGTTTTACAAATGTTATTATCTCACACTTTATTACTATTTAATAAAAAAAGCCTAAAGTTACTGGTGATACCATCCAGACCCTGACATTGGTCACGCTCCTGAGGCACTCTGGCCCGTCTTCTGTGGATAACATATTTTTATATATTTCTTCGAAAGAGCTGAGAAAGTTAAATTTTTGGAGCATCAGCTCTATGAAGAAAAGAGGAAGCGTGGGAGATGTTTCTGGTCAGTTGCTTAACCTCCCTGGGCACAGGTCCCTTCATCAGGGAGAAGTGAAGCTGTGGGAACAGATATCCAAGGCTGCTTTCAATAGGAAGCCCCATAAACCCTCATGAATGGGAAGGGTTTGAACAGGGAATGGAGGTGGCTGTTACTGCAGACTCCCAATCACAGGGCACGGAGCCGAAGAGACTGCCATGGCCTCGGGCTTGAGAGATCCATTAGGTCCAGAAAACTTTCTGGCACTGAGGGTAGTTAAATGCTGGGAATGGAGAAGGCAACAAAGTTTGTGAAAATTGCCTTCTGGTCTTTATAAGGAGAAGAAAAACTCAATTGTAGCCTGGTTGGAACTGGGGAAGTGGACTGGGAAGCATTTGTGGTGATTTTATTTTGCAGATAACTGGCAGCCCATGACATGCTGGAGGTTTCAGTTTTCACACCCTCTCCACACACTCATTCTTGTTATGTGCACTGGTGTATGTACATGGGTTTGTGTAGCTTTCTGGGGCCTCCCACTTCTGTTCTGAATCCTGAACTTTCATCCCTCCTCCCTGTCTACCTCCTCCTCCCAAAGATCACCCTTTCTACCCCCTCCACCACTGTCCAAACTGGTCCTGGTGCCAGCAGCTATGCTGGGTCACAAAAACTCAGCATGTTTAATGATAATGGGGATTTTTATGCTAAGATGACCAACTAAAGAGAAAACAGAAGAGTAAGTTGGATTTAAAAATGTTAGTGGAGCAAGATGTAAAATCTTTAATTGCTTTTAGTTTTGCTACCGCTTTCTGCATGCATCTGTCTCCCTTTCTCATTTTTAATCCTCTTGAGACTGGGTAGAGATTTCCTAAGCAAGAGTAAAAAGTAATTATATTGAAAAACAGATTCCCCCCTCCCCACCAAAGGTATCAAGTTAATTGTCTTTTCTGGGGCTAATTGTCTTTGCTTTGTCCAGGTGTGAAAAGACTGCTTAGGGCTAGTACTAGTTTGCCTTTGTGTTTTTCCGATATAGCTGATCTCATGTTCTCCAGATGTCCCTGTTCTTTGGTAGTTGTTTATTCTCCTGTTTCCCAGATGAGCAAACTGAAGCCCAAGTAGGCAAAACTCACCACTGCGATGTCAGCACTGCCCGTTCCCACCTTCTTCCACCACCTCCCATAACCCTGAAAGGAGGTGGCATACCACAAGGCCCCTTGAGCACTAGCTCATTAGACCCTGTGAGCTTCCTGGTGGCTGGCAAGGGAAGAAAGTTTTTAAAAATATATATATTTAATTGATTTTTTACAGAGAGGAAGGGAGAGGGTGGAGAGTTAGAAACATCGATGAGAGAGAATCATCCATCAGCTGCCTCTTGCACACCCTCTACTGGGGATGTGCCCGCAACCAAGGTACATACCCTTGACGGGGATCGAACCTGGGACCTTTCAGTCCACAGGCCGACGCTCTATCCACTGAGCCAAACCGGTCTCAGCGGGAAGAAAGTTTTTACTGCCTGGTGGGAGGAGGAAGACTTTCCCAGGGACTCAGTGAGTTTGAAGCAGTGAATAGCCTTTACATTTTGTTTTAGTTTCCTGGGACTGCTCTAACAAAGTAGCACAAACTGGGTAGTTTAAGATAAGACATTTTTCTGTCATAGCCCTTGAGACTACACATCCAAAATCAAGGTGTTGGTAGGATCACACTTCCTCTACACACTCTAAGGAAGTGTCCTTTCTTGCCCCTTCCTAACTTCTGGTGGTTGCTGGCAGTCCTTGGTGTTCCTTGGCTTATAACTGCATAATTCCTGTCTCCGCCATCAACATATGGCTATCTTTACTATGTATCTTTGTATCCACATTTCTCTATTTCTAAGGATACCAGCCATTGCATTTAGGGCTCACTCTACTCTGGTGTGACCCCATTATGACATTTTTACATCTGCAGACCCAATTCCCAAATACAGTCACTAGGTACCAGAGGATAGGACTTCAACATATCTCTTTGAGGGACATAGTTTGACCCACAACACCTTATTTTAGTATACACTTTCTGCTTGTTTGATCTTAAAAATGCCATTTATTCTTATAAAATTTGGTTTTTATTCATTAGAGGCCTGGTGCACAAAATTTGTGCACCCCTCAGCCTAGCCTGAACCCTCTCCACTCCCGGACCCCTTGGGTGATGTCCAACCAGCAGTCAGAAATCTCTCTCACAATCTGGGACCACTGGATCCTAATCACTCACCTGCCTGCCTGATCGCCCCTAAAGACCTCTGCCTGCCTGCCTGATCACCCCTAACTGCCCTCCCCTGCCAGCCTGGTCACCCCTAACTGCCCCTCTTGTTGGCCTAGTCACCCCAAACTGCCCCCTCCCTGTGCCAGCCTGGTCACCCCTTGCTGCTCTCCCA
The DNA here is from genome assembly GCA_963924515.1 of Vespertilio murinus. Lineage (NCBI taxonomy): Eukaryota > Metazoa > Chordata > Mammalia > Chiroptera > Vespertilionidae > Vespertilio > Vespertilio murinus. The sequence continues at coordinate 200,009,382 of OZ004704.1, forward strand.
ATGCCAGCCAGGTTGCCCCATGCAGCCTCCTGTTTGGTTGTTGTGTGAGGGTGTCCTAGCCAATTTACATATTATTAGTATAATCTTATAATATTACCCTTTTATTAGGATAGATAAGATTCAGAACCCCTCATATTCCTAGCACTCAAATGTACAATGATTGACATGTATTTAATTCCAGTATTTTTTGAGAACAAAATATTATAAATAGAGATCTAAAAATTACCGTTAGCCATCTCATCAGTTACATTATCCTCTTTTTTCTCTTAGAGCAGTGGTTCTTTCCTCTCTCTTAATTTTAACCAGTTTCAGCATTTTGGATGTCCTTCTTGGCTCACTGGTTGCTTTGGAGCATTTTAAGCAAAAGGCTTGCATTGTCCTTGTGGGGAAGTCATGGTCTTTGGCAGTGGTTAGGGAGTTGGCCTTTGACAAGGGAAAACATTATTTTATCTCACTTAATGAAAGGCATTGATAAGAAAGGAACTCAAAGTGTCACCAATGAAAAGCGGTCCTGATACTGGACAGGGGACCAGGCCTGGAGTGGCTCTGCCTTGGGCTGGCTGGTAGTATGTGGATTCTTGATTTTGTGCTGGATATATTTCATAACATGAGTCCAGGGGCTTTTGAGAATACATTTATTAAAGCTGGGGACAATGAAACAAGGAAAGGGTTAGGAGAGAAACAACAGGAGACAAGGAGGAATCGTTTTGGTTCTCTAGAAACATTATGGAAAAGAAGTGAGCCAAGGCAGTGGTAGAGCAGTGATTCTCAATTAAGGAAGTTTTGGGGGTACTACTGTCAGCTAGTTGATAGAGGCCAGGGGTGCTGCTAAATATCCTACAATGCACAAGACAGTGTCTCCTGCCCAATAAAGGATTATCTGGTCCCAAATTTTAAAAGTGCCTAATAGTTCTGTTTTAGAGACAAGCACTACCATGATATTTATATATATGTATCCTTCTAGAAAAGTTTTTATTTATTTATTTTGCATACATTTACAAGTTCAAATAAATAATATGTCATATTGTGTTGATATGTGTGAGTAATTTATACTAATAGTATTACAAAATATTTTGCATTTTTCTTTGTTTATCTCTAACATTTTCTAGATATATCTACCTTGATATATACATATGTTTATAATATGCATTAATAGGTATATATAATTTCATTTAACTGATCTATAGTTTGCTGTGTTTTTTTGAGATATAACTTACATTTAATTTTATATTAGTTCCAGATGTACAACTTAATGATTTCATATTTGTGTATATTGTGAAATGGTCGCCACAATAAGTCTAGTTAACAACCATCACCATATACAGTTATAACTTTTTCCTTGCTATGGGAACTGTTAAGACTTACTCTCCTAACAATACAGTATTATTACAATACAGTATTATTAGCAATACAGTATTATTACAATACAGTATTATTAACTATAGTTACCATGCTAGAGTTGACTGTTTTAAAAAAATGCCTTGACTTAGTAAAAAAAATCTGATAATCCTACTCCTACGTCCCATGTTAGGCTTATTTTCTTTTTGGGAGGATCAAGTTTTATTTCCCCATGTCATTTATAAATCTCCAAATCCAAGATTAGATGGCCCCAGTCCTGGTTGTCAAGTAGGTCCAAATTCTGTGATGTTAATTCTCTTTAATAACTTAATTCTCTGAAAATATAGCGACCCCATCCTTTCTCCACCCTCATTTTAGTTAGGTCCTCAGCACCTTCAATCAGCTGGCTGGGAGAATGAAATTGTTTCATAGCTCTAAATTAATGTTGGTAGGAACAAGAAACCCACAATTAAAGGGAGGTCCACTCAGATTATGGTTTCCAGAAGATAGGGCAACATATTTGGAAAAGAGAAGCCACTTAGAGGAACTTCATCAGGTTTACATAGACTATCATGTAGCCAAAGTTCAAGTTATTGATCTCAGAGGCTAATCACTGAAGGACTCAATGGAAAGCACCTCCATCCAAGTAAGAAAGCTTGGATTTGACCTTAGCTACTTCCTAAATGAGTGACCTTGCACAAGTTAGCCTTAAAAGTCTCAGTTTTTCCCATAGCTAGAATAGAGGTAATAATACATCAGTGGATTTCTGCAGGGATAAAAGGAAAGCAGTATTTGGTATCTGGTAAGTAGTTGATCCTGGAGTATAAATCTAAAGAGATTGGCCTCATTCCTATTGGCAGCAAGGAAGCCTTTGGAGTTTCTATAGAAGCATGGGAGTGATATGTTTAAATATGAGTTTTTGAAAGCTAATTCTGGCTTGGAAGCAGTGTATAAGGAGAGATAGAAGTAGGAAAAAGTTTCAAGCACAAAGATAACTTATTAAGCTTGGAAATTATGCAAATGAGAGATTCCTCCCTAAACTGGGTGAGTGGGGTGACTGGAGTAGAAGGGAAGTAAGGGAGAGGGGTGTAGAGAGAAGAGAGAAGGAAATGAGGGCTATTTAGGAGATGATATCAGAATATCTAAAGACTGATTAGATATGGGTTGTGAAAGAAAGGAGGTGAAGATGCTGGGATAATGCCCAGGTTGTTGGCTGGGTCTACTGAATAATGCTAAGGAAGGTAACAAATCAGAAAGAACCGTCAAAACGGGATGTGGAGCCTTGACAGTTTGGCTCATTGGATATAGCGTTGGACTGGGGACTGAAGGGTTCTGGGTTCAATTCTGGTCAAGAGCATATGCCTGGGTTGTGGGCTTGATCCCTAGTGTGAGACATGCTTGAGGCAGGCAGTCAATGATTTTCTCTCACCATTGATCTTTCCATCTCTCTCTTCTTCTCTGAAATAAATAAAAATATTTTTTAAAAAAGGATGTGGAAGAGGAAATAATGAATTTGGTTTTTGTAAATTTTACTGAATTTTCTCAGTGAAACAGGAGTCCCTATAGCATCTGCTGAGTGAAGGCAATAGGAAGGGTTTGGAAGAGCTGAAGAACAGAGCAGATTGGGAAGAAGTTGAAGGCTTGCTGAGTCACCAAGTATGAGAGGGACAGAATTATAGTTGCATTCACTGGCGCAGATGGGCTGTTGATTTCTGGTATTGATCCATTGCTCAGGGCAAGGGAAGTGGGCCTTTACAATTCCTCCACAATAAAGGACTGTTAGGGTGGATGTGTTGGGAGTGAAGGGGGTAAAGGAATGATTAATCATGAAGGGGGCGAAGAAGAGATAACTTACCATGAAAATTAAGAGATTGGAGTGTAGTGGCTCTATAGGATCAACAGAGAAGATTAGGGAAGAGATGGCATCTAGAAAATAGATTTTTCTGAAATAGGCAATTGTTGGAGAAGTAGTTCTGGAAGAGGTCAAAGTTCAGGTGGCTATGAAGGAAGTGAGGGTGAAGGTTACTGCAACAGAGAACAAGGGGCTGTGAAACTAGGGCACTGTGCACATGGGCATTGTACACCATGGTAGGAGACAGGGTGCAGGAGGAAACTGTTAGCTAAGAAATAAATATCTTATTGAATGTGGCAGAGTAATTTTGGGGTGATGTATTGGCCAGTTATTACTGCATAACAATCACAAAAATCTTGGTGGCATGCAACAGTTAGCATTGATTTAGCCTTCACATCTGGAGATCTAGACCAGACTCATTGGATCATTCTATTAATCTTGTATCTGAAAGTTGGATGGGATTTAGCTGATCTAGGTTAGTCGTGTGGAGTGTGGGAGGAGGGCTGACTGGAATGATTCTGTCTATTTACCTGTTGGGACTGGCAGGCTGCCTTAGGCTGCTCTTCTCATAATGATGGCAGAAGTACAAAACAAACAAATAAGCACATCTCAAACCATTAGTTACATCATTCCTGCTAACATTTTTTTTTGGCCAAAGTCAAGGGGCAGGGACGTACACTCCACTCATGGAGGTCATTGAGGTATTCAAGGGTAGGGAGCGAATATTTTGGAATGATAACCTAATTGACCACAGGTGGTAAATCACTAAAATGCGGGTTGTAGATGGCACAGGACCCTTGAATGACAACAGAGGGTCATATGTGTGTGTGTGTTTGCTGTCTGCTCTGCTCCCATCCTGAGATGCAAGTGACCCCCATCAGAGTATTTGGCAAGAAGATTATTGAATTAGAGAAGACACAACTTTCTGTATTGTGAGGAGTCACATATGAACAGTAGGAATTCCAGAGGTCACAGAGAGAAGAGTTCAAAAGAAGCATCAGGAGGCAGCTGGCTACCTGGAGTCAGAGGACAACTGGCTCAGCAGAGATGTCCTAGCTTTGGGAAAGAATTTGGCAGAATACACACAAGCACAAAGCTGTTAGAAGGGCTTGGGCTGGCCCAAGGTAAACTCTCCAGGAGCTCTATTATTCTGGGACCAGTGTTGTAAATACAGGTCCCCATGTTGCTTCGAGTGTGGTTCTGCATGCTGACTCTAACTAACTGAGGAGGGCAGATGCTTCCCAGGGAGAAAACGTTTCCAGGGAGAGGCTGTCACAGCTCCGTACCGTACTTGGGATCTCACAATTGCTTTTACTCTGACAGGGTGTTGGGAATTTCTCCCCACCCCTGCCAACTACAAATAAAGAAACAAGAGGATGGGTGTGGGAAGGAAACAACAGTAACAGAAATAACATCCATCCTTGGACAGAGAGACTCTATGAGAAAGATGGGTGGGGGCGAAGCACGTCAAACTTGTACTTCATCTCTTGGCAGAGTCTCTCACTACCTTTCATGTTCTTGACATTCCCTCACCATAATTGTAAGCTCACCAAGGGTCAAGGCTGAGCCTGTTCTATTCACAGCTCTATCCCCAGTGCCAGACACATACATAAAATAGAATGGGTGCTTGATAGGTATTTTTAAGTGGATGAATGAATGAATAATAAAACGTTTTAGTTTGTATATCCACCTCCACTTAAAAGAACTCCAGATTTTCTTTTGGTCGCATCAAATGCAGGCACCTCTTGCATATGAAGCAGGTGATCAGACTCTGGGCATTCACAGAGAGTGAGACATGGACCTTGCAAGATGGTCACTTTTCTTCACTTACAGCTTAGGGAACAGTGACTAACAATGCAGAACGATATAGCAAAGTTTCAAGCCTCACTTTGCCCATCTACAAAAGGGGGAGGGTCAGCCAGGTTCATTCATGCTTCTTTCCTATGAGGCTCTTAGGAAGTTTTAATATTTTATTGTTCATTGTGAATCTCTAAAGCAGGGAAAATAGTTTGACATCTGTTTTAGTCAGCTTGGGCTGCTATTACAAATATACCATAGGGTGGGGGGGGGGTCTTAGACAACACATTTTTCTTTCTCCTAGTTCTGGAGGTAGGAAAGCCCAAGATCAAGGGGCTGGGAGGTCTGGTGAGGAACCACTTCCTGGTTTGCAGATGGCTGTGGTCTTGTATCCTCACATGGTAGAGAGCAGAGGAAGGGGGAAGCCAGCTCTCTCAAGTCTTTCTTTCTTTTTTAAAAAAATATTTTATTGATTTTTTACAGAGAGGAAGAAAGAGGGATAGAGAGTTAGAAACAGCGATGAGAGAGAATCATCGATCAGCTGCCTCTTGCACACCCCCCTACTGGGGATGTGCTCGCAACCGAGGTACATGCCCTTGACCGGAATTGAAGCCGGGACCTTTCATTCCACAGACCGACGCTCTATCCACTGAGCCAAACCGGTTTCAGCTCAAGTCTTTCTTTATAAGATTCTAATTCTATTAATTAGGGCTTCACCTTCATGTCCGAATCCCCTCGCAAAGGCCCTGCCTCCTAATATCAGCAGACTAGGGATCAGGCTTCATCATATGAATTTTACTATTGACAAATATTCTGTCAATTGCAATGTTTCTAAAAGGTATATGATCATGAAGACCCCCCCCCCCTTTTTTTTTAAAGAGCATCTTGTGAGTTATTTTCTGAGCAGCACACTTCAGGAAATGTGGGTTAAGGCTAATTCTGGTGAATCAATCCTCATTGTAGAACTTCTGAAGGTCATCTCCACCCAATCTTCATAGGTGTACTTGTACCAAACTTAATTGTGTGTGTGTGTGTGTGTGTGTGTGTGTGTGTGTGTGTGTGTGTGTTGTGCTCAGAATGGGGCTGGCTATTTTTGTAGAGTACCCAATGGGTTTAGACATCTGGTTATCCTTTATCCTGATGATGTTGGAGGTGAATGTTTAGGTTTCAGGATTCAGGCTTGGGTCATATCTGCTGAGCTTCTATTTTGGTCCATTATCCCTCCAGTAGCCCTGGCTCACCCTTGAGCACCCTGCACCCCACGGAGGATTTGAGGCTTTCAGGATAACTGTCTCTCTGGAGCTTGGGACAAAGGGACTGGGTTATGTAGAGATATAGCCGGAGGTTGAAAGGTCTGGACATATGAACACAGGTTAGAATTAGGAATTCTAAAAATCAGGCTGTTCCAAGCTAAGGCATTGCTTGACCCTGAACGGGAGCTATGAGCTGCTTTCTCCTTGTTAGGATCATCTACTTGAATAGGATGTGGTCCCTAGATATTGGACCAACCTGGCTGTTTAGGTATATGTGGAATGGTCAGGATGGTTAAGAACTAGACATAGGGATCAAGTTCAGGTTCATCTCGTATTTCCCCTGGATAAGAGCCATGGTCTCCTAATTGGTCTCTCCATGTCCTGATGTGCTCCTTTCAGAGCCAGGGACCTCACCATTTAAAACATGGACTTTATCCCATCACTTCATTTGAAATTTCTCAATGGCTCAATGGCTCCTCAAGACCTCTTGAGCTTGGCAACGGAACTTTGGAACTCGACTCCCAACTTGATCTTTTAACTTTACTTCTTCCCCTACTCTTTGCTCCCACCCCACCCACCCTACATTCTAGCCAGATGGAATTTCTTATTGCTTCCTGAACGCCTTGTGACCTTTCACAGATCTGTGCCTTTGTTCATGCCTTTCCCTCTGCTGGTGCTCCCCCCTCCCCCATGGCTTGGTCCAGCAAAACCCCTCATTCTTCGAAGTGCAGGTCATTCTTCTTCTACCTCTTGAATAGCTGTTGGCATCATATTTCATGCTCACATAGCACTTGTACATATCTTTATTTATGTACCTGTCACTTCCCCTTATGATCATTGCTAGTGTCTTTTTTCCCCCTTACTTCCTAAACTTTGTTTGGGGCCTTTGGGACTTCAGGGCTTTACATGATGCTGGTAAGTAGCAGTTATTTATTGGAATTTTTTTAAATGAATAAATGAGAGTTGTATCAAATGAAATGGAGATTATGATTTCTTAGCTCCCTCTGTTCATTCTCTTTCAGGCACACTCACCTTTCTGTATATATAAAAAGACTTCCCTATTGTGCAATAACAAAAGTCCAGCCTAGGTAAGCAGATAAATGGAGTTATTATACATATACACATACACATACACATACACATACACATACACATACATATACATACACATATACATATACATACTTCATTATTTGTATATATATGATAACTTCATGTATATGTATAATAACTCTACGTTAAAGAGGCAATATGCAAATTGACCATCATGCCTTCACACAAGATGGCCACCCCTATGTGGTCACAAGATGGCCACCACAAGTTGGCCGGCAGGAGAGGGCAGTTGTGGGCAATCAAGCCAGCAGGGGAGGGCAGTTAGGGGTGACCAGGCCAGCAGGGGAGGGCAGTTGAGGACAACCAGATTGGCAGAGAAGGGCAGTTGGGGGAAACTGGGCCTGTAGGAGAGGGAGGGCAGTTCGGGGAGACCAGGCCTTCAGGGGAATGCAGTTAGGGGCAATTGGTCTTGCCGGGGAGCAGTAGATAGAGAGAAAGATAGGAACATTAATAATGAGAGAAAATCTGATTGGCTGCCACCTGTATGCCCTCTACTGGGGACTGAGCCCACAACCTGGGTATGTGCCCTGACCAGGAATCGAACCATGACTTTCTGGTTCATAGGTTGATGCTCAACATTGAGCCATTTTAAAATAGCTCAGAGTGACAGGGATGAGTAAGAGTTGAGAAGTAATTCAGGCCAGTATCTAGGGCCAAAGGGATGATTAAGAGATCCTGGGAGATCTGTCCTCACTACCTAGAAGCTACCACCAGCCTGGACCCCACCAGAACCACTCACAGCACCAGGCCATCACTGAAGACCCATTTTGAAATTGCCCTTTTCTAGAACTATTTTCCTTTCCGAAGTCGTGTACATAAATAATAGCACTTCTTTGAAAAAAAATAGTAGTTTTGTTCCTTTTTAAGCATAGCACATTTAAAAAAGCTAAGCTATAAATAGGTTCTAATAAGTAAAGTGGGAAAATTAATGCAAAATTACATGTTGTATTAGTCACAATTATGTAATAATGTATCATAAACAAAAGACCATAAACATTCCAGAATTTATCCACTGAGCCTTGAAGTTGAAGCCATGTTAATAGAATTTTTTGAGACTTTTGTTTGAAAAAGATAACTGATTTTTTATTTTAGCAACTTCAAAATATTTTCAGTGTTAAGTAAAACCTAAAACTTCATAGAGAGAGATGTATTGGAACTTTTTAATGCAAACTGAAATCGGATGATTTCAAATTCTGGATTAGCAATCCTACATGAAGAGGTTAATTGTTCCATAATAACTCACTATTTGTTATAGGGCAGAGTCTGGCATAGGTGGGTCCATTGTGTGCCATCCCGATGTGTTTAATTACTGCGAGATGAGCCCATAGGTTTCATTTCATATGCCTGTTGTAATTAATGTGGGGTGCAAATATTCATGTATTTATCATCCTTATCTAACAGAACCCAGAAACAGTCATATAGTACCAATCAGTATAAGATAATAAACAAAACATGGGACTTATTGTTCAAATACCTGAACTTAAGATTCACTTATATCACTTAATGGTCCTGTGACCCTTGACAAGCCACATTCTCTCTCTGAACTTCAGTTTTTCACTTGTAAAAGTTGAAAAAATTAATACCTGACTTGCTGCTCTGATGGTTAGGTGAGAGTGTTTTGTAAACTTGGAAGTATTCTGCACACGTTAGTGCCGACTGTTTTAATGAGGCTATGAGTTGACTGCTGCCTGTCCTTAGTGCGCTGTGCATGTTGTTTATGATGGTTTATTGCCTGTTTCACATTTTCAGTTCACTTTGCACAGAAGCTGTGCCAAATCACTGACTTGTCTCTCCATGTATCCCAGGGCTGTCACCAGGTCCCACCTTTCTAGTTCTCTGCAGTGACATCTTTCAGAACAGGCAGTTATACTGAAGCTGATGAGGTTGGACCACATCATAGGGTTTATAAGCTTGGGGGTTCCATGTTCGATGCTTAGAGTAAATTTGGAGCTAAGGACTTGGTCTTTTTTCCTTAGCTGCCTCAGGATTGTGGCTCAAGAACCTTCTAGAGTTAAGCCATGACCAGGATAACTAGGGTGACTCAGTTCTATTCTACATGTCTCTCCCTGTAGGAGAGGGGGTGATGTTCTCATGGAGATGAATCACAGTGAGCAAGGAGAAAATGAAAAGCTAGTTTCCAAGCCTCTGATGGTGTCATTTTTGCTGATATCCCACTTGGCCAAAGCAAGCCACATGTCTGAGTGTGGTGTCAAGGAGGCTGGACACCGGAATGTTAGAAAGCAAAGGGTACAGAGATGGGGGTGTGTGAATGCTACTATACAACATTATGGGAGAGATCTCTAAAATCATGCTGTGAATAGGTGACCAGAGAAACAGCAATGGTGATGATGGTAATGGCTAACATTTACTGAATGCTTACTGTGTGCTGGGAGCTTTATACACATTTCCCCCTCATTGAACCCTCACAGCAAGCTTTTGTTGTAAGTACTGGTATTAGCTCTCCTATTTTACAAATGGGAACACTGATCTTCAGAGGGATTAAGTAATTGCCAAAGTTGACATAGCTTATAAGTGGAGAAGAATCCGGGCTTGTCTAGCGCTTTACCAAATCCCAGACCCTGGGGGCAGGAAGACTCTTTGAAATTTATTGCAGAGAAGCTTAGGGCAAATAGTAGACAACTCCATTTCATGCAGAGGCTGCTAAACTTAAGGAGTGTGTTCCTAGGGTGAGTATTTACTGATACTAGGACCTGTGAGAGTTGCAGATGTTATAAAACTCTTGAGCTAATGCTAATGAAAAGGCAAATCTGTCCAGGAAAAGTTTGCCTAAATGACAAGTCCTTTGTGGCTCTTTGAGGGGGAAGTAGGAAAGTTTCAAGGATAGTCCCTTGCATGATGTAGTTGGTTTTGAAATTGTGTTATTTGGGGCTCTAGGGTTTTTAGTGATAAAATCGCAAGAACTGTGTAGAGACAAGGTGTAGGCAAGGGGTGTCCCACTTGTTCAGAACACTTCTGCTTTTAACTATATTATTTTGGGGTTTGTTGTATGGTTTCTTCTTTTGGAAGAGATAAGGATCTCAGTGGCCTAAGAAAGGAAAGCCACCATTCTTATGAAAAGATCCCTAGTCAAGGGATCCAATACATAGGGTTGCTTTTGCCACTGACCAATCATGTGATCTTGGACACTGTACCCAGGATCCATCCTTTCTCCTGCATCTATAGAATGAGGGGTTTGAAGAAATGATCATCCTTGTCTTCTCTGGCTCTGATTTCTTTATCTTCAGGAGGACCTGTTACACTGTCAAGAATAGAATTCTAGAACTGGCCAAAACCGGTTTGGCTCAGTGGTAGAGCGTCGGTCTGTGTACTGAAAGGTCCCGGGTTTGATTCCGGTCAAGGGCATGTACATTGGTTGCGGGCACATCCCCGGTAGGGAGCGTGCAAGAGGCGGCTGGTCGATGTTTCTCTCTCATTGATGTTTCTAGCTCTCTATCTCTCTCCCTTCCTCTCTGTGAAATATCAATAAAATATATTAAAAAAAAGAATTCTAGAACTGGTCTGTCAATGGTTTGACTCAGAAATCTCTTTTGAATCTTTTGAACGTCCATCTGCTTTCTCACCTTAGTTCAGTCAGCAAACATTTATTTATTTATGACTGACTTGGTGCCAGGCACCATACTCACCTTCCTTCAAAACTTATAAGCAGCTAATACTTGCCCTGGTTTTGGAGAGTCCCAAGAGCTCCCCTTAGCTGTGTCTTTTCTTTTGCTACTATCTTCCTGTCTTCTTTTTCTGCTTCACATATTTATGTTTCTTTGCAGGACTGAGTATGAGGATTGATAATAGTTTTTGCTCTGTAGAATTGGCAGGAGAGCCAGTGGTCAGTGGGGATCTGGAGGTGTTGCAGCAGGTGTGGTGACTGGGTCATTGTGCCCTGACCAGTCCTCTGCAGCCACTGAAGGGGGTGGTTATTGATCAAGGGACTTTTCTGATTTAGATCCCTTCCTCTGGCCACTTGCTTTCCTAGGTGGTGACTTTCTGAATCAAGGTCAGAGCTAAGGTTTGGTTGTTTGGTGGCAGTACCTGCATCTCTTATTCTCAGTTCTTAGACAACAGACAGGCTGGGGAGATGCAGAGGGACACAGTCCCCCACTCCCCCCCAAATATAGGAGAAAAGACTGGAGAGTGCTAACTGGTATACCAAAGCTAGTTAGATAAGGGAGACCCTGGAGTGAAGACCTGGAGGGAGAAATGTGAAATATGACAAGGTTTGGGGAAAGGCATTCCAGGCAGTGGAAACAGCAAGTGCAAAGGCTCTGAGGTTGACTGCACATAGGGAGTTCTGAAAACACAGGGGGAGTGGCAAGTCTGAGGCCCAGTGCACAAGGAGATGAGAACTGGTGGATGACATTGGAGAGGTGGTTGGGGGCCATATTATGTAGACCACAGATCGATAGACCACAGGGTGGATTTTTGATTTCATATGTAGAGAAATGAAGGGAGAATTATGAATAAGGGAGTGATAACTTCCTAATGTAGAAAATATTCCATAAGGTACGACAGTGGAAATAAGAAGACCTGTCAGAACGCTAGTATGTAGTCCAGGGTATGTAGTTAAATTGACCATCATGTAGTCAAAGTTATCTCTTTTGAGGTCGTGGGTCACTGGGTAAAGCTTGGAATATCCTGTCAAAGAATTAGGGAATGCTGGGGAGCCTGGGAGCAGAGAAAGGGAGATGGCAGATTGTGAGGTGAAGGGGTGGCATGGTCTCTACAGCCAGGCCTAGTTCTGCCTCTTATTAACTGTGTGATTTTTGGGGAAAATTATTTATTTCTAAGGGACCTCAGTTTATTTATCTGTAAAAGTTGCTTCCCCTTAGAGTTTTGGTAAAGATTTAGTGACTTCAAGTGTAATATACTTAAGAGTAGTGCCTTGCACGGAGTAAGTGTGACTGAACGCTTGCTGTGGCTGCTACTGCTATTGTAAGAGTCTGTGCTGGAACAGCTGTGTAACAGCTTACCAGTGGTCCAAAATCATTGGAGGATCAAATTGCCACTGGCCTTGGTCCTGAGCACACTGTTCAGCTCTGCCTCCTTTTCAAAGGCTGCCCTTACTTAGCCTGCCCTGGGCCCACAGGCTCAGCCCTCATCTTCAATGCAATCCTTCCTGGAGACAGTCTTTCCTGTCCCAGCTTTCTGCCTTCACGTGCCATGCCATCAGCCATCACATTACACCATAGGAACCATATTGTGCATCTCACACCTTCAGTTGCACCCCACCGATGAGGCTATGCCAGGCCCTGCATTTACCCCATGGTGAAGCTGGGGCTGTCTGGTCTGGGTCCACAATCTCAAGTCTGTCCAGAGCCTCTGCCATCCCATTTTGCTCTCCCCCTGCCAGCTCTGGCACCACTTGCTTCGTTTAATGGAGAATTTGTCAAGTAATGGGAATAATTAGCACAGTGGGGGCCTTACTGTGCCCTGGAAAGAGAACAGAGAGAGCCATCACACAGCCCCAGACATGATTGCTGGGAAGGCTTATTTTCCCTTGTCTGCATCTCTCTCCCCATCTCTTGCATGTGTTTGATTTTTCCTCTTTGTGTAGAGAGAGTTGGCTAGGAGAAAAGACCCGTAAATTGCACTCTTGCTGGGCTGGTGCTGCGAAAGCTGGATAAGATTGTCTTCGTGGACTGGATAATTTCCCTCTCCCCTTGCCTCCTTTGTGGGAGGGGAATCTGCTGAGCAGTTAGTTGGTTTTACCCTCCCTTTCTCTTCCTTGTTTTCTGCCCCCCAAGCCCTCCCCTTTCCTCTTCTCCCTGTGGTCCCTTCATGTAAAGAACTCACTGACTCTCAATTGAAACCTTTTTAATGGTCCCAAGAGGCGAGGATCTTGAAGGGTGATTATCTTCATTATAAATTATTAACTCTCCCAGCAGCCAGATGGCTTCCCTACCCATGGCTTGGAACTCTGGGCTGGGGTGCCCACTGGAGGAGGGGATGATAGAGGGAAGAAGCTGAATGGGTTCCCAGCTGCACCTGGGTTGCTGGGGAGCTTGTCAGTAGCTTGCAAGGCTGGATCCTATGGTCTGCAGGGAAGAGTTTGTTGTTGTTGGGTTTTGCCCATTGACACCTCAGGGCTCCCTTGGGGATGGAACAGAGGTGGTAGTCAGGGAAGAGATCAATGCTGTGAGAGTTGCTTTTGATATCTGCCTTAAAGGATTGTCATTCATGGTAAAAAGGCATGATTGTTATTTTATGCTGTATAGTCTTTTACTCCCTTGGATGCTCACAACATCCTGGAAGTTGTATTCATTGTTCTCCAAAATTTGCAAAGAAGAACTAAAAATTGGATAGATCATAAAGTTTTCCATAAGGTCACTTGACTAATAGTTATTGGAAGGGCAGAGCCTGGTTCTAACTCCCACTCCATCCAGTAGTCTATCCCCCATACCAGACTTCTTCTTAGTTACCTATGCCCTACTTACCCTTCAAGTTTCCATGTAGGTTCCCTATCCTCTGAGAAGTCTTCCCTGACCACATAAGGGCAGAGTCATCTGTTGTTCTTCTGGACTCTATTTCAATCTACACACAGACTTATTTTATGCTGAACTTATAACTCCAAAGGGTGTCTCCAGTGACGGGCAAGCTCACTTTATCTGGAAGTGATCTGTGTGCAAGATACAGACATAAATAATCTCCATAGATTTCCCATTTACTAGACACATTCTCAGGTCATAGAGAACCTGTGTTATATCTCTTCTAGACTCTTGAAGAAACTACTCCTGCTACTGCTGAGTTGACTCAATAAACCTAAACACACTGGTTCCTCCAAAGCTTTCTCATTTAAAGAGACACAGAAATGACTCTTAACATTGTCTGTGTAATTGGGATGAAGTTTAAAAGATGTCCATCTAGCCAGCCAACTCTCCCTGAGCAGGCCAGGTGAGAGAGCAACATCAGCCAGGCTGCTAGGACATCAAGGACAACAGTAACAATAGCAGGAACAGTGGGGACTCACATTTATTTGGTGAGCACTGTTTTAAGGGCTTCACCTTGCACAAAGTCCCTTACTATGATAATTCAATATTATCTTCAGCTGAGGCAACTGAGGCATAAAGAGAATAAGTACCTGCTCAAGATCACATAGTCAGCATGTGCTGGGATCTGGACTTTGAACACAGGAAGTCTGGCTCCAGAGCCCATGCCTTTAATCTCTACAAAATGGGTACTTACCTTAACACTATTATTCTATTTGAACCCTAAAAACTGACCCACACTTGCCAGACTCTGCCTTTCCCCTTTGATCTACCTCCTTATATTATTTTTATAGGTGAATTTATTTTTTTAAATTGATTTTCCACAGAGAGAAACGCAGAAGGATAGAGAGCTAGAAATGTCGATGAGAGAGAAACTTTGACCATCTGCCTCCTGCACACTCCCTACTGGGGATGTGCCCACAACCAATGTACATGCCCTTGACTGGAATCAAACCTGGGGCCTTTCAGTCCACAGACCAACGCTCTATCCACTGAGCCAAACTGGTTTTAGCCCTCCTTATATTATTTAGGCTCATGTCTTTCTTCTATACTAGCATGCAAGTGCCTTGGAAGGTTTGAACTATTTCTTTTTAATTTTGTATCTACACCATGAATGCTCCATGGTTTCAAAAAAAAAAGAAAAAGCGAACAAAAAAAGAATCCTTTTCATTTTGTTATCCTCCAGCTTACTTATACCTCTCTCAAAGAATAAAAATCTAGTGACCAAATTGATGAATTGTCTCCTTTTTCCTATAAGTTATATTTTAATTAAGTCTGAAATTTCATATTGTCTCTCTCTCTCTCTCTCTCTCTCTCTCTCTCTCTCTCTCTCTCTCTCATTTTTCAATAGTTACAAATTTTACCTCCCATTCTTATGGAGTATTTTGGAGACTAAGATGTGTAGCTTTTCATTTATATCCATTGACTTTGGTTTTGTTAGACATAGGTTGTAGACTAAGCCAATTGTGGCTTGTTGGGATCACACAGCATTATCTCACATGCTCACTAACTCTCAGTAGCAGTTCATCTCCAACCACGACCAGTTCTAGACAAGCTCCATCCTCTTCATTTAAGCTCTTGATGAATATGAGTAATGGGACAGGGCCTGACCTCCTACCAGGAACTGCCTCCTGAAGGGTTCATCATCTTCTTTGAATGCTGTGTTTAGCCAGTGACAAGTCTTATTTATGTCCTCCTTACATTCCTCATATCATGAGAAACTTTTCCAAAAGATTTCTTGAAGTTCATACATATCATAACTGGCATGTGTCTCTATGATGATGGAATACTATTCTTGGTAGAATGGGATTTAAGTTAGTCTGACATGACTACTTTTTAGTTCTTATGGAAAATGCATTTCTTAAAGAAAGTGTTACAGTTCAAGATTTAAAAATGTCTCTTCTTTCCTCTCCCTATCTCTGTCCTTTTCTCAGAACAACACAAACTTCAAAAGTCCTTCTCCATTTGCTTATTTGACAGGCTGGAATTGAGGTTCTTAAAGGCTGTCTCCCTTCCATTTCCTAAAGGGGTAGTAGACACAACAAACTGAGGATAGGGTAAGTTTGATTGTGGAGGCACGTTTAAGACCAATAGTTTGGCAGCTTTCAGGGTAAGAAGAGGAGATAGAAGGAGGGGTGGTCTTCTTAGTAATGAAAAATTTGTGAAAGAAATGGGGGGGTGTGTGGAAGAGAGGACAGTGAGCTCCTTGTTGCAAAACCTGTGACTGTTCCTAGGTAGGATATTGGTTTTGACTTGAAGTATAAATACAAATAGAAAAATATATGTATCACAAGTGTGCATATAAACCAATTCATCTTCACAAACTGAGCACAGTGTACAGATCTAGAACTACTTTTCTCCCTTTGCTTCCTCTAGTCCTTAACTCCCCCAAGAGTAACCAATGTTCTGACATTTAACAGCATAGAACAATTTTGCCCCCTTCTGTACCTTATATAAATGGAACACATACAGTATGTACTCTTGTGTGAGATTCATCTCCAGTCTGGAGATGAAGACCCATCATTCTCAATGCTATGAAGCATTTTGCAGGAATAGACTATAATTTATTTATCCATTCTACTGCAAATGGACACTGGGTTATTTTCTAGGATTTGTCTATTATGAATAGTATTGTTATAAACATTCTGGTGCATGTCTTTGGTTATATATATATATATATATATATATATATATATATATATATATTTAATGTAATGAGAGACCCAGGATTCATGGGGTTTCAGGCCTGCCTGCATCTAGCTGCTAAAATGTCAGTAGAACTCTGTATCTATCTCTTGGCTCTGCTTTTTTCTTTGACTTCATTCTTAGACAAGATCATCCTGAAGAATAATAATTAGTATTGGTATCTGTCAGCAACTCTCGACTTCATTCTGATAGTTTGACAATATGGTAAGCAGAGGGGCCTTTTTCCCAATAATTCTAGCAGTAGTCCCAGAGTTAGCTATAATTTGACTCCGTTTGGGTGACAGACCCATCCCTAACCTAGTCACTATGGCAGCAGATTGGAATGTGCTAATTGGCTAAACTGGGTTGTAGAATCTAGGATTAAGATGAACCCCACCTGAATGACATGGATTGAGATTTCTGGTGAAAATCATTTTACTTTCAAAGTGAAGCCAAGGGTGTAGTGAAAGGGGGGCAAGTAAAACCAATGAAGAGCCACTACGCAGATTTTTTGGCCCTGGGTTTCTTCCTGGGACACTACTAAAAGTGCTAGAGGTAAAGCTGGCAAGTCCAGTCTGGGTCCTGAGGCATACCAACAAGGGCTAGGCATGATGAGAGTGGTCATCTGCCTTCAACATCTATCCTGGTTCTAGGCACAGGCTTGATTTAATACTGGCTCTGACGCAATGGAACAGAGGAACTGGAGAGAGGGGACCATGACTTGGAAAAAGAGTCCACATGTCAGTCCTGTGAGAGTTGCCCTGCCTCCTAAGCAACCGGATAGTGAGACATTAGCAAAGATGTTAACCCCACATAAAAAGCATGCCATTCAATAATTATGTAAATTGGCTGGCGATTAGATAATGTCGCTCATATTTCCTCTCTTGCTAGATTTCCACACAACAGATAACTGCTTTTGAGCTTCTGCACCAGCTTGGATAGTCCATGTAGACTCTGGGGCAAATCCACTACACCCGTGGCTGCCTGGGCCATCCTATGGCTCCAGATAGAGTGGTAGTTGGCTGACTGGGTGGGAAGGGCTTCTGCTTCCCATTTTCTAATTTCTTAAGCTTTTGCATAGCCTATTAAAGAGCTAAGAAAGGCCAAAGGATAAAGGAGCCATTGGCTCAAGGCCTGTGATACTTAAGGTAAGAGTATATTTAGCTTTTGGCCACTTTGACAATTTCCCAGTGGCCTAAGGAATGTTCCCAATCCAAGAAATAAATGGAAGGGCTGGAGGAGAGAATGTGGGCAACCCCAAGGCTGTGAAGACCGGATAAACCTAATTCTGATGTCAACAGTCTTGAAATCAGATTCTTTCTGGCCCCTGTAGGAAAGAAAGCTTGGTTTTCCTCAGTCAGACTTTCTGACTACCCACAATAATGCAGGCAGGGGAATGTTGGTACCTCCAATGCTGGGCTAGAGGGAAGGATGGAGAATCAGACGAGAGAGGGTCAGCAGGCAGAACAGTGTGGATACCCCAGAGCAGGCTGAGTAAATTCCCATGATCCTCTGCACAGGGGGTGTTCCTGGGCAGCTTAGTTAATTTTTAGGTTCTCCCAGATCACTAAGCTTGTGCTACATTGCTCTTTGGGGACATCTGAGGTTGGCATCCAGAGAAGTGTGGGGGCTCAGGATTGCTGTCATGGAGAAGTCAACTGATCCCCAGGAATTCTCTTCAGCTTTTGTTTTTATGCTTCATTCTTTGTACACATGTTCCCTGAGCTTCTACTCCATATCCAGGTCCCGTGGCAAGCACCATGATGAAGTAGAGCTGCCCCAGGGAGCTCCCTATCAAGCTTCCTGAGCCTGGGCTCTTCATTGCTGTGCTTTGTATCTCCAGTCTACATTTGGCCCCAGTACTTTTTGATGACCTTGAGGGTGGGAATGGTTTCTTATTCTGCTTTGATATAGCAGTGCCTGGAAGGAATCAGAGCTCAATAAGACTGAATTGAGCAAGTTATTTAATTTATAGACAAATAATGATTCTCAGAAGCCAGGGGTCTAAACGGGCAAGGGAGGTGGAGCAGCCAGGATGGTGTCACTGTGAAAGCACTTACCAAGCTTCTTGGTTTCACACATCGTGGACTCCATAATGTATGACATGATTTTTACATGCTCAGCTCATCAATAATTTCAGGTTTGGGGTACCCCTTGTGAGAGGCATGCATTTTGTGATCAATTCTGCCTTGCTTCCCCTGCCTCTAAATCAAATGTATGACTGGGAAGAAGAGGAAGGGGAGCAGCTGTCCTCTGAGCACATTTCCAAAAGTGGACCCTTTTCAATAATTTTATTTGAGGAAATACATAGATGTGGCAGTTATTGAGCCCAGAAGGAGCCCTCCTTTCAGGACAAGGGTTTCTTCTCTCCCCTAGGATGTTGCCTTTTGCTTTGGTTGCCATACCTCCTGTCAATGAGCACATTCTAAGAGATTGGGCTATGTGTCATCTCCTGGTAGCCACCTCTATCTTCATGTCTTTCACTCACTCCATTCCAACAGCACCAGCCTCCAACATACCAACCTGTTCTTTTTTAAAGACCCTTTCATGGACTATTACTTCTGGAACATTCTCCTATGATATTTCCTGACTAGTTCCCTCACCTTATTTCAAGGTTTTCCTTAAATAAAACCTTTCCAAGGACTCTGATTTGTGGTGTTTGCCTATTTCCATGTGCAAATGCTCCTAGAACAGTTGACTTTATGCTACCAAAGTGACATTGACCAGCTCAAAAACTTCTGAAAATTTAACGGTTGGTTCTCACCAGCCTGCATAAGTGGCACTCCATGTCACTATGTCCATGGTCAAATTAAGCATCTGTTGCACCATTGGAAGTGCCCATTTCACACTTGGGAACACAATGTGTGGACAAGACCTTTTACAGAACAAATGTTTTTCTTAATGGGTTCAGTCAGCCTCTTCTTGATTGGATTTGTTTGTTCAGAGGAAATAAGTGTGTGTTCCTGGTTAAAGAACAGCATTTTCCTCTTCATAGTGGGGGTAATGACTAGCTTTGCTAATGTGGTCATCATTAAAATAGTGAACAGTAGTGGTCTGACAGAGACCATGGTGCATTATCAAATATGCCAATTAAACAGCAACTTGCACAGCTCTTGGAAATTACACTCATTGCTCTCATGTGAACAGAGGCATCTCCACTCAGCTAGATCAGCCAGAATCTGCCTTCAGGAACCAGATTACCTTCTTGACTGGATGCTGGTGCATTTCCAACCAGTATATAATACACATGACATTCTCTAGGTCTATAACATTCCTTAACTATTCATTTGTTGTCCATTCTGCAGTTTTCATAATTAAAAAAATATTTGTATTTTAATATACTCTTCTCACTCCACAGACATATGCACTCATATATACATCGTACATCAATGGCTGCTCTTCTCATCCTTCCTATATGGACATAAGAAAGGAAGGAATATAGTGTTCATTGAGCATCTACTATGTATATAGTCTCAAGCTAAGATCTTCCCATACATAATCCCACTTAATCCTCTCTCCATCATGGTAAAGAGGTTATTACTTTCTTCTACTTTGTAGATGAGGAAATAGAAGCTCAAATAGATTAAGAAAAGTGCTTAAAGTCCCACATATAAAAACTAGTATTCAAACTTGATCCTAACACGCATATTTTGACCTTTCCCCTGACCATTTAGTAAGAGACAAGGATTCTTTTGCTTATTATTCACCTTATAATGTATTTTCACTGATTTTTATAAATATTTCTATCAAAAATTAAAGGTGGGAATCTGTCTTAGGCCACCTATACCCAAACATTATCAAATTGGAAATGGAAAATCTAAAAAAATAAACCCTCTGTCATTTTCATGTTAAAATTACATGTGCGTACTTGAGTGTATACAACATTAACACTTATCTTAAAAATAAATTTTGGCTATGTGATCCTGTGATATTGAATATTGTACAAATGTGCTAATATAGCTTTGGGGGTTTTATGCTATTTGTGCTTGTGGAAAAACTGAGTGCATTATTAGGAGCTGAGCTGGGGTCCTACAAAGGATTTGGAAGAACCCTGGTCCTCCGCCATGTGTGAAGCACCAAGCACTGTGGGAATCACTAGAATAACCTGGCTCAGAATCCAACAATGTTTGTGAAATGGGGTGCAATATTTTCCCAACACATGCTCTAATCTTTCTCTTCTTCTCTCCTTTCTCCCCTACTCCCTTCTCCCTGCAGGAGTCCTGGGAAGCAGGTTATGGGCAGGACTGCCTCTGGCCCACACCATGAAGCCTGAGTCTGCACCCGCTCTGCTGAGGGCCGGGCTCTGTGTGAGCACTCAGCTTCTGGCTGCCCCTCTCCCCGCAGCCTCCTGCTGCTAGGAGAAAGACCTTCAGGACTAGTCCTTGGCCTGTTTCTACCTGTCACCTGGCTCACCTTACCACCCAGTCCTCCTCCATTACGGCACCCCGGATCCCAGCCCTCTCCCTAGCCTCTCTGGCTGGGGCGTTCTGGGGTCCGCTGGGAGGAGTGCATTGTTGAAGGCTCTCACCCACCGCTTACCTTCTCCTTGAATCAAGGCCTCCGGATCTACATGGATAGCTGAGATCTTTTCTTGGAGAAAGACACTTTGCTCCTCAGTCCAGGCCCTCAGTGCCCTCACCTGACATTCCTCCTCTTCCGCTGCCCCCTTTCCTCCACTCTTTTGTGAATTTCTTGCTCCTGTGCCCATCTCGCTTTCCTCCTCCCCCACCCTCTCAATATTTGTGTGATTCTTTCTCTTGTGTGCTCTCTGTCCCCAACCCATCTCTTCTCCCTCTCTCCTTTCTCTGTAAAGGGGGATCATCCCCTGAGGGCTGGTCCCTGGCTGCCTGGTCCTCTGAGCTCTGTCTAGTCCCCAGCAGCCACGATGAGTTTCACCGCACACTCTGTGTTCTTTACCCTGAAGGCCAGCGTCTTGCTGGGGTCCCTGCTGGGGCTCTGCCTGGGCCTAGAATTTATGGGCCTACCCAACCAGTGGGCCCGCTACCTCCGCTGGGATGCCAGCACGCGCAGCGACCTGAGCTTCCAGTTCAAGACCAATGTCTCCACGGGGCTGCTCCTCTACCTGGACGATGGTGGTGTCTGCGACTTCCTCTGCCTCTCGCTGGTGGATGGCCGCGTGCAGCTCCGCCTCAGTATGGACTGCACTGAGACTGCTGTGCTGTCCGACAAGCAGGTAAACGACAGCAGCTGGCACTTCCTCATGGTGAGTCGCGATCGCCTGAACACGCTGCTGGTGCTGGATGGCGAGGGAAGGTCTGGGGAGCTGCAGCCCCAGCGGCCCTACATGGAAGTGGTCAGTGACCTGTTCCTGGGCGGAGTCCCCGCAGACATACGACCTTCTGCCCTGACCCTGGAGGGAGTACAGGCCATGCCCGGCTTCAAGGGATTAATCTTGGATCTCAAGTATGGCAACTCTGAGCCTCAGCTTCTGGGGAGCCAGGGTGTCCAGCTGGATGCCGAAGGACCCTGCGGCGACCGTCCCTGTGAAAATGGGGGGATCTGCTTTCTCCTGGATGGCCATCCTACCTGTGACTGTTCTACCACTGGCTATGGTGGCAAGCTCTGCTCCGAAGGTAAGGCCCTCTTCCTTATTTCCTATTTAGTGGATTGGGTGAAGGCCAAGAGCCCTGGTACACACTGAAGTACATCTTTAGCTGCATGTTAGATAATCCGGTTCTTTCCCCAAGGAGCTGGTGAAAATCCTTTGATTGCTCTCAATGGAAAGTCCATCAGCTATCAGCAGAAAGAGAATCCTGGCTACTCAATCATGAGCTTCTTACTCAATATTTGACTGTATTCAAAGGGCTGGATGAAGTGACTGCTGAATCTGTGCTCAGCTCAGCTCCTTCCACCCAAGCACAGCTTAGCAGGATCAACACAGGGCAAGAAATCAGATAGAAAATTGGCAAAGTGGTTATCTCTGTCCCTCCTAATCCCTTGAGAATTGGACTCCTGGGGATAGATGGGAAACTCCTCATTACTTCTTATAATCCCCAGCATAAGGAATGCCTGTGCAAAGAAGAACTAGGGTGGATGGATTACATGTCCATGCTTGGCTCCACTATAAACCCAGTCCTTCAACCATATCCCTCCTCCCTCAGTATTCTGGGAGGCATCTAGAGGATGGATGAGATATCTGGGGATGGGCTGTCTTGCCTCCTCATTCTAGCACTAGGATTTTTTTTACATGAAGTTGTTCTTTCCTGTCCTCTCCTCTCCATACGAGAGAACGGTACAGGAAGGCACAGAAAATGACAGGACCCTAGTCCAGCCAAGCCTCTGAGGGAGCTGGCAATACTCAGCATAGCCGTGGAGAACATCCCAAGTTCAATTACAACTTCCCAGGGAGAGGGAGGAAGGGACTCATGTCCAAGGCTGCCCTTATCTTATTCTTCAAATTTTGACTATTTGGGATTAGATCTGAGAATTGGCCCAGGCTTTACTTAAAATCCAGATTCCTGGACTCACTAAAGGCCTATATTTCTTTCTTTTTAAAAAAATATATTTTATTGATATTTTACAGAGAGGAAGAGAGAGGGATAGAGAGCTAGAAACATCGATGAGAGAGAAACATCGACCAGCTGCCTCCTGCACACCCCCTACCGGGGATGTGCCTGCAACCAATGTACATGCCCTTGACCGGAATCGAATCTGGGACCTTTCAGTCCGCAGACCGATGCTCTACCACTGAGCCAAACCGGGTAAAGGCCTATATTTCAATAGGAAGGGCCACTGAAATGACCAAGTGTGTGAGAACTGGCCATATGGGTGTGTGTTTGGTGAGGTTGGGAAGAGGAAGAGGAAGAGGCAAGAAGTTACATTTCCTCTCATCCTTTTGGAGTTAAACCCTAGATTCTTTTGGAGATGTTTGTGTAGTCATCTCATGCTGTTCTCCTCATGAAGTTGGTGGGATGGTTCAGGGCATAATAGCGATCCTCAACTTTGGTTGCATATTAGGATCGCCTGGAGGAGTTTAAAAACTCAAAGCACAGAAAATTTATTCAGAAGTTTATGGAGTGTGGGATCCAAACATCTGTATATTTTTGAGGCTCCCTGGTGATTCTATTGTGCAGGACCAGCAGGTTGAGTGAGGTCAGGTCAGTGGGGCCAGGTAAGTGTCTTAGCACTGACTCTCAACATCTCTTTGAGGTGAGGCCCCACTACCTTGAGATTTGTAATGAGAAATGGTGCTGCAGGTGTTCCTCAAACTTTCCCAGGAAGAGTTGAACCCCCAAAGCAGGTTGTAGTTGATAAGAATTTTAATTACTAGGAGATATTTAAACAATTTTTACAATCAAAGCTAAATTTATTTCACAGGTGATACATGCTGGAGACTAGGACATTTTTAGGTTCTTGTTGGAGGCCTATCTGTAGGTCATGTATGGATATCACAGGAATGTCTCTGGGTCTCTGCTGCTTCTTTCTTCTACTGGGTTGGGCATTGTATTTCCCTTCCTTTGAATGGGCTACAGGCGAGGCAGATGCTAGACATGCATGTTATCTCTTCTGGCATCTGTTCCCCCCACCATCACCCCACAATGAACCCATTGGAAAAAGGGATGGGGAAGAGGGGCCAAGCCAACCCCAACCCACAAAGCCACATGAGGAATATGGTTACTGAAGCATTTCTTGCAAGCAGGTGCCTTCTGGAGCTGACTGCTGTTCCAAAGCGTCTTGGCTCTGGAGAAAGTCCTGCCTGAAGATGCTGACATGATCACTTGCTTTTCATTCGCCCAAAGGATCTGTTCAGTTCTCAGAACTTGTACTGAAAGCTGGCATTCTTCCTTTCTAGGGACCAGGGTGTTTGCAAGTGTGTTGCTAACTTGCTGATTATACTTGATTGCATTTTTTTGTGTGTGTTTAAAAAGAACTCATTTCCTCTGGGCAGGTCTGGATCAGCATTTTTCTGCAGGAAGAATCTCTATACTGTATATGTACACAATCAGTCTTCTCTCTTTTTGTTTTGGTGTGTGTGTGTGTGTGTGTGTGTGTGTGTGTGTGTGACCTATAGCAGAATTTCCTTGAAGCAGATTGAAGATCAATTTTTAATAGCTAAATGCAATATGTATATTTTAACAATGTTCTTTCTACAGGGTTCAGATCATCTTGTGGTGATGGACTGATACTTCTATTTGCAGAAGGCAAGCAAACAGCTTAGATCATTTATTCCCCTGATATGTAAATAGAGTAAATAAACTGTGTAGTAAGAGGAACACTTGGTTGGCCTGGAACAGAGCCATGCAGAGGTTGAGGTGAAGGTGGCTGTGGGGGAAGTATCAGAATCTACTGTTGGTAACTTGGAGCCTATTGATGCCAGTAATTGTCATCATGTCTAATCAATCACAAAAATGCATCACAGGCTTTTGGAGAATATCTGTTCTCGCCACACACAGTTAATTTTTAGAGTAAATGGGGAAAACTCACCTGTAACATATTAAGGGGGAAAAAATCACAGCAGCTGCTGAGTGTCAAGCATATCTGCATAACACAAGATAAATAGACTAAAAAATTGCCTACCCATTTTTCTCAAGATAATGTGGTGAAACAGGTAGTGAGGATGCATCCATCCCCCTTTCTTCCTTTATATTGCACAGGTCACAGAACCGAAACCATGGAACTTATTCCCAGCAGCCAGTCATGTGCACAAGGCGTCTGATTTTCCCGATGTATAGGATGGGCCCTACCCCTTCATTGTATGAGGGCTTGCATTTGGTGTAGAAGATTCATTTTGTACTTTGTGCGTTAGCAGTTCAAGAGCAAGAAGAGTTGAGCGGGCTCCTGCAGCTTCAGATGGATGTGGTCAGGGCCTGTTGGAGGCCCTCTCTGTGGGCCATTAGCTCCTAGCATGCCGGCGGGCTTGATGTTTGTTTGGCCTCTCTGGCTTTCTACGCCTCAGTGGCTCCAAAATGTCTCCGTGTTGCCCTTCAGGAAGAATGCATATCTCTTTTATGGACTTTGGGCTATTTTCATCCCCTGTTGGTATCTTCTCTGGTTAAAACCCAGAGGGCACCAGAAATAGTTGCTATGGGAGAGCTGGGCCTAGTGGTAAGAGGTTCCAGACACAGTGTCTTCTCTGTCAGGTGCTGAAAGATTATAGGCTCTAGTTGCAGACCCAACTCCACACAGCTTTCCTGGGAAGATTTCATTCCGAGACCCCCAACGTAATTTATGGTCACGTTGCACATTCTGGCACATGATGGAAGGAAGAATAATCTAGATTTTTTTTACTTCTCTGTGTTATGTTTATGAGTAAAACATTTTGGTGCTTACCTTCAGGTTTGTTAATGTTGCCATTGAATCTTGCCTTTTCAGTCATGTGTGTGAGGATGGAAGTGCAGACAATTCAAAATGATTCTAAAATGAAATCTATTTGCTTTGGAATTTAGTTAAGCTATGGAGCAGCACAGTCACCTGGTGTTTGTTTAGCACAGCCTGTCCTGTTATGGGCAGCCCTGAAGCTCACAGGACAATGAGGAGGTATCCTGAGCTCCCCCTAGGGAGCAGGTCTCTCATGTGTCATTGAGAGCTTGTCATTACCTTGAAATGAGTTTAAAGTTAACTTTTTATTTTTTTTAAATATGAATGTCCATGTATTGAATTTCACAACAATCTTATGGTCGTGAAGAATTGATTCATATCCACGGTGTATAAATTTCAGTACTAATCTCCATGAAGAGTTCATTTAGCATGATGTCAGCCTGTTGTGGGTGGGGTGGGGCCAAGGGGAGATGGAGAAGGCCTCACAGGTTGATCTCAACTTCCAAATCTTGGTACACATGGGCAGGTGTGCATACCAGAAGTTTTCAGGTGTTGGGGTACTACAGTGAAATATAGTGGTGAGTGTTGGTGACAGGGGCCAGACCCTTATTACAAGCACACTGTTGTGTGGTGTCCGTTAGTCTACCCCCCCCATACCTCTTACTGTCTGAAGCTGACAGCCTATACCGGTTGGTTTGATTGATGGCTCAACACCACTGTGTGGCCTTGGTATGCCTTCCTGAAAGTTAATTTTAATCATTTCTCTTTTTATTGAGAATTTTGTGACTTTGCCCCCATTTCTTAAAGCCAGAACTAACATAAAATGGTGTTTCAAGAGAAGATGCTTACCTGAGCATTTACCAAAGGCCAAAGACATCGGATGTTGGAGTTGAGTACCAGTGATTGCCACAGCTGGATCCTTCTGTTTTGGACATGTGTAAAAACACAATCATCTTCCTTCCCCCTTCCCCCTGCACATCCTGCCAGAATTGTAACTGGCTTTGTTCCTAATCTGTGTTCCTGAAAGGCTTGGGGTGGAGGTGGGGGTAGGGGAGGAGGACAGAGGGGAGTGCTGAGTAGTCAGAGAGTAAAGGCTGACTTCTTTCAGAAAACTTCTCCCTGGTATGGAGCCTGCAGCACAGAAGCAAGGCCTTAAAACATACACAAAGGAGGACTGCTGCTTCTGAGACGTGGTGCCCCACGCATTCAGGCTTTAGGTAGGACCAGCCCAGCCAGCAGGGGCTGTCACTAAATGGAGCCTGAATAGGGGTCTGATTGCTCCCTTTTTCTCCTCTCCTCCTGATTACCAAATGAAATTTCCTAGTATGCTGTATGCTAAATGGCAGAGCAGCCGCCCGCCACTTGCTCCAATAATCCCTCTTTTAACTGCTGAGGGAAGAGCAATTTTTTTACACCTCCCCCCATAGCATCTCTGCCTCCTTCAGAGAAATACGACCCTTGTTCCTTGTTCCCCCTCAGTGGGGTGAGAACAGCCTTTCTCCTTTGCAGGGCCTGCACACCAGCTGCAGGGGGTGGGCCTGGGCGATGCTTCAGTCCAAATTCAGCAGTGTTGAGGGTCAGCAGGCATTTTGCCAGGAGCCTTGAGTGGCACATGAACTTGCATTTGCATTTGGTAATGAGACACCACAGGCCCAGTGCTGGGGGCTAATTATCCTCAAGTCCCCTAGCTCCCTTTGCAGGCTGCCCTGGAAAGATGGCTCCCAGTTCCTGGGGCAGCTGCCCTTCAGCTGGGTCCTCTCCCTCCTTCCCAGGCCAGAAGAGGTGGGGTGTGGGGGATGGGACTAAAGTGCACTCCCTGATGACTCCTATTGGTCTACTGTCATTGGCCCCACAGTGGTGTCCAGAACAGGAAGTGCCAGAGATGGGTCTAGAGTGAGAAAGGCTTTGGACAGGGCTCTGAAGGTCAGTACCCTTTTCTGGACAAAAGTAATAATGATATTATTACTATTACTATTACTATTACTATTACTGACTATTACCATGTGCCTGACATCCTAGGTAACTTAGGTGAGTTGTCTCATCTAATCCTTACTAGCCCATTTTACAGATGAGGAAACTGAGGAGCAGAGGAATCTGGGACTTGAACAAAGTTCAGTGTGGTGGTTAAGAGCATGGCTCTGGAGTGAAAAGATTTGGACTTAAATCTGGGCTTGTCCACTTACAAGTTGTATGTCTTTGAAGAAGGTTTTGGAAGCTTCAGTATCCTCATCAAATAGTAATAATAATAATAATAATAATAATAATAATAATAGCTAACAATCATAGAGCACTCACTCCATCCTGCACTGTATATTACTTGCTATGCATGTATTAGCTCTTATAACCCTCACAACCACTCTTGACACTCTTTATTGTTATTCACACTTTGAGAATAAGGAAGTAGAGGGACAAGAGGTTAAATGATTTATCCAAGGTCAAACAAGGTCACAGCAAGCTGGGGTTTGTATCTAGTGAGTCTAGCTTCAGACCCCATAATCTTAACCACTATGCATCTTGCCTTGCAGCAAAGCAGGGGTAATAAGATATTGTACATTATGGAGCTATTGAGAGCATGAAATGAGACAAAACATATAAAGTTATAAGCATAGACCATGGGAAAGAACACGTTCTGACGCCAGGTTATTGGACTCCTGATGAGCAGAACAATAAACCATGTGTCAATTCAGTTTCACAGGTTTGAAGCTTTCTTTGAGCAGCACTCCCACCCCATCCCAGCCCACCTCTGCCACTTTCCTTCATCCCAGTTTGAGAGGTGGCAGAGATCAAAGGAGGAGGATTTCAGGAGGGTATAGACTCCAATTTCATTGTTATTCACCCCTGCCTGAGGGCATGGGGTCACTGAGCATGGGTTGTGCCTGTTGGACTATAGCTCTTTGCCTGCAAATGAGGTGTTCTGCTACCAGATGGGGCAGATGAGGCAGGTAGGCATGCCTTGCCATCCTACATAAAAGGTGAGAAGTCCAGATCTGAGGTGCCTTTGAACCTGTTGTGGGTAGAAGGCGTAAAGGCAGGCTCAGACCTGAGAGCCCAGAGCCTCACCATGGCGTTTATTTTTGCTCCTGGGCTCCCTTCTCAATTAACACAAGTGGCATGTGTCTCCATGGAGAAATGGAGCATTGCCTCTCTGGATGCTGATGATAAGCAAAATGTCAAGCTCCTGGTGTAGGAGGTTATCAGAGAGGCCAGTCCCAGGAGACTTGTTCCTCTCAGCCAGAGAGAGAAAGAGAGAGAGAGAGAGAGAGAGAAAGAGAGAGAGAGAGAATATGAGAGCATATGAGAGAATGAAATGAGTGATTCTGAACATTCAGTTCCTACCCTCAAGAGTCTGGATGGACCCATGGGTCCCAAAGCAGCTGGAGCAAACTACACCACACTGGAGCATCACCGGCAGCATGACCTCGGCAGACTTACCTTTGGTTTCCCAGGTGCCAGGAAGTACCCAGCACCCCACCCGGGGCTGGCGGTAAAGGACGGCGCTCCTGGATTACTCTGTCAGACTCCTTCTCACTCTCCTGCTGCCTTCTGACTCTCTCCACAGATAACAAAACCAAACTCCCTTTCTCTGTGTCTATTCTCCTCTTTTCCTTTGCGTGTGTGGAAGGGGGGATCATTACAGAGGCGGATTTACCATGAAACTAAAATTGTTATATATCCTCACTCCCGTGGGCCCCTTACATGGCCCTCTACCTTATTTTGCATTTATAATTTTTTTTCCTTAAGGAATCCCCAATGTCACAAGCTCCAAGCCCCAGCTCTGTGGATCCGCCTCTGTTAAGAAGACGTGTTGCTGTCCGGTGACAGCAATGTTGCTCTGGGTGTATGTGTGATTCCCCAATGACCTATGGCCCTTCATCACAGACAAATTGTCTTTCACTTCATAACCAACCGGGCAGGAAGAGCCAGGAAGAGGGAGTGTGGGAGGATGGAGGGTACACAGGAATATGGTTTGGGAAGGCATAGGGGGAGGGAGGACATCTAGGATATCCAGTGGGTACAATATGTGCAATAGACTTAAAGGGACCAGCTAATGTTTGAACAGAGGGAACCCCCTGGGCCCCCTCCTGAGATTTTCCCAGCTGAAGTTCGGATGTTTGGTTTGCCAGGGCTCGGTGGGGGGCTGTGTTACAGGTGACAGGAAGTGGCTGATGGAGGAGAGGCAGGCGGCGTGGCTCTGTAGGCCTGTCTCCGTGATCTATTTGGGAACTGACAGTGCCAGTGGGTTGTCATTACTGCTGTTGCTCTCCAGAAATTGATGTCTTTGGGCGACCTATTTAAAAGCAATACAAGGCCCCCTTTAAACGTGTCATTGTCTATATCTGCTCTCGAACTTCCACTGATGTCCACAATGTTCCTAAGTAATGTACTTTCCAAAGTTAAAAAAAAAAATTTAAACCCAAGAACCTGTACCGGCAGCTTTTAGAAACAAATTGATCTCATAGCCATCTAGCCAAACCACCCAGTGCCACTCTGATCTAACTGACTTTGCATGGGGTCCCTGAACCTGGGATTGCTTTCAGCTTGTTGTGGGGAAACTTGTACTCCTGTACTCCGCAAGGATATTCGAGGGCCTGGAGGTGTGGAGATGAAAGAGAGGCAGCAACATGAGCTGTAGGCAACTTGAAGCTCCCAGCTTAAGCTGTGCAATGCATTTAGGATCCTTTTGGTTTTACTGAGGCTTTTATTTAAGCATGGTATCTTTGTAGCTAAGAAAATGACCCAGGGGAGCTTTGCCTTCAAGTTTTCCTCGAAACTCTATGCATCCGATCCTCTCCTGACAGTTTTGCCTCCCGCCTGCCAGTTCAGTTTTCCTGAAGTGCTCCCCTTTGCTGGTGCAAAGCCCCCAGAGAACAGAGTCTTAGTACTCCGGTGGCTGGCTGTCGGCAACTCGAGGGTGGTGTCTCCACTCCAGTGGGCAGTGCATTCCAGGAAGTTCCAGCGATGATTGACAATATGCAGCCTGCCTCCCCGGGAGAATAGAGACAGTGTAGTGTGACTGTCCCGTTATTTACTTAATAACCTGATTTCAAATAGAAACAAGTACCCGAAGTGTGAAGAGGGACGGCTGAAATCACTTACCCGGGATCCAAGCTGGAAAAGCTGGGAAGTCATCAGACACTTATGGTTCCATTATCCTTGACATTCTCTCAGGCTTCTCTCCTGTCCAGAAGGGGTCCTGTCTCTGTCATGGTTAGCCTTGGACGGCTCAGGGAATGGGGTAGAGTGGGCTCACAGGGTGTTAAGTTCTTACCCATGGAATTCTTAAAAGACTAGTCACTCCACATTGTATTTGCTTGATCTGGGTGAGGAAAGACAGGGCTGGAGTTGAGGCTGAGGCAATGTTCTGTTTTTGCCTTGTGTACAGCATGAAGCACGCACAGATCCAATTACCTGTGTAGAAGACGGTCAGATATTTATATGGCCTTCTGGTCATGGCTTTGCCCTATGTGGTGCACTGGAAACCAAGGCACAAAGTGAAGAATCATGAGATAATAAGCTTGGAGAGGATTTTAACTACTTGGGAGCTAACTACTCCTTTCCCATCCTGTTTCCACTGAATTTTTGTTTCCCCCTCCCCAGCTTCAGTGAAGGGGGCTCAGTGCTTTCCATGGCAGCCTAATGTATCTCTGATCACTGCTCTCAGGGAGCCAGCTCTTCCTACCTCAGGCCAAAGTCAGCTTCCCAAACACTTCCTCCTGGGTCTTAATTCTAATGAAAGCAACCTGACCTTTGCAGTGGGTCTTGTGGGTGAGTCCTAACAGTTTTGGATGATGCTTTGCAGGAAATAACCCCCGTGTCAAGGTAAAATTCATGAGGGATTCTGTATTGTGGCACTAGCGATGCACACACCACTGAGTTATTTAGAATTAACTGCTTGTGATTAATCTTAAACAATGGGGGAGGCATTGATGTGGAAAGAGAGTCTGATGTAAGCAGGTGATTCATGCTGTAGTCATTCTGTTCCTGGGGAGCGTGCACTCTGAAAGATTCATGTTTAGCCCATCTCTGGCTTTGTAATCTGTGCCTCATTTCATCCCCTAAGATGTACCGTCATTCTCCATACGCAGCCACCTTCCAGCATCTCTGAATTTCCAAGGAGCCCCTTGGACATCTCTAATGGCTCAGCAATAAGATGCCACGTTCTAGAAAGCTGTGAAACAGGAAAATGGAATTGGATTAGACTTGCTTGACAAGCCCAACCTGGCAGCCAGGGTCAGACACCCCAACAGACACCAAGATTTTGCTGAGAAGTCTAACAGGGTTCTTGAAATAAAAATGAGGTTATGGGATGAGCAATATTGGTAGTTGCTCCTGGAAACTGGCCTTGGAAGCATAAGCCCTGTCCAAGAATGCTTCTACTCTGCCAAGTGTCCCTGGTGTCCCATGTTTTTGGCACTGCCTGGCAGGAGTCTCCTAGGGAGAGGGATTAGGCAGGGCTAGAGGATGTTATTCCCATATTGTCATAAACTGGAATTCCGTCCTGCCCCCTCCCCCCCAAGAAGATAAGGCTAGTCTTGCCTTTCAGCCATCTTCCCATTGACAGTTTCTTTACTGACACTGCAGCAAAGAAAGGAGACCTGTCCTATAATTTTGTGGTTTAAAATAGTTTACTTTTGCCTGGCCAGTATGGGTCAGTGGTTAAGGGTCGATCTATGAACCAGGAGGTCACAGTTCAGTTCCTGGTCAGGGCACATGCCTAGGTTGCGGTCTCAGTCTCCAGTGGGGAACATGAAGGAGGCAGCTGATGAAGGATTCTGTCTCATCATTGATGTTTCTATCTCTCCCTCTCCCTTCCTCTCTGATATCAATAAAAATA
The DNA here is from genome assembly GCA_963924515.1 of Vespertilio murinus. Taxonomy (NCBI): domain Eukaryota; kingdom Metazoa; phylum Chordata; class Mammalia; order Chiroptera; family Vespertilionidae; genus Vespertilio; species Vespertilio murinus. The sequence continues at coordinate 200,042,031 of OZ004704.1, forward strand.
GTTTACTTTTAAGAGCAAAGTCCACAGACATCATTTTGAGTCCAAGCATTGAAATGTGCCCACAGTCACCGACTTCTACTCTGAGGTCCCATTGTCCAGCCATGGGCCCCACATATGTGCTGGGAAGTGGGCCTGACCATCTCACAATCGTGTGGTAGTGGCCTCCGGGGAAGAAGATGTTGGGTTTTAGTTGCTGTAGAAACTTTACTGTTTGCTTTTTTTGATGTTGCATTTTCAGCCTTGTGTTAATGTAGATCAGTGCTATTTTCCCCTCTAGTAGAATATATAACCAGTGGCTACATTTTAATGTGTCTCTTGGCTCTCTTTGGCTTTCACATCCTTAATGCAGTTGCAGTAGCTCAGCTAGGTTTTCCCAGTTCCTGTTGTCGGAACATATGTGAGGAGGTATTCTCTTTGAGAACTGTAAGACATGACATCAAGGTGGAACCCTGTTTCCCTTTGTTAATTACTGCACATATAGGCTGGGTGCTAAATGCCACATATCTAACAAAAACCAGGTGCTCAATAAATGTTACTTGTCTTAATAAAGCACATTGTCTGTGTATGAGTAAGCATTCATGTTTTGTATGCATACACACCTCTCTGTGTTCATGTATGTGTCTATGTGCTCCCTAACATGGGTGATGGATGGATGCAGGGTCCTAGGAATGTGAGTTGGATAACTTAATTGATGGCAGTTGGATAACTTAATCAGTGAGGTCAGATATGACTTGGACCACAGTGGCCTGGACCATCACTGGAAAAGCTTTCTCTCATTTAATGGGAAAGGTGGTGTTTTTACTCTGGGAAAGTTTTCATTGAATCTGTGTCAAGTACATATACAGTCCAGTTGGTTTGATATACTTGAGGACAGACTAGAAACACTTTGTTGTTGTTGCTGTTTACAAACCAATGGTTTCCTACAACAATTACAGGCAGTAGTCAGCCTGGGACCATGTAAATGCATGTGGAATCACTGTTTGAGTCAGGCATGTTGTCGCACTGGAGATGGAGAGGCCCCATTAGCTCGCATGGATTCCCTGGAGAAGACAAGGCTCATTGGGGACAGGATAATTGGCCGCGGGAATCGGAAGAGCTGCTGTATGGAGGAGAGAGTGGTTACAGGGTGGGACACTTGAAGGGATCAGAGCTACAGAGGAAGAATTTTGATGCTTAGAGCTGTTGAACCATGAAATCCATAGTTTGTCAAGCTCAGTCACTGGAAGGGTGTAGCAGGTAAAGTAACACCTGTTGGAAGTGGGTGCTGGTGTGTATGTGCCTCCAAAACAAGGACTCTAGGGTTTTGGGATCTCAGCAGCCAGGACCACCTTTATGTTCGATCATATATATCCTCTACCTTTCAGGGGGTAGGAAGATTATACTCTAGATCAGTGGCCTTGGAAAGGGGACACAATCAATGCCATTCTTTGGGGATGTAAGAAAGAGAAAATAAAAATGTCTGGTTAACTTAAATGCAAATTATTTATAAATAAATATATGTCTATTGGAAAAACATAGTAAAATTATTTTCCTAAGGGGGAGTTTGGTCAGAAAGGTTTGGAGGCCACTTAAGTTTTCATTTCTCTCTCTTTAATCAGTTATAGTTACTCTTGGCTTTCTCATCCTTGGGGCTTGCAGATTTCAGGTTCCTGATGCGGTGGTGTGTGTTGGGTGCCTCTACTCTGTCATCAGCCCTGTGTGTGATGGTCTTGGTTGACCTGGCTAGATGATTTTGGAGTGTCCTGTAGGAAGGCACTGTGGTCACACTTCCCTCCTTCTGAGGCTTCACTGTTGGGAGTTACTAATACAGATGGTCCCTGACTTAACATGATTCCATTTATGATTTCTTTGACTATGCAATGGTGCAAAAGTGATAGGATTAAATAGAAACCATACTTAGAATCTTGAAATTTGGTCTTTTCCTAGCCATATGCAGTACAATATTCTCTTGTGATCCTGGGCTGCGACTGTGAGCTACAGTCCAAGTCAGCCCCACGATCACGAGGGTAAATGACTGGTATGCTATTGTGTTGGATGATCTTTCCAAACTCCAGTATAATGTAAGTATCCTGAGCACATTTGAGATAGCCTGGGCTAAGCTGGGATATTTGATAGGTTAGGTGTAGTAAGTGCATTTTCAACTTACAATATTTTCAACGTTGGATGGGTTTATTTGGGACTACTATTTCAGAATTTCTTTCAATATAAAAGTCATGGCATTTACTGGTTTAAGTTTGGCATGTGTAAGAGAACAAAGTCTTTGAAGTACCTTCAAACATTGGCAAAGCAGTTGGTGATGTATAATCATCTATTTATTGGAATAGGTCTTCTGTTTTTGGAAAAAGTTCATTCTTCTAATATTTGGAATGAATGTGGCCCCCTGCCCTTGAGGAGCTTATGGTCTAGTTGGGAATCCTGTCAGGCCAACAAGTGCAAAAGACATTGGAGCTGCTAATACACCAGGTAGAGTGTTTGCAGACTAGCTCATGAGGAGTGTTCCACCCTGGTTGGGTGGGGGTTGGGTTGGAGGACATCACACAGTGGAAACTATTGGGATAGACTTAGGAGCTTTATTTAGCAGCCTTGGAGGAAGGGGCATTTGGGGCAGCCCTATGACATAGCAGCATGCTGTTTCCAGTAGTTTGTAGTGGTTAATTTGGCTGGTTTGAAGGACTGAGGCCCAAGGAGAATAATACAAAAAGGAGTTAGGCATGGGGGTCTTAAACACTATGTGAGGATTTTGGACATTATTTCTTTCTGTAGTTGAGAGCCAACAGAAGTTTTTCAGATGAGTATTGACAGTCAGATTTCAATATTAGAAAGAGCTCTAGGGGCAGTTTGCACAATAGGTTGGATGGCAATTTGGGAGGGTAGGAGGGACTTTGTGTGGTTTTGGTGAGAGAAGAGTCTGTACTGTGTGAGGATAGCAATGGAAGAAGAAGCAATGGACTGCAGAGATGTTAAGGAGAGAAACTTAATAATTGAAAGGCAGTGACTTTTATTTTTAAAATATATTTCATTTTTTTTTACAGAGAGGAAAGGAGAGGGAGAGAGAGTTAGAAACATCGATGAGAGAGAAACATCAATCAGCTGCCTCCTGCACACCCCCTACTGGCGATGTGCCTGAAACTAAGGTACATGCCCTTGACAGGAATCGAACCTCAAGAGTCCTCAGGTTGATGCTCTATCCAGTGAACAAAACCGGTTAGAGCAAGGCAGTGACTTTTAGTGTTTCAGGCTCAGCCTGCCTGGCTCTGACACACAGTAGGCTGTGCAAAATTGGGCCAAGGACTTAACTTCTCTGTGTTTCAATTTTACTATCTGTGAAATAGGAATAATAATGCCCATCATTTAGAATTGCTATGACACTTAAATGAGCTAGTGCACATAGAATGCTTAGAACAATGGTTGGTACATAGTAAGCATTCAGTGAATAGTAGCCCTTATTACAAATTGTTATTGATTTATTGAAAAGAGGAAGGAGGAGCTTTGATAACATGCTTTTCTGGTAGTAGGTATAACTAGACCAGGAAAGTCAGTGGGAGGAGCAGATTTGGGATACAGGTGGGGGTAAAGGTAATAATCAAATTTGGTTTGTCTATATCCTTACTTTTCTTCAGAACCTTTAGGACACCTGCAAGGAAATGGGTAGAAGCAAGTAGGAGCAATGGTTGTGCTAGGGAAGAGGATGGGGCTGGCCCAGATGTTAGCATTCTTATTTTAGGGGTGAAGGAAGGCTTGCACACAGATGAGGTTATCCAGGCAAGGAGTATAATTGAAATATGAAGGTTAACCTCAAAACCTTTAGGAACCTTAATATTTAGTATAGAAGAAGAAAAGATATAGATTAAAGCAGATGACCAGAGATGTAGAAGGAAACTAGGAACAAAATAAAGTTCCTTAAAGTTCTTTACTGGTTAAACAATGAAGAGTATGCCTTATTAACCTGGTTGAAGTTGGGGCATGCATTTGAATACAATAAAATGGCATAAAAAGCCGAGACTGGTTTGGCTCAGTGGATAGAGCGTCGGCCTGTGGACTGAAAGGTCCCAGGTTTGATTCCGGTCAAGGGCATGTACCTTGGTTGTGGGCACATCCTCAGTAGGGGGTGTGCAAGAGGCAGCTGATTGATGATTCTCTCTCATCGATGTTTCTAACTCTCTATCCCTCTCCCTTCCTCTCTGTAAAAAATCAATAAAATATATTTAAAAAATGGCATAAAATGACATAATTTAATTTCAGAGACCATTCACACTGGCCTTTCTTCTACCTTTGATTTAATGAGGTAACAGAAAATTTCTACAGATAGAAATTTGAGAAAACGTCTACAAATAGAAACTTAAATCTCATGTATCAATGACAAACCTGAAGGATTTTGGATGTTCTTCTCATGGTGGAGTTTTCGTTCCTAGAGCATTAGAATCTGATGGGAATCAAGGATTCAATGATCTGAAAGAAATAAACCCAGAGAAATGAGGTGACTTGTCTAAGATCAGCATGTTGGCATTCTGATTTATACTTGGCTTTTCTTTGAGACTATGGATATTAAACATGAAATGCCTTAGCTACATTTTTCTTGCAGTTGGGTACTGAACTCTCAGGGGTACCAGCACTGATGTTCAGCTTAAAGCCACACCCCTTCTCTGGCGTTAGGTAAGAGAGTCCTCTGACTCTGGCCCTGTGAGTTAAAAGAACCAGATCCACTACAGTGGAGGCATGAAAGCCCCTCATTCAGCAGCCAGTGATGTAAGTGCTAGTAATTAATTCACTTGTGGTTTCTCGATCCCTGCCCTGAGCTGGGGTGCTTGGAAAGAAAACTAAATACTTTCTTAAGGAAATTGAGGTTGGGTTCTGGTTGCCTGCTGGCTGCCTTTCTCCTGTTGCCGACTCTGCAGGGCTGGAGACTATGGTGGGGGCGTGTTCCGAGTGCTTGCTGTGCATTACAGTTTTCCAGGAATTTCGGGACACGGGAATTTTCACCCAGCTGTGTTGTTTATTGCTGTTCAGCAATCTGAAGTTGCTTATCCAGCGTAAGTCAGAATGGGGAGCCTCAAGAGGAAGGGGAACGCCTTTGAACATTTTTCTAAGCAGAAGAAATTGAGGTGTTAGGGGCCCAGCTGGCGTGTAATGGGAACCAAGAAATGGAGGCTATGTGAGCATGCATGCTCATATATAATCTCTTACTGAAACACGGTGATGTTTCTAGAAAAGTACCTCTTTCTGCCTCCTGCAACAATAGCATACACTTACTGAGGGCCCACGGTGTGTCACAAGCATTTGGGTGTAGAGTGATGAACAAGATAGGTATGCCTTCATGCTTAATTAACTATACAATTATATTAAGTGATAAATGCTTTGAAAGGAGAAACATAGCATAACAGTGGCTTCTTCATACCTAGTAGAGCAAAGACTTTGTGAAGTTCAAGGGTATGGTTAAGACATTCCAGGGAATCACAGCGTTCCAGGGATTTTTGTGGACCCAGTTCTCAGACCAGCTCTCCCAGCCTGAATTTGCTGGCTGAGGATCACCGGTGGAGCCGTTGAACTTAGGCTGAGTTTAGCTTAATTTCATGGTCATTTTGAGAGTTATCACCTGCTTATTTTGATTGACTAAATTTAACAATGATGATGGCGATGAAATAATGCTCAGGAAGTTATTTCTATTGGCAGTGGGATAAGGGCTCCTAAACATGACTTCCTTTAATTCTCCCAACCACTTCTAGCAGGAGGTTTTACTATTGTTTCCCTGATTTTGCAGATGAGAGGACTGTAGTTGAAGAGAGGGAGCAATCTCTCCACCTAAGAAACGGGTCTGAGTGTTTATCTGGAGATTGTGCTCTCACCCCATTCTGCCCTCTCTTCAATCAGGCATTAGCAGTGGCTCCTGAAACCATCAGCAACCCAGCCTTGCTCTCTGCTGGCCCAGTGAGAGTGCCTCTAGCAGGCATAGTACCACCTTTCTTCTCTTCATGACCTGTACTCTGATCTTTTCCATTTTGACTGGTTTTGATCCTGATTCAGACACTTGTTGCAAAGAGAAACATACAAGTTGTCCTGGAACCCTACTTTTTATCCTTGGTGTCTTATTCCATCCCATGGGCCATTTCATTGAACCATGGACTACTTGAATTAGAAACACCTATTTTCTCAATCTTTTTGTAACCCATAACCCCTAAGTGATATTTTGTTGTTGTTGGTCTATTGTCAGCTTAATCCCAGTATCTAAAAGGCCTTTTTTAAAACATTGGTGGAAATCTTTTGCTTGTATTAAATTGTAAAATGAAGATTTATTTGATTTACCTATCTGCCTCCAACACATACATTTGATTACTCCTCCTCCCTCTTAAGCATCACAGTCTGATCCCCTCCTTTTGTGAAACTGACCCATAGAGGCAAGGTAACATACAGTAGACCACTCAGCTAGAAACTGGCCAGACTGGGATTAGAGTCAAGATATTCTAAACTCAGTCTAGCATCTATTCCCCTATATTACACTGAGAAAAGATATATGGCTCAAGAGAATTGATTGATTCAAAAGAACATTGGTTGACAAACATACTCTGTGGTATAAAAACAGCTTTGGTGCCTATCTTTATAGACCTTACAAATTAGAAGAAAATATAACTATGGAAAACCAATAAATGTATGCTTACAATTGTGATAAGTGCAATAAATAGAAAGAACAAGGTGAGGAAAGATCTAATGAGAAAAAAAAGGGGTGGCTAGGAAGGCCCCTCTGGAGGTGAGAAGGAATAGGGGGGAAGCAATGGAGAGGGGCTATTTATACTCTGTCACTTGGTTGGCCTAGGGACAAGGTTGACTAGTCTGATATCCTTGACAGGAAATATGTCTTTTACTGTTATATATTTGCTTGGAATACTAGTATAGTTAATGGGTAATGCAGAGATATAGATGGATGTATAAAGGACTGGTGATGGGGAAAGAGAGAAGTTGTCAGTGTGATAGGATGAGGGTAGCTGAGCTTGTCTGGCGAGCATACACATGGACATCTCCATCCAGAGTTCAGAGTCCTAGAGGTGAGGATTTGTGGGTAGAATCTCTATCTAGAGCAGAGGTGGGGAACTTCTGGCCCTCAGGCCATATAAGGCTTGCAAAATCATTTGATCTGGCCTTGCCAAGGCATTAGGGGTGAGTTAATTCAATCTTTGACTAATAGAGCAGGCTAATTTTTAAGTTGATAATTTTGTATGGCCCACAGATGATGTTATAAATACCTAAATGGCCCTTGACAGAAAAATGGTTCCCCATCCTTGATCTAGAGGGAGCTGTTTATGGAGAAGATAAAGATGAAAGGCTGATGAAACAAGAAAGTCACAGAGATTGCCATTTGATTCCAGCCTACAGAGTCTTGTTTCTCAAGTAGCCAAACAGTGCGTGAGTCTATTCACAGCCTGGAAATCAGCTTTAGCACTTCCAAAGAGCTTCTCTTTCTTCCTAGCTCTTATGTTCACCTAGGACCTGCTCTCTCAGGTCTTACACCTGCCATGATGTGTTTCTTGGCACAGGAAGGGGATTAGATGTTGTCCTGATCAGTTCATGCCCTTTAGCTCTTCTTAGCAGGGACATTCATACTACAGGTTGTCTAAAAGATTTGCAAGTTGGAAGAGTAGGGATACAGTCTGAATCTGGGCACCAGATTAACCCAAAATGGTCTAGTATTTATTGAACACTTACTATGTTTCAGGGACTGTGTGAATAGATTGACCTTTTATTTCCATTTTAGACCAAGAGACTGAAGCATAGAGAGACTCGCCAATCTACCTTCAACCTGATAGGACAGACACATGAAGGGGCTAGAACAAAGTTTTGCTGTTCCTCAGGAAAACAAGAAAGATGAACATAGTGTCAGAGATTCATTATAAAGTCAGATTTAAAAAAATCTGCCATCATGCCCTTTTAATTTTGGGGTCCTAAATGCCTTTTATTTTTTAAAGATAATATGGTAATACAAAGTTTCAGTTTGGGTTTTTATTCTTTCTTGGCAAAATAAAAATCTATCCTACGTTAGTTTCCAAAGTTGCTTTAAGGTAAATAAACTCTGAGAATCATCATTGTAGGCAGGCGCTGGTTTCTATTGTTGGCCTATTCCTAGGATTAAGTATTTGGATAATTTTATTCACTTTCTGTTCTGATCATTGATCAGACAAACATTGGCACTGGACAGGACCTCTGAGATCACATAATTTATTTTTCTTCAGCATTTACCCAGAGGTTTTGATTGCACACTTTGACCCTGAGACCTTTTAACTCTATGTTGGTATAATCAGGATTAGGCACACACTGAAACATTTTTTTTTTTAATCAAGGAGGGAGCTGTGTATCAGAATTCTAAAATGACCCACCAGAACTCTGCTGCTAATTTTACCTAGGACCTTGGCTCAGTTTCTTTATCCTGGGCTACTGGTCTCTATAAAAAACACAAGGTATTTTGACCCTGATGCTGTGACCCCTCAGGTATGTTTTGGACCTTCTTTTAAAAAAAAGCCAGAAAGAGACTAACATTAGTAGTAGAAAGAGGTTTATGAGCTGCAAAAATTGACCTGGAAAAAAATTAGACCATCAGGAAAGAAATCAACACAAAATGGAACTGAAAGCAGCTAAAAATGTACATGGTAAAATTTGTTATTGACTAAAACATTGAAGGAAGAATCAACCATTCGCAACAAAATTTAAACTGGCAAATGTGACGTGAGAAAATTGGATGTGGTAGGAATAATGACCACGAAAGAATGTTCACAATGGGAGAAGTTATATGGGCAAAATTTTAGAGACACACAAAAGAACAACTGATCGATGAATCAAATCTTCATTGGAGAGGACACATGGAGAGGGATTGATCTCGTTCAAAAGAATTCCATAAAATATAAATGAATTGGAAAAATAAGAAGTGGTTTAACTATGCCGAAGAGAAAATGAATTGAAGAATTATGAGCCTCACATTGTTTGCATCTGAAAAATACTCTCTTGATAAAAAAAATGTTTCAGTGTGTGCCTAATCCTAATTATACCAACATAGAGTTAAAAGGTTTCAGGGTCAAAGTGTGCAATCAAAACCTCTGGGTAAATGCTGAAGAAAAATAAATTATGTGATCTCAGAGGTCCTGTCCAGTGCCAGTGTTTGTCTGATCAATGATCAGAACATAGAGTGAATAAAATTATCCAAATACTTACACCAAGGAATAGGCCAGCATAGAAACCAGCGCCTGCCTACAATGATGATTCTCAGAGTTTATTTACCTGGAACATACTTAAAGCAACTTTGGAAACTAACATAGGATAACTAGATTTTTATTTTATTATCTATCTATTTATTTCTTTATTTGATTGTTTGAAGGATTATAAATAGTAGTACATATATCTCCTTTTTAGATTTTTCTTTTGCCAAGAAATAATAAAAACCCCAAACGGAAACTTTGTATTACCAGAGCTCCTCTAGTACTTTTCAAAGACTTGCAATTGGGATGATCTTGATGATATGTCTGCTTCCTCCTAGCCTCCACCCTCCACACCTCTTCTGAGCCTAACAGAATTTCCAGTCATCCTGCTCCCTAAGAAATGGCAGCTGAGGTTGCATGTCTAAGCTTCTTGGCTTCACCCTGCTTCGTAGCCAGGCCCGCCTTAGGCTCTGTGTGCACTGGAAATGATTTACAGACAAGCAGGACCCACAAGGAAAAATCCTCTCTTGTGGGGAATTAGGTCAGTGGCAGAGCTGGGGAGGAGATGGAAGCAGGGGTTGTTCACTCATTCTTCAGTTTATAGTCCTTGCCCAAAGCCACTGGGGCAGAGGCCAAGGGTGCTGCTGGGAACAGACATCTGGGATAGGGGCTGGGGGCCTGCAGTGACCATGCACGGGCTCTTGTGTGGTTGCATAAGAACTTGAGAGCGGTCTGTGTCTCAGCCACTCGGACTGCACCCCCCTGCCACCCTCTTAGCATATTTATGTCTGGATTACTCTAAAGGGGATATTAGTGTTGTCTAATAACAGCCTCGATTTATCAAAGGGATTTGTGTGATTAATTCTCAAGCAAAGTGCATCGGATAGATTAGAGCTCCATCTGTGGGTAGATCTGCACCCCCCCATTCCCTGTCCTTTCCAACTGTTCTGGGGGAAGCTCTCCTCTTTCTTCCTTGTTGTCCTGGTTGTTGAAGGCTCTAATGTTTATGCCTCCACCCCTCCGCCCCCAAGGTAGCTGAAACCACTATAATGCCTGAGTGTCAGGAAGACAGCGAAATCTCCCAGCTCATGCTATTGTTCTTCTGTGGAAGATGCAGTCACCGTTGTACTTTTAGTGTCAGATTCTTCTCCCATACCCCTGTCAAGCTCCTGGTGCCCCAACTGTGGCCCAGTTGGAACAGCAGTGAACTGGAATACAGGTGACTAGAATTCTGGACTCAGCTTCAACACTGTCTAGCTGAGTAGACATGTCAATTCCCATCTTGGATCTGTTTCTCTCATCTGAGCCTCAAAGGATAACTAATTGTCTGGCTATTTGTGGCCTGTCTCCCTAGCTACATTCAAAGCTCCAAGAGTGCAGGACTCATGTCTGAATTGTCCATCTGCCATCACCCCAGCAGCCAGCAGAGTCCCTCAACATCAGACTGTGTAATGAATATGTGCCAGGGGAATGTAAAATGAAAGGGATGAATATGTTCCACATCCTAGAACTTTTCCACTTCTAAAATTTCCTCCATCTCCCCTACTCTGAAACAATCACATAACCTACCTCCCATTTTTATGTTTCTACTGTTGTTTTTTTCAATCCTTACCCAAGGATATATTGTGTTATTTATTTATTTATTATTGATTTTAGAGAGAGGGGGGAGAGAAAGAGAGAGAGAGGCATCGATGTGAGAGACATTGATTGGTTGCCTCCTATATATGCCCCAACAGGGGATCAAACCTGGGTTATGTGCCCTGACTAGGAATTGAAGCCTAATATTTTGGTTCTATAGGATGATGCTACAACCAACTGAGCCACTCAGCCAGGACCTGCTTTTAACCATAGGGCCACAGAAATGATAAAGTAAAAATGGTGATTGATGATAACTCAAAAAGAATGTTTTCAATCCATAAACTGTGGAGTTTCTTCCAGGGGTTCCCTGGCTGCTTGCTTGATCTCTATCATTCCTGGCAGTGGAATGCCTCACTGCCTGGGTCCCTGAGTTGCCTCTGGAAGGGCCTGTAGAATCCTGTTGACCCCTTCAGAATGGGACCAGCAGTAACTACCAGGCCACAGGCATGGTCCTCAGACTCAGAAGAAGATTCTTTTAGAACCAGGGCAGATACGATACTAATTTCACACCACCACACACCCTTGTTTACAAAGGGAAGAAATCAACTTTGCCCATTTTCTGAAAATGAAAAAAGGGAGGGGCATAAGGGAATGCAGAAAAGCATTCTATTAGGGCTACTTACTTCCTCCTGAGGGTTCCCAAGTCTCTAGAAAACTTTTTCTCAGGGTAGGGACTCTTGGTGAAGCATTCAGTTGAAAGTCTCCAGCTATCTAAAGCCAATATGTGACTCATGGAAGACCCTGCTAATCAATCATTACCACCTCTTCTTTCGAAGCCCATATGCAGGCTCAGACTTTTTCTGAACACATTACTCCAGGATGTCACCTATCAAAGAAAAAGGAGCTAATGTGTGCTGAGTGTGGTGCCAGTCAGATTGGTAGGCGTTTTACATGCATTTGCCTCTTTTGATCTTGACAGGTCTGAAATGGATATGGTCCCCATTTTACAGGTGATGTTTAAGGAACCCAACCAAGGTCACATATAAATAGCAAAATTGGTATTTGAGCTCAAAATTTATGGTCTTTCTGGAGCATGACATACCTTTCAGGGAGCCCAGCACTCAGGGGTGTCAACCTGACCACTGGCCAGTTTGGGTGATGTGTTCTTATAAGATTTTTCTCCACTTGCTTGTTGCTGTCCATCCTCTGGGGGCCACTTCACCATTTCTTCAGCACAGATTTAGAAGCATTCTCTGCCAAGCCCGAGTCCCCCATTAGTGCTAAGTGCAATAAAAGACAACCATCTACTGTCGCCCTATCATGGTTATGTCCTTTCTTGGTTTATTAGGTGGGCTAACTGCACCCCCCACAGTTGTTTTGAGTCTCCAGTACCTAAGTCGGTGTCTGACATGTAGTAAGTGGTCAATAAATATTAGTTATTTAAAATTGAACCAGACACAAAGGATCACTGTGGGAACAACAACAATAAAAAAGGTGAGGATACAGGCTTATGATAAAAAATCCTTCCCAGCTTTTCTGAGAACCTTAAAGTCCTCCTTTCTCCTTCAAACAGTGCTCCTTGAGAGGTGACTAGGTGTTTTATGGAGGGAGAGGTATCCAATGTTTCAAAAATTTGGGGAAAATTGAATATTTTACAATGGATCCTAGTGTAAGCGAGGTTTTCTGGAGTCTTGCCATAGAGATACTTGATTGTCTTTCTTTAACTCATTGTTTTCTAAATTTATTTGACCACATAATTTTTTGGGTAGGGTGACACCAAGGAACTTCTGTTCACATCTTGATGGAATTCAGTTGTGAATTTGTTACCTCATGTAATTCTCTGAAACATGGGCCTTGGGATTCCTTCCAGTAGCAGATGTTGTGGTCACTCTAAAATACTTAATGGCCATCAGTTTTCTACATCAAATATTTGAAATTTGGGTGTTTAGACCAGTGAGGGGAGAATGAGTAAGGATAGTACTGTAGGAAGGAAAAGGGCTTTGGATTCAGACAAATTGAATTTAAATCCTGGCCACTACTTGTGAGTTGAGTGGACTTGGACTTGGGGTTGTTAACTTCCCTGAGCCTTGGCTTCCTTGTCTATTAAATGAGGATAAGAATAGTCTGCATCTGGAATATATATATATATATATATATATATATATATATATATAGTATTATAAATAAAAGCCCAGGTGGCATCATGCCCTTGTGCGACATCATCACAATATGGCTGCTGCAAGGTGGCTGCCACAGGATGGCCGCCTCACATCATCATAAGATGGCTGCCACAAGATGGTTGCCATAAGATGGCCACCACAAGATGGCCAGCAGGGGAGGACAGTTGTGGATTATCAGGTCAGCGGGGGAGGGCAGTTGGGAGCTATCAGGCTGGCAGGGGAGGGCAGTTGGGAGCAATCAGGCCAGTAGGGGAGCGGTTAGGGGGCAATCAGGCTGGTAGGAAGAAGTGGTTAGGGGTAATCAGGCAGGCAGGTAGGTAAACAGTAGGAGCCAGCAGTCCCAGATTGTGAGAGGAATGTCCAATTTCCAGTTTAGGTCTGATCCCACAAGATCAGTTGAATATCCCCCAAGGTGTCCCAGATTGGAGAGGTGTAGGCTGGGCTGAGGGACACCCCCTCCGTGCATGAATTTTGTACACCAGGCCTCCTCTAGTGTGTGTGTGTGTGTGTGTACACGCGCGCGCGCGCTCGCGTGCGTGTGCGCATGCATACGTGCCAAAACTTACAGTACCTCCACGATACCCACAAGCCAATCAGGAGTTAGTATGCAAATTAACCCAACCAAGATGGTGGTTAATTTGCATATCCAGGTGCAGAGCAAAGACTGAAGACAGTAGTAGGAAGCCAAGCAAAACTGTGGAGAAGCAAGTCTGGTGGCTGAGATGGGAAGGAAGCAGGTGGGGTGGTGGAGAACCGAGGGAAGCAAGTAGAAAGGGAGGAAAGCAGGCTGGGGTGGTGGAGACAGCCATAGGAAGCCCTATTCTTGCAGGAATCTTCCTGCAATGGGCCACTAAATAGCAGATTGTAATGAAAAATGATCCATACACTTGTCTTCTGAGTCATACTTTTGCATATTTTAATCCTTTATAACCCTTACATTAGTCCTACAAAATATACAGATTGTCCCCCTGTTACAGATGGGGATGTAAGGGCTCAGAGAGGTTAGTTAACATGTCCAAGATCAAATACATAGTGTGTGGAAGAGCCAGGACTTTCCCCCAAGTCTTCCTGACTCCAGATCCCTGTGCTATCTGCAGGGAACAGGGAAATTGAAGATGTCTGCATCTAGTCTGTTCCTGTAACATGAAAATTGCTCTTCCTGTGCTGTATTCCTCTCTACCCTACTAGGTGTTGGGGCAGCCTATCACTTGATTTCCTAGTATTCTCTAAGCTGCAGGGATACACCTCTCTTCCTGGTGGTAATTCTTGTTTAGGGAGGTCAGCATCCATTTCTTTACCTAGGAAGATGGCATTTGTACCCTGACCCCTGGTCATGTCCAACTGCTATGAAGACCTTTCTAAAGCCCTCATCCTATTGGGTGGGAGCCTATTGTAGGTGCTGACCTCCTGACCTAAGACTGGGAAGTATTATTGAGCTAGAGATGCCTTTTGTTTGCAAGGCTTAAACAGCTCAGGAGAAGCTCAACTTGACATTGTTTATAAGGGATGTGTCAACAAGCCAGCAGGACACTAGTATTAACCGTTCCAGTGAGTTTTTATTGAATGTTTACTCTGTGCCTGGTGTTGTGCTAGGCACTTTATATAGATCATCTCATTTGATCTTAGCAGTGTAATAAATTAGGCAGAGTCTGTTCTGTTATGATGCCTGTTTTGAAAATGCAAATGTGTTCCCATGCAATTGATCTATCAGGGAACTATTTGAGCGTAATCACTTTGCTTTTGGTTATGCATGATTTCATCTGTAAGAAACGCTAGGTGAAGGCAGGAGCTGTGGCCAGCAGAACTGAGCTGTGTAGGAATATACAGGATGCATGCACCTGGACATGTGCCAGCTGCTTCAGTCACCAGATGTGCTCTGAGCCACACCCACCCAATTTTGGATGACCCTCCTCTCACTAATTCATAACAACTCACAAGCTTTCCACTTCTACAGGTCTTTTTTAAGCACTGTACTTAGTGTAGTATTTGTGTGTTTCTTAACCATGAAACACATATAATATGGGTTTCTATCTTTTATTTTTAGTTAACTCTTATGGGACAGTAATGCATACCAATTCATAGGGTTGTTGTAAGGATAGAATGAGTTAGTACATAGGAAGCATTGAACAGTATGCACTCAACTACTTTGATGTCATTTCCATTTTACAAGTATGAAACTGTTAAATTTTTAACTTGTAGCTCGCCGTTCTTCTATCTGACCACTAGCTTGCATCAATCTGCTAAGGGACACAGTAAGATATCAGAGCACACACAATTGTCGCTCTTAAAGACATGAACATAGGGCCCTGGCTGGTATGGTCCTGTGGTTAGAGCGACTGCCAGATTCTCGGGCTCGATTCCCATCAAGGGCATGTACCTGGATTGCAGGATCCCCTCATTGATTAGGGAGCATGCAGGAGGCAACCAGTTGATATGTCTCTATTACACTAATGTTTCTCCCTTTCCTCCCCTCTCCTTCCTTCCACTCCCTCTAAAATCAATGGGGAAAATATACTTCATTGAGGATTAACAACAGAAAAAATAAGTGAACATAGGGAAAATTAAGAATGATAAGAGTGCAAGTTATTTTCATACTGATGATGTTTTAGGCCCCAACCCCATCTTTCCTATAAGCCATGTGGTTTTTACTGTGTGATTTTGCAGAGTGCAGTGACTTTCCGGAAAGCATAGGGGTTCTGAGCATCTTGTTGGCGGAACTGACTCTAATACCATTATTCTCATGCAGCTGAAGAAGGTGAAGCTATGAAATTTGACTAAAACATTTTTAATGACAAGTGGCAAAGCCAAGATTCAAATCCAGGTTGCCTTATCCCCATGTCTGGGCCCAAATCCTCCAAACATTTAAAAAAATGCCCAGCCTGCATGGCTCAGAGGTTGACCTATGAGTTCAATTCAGGTTCAGGTCAGGGCACATGCCTGGGTTGTGGGCTAGATCCCCATGGGGGAGGGGAAGGGGGAGGGGTGTGCAGAGGCAGCCAATCAATAATTCTCCTCTCTCATCATTGATATCTCTCTCTCTTTCTCTGCCTTCCTCTCTGAAATCAATAAAAATATATATGTAAAAAATAAAAATAAAAAGTGCTGCCTGCCCAGATATGATTTTACCTGTAACAGGGAGATTGTCTTTTCCATCTGCCAGTCGAGCTCTGGTTCCTCAAGGGATTATTCTAATCCCTAATTTGCAGCTTGATGGGTACCTGTCCTGGTTTGAGACAATTTATTTTATTCTAAAACATAGCTTGACCCTTATCTGATGTGCTCCTCTGAGTATGAGAGGTATTAATAATGAGCATCCAGGGCTTAGTTTCCTGTTCTGTAAAATGGGATGAACAGTGTTCCTACCTGTTAGGGTTGTGGTGAGAGTTAAACAAATCTGTATAAAACCCTTGGTACAAGGCCCAGCACTTGTACTGCATGTACCATAGAGCCCCTCGGGTATTCCGGCAGAGCAGTGACCAGGTCCACAGTGCCATCCTTGTTCCCTCCCTGCTTCTCTCTCTGCTGCTGCCTCCCTGGGCTGGCTGGCACCTGACAGTAGCTACCCCTCCTTTCCAGTTTCGATCCGGAGTTATTAGCATCAAAGAACAAAAGCAAACAGCACCGGGGCTTGTGGGGCTCAGTCTTCTACAAAGGCGGATAAATGGGCTCTGTGTTGGGGATGAAGCTAACACCACCTGGCCTTTTGTGGAGAGACAACTCTGCCTGTGTTTGAAGAGCTCAAACACAGCCGGAAAGAGCCCCGAACGCAGGAAACCCGGCCCCTTCACTGCTGGAAGTTTGCTTTAGCTCACAACTAAAAAGATCATTTCTGTATTTGTTCCTGAAGGAAAGGGAAGAACCCTGTGTTCATTCTCCCCAGGGATAAGAAAGGCTAGGCCGCTGGGGAGATGCAGGATTTGCCTTTTATTTCTTTTTCTCTCCTAATGTTGTAGGCAGGTGTAATTCTAGTGGCAGTCCTGGGCTGATATTTGTGGACCTGAGGCAAGAATATACACAGGGGCAGCCTCCCTTCTCCCCACTTCCAGCACCATGAAAGCTCACCTTTGTTTGGGTAGCCAGCCTGCAGAAGTCCCCAGCTCCTGCAGACAGCCTCTCCTTGGCCATTTCTTGACATGAGTACATACAGCAGTGGGTTGGGCTGCCTTTGAGAGAATGGACCCAGGGAAGAGGCCCAAGTCCATGTGGACTGGGGTAATTTGGGCAAAGAGTTCTGAATTCCAGAGTGTCCTCTACAAAGGGTCATGGCAGGTGTTGCTGGCTCTTGGAGGGAACATCCATTTGGCCCTGTGGCCTCCTCACTTCTGGGATGGGAGGTGGCTGCCGAAGGGCCAGGAAAAGGCTTGGGTAAAGCAGAGAGCTCAGGACAGGGGCTCCACTGACCCAGGCCTACGGTCATATTGCATTTGACCCTTTCCCTCTGACCTGGGTTGTGCCTTTTTCTCACTTGTGGGAGATGCCCAATATTTTAACCCCTAATTTGCAGCTTGATGGGTATCTTTTGGTTTGAGACAATTTCTTTTATACCAAAATTGAGCCTTACCCTAATCTGAGTAGAAGAGGTATTAATAATGATGGAGCCTCCAGGTCTTAGTTTCCTTGTCTCTAAAATGGGATGAAAAGCATTCTGGCCTGTTAGGGTTGTGGTGAGAGTTAAATAAGATGTATATAAGGCCCTCAGTATAGGGCCCAGTGCACAGCGAATGCCCAGTAAATTGTTATGACCAGTATAGCTTTGTGCCAGGGACAGATAGACATTATCCCATTTTATCCCACATTCACCCTCAACGTGTGATGCTGGACCCAGTAATTGGCCCAGCCATAGACGTGTGACCTAAGCCAACCAAGGAAAGCCTTCCCAGGAAATTTTGCCAAAATTATCAGGAAACAGGCTGCTCTCTTTTCTCTAGAGATACCCCATTCCATCTTTGTTACCACATGGAGACAACCCCCATGACAAGGAGGTTGACAGGAAAGAAAACAGGGTTTCTCAGTGTACCCAGGGAATGAAACTAGACTGGGGTGTGTGTGGGGGGGTATGGAGTGGGGAGGGGGGTTCCAATCCCAGCTCTGCCCCTTTGCCCACAGGCACGTGCCTTGCTTCCCCAAATCTTGATTTTCTCATGTGTAGATGGAGATACTACTAGAATCCTTCCCAGTGAATTCTATCAGTTGAGATGATCTAGTCACCATTCAATACATATTGCTGAGCACCAGCTATAGGCGAGACCCTGCTTAACCTCTGGGCATACAGTATTTAATGAAACAGATAATACTTCCTTTCTCAGGAAGCTTGAGTTTTCATGGGGGAATATACACACCAGAAACAAAAAACCCACAGATAATGTCAAATAGTAATTAGTGCCAAGACAGAAGGAAAGGCAGGGCCAGAAAAGGAGGTTGAAGAAGGCCTTCCTGAGGAAGTAGTAGTATCTGAGCTGATACCTGAAGAAAGTGAAGGACAGACTTACATACGCCTGACAAGGACTGTTTGGCAGGAAAACAGCAAATGCACAGGCTCTGGGTGGAGTTAGTTGCGTCTACTGTCACGACGGGAGGGCTGAGGACTAGCTCACATAACCGAGCACCTTTCCTCTCCCATCCTCCTAACGTTGGCATTTACACTGACCTTGGGAGATAGCAGGTGCTCAAAAAAAAAAAATACTAGGAGGAAAAAATTCCAGATGAGAACAAATCAAATCTGGCCCAGTCTGCAGCCACCTCTGTTAGAAATGCCATGCTCAAACCAGGGGCTGGGGAGCAACCTAGGAGAGGAAAGATTTGAAAGCTGCTGCTACCCTTTACGTACTCTCTTTGTCTTTACAGCCAGTGAATAAGTAAATTAGGGCATTCCTACTTCCGTACCCCTCGGACACTTAGTGCATCTTCAACAACAACTTTAGCCACAAGTGCTTATGATCAACATTTTATAGTTCAAAGGAAACAATTTCCTGAAGTTTGGAGAGTTTTGAGGTGGGAGTGGGGTTGGACTGGGGGAGGACTTTCCACCTGCTGCTGTTGCAGTTGCAGAGTATAGCTTAGCCTGGGGAGCCTTCCCATGTCACCCTTCATTTGGACTAGATCATCTCAAGAGGTAGGAGTCAGAGATTTCCCCACTTGCTGCTTCCACAACCTCCTGTTCCCCTCGAGGAGCTTTGGGGAGCGTGGGGCAGCTGCTCCTGCAGGCAAGGCCCGGCCAAACCTTCTGGGACACCACCTGGTGAACTCTGCCTTGGTTCTGACCTATTTTCTAGGAGAGAAAATAGAATATAGATTTAAATGTAGTGGCGCTCTGGAAAACCACAGGCCCAGCAGTGTGAGAAAATAAAACAGCAGGAGGGAGCTGGGGAGGCTGGCAGGGCTAAGGATGCCACCTCCCCTGGAACAATCACATGTGGTTGTCAAATGCTTCTTCCTCTGCAATTTGCCCCTTGCTTTTTAATCTATTTAAAAATTGATATGTATATATCTATATCTTATATCTGTATCTATATATCTAGATCCTCTCTCTCTCTCTTTTTCTCTTTCTCTCTCCCTCTCTCCCTTTCTCTCTTCCACTCTCTCCCTCTTCCTCAGCTATCTATCTACTTACAGTTTTCCTCTTTCCAGTTTTGAGGTTTTGGGCCCAAAGATGCTTCTCCATAAGCCAGATCCCAGGTTGTATATCAATATCAACCACAGACAGAGGGCGCTCTGGGGATGATTACCTTGGGAATGGGAGGCCTCAAGGTGTGGAGTCAGAATAACTACAGCTACATCCTAGGACAGGCTTCCTTGCTATGTGAGCATCGGAAAGGTTGTTGTTATTGTTGTTTTAATACTCTTGTTCTCCCCTATAGGAAGGTAATTAAATTACTAGTCAACATTGACTGAGGGCTTTTCATATGCTTAGTAGTATCCTAAGCCCTTATAGCAAGAAACTTTAAGGTAGGAACTATTATCACACCCAGTTTATGGATGAGGAACCTGAAACACAGAGAGCTTAGGTAACTGGCATAAAGTCATACAGCCTGAATCCTGGCAATCCAGCCCTGGATTCCCATGACCTAGTCTGGTCACATGCCTAACCTTGGAGCAAAGGTGGGGATGGGGGTCATCTCTACCAAGCCATATGGGTTAAGGGTAGTAAAGGTTGTTCCCCAGAAGAAAACTGGGGTTTTCTATAAAAAGAAGGGGAAAAGGATGCTGGTCAGACAATATAGCCAATGGATACCGGTGAAGTTCTGATCCTTACCCTCTCCCTGCCCATCCTCCTCCCCATTCCACTCCTACCTTTGTAATTTCATTCTGTTGATCAGAATTGAATGCAGAGATTCAGGTAACTCACTGCTTTTTGGGCTGTGTTTCTCAAACTGGACATAATGCACAGAACTGCCTCTAGGATGGTGCCACGCCAGGAGCTGGGTTTGGACTCTGGCCCCCTGTTAAAAGGGGGTTTTCTTGGTGACCTTATTGGCCCACTTTGGCAAGAAGAGATACTGTTTGTTTTTGTTTTTTTTTATGCACAAGATTAGAACTGGCCAAAATTAAGATTTAATTTGAGGAAGGAATTTGTTTTGTCTTTTGCTTCTGCCCACCCAGAACCTGTTAACTTCCCCTTCTCCCCCTTACTGCCTGAAAAAAGTGAGGGACAAGAGATCACCCAGGGGCTGGGAGGGCTGGAATAGAGGTCTTCATTTACAAGTAGAAGAGTTGGACCCAAATTTTTGGGTTCACCAAAGTAAATACAGCTTAATTCCTGTGGTCTCTTGATATTTCCGGGGAGCCATCTGGTCAATATTTTTGGTAATTCTGTCTGTGGTAATTCAAAATGATAATAATCAGAGAAACTAACATTTATGCAGTGTTTGCCTTGTACTGAGTTAAGTGCTTTACAAGTATTTAATCTTATTTAATTCTCATAACAAAGCCACGGGGGAGGCTCTGCTATCTTCCCATTTTATAGCTGAGGGAAAGGGCTCAGAGAAAGTTCAATGTTTGGCCCAAGGCCATCTAAGCATGCAGGGATTTGAACCGAGACCTGTTTGTCTCCACAATGCCCAAATGGACAATTTAGTATTACAAGAACTTTGGAGTTCTAAGGTATCCTGTCTCCCTTGGGTCTTGGTGTCCCCAAAGAGCATGTTTCTACAAACATTGGTGTTGATTCTCCCACCACTGAACTCAACCACATTCAAATGGCTTGATAGCCTGTTTAATGAAGGGGTATCTTAAGGACTGCTATTGTAACAATCTATCAGACACAGTTAATGGCCCTGGTTAGTTATTTACGCAGAATGTTTTATCTTCCCACCTCTTCTATTTTGCCTCTTTTCTTCCTGCTGCCTCTCCACCCCTAAATCTAACATCCTGAAAGGGGATGTGGCTGAGGAATGATCCAGAGCTCTCTAGAGGTCTCTTTGGGCAGATACAGCTTCTAGGAAAACCAGGTGTGGGCAGGAGGAATGCTCAGCTATTGCTATGGAGATGCCCCTCCCAGATCCTGAGACATAGCTCTATCAGGTCAGTGCCTGGATTTTTTCTGGGGCAATAACCCTAAGGAACTTGATGGAAACTTTACACATCTGATGACAGCAAATTAGAGGCACAGAGGTTAACTCATGACCCACTCATGAGGTAACCAGGAGGCAATTACTCAGCTACCTTATGGTTTCAGGGTGCTCATTGAGCTCGCAAACTGAATTTGGGTTCCATATGACCTTGAGGGACTTAGGTTCCAGTGAAATGAAAGTTGAATTGAGTGGGATTCAAGAAATATAGGTTCTTTTCTAGGCTCTGTCCTTGAACTAGTTGGGTAACCTTGGGCAAGTATCTCAACCTCTTTCATCCTCTATTCTAACAAAAAAGAATTAAAATAGATAATGTCTATGGATATCCCACACCCATCATTCAATGATTTTAAGTGAATCACCCAGGAATGCCTGGATGGCCAGTGGTTTCCTGAAGCAGCCCCCAGTTCCTTCTCCGTGGCTGTCATGTATCCTCAAGGCCGGAGCCCAGGGATTTTAACAATGCTTTGGGCTGCTCTTGGTTTGCTTTCTTTGGCATGATACTGTTTTGCATTTGAGGATAGAAGGAGGAGATTGTATTCATGGAGATTATGAGAATGAACTGTTTTTCATTTTTGAAAGTTCATTGGCTTAATTCAAATATCACCCTTCCCAGGGATGGATGTCTATTTGCAGATATCAAAAGTGATTTCAAATGGCAATTCTTGTCATTAATGATGGGGTGAAAGCCAGGAGAAAAATTAAAGGGAGAGGCAGAATTTTAATTTGTCTGGCAAATGATCTACTCAACACACAATCTCTTGCACACACACAGCTGTCTGTGATGAAGAATGGTCATCAGGGATGCTGGGGAGGGAATTATGAATGTTTTCTGGTCTTGTATCCTTTAGTCCTCTGTGATGAACTATGCTGCCACTTGCTCTTAATTCTTATGCATCCTTTCCTTGTTCCTCAAGGGAGTAACTTATTACTTTTTTTTAATTTCTACTGGGAAACCTTGCTTGACTTCATGTCCAGTGTCCTATACCTGGAGGGATGGAGGATTTGCTTGGATGTTGGTATGCAGAAATAAACCAGAATATTTTAACTGATATTCTTGCAGGATTCCAGTCTGCTTGGCTCTTTGGAGCCCTATCTGATTCCAGGATGTTGTGCTTCCGGACAGATGTGAAGTTCACCTCTCTTGCTACATGCACAGTGTAAAGGGAGCCTGGCCCCTCAGCTTGCATGGGTGGATTTTGGGTGAAGGTAGAACTAAATACCCAGAAGTTGAGCACCTTTGGGGTCTTGCATGAACTTGATAGTCATGCAAGGGCACATTGCATTGTGTGTGTGTGTGCTGCTAACAGTCTTCTTCCTTTTTCTCTCCCTTTGTCTCCTCTCCTTTTCCCTTTTGTTGAAAATGCTGCCACAGATGTCAGTCAAGGTCCAGGTGAGTCTCTGTGTCTGCACAGCTGCCGTGCACATCCCCCTCTGCCATATTGTGCATGTATGACCCTGAGTGAGAACCTTTCCTAGGGATGCTAAGCAGAACTAAAGTCTAAATACATTGCATTTTTATTGATTTAGAGTTAGAAGAAATGCCTTGAATCATTGGATTTGTATTGTATTGGTTTTGAAACCAAAGAAATGTGGTTGCCATGCTTATGTTATTATTTACTTCTGATTAATATTTCTGGATGAATCAAAGGAGTAGAAAGTGGGCATTTAAAAATATTTTAAAAAGATGTTCTTAAGATATGTATTATTCAATTTAATGAACATGTTGCTTTGTCCTCCATAAGTCTATTTATCTTCTATGGCTTCATGTGATTGACAGTTGAAGAAGATAGCACATACTCAGCATGGAAAATATGATGTGGGTGTAAGAAGGTTTCTTTCTTTTTATTCTAACTAATGGATTTTCTACAATGAAATTAGTAATTTTTTTCTTGGTTATGCAACTAATACATGCTCACTGTAAAAATAAAATAAACATACTAGATTTTATTTTTGTCAATGAACTAGTGGAGGAACCATCCTTATAATAATTGTGCATTTCTCTCTTTAAATTCATAATCAGCCAGTGTCCTAATTTTAAGCCTTGTGTGTGTAGACTACATCTATATGTAACGACATACACAGAACACAGACTCATGAGAAGATACAACCATTTGTAGATAAGAAGTGTCAAATGATTTAGACTGGTTTGGAGATGATTCTAAACTGACTATTATTTTAAGTTAAGAGGAATAACCCTACCAAACGAGAAGGGAGTATCATCTTTTCTATTTTTTTTAAAGAAAATTCCACATGTTTTCTTGTTCGGTCCTTTCAACTTTTAATTCTTATGATATCAATACAAGGTAGGTATCCACTTAAAGGTGAGGGAAATTTAGGGTACAACAGGTTAAGCTGGTTCCCTGAGGTCATAGGACTCATCAGTTGTAGCAATGGAATTTTAACTTAGGACTTTCTGATTCCAAAGCCCATACCCCCTCCATTGGAACACACTGGGTCATGTCACTGAAAATTTTCAGCAATTGAAGTTCTAGTAAGTATTTCCTAATGGGTCTATTTATTTTTGCTTAAAGGTAGTGTGACATTTTCATTATTAGCAAACCTCTTTCCAAATAAAGTTATCCTTAATTATTTTTGAGTATCTAAAATAATCAACCACACTTAGGAAGAGTTTCTTATTATTAACTATGAGATATTATGCAATATAGGAGAATAGTGCAGTTATCCCTAGCTGGTACACACAGTTTCCCCCTCTCTTATCTTCTGTCTACTCCCCACCCCTTTGAAAATAATAGTTTGTACCAAAGCACAAAACAGCATTTTCCAGGAAAATACCATTAAATTCTCTCTTTCTGTTTTATAATATTTTAGTTAATCTCTCACTCAGCGAATTTTTATTGAGAACCTGCTATATACCAGGCACTCTTTCTAGTATTAGGGACAAAAGAGTGAATAAACAGAAGGCTCCCTGTCTTCATGGATCTTTTATTCTAGATGCAGACAGACAATGCAATAAGAAATTACATATAGAGGAAGTTGTATACACGAGAAATACAGAGTTTATTCTTATGTTATTATTTGTTAGTTATTATATTATTTTATATACCAACAACTATGAACCTACCTTTACCGACTCTATCTATCTATCTATCTATCTATCTATCTATCTATCTATCTATACACACACACACACACAGATACATATTATGTAAATATATATTGTATCAGGTGGTGGGTGATAAGTGCTGTGGGGAAGCAGGTAAACATGAAGTTGCTCATTTACGGAGGGTGGTCAGAGGCCTCTCTGCTAAGATGATGCTTTCTGGGATACCGCAAGGAGGTGAAGGAGTAAGGCCAACACTTCAAGTGCTGTCACTTGCCTTAATGCCTTCTCTTCCTGGTTCCCAGCAGAGATGCAGCCCAGGGTCTCCACGTAGACTTGTGGGTACTGGCATCCAGCCTGCATTCCTCTTGCCAAGCCTGTGCCCGTGGGGCTGCCTCTGACCACGGGGAACCTTTTTCTAATTCTCACGAAGGCACCATATTGGTTGTGGGTGAAACAGCCTGGCGGATGAAATGCTGTGGACCCATGGGTTTCCTTCAGTCTCTTCAAAGGGGCAGAGGTCAGTAGTGAGCCTGCCTTAGATAACAGCATCTATAACTAGCACCTTTTCAATTTCGCGGCCATACTCACATTTTATTCTCCTCACCACCCTCTGAGGTATGTCACCTGTGCTCTACTTTCCTGAGGCCAAAAGGTTCAGTGATGTGCTGATGTCACTGAGCTACTGCACAGCAAGCCAAGAGGGGATTCCAGTCTAATTCTAAGTCACACTCCTCTTTCTGCCCTTGAGGTGTCAAGAGCTGTCTGTCAATCCTGCCACCCACCGACCCCTTGCTTTTTTGTTATTTCTGAGCCTGAAGAAAATCATGAATTCAGAGCCTTCCCTGGATGTGCCAGGAAGCATCCTGAGCTGCCCCACACTGGTTGAGGTTAGGGGGCAGCCTCCCACCTCTCCCAGCGGCTAGCCAGGTCTCCTGCAGCCAGCAGCACTGTGGCTCTGAAACAAGAAGCCCTCAGTGGTGCTCTGCTATTTTCTTCTTCACTTAGGAAGACAGATTTGGGATTTTATGAGCGAATGTAACTGTTTACCCAGGGGCCACTGGAAGACTATGAGGGGGTGATTGATTAATTTTACATGTTGAAGAGATTGGCTAGAGGGAACGCTGCTGTAAAATACAATCAGAGATGGGGCCTGGCAGGCAACACTTTTCCCAAGGTCTAGGAGGTGGGCTAGGGACTTGGAGAGAGTATCCTGGACACCCAGGGGAAAAGGGGCAGGCCATCTGGGAAAATCCACAGTTCCTCCTTCCAGCCTCTGGGAAGGAGGTGCAGAATCACGAAGTAGCAATAGGCATTTGTGGTGTGCTGACCTGCAGTTTGAGAGGGGCACTCACACATCATCTCCCACACATCCTCTGGTTTGACCTTTCGTATTCACCCCTCTGGGCAGGTACTGCCATCCTCTCCACAGGCGAGGAAAGAAGCCTCAAAGAGGGTCAGTAACTGCTCACTGTTGTCAGCTGTTGATACAAGACCAGGACCTCAGGATGGTCTGTTTCCAGAGCCTGTGCTCTTTCTCTTTGAAACCCTGGCATTTCCAGGGCAGAGCTGTGGGTGCCTCTTACCCATGTTTGCATTCCCAACTCCTCTCATGGCACACACTACATAGTGGGACCTTAGAAGTGTTGTTTGGGTAGAAAAGTGTGGCTGCAAGCACCAGGAGCATTGTGAGTCCTCAGGGTCACAAGGCATGTTGGGCTCAGAGGGTGGCCTGTCCAAGGAGTGCCACTCTGTCACTTCTCAGCAGAGGAAACTGAGGCCTGGAGGGGTGGGGGGGAGAGACATCTCCAAGGCCATGGTGTCCATTTGTGGCCTGGAAGGGTCTACTGTCTGGCCATCATCCCACACTTCTGGCCCATTGGGACTTGTCATTGGTCTTCCTGGGCTGCCTGTGGGGCAGGAGGGGACAGTCCCAGCCTTGCTGTGTGCCCTGTCCTCAGGCCTCTCCTCTCTTCCCACCTGTTTCAGAATTTTCAGCCAAGGGGAGAGGAAGCTGTTGGAGGTAGGGGTGGGGTTTGATGAGAGGAGGGATTTGGAGGCAGGGAACAGAGCAGGGGCCCAGGGCTATGAGACCCCTTTCCCATCCCCCAGCTTCTCTGCAGATGAGAGGGGCTGTTTATGACACCCCTATGACAGCCTCTCCTCAGAAGGGATGATTTCTCGGGCCCTGCCTGCTGATTAGAGCTGGAATTTAAATGAATAACTGTGACCTTGTGGAAGTGCCCTAGTTATTCAGAGGCCTGATGAGGAAATAGGCCTCTTGCTTCAGTCCATCAGAGCCCGGCAAGCGAGGGAGGGGGGGCTCTTGTCTGCCAGGACCCAGAGGAGGTCTGCGCTGCAAGAGCCGCGACTGCCTTTGCTCCAGCCTCCCTCTGCCTGCTCTTGATCTCTGCCCCCTTCAGTTTAAGTAGTCTCAGACTGTCCTTGAAAAGGGACCTAATTGTTTGTCCTCACCCCTGCCCTGTCTCCAGAGGGCCACTCAGTCCAGCCTGAGGGACACTTCTAAACCCACCTTCTCAGCATCACTGTGATAATCACCAGAAGCCACGTACGGAAAGCATTTATGGGCACAAAGGGTTTGCCCTGGACACTTGCTGCTCAGAGGTGACCTACCCACCATCAACTCACCCAGAAGCTTGTTAGAACAGCAGAATCTCAGGCCTCACCCAGACAGACCCCCCAGGGGATGCACATTAACGGTTAAGACACACTGACCTGAAATTCCCAGCACCTCCTTCACTCTGGAGCCAACAGGGCTGTGTGTTACACACTGAGGAAGGTGCAGTCTACCTTGCTAAAGCCCAATTCCTGGTTTTGCTGGGCAGAGCATGAAGTATCTACTTTATGGGTTGATGGGATGCAGGAGGGAGAAAGAGGTTAGGGAAGGGAAAGGGAAGGATCATTATTGACCACTTAGTCTGTGCCAGTCACTGTCCAGGCCCTTTCCAAATACAAGTTTAGGTAGCAAGAGGCAAGATAGCTTAGGATAGGGCAGACTCCCAGGCCAAGTCCAGCCCGCTAACTCATTTCTCATGGCTCAGTGAGGGGTATGGGTTGTAGAGAAATCCACCCTGCTGTGCACCACTGGATTGGAAAGGGGCCTTGGGCTGGGCTCAGCTTCCAGCCAATTTCCAGGCTGGGGCCTGGGAAGAACCCCTGGGCTCCCATAGCAGTTCTTAAAGAGGAAATGTGTGTAAAGAGCTCCTCCCAGCCTGTCTTCAGCTTTGGCTAACTCAAGAAAGCAGATAGTTGGGCCTTGGCAACTTTTCTAGGGTCTTCTAAAATCTCCTGCTTTACTGTCTTGGTAAGGTGCTTTACTGTCTTGGTAAGGCAGACTCACTTATGGGATGCAGCTTATCATTCCATTCTGTTTCCCAGTTCCAGAGGGCAAGGTCAGAGATGGAACTGGAGAAAAAAATTCATTAGAGTTATCTTATAATCTCGGTGGGATAGTTCTGACCCATCCTGACCCTGTCAAATGTGTGGGGACTAAATTCGTTGCTCCAATGATGAGGGGGCATTGGTGGAATTTAGTAGGAAAGGTCAATGAATAATAAATGTGCTAGAATGTGGGAAAGGGTCTCATTCAAATAAGTGTTGCTTAAAATACCACTGGTGAGACCTAAGAGAATCCATTCTAGACCAGTTTTTCCCTTGCACAGGAGGGGAAACAGGCCATGGAACTTCCATATAACTTAGTTAAATCGCATACCTCATTTATGGCCACCACAGAGTCCCTCCCCACCTGTAGACATGCCCATGAGAGGTCTGGAAAGGATTTGGGATGAGCTAGTCAGTTTGTAGGGCTAGGCCTCAGGAGGAGTGAAGGAATGGAATGCAATTGAGAGCTAAGGACGGTGGGTGCCCTTGTGGGGACTCTGACCATGGTGGGAGGTATATGAAGATGCCCGGCATGGAATCTGCTAGTGCTAGTGCTGACAAGAGAAGGGGGGTGAGGTGGAGAGACAGTCTAGATTTACAGTCTCCTAATAATGGCAGCAAGGACTACAAGCTTGAAAAGCCCTCCCCATGTGCCATGAACTGTGCTAAATGCTTTCCGTACGTGGCTTCTGGTGATTATCATGGTGATGCTGAGAAGGTAGTTTACAAGTTGGAGGCAGATATTTTACAGGAAAGAGGCACAGGAAGGTTAAGTTGCTCAGAATCTCACATTAAATAAGAGAGAGAGAGAGAGAGAGAGAGAGAGAGAGAGAGAGAGAGAGAGAGAGAGAGATGGGATTTAAATCCAGGGTTTAGATTTTTGAGAGCATTGTTTTTGCAAACTCGGGTAAGCAGCCAGATCACCTGAAGGACCAATGAATGAGATCCCTGGAGAGCTAATGAATGAGATCCCAGGGGATTCCAATATGACCAAAGTCAGAGAACCACTGTTTTAAAGAAAAGTGAGCCTAAAGGTGAAAGTTTTTTTTTAAAATGGAAAGTTTCAGTTTTGAACATTATTTTATAACCTACATACATTAAGGGAGGTTGGGATGAATGATCTCTTTGTCAGGGCTCCCATGGCACCTGAGGGCATGGGGTTGGTAGAACCATCATCATAATATACTATAGTCAGCTACATATTATCCCCCACCTGCTTCTCATTGGCCACTGTGAGCTGTCAACTTTTCTATGCCTACATTCCCAACGCCTGTCATATTATATGTGCTCACGAAGCTTTGTTGTTAGAATCAGCATTTCAGGAATGGAAAGAACCTAAAAGGTTGTCAAGGCTATCTGTGTACCTAATTTCTGATTCTCTCCTATAAGATTTTATTTAGACTTGGCTTGAACCCCTTTAGTGATGAGCAACATATTACTCCTTTAGCCATTCCGTTCCATTCTAACAGCACTGAGTGTTCACAAGTTCTTCATTATTCTGAGTCACTATAGCTTTCACCACCTGTATTGCTTCTAGCCCTTGGAGACACAGAATAGATCTAATTACACTCCCAGTGTTTGAAGACAGGGCTTTTGTCTTTAAGGATTTTCTTTTCTAAAGCTTAAAGCATCTCCAGTTTCTTTAGGCATTCTATACAAAGGTTTTAGTTTTTTTATAACCCAGGTCATTGTTCTCTAAAAATGAACTTTTTGGAGGCATTATTTTCAAGGAAGGATGCCCACATCACATATGGTATTATGGATATGTCTCACCAGTTCATTACAAAGTGGTTTCATTACTTCCTTTTCTAGACTCCCTTCATTTATTAATGATGACAGTAAGCACCTTAGATTATTTTTTAAATGAGTATAGTATTAAGTTGAACTGCTGCTAAGCTATCCTCTGCCCTCCCTGCACTGTGTAATCAATGTCTTATTTGACTTAAACTTGGGATCATTCTTTGATTTTGTTCAAATCAGCTCTGGATTTTTAAAATCCAGTATGCCATGATCTATTAGGGTATAGTTCTTTCATCTAGCACATCAGGTGTTTCTTTCTGCTTCCTGCCATTAGTGATTGAAGAGCTATTTTAGAGAAGTTCATGACAAGTCACAGATCAAAGACTTCTTCTTTGGGAAGATTTTTCTAAAAGTCATAATTGCTGATCCTTTAACCCTTTGAGTAATAAGCATGACTGCCTTCATCTCTCTTCCATTTATGCCATTCCCATGTGAGAAAACCCTCTTCCCCCTCTAAAGAGGTGGAATAGATTGGAAAGATGCTGCCAACATTCTTTCCTCTTCCCTGTGGTTATGCCACACTGGGTAACACTGGAAGAAATACTTTCTGTTAAGTCCAGTCCCCCAGCTGTTAGAGCAAAGTTGGACATTTTACAAAGGGCTGAGCGGTGAGGATGGAACATGGTGGCATGGAAGAGCAAACGTAGAGGCTGGACCTGGGTAGCACCTGTCTTGGAGAATTAGCAACAGGCTCTTTTCTGGAAACCATCATTATCATCATTTCAAATATTTAATTCCACCCCAGTGCTGTGCAAGGCTCGTAGAAAAGCCAAAGTCACATATGTAAACAGGTGATCTTCCCGAGTGTGAGCTCACGTTTGGCATTAGGTGATTCATTGAAGCTTTCTTTAGTGCCTACATTTTTATGGTAGTATTAGTGGTATTAGTTTGAACCATCTAGAATGCTCTTTTTTTTAAGGTAAAAACCAGTCAAATACCAGATGTTTCATATAGCTATTTGACCTCATTGGAGAGCATCATACTTCATAGAAGCATAAAGTATTCGAGTTAGATTTGATTTTTGGTAGTTATCTTCCAAAACCCTACTCTGAATCTCTTCTGTGGACCCACTATTCTTGCAGAAATGTGCTTGCTCCTTTGTCTTGCAGGTGCAATTTCTAAAATGCTTGATGGCAGCTCTCATGTTCTTATCTAGCTTCCTCTTATTTGGTCTGTGTGTAGCACTTCCTTCAGCCATTCAAGCATGTAACCTGCTTTGGAGTTCTTACCATTCTGATTATTCTTTGGACACACCTCACCTGGTTCATGTCCCTCCTAATACATTGCACCATTCTCTGAATCAAAACCCTAGGTTTAGTACAGTTAGTGCAGAGAACAGATGGAACTGTTGACTTCTTTTTATTAGGGGTGGGGGGGGGACTTAATGGTGTCTTGCTTAAGTGCTGGAGTTTATATTTGTCCCTTGAGTTAAATTTCCTTTTTTCCCATTCACATCTTTTTTTGACCCTGATATCTTACAAATTAACTATTCCCCTCATCTTTAGTTCCTCACAACAAGACGACATGCCACGAGTGTTCTCAGGCAAGTCATTGATCAAAATGTTGAATAAGCTCATCCTCGCCTGCAAGCTACTGACGAACCACTGATAGAACCAGGAGACCAAAGTCCACAATGAAGGTTGGGGAATTACCTGGTCTGAGGCATAACTGTGGGAGAGGTGGAGGACCCCACTGCTTCCCTTCAAGCATTGTTCTCCCCAATCTCACCCCAACCCCTGTGCCCTCCCTCCTGTCCTCAGTGACCAACTTCCCACACCATGACTGCATTGTCTCTGTTCTTCCTTTACTTTCGTGTCCCTGCATCACCCCTTTCATTGATGATAGATCTCCATTGGCTTCTGAATGGTCTCACACACAGGGCAGTTATAATGATTGAGGGGCCCGAGTGTGTCTTCTATTCAGATTTCCATTTAATGAGGAAAGTTTCTTAATAACCTCAAGAAATGACCTAGGAAAGGAAAGGATTTATGTTTTAGTTGAATTTGGGAATGGAATTGAGGCTGGGAAGACGGTGGCTGTTTAGAAGGAGCATTCCCGAAGTTCTCATATCATGCTCCACCAGGGTCAGGGATGAAGTCAAATTGGTATCCAGGCACTATTTCTATCCTGAGTTCTCTAAGACATGTGTCTTTCCTTCTCTACCAGCACCAAATTAGACAGAATAGTTAGTGTCATGGTTACCATCACAGCCTGGAGAGCCCATCTGTTGGCTTAGAATCCTCACTTCACCTCTTACTAATAGTGTGACTTTGGCTCTAGGCCTTGCTTTGCTTATCAGTAAAATGGAAATTATAGCAATGTCTAGTCCATAGAGTGATGTTTAATGAGATGACACACAGCCATGCCTTGCCTATAGTACACAGTCAACAAATGTTATTAATGTTAGAATTCTTTTTGCCACGTTAACTGAATTTCCTCTCTTTTAGGTGCTTAGCTTAAAATGCCAAGATGAACATTTCTTCTCCCCCTTTCTCTCTTTTCCAAATTCCTGGTCACCCTACAAAAGTGGTTACTTGTGGCTTCTCTCTTTCTCAGCGGAACCCTCTATCACCCTCACTAGCTCCTTAGTTCCTCCAGAATGAATGTTTTTATTACCTTCTGATTTTTCATAATTACTCTTTTCAAAAGTCCTTGTGGCTTCATAAGAATTCAACATTGGCACTTGGAACTTGCTGTAATTAGTGACATTTAATTTCTCTACATCAGTGTGGAGAAAGAGATGATATATGTAGATTTTATACTGGCATAAAAGTTACCCTGAATGAAAGAGAAGCCTTGGCAGTTAACTTGCCTTTTTTTTTTTTTTTTACCCCTGAATCTATATTTTCCTCATGAGTGACTTCATTCCTTCCCTGAAATACTTTCCCGAATTTTCCAGCCAGAGTGAAGTATGGATTGAAAATTATCTGAGGTGGGTGGGATTAGTATAGGTTTGAGGGGGAGACATTATTAGCTTAGATGATGAAGGCCTTCACCTTCTAGCCTTGCTCCTGAACATTGCATCTTCCTCTTTTCTGTTTCAGTAAATGGCTCCTCTTCTCTGCATTAGTCATTCCCATGACAGGCTTCATGATGGCCACAGCCGCTTACAAATGGCTTTGCTTTCATAGCTATTTCCATTCTCCCAAGCTGCAAAAGCAACTAGCTCCATGGGGATTTTCCCAAAGGATAGCATGCAATTTAGAGGGCCATAGGTATATTTTGCATAAACTTTACATATGATTTACAATCTGTTCTAAGGCAATTTCAACTTTGTATGTCTTACCTACTGGTGAGTTTTTCCTCCTTTTGTTCTTATTTGTACCCTGAGAACCTGTGCACCGCACAAAGAGACAGACACAGAGGGGTGAAAGAGTGAGGAGAAGGGTAAAAAATAGCGGACACCTTGAGATTCAGAATGGCCCCTAGATCCAGCTAGGGTATAACATCTACATAGAAGATACTTCAGTTGCTTTCTAATTTTTTGCAATTATTTTTAAAAAAAAGTGTTTTGGGATAGAAAGGGGCTAGCAACAGGATTTTAGAAAAGACCCAGAGTCTCTAGAATTGGTAGTTTCCAGTTCTGAACTCCACAGCTATGAGGATAGGTTTGTACATGAGATGATATTGATGTAAAAACTCTTGAAAGTGGAATGAAATTCCCTTCTCAAAAAGCAGAGTAAAACTCAAGCTGTGTTATGTTTACTTGGTTTCTCTGCTCCCTCATGCTGTTTCCCATATATTCCTGTTGTATATTCATCTTCATGTTCTTTTTCGCTTTATTGCCTGCAACACCAGAGTTTTGACATTGAGATCCCTGATCTACATTCTTGACCTAATATTTCTATTTAAGATTTTTATAAGTTGAAGAATATGAACATTTGATTCCAGTTGCAATACTGCCACTACATATGTAGCTTAATAAAACCTGCTAAATACATATTTGAATTTTAAAGACACAGGTGGTGGGTTATTTGCATTTTAAAAGGATTCTTCCTTTTGCAAAATGATTCACTGCAGGGTTCCATTAAATATCCAATGCCTCTTTATTCAATACTGCATTTATTATACAATTTACTTTAACAAAATTTGAATTATATGCCACTTCAAGGGGTAGTTCTGAGTTCTAGTAAGTATGGCAATTACTTGGGCAAACCATTTCACATTCAGATATTTTCACCACCTCCTTCCCAAGATTCCGATTCATTAGATTTGGGGGTGAGGCCCAGATCTTCACTATTAATAAATATCTCCATGTGATTGATGAAGGTGGCCAATAAAATACACTTTGGGAAATACTACTTTAAAGAAACACATTTGTAGCCCATAAATGGGACCCCTCTGTAGGATCTTCTCCAAGACTTTAAATACTCTCTGACTACCAAGTGTCCTGCGTACTCTTCATTTGGTAAATATTTGAAATATCTATTTGGGTCAGATAAAGACTAACCCACCACCTCTCTTCTACTCAGTCCTTCTCCCAGTTGCCAATCATCTTTACTCATAGGTACAAAATGTTTGTACTTTCGTTTTTAAATTAAAAAAAATTAAACTCCCAGCTTTATTGAGATAAAATTAACATATTATACCATGTAAGGCTAAGGTATACATGCTGGTTTCATACATTTATAAATTACAAACTGATTACCAAGATAGAATTAGCTAACACCTCCATCCCATCCCATAATTATGATTTCTTTTTTACAGTATTATTTAAAAAATATTTTTATTGATATTTTACAGAGAGGAGGGAGAGAGAGAGAGAGCCAGAAATGTCGATGAGAGAGAAACATCGACCAGCTGCCTCTTGCACACCCCCTACCGGGGATGTGCCCGCAACCAATGTACATGCCCTTGGCCGGAATCGAACCCAGGACCTTTCAGTCCGCAGACCGACGCTCTACTACTGAGCCAAACCGACCTCAGCATCTTTTTTACAGTATTATTATTCTTACATTGTTAACTCTCTGTTTTACTCTTAGGCACTCCTTGAATCTTCCTTATTCTTTTTTTCTCAGTGTTTACAACCCTCCTGTGAATAGTCACCTACTGAATTTACATACCCATTCTGTCCCCCTTCACCTTTCTACATATTCCACCTGCCTTTCCCAGACCCCCCTCTTAGTGATCTTGGTTTAGCTTGCTCCAGAAATATTAGGTATTTTTAAAATGGTGACTCCTGTCAAAGTTTCCCTTAGCCAAATCTAGGGCCCATTGTTCTCTCTGTCTACTGTCCCCTCCAAATAAAATACCAAAAATTAATTTTTACAAACAAAACAAATCATGAGAATGACTTGCTTTGGCATGATTCCACTCTTTCATGGATATTAATCCTAGGGCTCGAGAAATGAATGCCAGAAATATGCATTTAAAATATGATTATAGTTTAATAAAATTTATTTAAAAATAGACTCCATGACATTTATG
Source organism: Vespertilio murinus (assembly GCA_963924515.1). Taxonomy (NCBI): domain Eukaryota; kingdom Metazoa; phylum Chordata; class Mammalia; order Chiroptera; family Vespertilionidae; genus Vespertilio; species Vespertilio murinus. Next base: position 200,077,225 of record OZ004704.1, read on the forward strand.
GCATATGTATCCATCTATATATTTAATATGCCATTGATCTTTAAAAAGTCAGTTGCTTGACCCATATTTTGCTTCTGATTACTATTCTAAATTGCTAGTAATCTCCAAAAACATTTAGAGATTTCCATACTTCAGAGATTTTTCTCCTTTATTAACCCATATATCCCTAAATTTCACTCTGGGTAAAGGTTCTCTGAATGATCTGGATTTTGTCAAATATCTCCAGTAATAATAAAAGCCATGAAGAACAACTAACTGGTACAGTTCTTATTGGTTGTAAATCTTTTCTTGCAATAGATTTATCAGAGCTTATACTTCCCTTGAAGTAATGAGCTCTTAATAACCTTGTTTGACTTCCATAAGAACATAGCCAGAGGTTGTACTCTTTGTGTATTGGGATTGTGGTTCCTTCTTTAACCCATTCAGTGCTGGGCTGGACCTCCCTGATCAAGGGTGAGGGACTTTCCAGAAGAAGAAGGTGGTGGAGAATCAGAGGAGGGTGTGGCTGTCACTGAGCTAAGAAGAGGGCATGGGGGACATCAGAACATTGTTTCCTGTTGTCTATGCAGCTCTTGCAAGCAGGAACTCATTTGGTGTGTTCAGTTTTTATAGAAAAGAATACTCTATCTAAAATGAAAAAAGTTGGATGGTTATCTCTGGATGGTAAGTTTATAATTATTATTTTTTTCTTTTCTGAATTTTCCAAAGTTTCTACAGTGACCATGTATTACTATTAAAAGTAATTTAAAAGAAAGAAACCTATTTTGCCTAGTGTCTGGAGTCTCTTTGCCAAGGGACTTCAGCATTAATAGATTTATCTCAGATCCTGCCTATGGCAGGAAGTAGTGTGCAGCTCAGCAAACAGAAGCCTGTCCTAGGCTGCAGAGCTGGCCTTTCTGTCCCACAGCGGTAAGGCAGGCCTTAGTCCCTCTGCATGCTCTGAAGTGTGCAAGCCACCCCTCCCTCCAGTCAAGAATTAAGAGAAGATTGCATTGCATTGCGTTCGGAATTCTAACTTTGTCTTCTTTCTTTTTTCCTTCTTCCCTTCTCCAACTCCCCCTTTCCCCTCTTCTCCTTCCTCAAGGCCTCTCCCATCTCATGATGAGTGAACAAGGTAGGTGTGTTTTGCTTGTGGTGCTACAGCTGCCCCAATCGCTTGCCTTTGTGCCTTTGGCTGGTGGCTGGGACTCTCATCATCATCACTGCAGGCCATTTGCTGCCTGCTCCTTCCATCCCTGGCCAGGCTGGCAGCAGAGTCCCTTGTGGTAGGGGCACCTTTCTGGATGCATCCTGGTTTCCCCACCCCCATCGTCTCCTTGGCTTTGCCATTCTGCACATTTGTCATTGGGGCTCTGGCCCTGCAGGGCTGCCTCTGAGAGGGAAGCATGAAACAAGGCATGACGGTGTCGGTAATGGGGGTGAATGAAGCTAATTTCAGAGCAGCAGAGCGGTTAACTTCCTCCTGCTCCTCCCCACGCCCCATGCTGGGGTTAGGGGGGAGAGGAGCTGGGCTTCTCCCAGAATTCCACTCTGAGGAAGGTTTGCTTTCTGTCTTCCCCTCCATCCCTACTGCCCTTTGTAATGACTTTCAGCCACTAGTGGTGAAAGGCAGCCCTTGGGGGTTGACTGTTTTCAGTTTTGTATAAAAGCAAAAACCACCAAGAGAACATGCTAATGTTCTCGTGGCAGGATTCTAACTCATTATACACCCTGAAGAAAACTGCATATAAAGATCTGTGAATTCAGCATCTGCAACCTAAAATATTCAAATATGCAGGGAATGAACTGTGCAGGAAATTCAGCTCAGCTAAGCACAGGGTGGGCTGTGAATGAAGCCTTTTTCTCCTAAATAAAAATTTTCCACATTATCAGCCTAAATCAGGATTTGAGAACTAAGCCTACTTAAAATTGTCTTTTCCTTTGCTGTTCAATTGCTACTATTGTGTTCCTTCTGAGACTTGGGATGATTGCAAGATTGGGCTACCTGCCTTGCCCTGACACGGAAAGACTGTACTTTAATCTCTCTTCTGTTTTTTTTTTCTCTCTCCAAAATACACATGGGGCTCAGTGCCCATTTTGGAAAACCAAAGTAAAGGGGGAGAAAGGGTGCTTCCTAGTTCTGTTTTTCTTCATCTTTTGACAAAGGTGGGACAGCACTGAAGAACTTCTCCACCTCTCCTCCCACCTCTACTCCCTTACACTGGATCCATCACATAGTGCTGCTACAAAGGGGAGTCTGATCAGATCAAGGAACCACCCAGGGCTGAGAAAAAAAATTATGGTGTCCAGGTAGCTGCGGAGGTGGGCAGTGAAGGGCATCCTAAATGATAAGGCATGTTGAGAAGGAAGCACACTTTCCCAATAGAAGTGCATCCTCCAAACCTGAGCCAAGATCCATGATATGGACTCTGAATTTTTCAATGAAGACTGTCTGGTATAGAGCAGGTGTCAAAGAGCAGAGCTGGAGGGAGGAGGTCATGTGAATTTTCAGATGTTACATGGAGCTCTGGAAGAGGATGGGATGAAGCCTCTTCTTGTAGATGACATTACCTGCCTATAAGGCAAAGTTATCTACCAATCACAGGTCACTATGAAATGGGTATGAGTCGGGGATGCACTGAAGTTGACCTATTGGCTAGGCAGTTTGAGAAAGTTAAGCACAACTCTGCCAAGTGGGTGGATCTGAGCTCTATGAATCGCTGGAATCCTCTGGCCCAATTTTGATAAGTTGCACTAGAAAAAGCAGAGCCCCAGAGTTCTGATGAGAAGACCCCCTTTCATGTTCTCTCACAGGTAATCCCTGCTGCCCTTTAGGGGTCCTCCAGCTTTTATAGTGGCTTAGAGTCTGAGTGTATCTTATGACTGATGCCATAGGATGGAGTCTAGGCAGATGGGACAGGCTGGTGGGGACTTATTTAATCTTAGTTAGGCTTGTTTCAGACCCACTAACATAGCACAGGTATTTTTGAGAGCTAACTCCCAAAGATGGTATGAAAAGCATGTGGAGAACCTCTATTGCAAACCTTGCCCAGTTTCCATTGACTATGGAGCTTCTCTTGGGCACCTAGATTGATGTGTGCATGAGTAAAGAACCCAGACTATGTACTGATGTATACATAGTCTGGGGGTTAAGTCAGGTATCTTCTAGAAAAAGAGTCTTTAGGCGGTAAAATAGTGACAGACACACATATTGTGAATTTCTCTTTAGAGAGGTTTCCATGAAAGGAAGTAGAATTCTTCTGCAGAGCCACTGGGATTTTAAGTTGTAATTTGGCAGTTTAATCTGCTTTTTAGAAGGTCTTTTAACTACTTTTCTCCTCCTTTCACACCCCCTCCCACCACTTCCCAGTCTTTTGTCTGTGCTCGCCCTGTGATGGTTAACTAAGAAACCAATTCTACTTCCCACCAATACTCCTTTCCTTGTCCTTGCCCTTATCCCTTCAACATGAAAGAGATTTCTATATGGTATCTTTGGAATCTCTAGACTTTGTTTTTGATGTACATAAATATGTGTGGGAAATACTGACATACGTTGTGTGTGCAACCTCCATACATGTATGTTACACTCTTGATCCTCATGATTCATATTAATGTTGGGAAAATACAGCAGAACTCAGCTTCTCTGAAACTTTCCCTAGCCAATTTTAGATTGGTTAATTGTGTGGGATTTCACATACATGTGATGGGCGATTTCACATACATGTGGCTGTGCAGTGCTTGTGCATGCAAACATGGTCCTGTTTCCAAGAATGGGACAATGGGAGAAAGCTTAAACATGCCACAGATGGAAGCAGGTCCCACTGTTATGGCTTGTTTAAGCTTCACATTGTGGATTTGATTTGTGCTGCCTTCTCAGAATGTTGTGCTGTTGCTGTTACTGTTGTAGGGTTTTGTTATGTGTGTTACATTTCTTTGTGTTGTTTGCAGTGTCCTGATGTTTTGCTCTTCCTGCTCTCTCTCTTTCTCTCTCTTGCCTCCTCCATGGTGGATACCATGCTTCTTCTACATAATTGGACCTTCATTTCTGTAGGTAGAAGTAAAGGTAGTGATCATTTTATTTTTATCATTATAATAATCAATCTGCCTTCTGAGATATTCATGTATCCAAGGGGAATTGTTGATTCTGATGAATACGGTCCAGATGATAACTTAGTGCTTTTAACAACAACTAAAAAACAAAACAAAACAACTAAAAAACAAAAAAACAAAAAAAACCCCAAAGCCAATGCTATTATTTCCCTTCAGTGCATTTCATGTTGATGGTTGCGATGGTTCCCAGGTGCCTCAATTCCTGCTAAATCCAGGAGCCATATCCATTATGATATCCTGGTTCTTGAAGGAATGGGAGACTCTGAAAGTGGTTGTGTAGTGTGAGGAAGACATAGTCTACTTAATGCAGGATATTCTATTAATCCCTCCCAATAAACATAATGGAGGGAATAGGGAGACGTGAAATGATGTACCATTGTTTCCATTACTGCTGAATTTGGGGATAACATCAATGGGGGAAGGATGCTACTTAAGAAAGGGAAGTGGGTTGGTGAATAGCTTGAAATATTATCTAATGTAAAATCCGGAGATACTTATTTTTTGCCTGTATTTTGGGGAGTGGAGATTTACTGATGGGGTGATTGGCTAAGATTGGTGGGACTGAGATTGTAGAAGAACACAGGAGAGGCAATGCATCATAAGGAGAAAGAGATAATACTGGATTTGAACTCACAGAGCCCACCTTTTGCAAGGTAGGTGGTGTGTGTGTGTGTGTGTGTGTGTGTGTGTGTGTGTGTGTGTGTAATGGGGGAGAAAGGAGAGGCACTGAGCAGGTGGGCTGCTCCAATGCCCTTCCTACCTCGGGTAGCACAGCTCACTCATCCATTCTTAATCAAAACTGTCAGAGACCTGAGCCCAGAGCACCTGGATCACCAGCTCAAATTGGATTAGCAGTTCAGGAGTGAAGGGAGAAATTAATTGATACTTTATAAATATGTATCTGCATTGGTTTGCCCCTCTTCCTGCCCAACTCTGCAGCCCCTGTGTCTGCGAAACTGGGTGCTCCTGCTTTCTGCCAAGATTGGCTGGTAAGAGAAGTAGGAAATGTGAATTCTGGCATGAGGATGTTGAAGAAAGAGAGGTTGACAGGTTATTGAACATGATGATTTGATGACTAGTCTGTGGACTGGCTATCTCTTATTTGAGTTCCCTGCTTTTATGGAATTTTTTTTTTAAAGTTACATATAGTTACTTCGGAAGCAGCTCAGTCCTTTCACTTCAGGTTAGTTGATTGACTGCTTTTTTTATGTGAATCATGGTTGGGTTAATTCTCAGAAATCTGTTGTTGGGACCCTTGCCCCAGCTTGAGCTTGGTACCTTTTGAAAGGAGGTGAGAAAGGGGGATGAGGAAGAGCAATAATGATTGAAAGGGTACATCTGGCTGTAACCTCCACTGCTCTAATCTGCTCAACCCGAGGCTCTCAGGATGTCCTCATAGGCAAAGCAACCTCATTTGTCCAGGACTCAACCTTTCTGAAGCTCATGGAGCTGTGTCACCTGTTTCTCCTTCCATGGCTTCTCTGAGACTACATCCCTTCCTCTTCCTCCTACCCCCTATCTCTCTCCTTTTATTTCTATAATCACCTAAAACATCCCATAAGATAGATGTGTTTCGTGGTTTTAGGCTTTGCACATGGGATCTTATTTACTTTCTCTGGCCACTGTTGCTGACCCTGATTATTCCCCATGTGCCATTCATTGTGCCATGTGCTTAGGTGCCTTATCACACTGAATCTTTACAACCATTTTATGAGGTAGGTGATGGCATTAGCCTTGCCTTATGGATAAGTTAGAACAAGGAGGAGAGAGGTTAAAAACTGAAGTCAAGCAGCTAATAAGTGGAAGAGAAACCCAGCATCTGAGTCCCTAACCACATTAGATGGCCTCTCTTGGACCCAGGGGCGACCTTGGGTCATCCTTTAAGACTCAAGCCTCCTAGGTCCCCCAGACTTTGTGCTTCTGTTATAAAGTACCTTGAAACAGAATTACTCATGTCTTTCAGTCACCACCACCTCCCTAAAGGACAGAGGCTGAGTCTTGGCCATCTCTGTCACCCATACCACCCTTAGGTCAGTACTTTGTCCAGAGTTGTATACCAACCTCTGCCTCTTGCTGCTAGCCTTATCACCCCAATCAACTGAGCAAAGGAGTCCCAGGGGTCATAGAGTGAGGTCGTATATTCTGTCTTCAGTCCTCCCTTCCTCCCAGGCCTCACTTGGCCTATGTGTACAAGTGACAGAGAGAAATGGTTGCTGATTACCTCAGAATAAAAGTGGGAAAGGTCTTTGGATTTATTCTTAGCAGCTTGTCAGAGAAAAGAGTTCCTCAGATTCTGTCATTGTTTAAAGCTATCACGAAGCAGTAAACTCCCATTGGGAAGAATTGTGAAATTCACAGCATATTTAGGCTACAACAATAAGCACCACATTGACAAGACCATTGGGTTGCATTGAGCTAAAAACAAATGTGGCTTTACCACAAGTGGCTGACCAAAGGAATTATTCAGCAGCCAGCTGTGGTCAGCTTTTTTTTTTTACCTGATTTTTTTTCCAGCCTGTGTATAAGTGTCCAGAGTGTGTTTTGACCTCCCTGCCCCTTTTCTTGTTAATTTGGGGATTGCCCATTCTGGGTTGGGTTGCCAAATAATTTCCATTGAAACTGAACTTGGAGTAGGTGTTCAAGATTCAAATGTCTTCAGGGGCTTAATCGGTATCATCAAGAAGCATATTCCATTCTTAGAAAAATCCTAGTGTAAGAGAAACAATAGGGAGTAGTGGGAACTGTGGTGAAATGGACATCAGAAAGCCTGTCAAAGGCAGCAGCAGCCTCTACTCTGCTCCAGCTGGTGGCTGCCATGAAATAATGCATGCCCAGTGACACCAGGTCCTCAAGAGGAGTCCAGAATTGGATTTTAAAAATAAAAATATAAGCTCATGGCATCTTTTTGTCTCTGTATGAATATATAAATACACACAAGCACATATAAATGCACATACAAAGCATGCACACACACAAATGGTTTGGCCCATGAACCACAAGTTTTTTGCACTTTGGCTTGAGGAGAAGGGTGATGTAAAAATATTCCTCCAAGATTTCTGGCTGAATGTCAATAATGGGAGGTAGTTGCTGGTGAATGCTTGATTACTTTTTGCTCATAGTAGTGGCCAGGACACCAGGAATCTGTCCTGCCTTTGGCATTAATGCCAGGGAGCCCGATCCATGTGTTGGGTGAAAGTTTTATAAAGCAAGGGAAGGTATCAGAATGTTGAGAATGATCAGCAAGAGAAGTAACTGACAACAATTGCCAAGAACTGGCACTATTTTTGAGTATGGGTGGTAGGGGTATTTAATTCTCTTTTCTTTTGCTCTACATAACTCTCTATTTATTGGACTAGTTAGTATTGAACCTGAGATCTCCTTTAATCCTTCAGAATTTAGAAACCCCTTCTGATTTATTTATTATAGTTTTCCCCATGTAGATTTGACTATTGGCTGTCAAATACTGAACTAGTCAACATTGGCCATATGAGAAAGAGATAATCAAGCTACATGAACTTGAACATGATTTCATCTAGATTGTATTTTGCAGTTTAATGACATTTAAAAAGTTGATTTGAAGAGTTGAACCCTCTCTTGTCCCTGATAGGACTTGAGAGCCCAGCAAATAAGTTACTGCTTTGATAGCCAACTGTTTATGCAAATTAGTAAAGGCAATGCCAGTTACTAATTATGAAAATAAACTCATCTGTGCTCTATAAATATCCAATTATAATGAAATAGGGGCAATATTACATCTCAATCTCTTGCCTCATCTGCTTTTCACCCACCACTGATTTGTCCTCTTGACAATGAATAAATTCACTTTGTTTCTTAAAGAAGCCTGTTTTCCATGTTTTTCCCCCCTCCTTCTAATGTTTTGAAAGTCTGCAGGGGGAAAATAGATTTATTTTAAACATAAATATAATTGCCTGATTTTAGCAACTCTGTGTTTCTAACAGTGATGTTTCTAAAATGGTGCTTTAAAAATATGAAAAGTGTTCTTTCTCCTATTCCTTGTTTAGAAATTTTTGTTGGACATCAAAGACATATTTTTTAGAACAGTTGTTTCTTAGAACATTTTTTCAAAATGTGTGAATGTGAAGAGTAGATTTATTAATAAAATGTACTATGGATCAATGGATGTTTCAATTAAATTCTAGTTGACAATACATAGAGGAAAACATTTCTTAGATTCCTAAGCACCATATTTATCTCCAACGCAATTATCATTTGGATTTATTGATTACACACACACACACACACACACACACACACACACACACACATATATAATAAAGTGTTTTATTCTCAAGGGTAAATAGTGATCTACTTGCACAGACTCTTACAGGATCTATACTTTTCAACTGTAGATTTCTATGTACACACATAAATTTTGCTAGCATCTACAAGTAAAGGATGTTTTGGATTAAATTGTATTATCCTTATGACACATCTCATTTATAAAGAATTGAAAACATTAGCATGGTGGAAAAGTATTTACTAGGAGATCAAGCCAAGTGCATTTCCTTATGTGGAAATGGTCTGCTTCTCAGGTACGCAGGACGGTGGATGTGTATCTGGGTAAAGGTACAGTTTGTCCAAATTCATATTCATAAGTTTACACTGGTTGAGTATGTTTTCATGTGTGGCTTCCATCTGTAGTGCCCTGGAAATAATACATTCTGGGGTGATATGCATCTGAATTCAGCAGACCATCGGCTTTCACATTGAAAGCAATGTTTATTCGGCACTGAACAAATATTGACGGAGAGCCAAGCGCTAGGTGTTCAGGACACAGGCTGACCAAGCCATGATGAACCGGCCTTCTAACACCTTGCTGACAATTCATAGGAGTCTAGCAAAGACTTTCAAATAGCACTAGCCACCTCTCCTTCTAACGTCTCAGCTAAGTTCTGTTTTCAACTTATCAGTATATATGCAGTTTTAAAATTAATTGTATTAATTTATTTTAAAGAGAAACTATCAGGTAATAATTCAATTAGTCAAATCACTCACCATTTCAGCTCTCAGAATTGGAAAAGAGAATATGCTTTGTGTGTGAACACGCAGGGAAGTTTTCATTTATTTGTTCATTTACTTGTTTGTTTTTTGAGGGCTAACACACACTGTGTAAAGTGTATAAAATCCACACACATAAGCGGGCGGCTTAAAGATTTGTAACCTATAGGCACCCATACATACAGATTGAGGTATGCAGTGTACTCACCACCCCCATGAGGTTCTGCCATGCCCCTTTCTGTCATTTATCTTTAATAAATACACTTATTCTCCCCACTCCCTACAAAACAGTGTGTATCCACGTAGTAATCAGCAGGCAGACACCAGATCAATTTCATTTTCAGTGATAGGATTAACTTCAAGAGAGACAGAAGCATTGTAGGGTCCATTGTGTGTGCATAGAGGCAAAAAATCTTGCCCTTTGGTGCGGTGTAGCTTGGCCCTGTTTTTGAAGATGTTCAGGTTTCCCTCTGCACAAAGAGAATACCTAATTGATATTATTGGGTTTCTCTCTCTCTCTCTCTTTTTTTCCTAAGGCATTTAGTGGCAAGTACAACAGCAGAAATAGAAAAGACCATATGCTTTGTAAGAAGCCAGGCTAATAACACTTTCTGATGGACGTCTGATTTTTAAAAGTGCCGCATCGTTCATTAAAATTTACATGCAAAGTAAGGGCAGGCGTGGTGACATGAAAGCTAATGCAACTTCCACATCTTGACATAATAACAATCACAAGAAACTGGAGATCCCAGATGGCAGCTTGGCCTTTGCCATCCTTTTAATAAGCTACTAAACTGCTAATTATTTCACTCTTTTGGGCAAGTTAATTTACTGTTGACTCTTAAAGAGATACTGCTCTTTTTCACCACACGCCATAAAAAACAGAGCCCTTTCACCTGGAGCTGTGACAAGTGCTTCTGTGCAGGTTGGAAGCGTTCCAGCAGAGTGTACCAATGACAGCAAGCATTGGGGTGGAACATGTTGCTTAGTAAACAGTGTGTGTGTGTTTTTTTTGTGTGTATTTTTTGAATATAGGAAAATTTAAAAAAATAATTTGGCTTCAGATCGTGTGTGTGTGTGTGTGTGTATGTGTAAGAGGAATAGATCAATACAGGGAGAAGGTTTGAAATTTGGAGCCTATTTAAGAGTGAAAGAACAGCTGCCTTTGAAATGGTTGCTAATTTGGACAATTAATGCTGTTTTGTGAGTGTGTTATTTTCTGTGATCGCAGTTACGAGGGATGATGGCGTGTAATAGCTCGTTTCCTAGGCTTTATGGTAATGCAGCATCATAAAGACCCCAGGGCTGGAAGAGAACCAGGTCCCGTGTTGTGGAGCCCTTTTAGGTGAAAGCCTGCTTTTTCCCCCTGTACTTTGACTTCCTCGGGATGATTTTATATTTTAGCACAGACACAGATTATTAAACGGGGGAGGTGCAAGTGGGCTTGGCTGTATCAGGCGTGGGTGTTGGGAAAAGAACCTTGTTTGCAATGAGCTGACTGACAATCAAAATATTTACTTAAAGATAAGCTAATGACTCTGCCTGGCAAATGACTGCAGATCCATTACTGAAATGAGAGTCAATACTTTGTCTTGATACTATCCAAAAATAAATGGAAAACCTCAAATACTAGTGTGTATGTGTGTGTGTGTGTGCATTACATTTCTCCCAGGACAAGATACAATGTTCATCAAACAGCAAAGGTAGGAAAAGCTCTGGACCCATTTTCTTGAAATATGTATACTGAACTTAGTGTTGCTGCTGTGATCAGATGTTCCTTGATGTTGCTGTTAAGAGTTATTAAATGGCTTAAAACATGCATAGGAAAACACATTCTCCAATTTTTGTTGGTATCCCTGAACATGAAATTGATAATGTGGGTTTTGCAGTCTATTGTCATATCTTGTGTGCTATGTGGTTGATGGAAGGACTGTGGAACTCAAATACTAACCATTTATACTTATTATTCAAGTCTAGAGGAACTGGAGAGGTTTTTAATATTATATTGCTTTAAAACTAATGTATCATCTGGTTTCAAAATGGCCCCAAGGAAAAATATAAATGAGGGTGAATTTAGAGAAATTTGTCATCTTTCAGAATTTGATATTATATAGCATGTTCAGCCAGATTGCCATCTTCTGAATGAATTTTGAGAAATGTTAATAATGTTTCAAGAAAAAAAAGTACTGGGTAAAGTAAGTCCTCAAAACACACATTTAAAATAAATTAAAACGGTTTTTAAACCATAGGACCATTCAGAGCCTTTGTTATGACAATGCAAATTATGAATCTCTAAGAAAGAAAATGTAGTTTTCAAAGTTACTCAAATTTATTTCACATGAACCCCTCCCCCTCCCCCCCCCCCCGTGTGTGTGTGTGTGTGTGTGTGTGTGTGTGTGTGTGTACGTGTGTGTACTTTACATCTTAGATGAGAATACCTGGAATTAAAACTAGTGTTCAGTTGAGAGATTTTGGACAAGATAATTCTGAAGTCTTCTCCATGTACAAAATAAGTTGTAATGTCAGTAGAATTTGAAAGAAGCTTTTGGATTGCCTTCACTCAAGAATCCTTTTAATTACATTTTCTGTGTTGATTGGGAGTAGTTTTTTAGATGAGGTAGTTTAAATGGGGAAATTACTGCTTCCTGGTAAAATGTGTAACACAGATGTTAAAGGAACTGCAGTTTTAAAGACACTAGTCTTGTTGAAACACTTCCAGTTTGTATTACCTAAGTACTTAAACGGATATCCCATAGAGTGTATGCACGCAATGCTTGGGAAAATGGCCTGTGGAACTCTAGGAAGAGCTGATCTCAGCTGATCTCAGATGAAGATGAGAAAAGCACTAGGAACTTTAAATCTTATTTGCTTAGAATTTGGGAGCAGTCATTTCGATCACTCCTCCACTGTCTGCCTATGGGCATTCATTCATTCTCTCGCTCTGGGGGTTTGGCTCTCACTGGCTTTTCTTCCGGACAGTGAACATGTAGGTGAAATAAATTCCTCCTGGAAAGAATTACTTGTGCCTTGTTTAGAAATCATTGGCTCAGCTGAGGATTTCATGGGCTTTCTCTTTGCAAGGCTGAGGACTTTGTCCTATTTATGTGCTGTTCATTCAGTATGAAGTGGTGGCCATTGATCCATCTGTAGTAGACCATTTGCTTGGGGCTATTAATCTGGTCTCTGGAGATGTAGTTTGCTGAGCCAGCCATACTCTCCCTCATTTTCCCAAGTGACCAATAACAGTCATTTACAAAGGCCTTGGCCAGAATTATTATGGGTGAGGTTCCGAGTTCTAAAGGAATTGATGCATGTGGCCATTGAGCCTGGAAAACTAGATATCCAGGTGTGAATTACTCAAATGCAGGGTCAGAGTTAGGGAATAAGTAGAGCTTAGAGGTAAATGTCAGAAGAGGTCGTTCAGGGTGCATGGTGGATAGAAGCACTGGTATTAGTGCCTGACACTTGCAAGCATTGTAACCTTGTTCAGCCTCATTATCCCTGAAAGTAAAATGGGAACAGTAATACTACCCACTTCGCAGGGCTACTGGGAGGAGCCATCGAGACAACGTATATGGAAGGCTCATTCTAGAACTTGGATCTACTATAAAGAAACATTAGTTATCATCATCACAAGTACATCTTATCAGTATTACCAGAGGTCTGGGAACTCTGAATAAAGTGACCCTTTTGGCTTTCCATGTCTTTTACCTGTACTAGTAAAATGCCTACATGGTAGGTTTGTCTGGGCAATAATTGATATCATGCTGGTGAATGTGCTGTGCAGATTAAAATGGCACAATAGGATGCTAAGGAATTAGTGGTCCATGAGAATATAAGGTCCGTAAAATCACGGGTGACATCTGTGTTATTCATCACGGTATCCCCAGTGCCTGTAACAGTGCCTGCCTCAGAGTGGAAATGGCTCAGTACATGCTTGTTGAATGGGCACTAGGACTCACTGAGCCAATAACTCTTAGTGGAGTTCAGTAACACTGACAGCCCACGCCTCCCCGAAATCCCATTATACTTTGAGGAGAAAGGCTTTAGGCACCTCCATTGCAAGAGGGAACAATTGGCCTCTTCCCTCAGAGCCTCCCACAATAACCAAAAGTAATCCTGATAAAACCTGTTTGTTCTTTAGGTCTTTGATGGATGTCTTTGCTCTTTTTGTGTGCACAAAGAGCTCTGGGATTTCCTTATATTATTTGATGAAACTATATGAACCATGCAGACAACACAAATATTGAACTCAGAGTTCTGTTTTAAAAAAGTGCTGGTTTGCTTCCCCAGACCTTAGAAGTATATAATTCAAGAGCTCAAAGAGAACTTAGAATTCTATTAGTCCAGGAGTGGGAAATGTCCAGCCTGTGGGCAGTATAAGGCCTACAAAATCATTTGGCCTGCTCCTGCCAAGGCATTAGGGGGGAATTAATTAAATGTTTGACCAAATAGAGCAGGCTAATTTTTTTAGTTGATAATTTTGTCCAAGAATGATGTTGTAAATATCCAAATGGGTCTTGGCAGAAGAAAGGTCCCCAACCCCGCTTTAGTCCCTCCCACAGTAACTTCGTGGATAACAAAACCTATGAGAGGGCCTAAGTGCAGTGTTTATCGCTACACTGATAATTCATAGCGACATTGGGATTGGACCCAAACCTCCCAATGCTCCTTTCTTTCCCTTCCCACCAAATTGCCTTTAAGATGCAACGAAGTTGCCCCCATCATCTTCACTGGGAGAGTAGCATTTATTATAGGCTGCTGAGATCCTTATGGAAATATCCTGGAAGTATCAGAGTTCTGGAAATATCAGAGTTCAAGCATGTGTCTCTTAAGTAACCTGACTGCCCCGAGAAACTGATCCAGCCCCAGCTTTGAAACTGTCAGGCAGTTCCTCTGACTTTCAGGATTGGATAATGCTCTGTATCACTTCTGGACGCTTTGTCTTGGCTGAAGTAAGATGGTGACACCTGTAGACTTGAAAAAGCTCTTATACCCAGTTTTTAAAATGTTTACTGTCCCATGCTGATGTTTAGAAATTCACTTGGGACTGGTTTTCAAACTGGTGCTTAATATTTTCTCCACTTCCTTTAAGAATAGTTTAGTAATTTTATTTACTTTTTTTTTTTTTACTAAAAAGGAAAATTCATTTTTTCCCCCTCAAGTCAGAAATATTTGTCTGTAAGCTAATGTTTTCATTTTCTTTCAAAAACAAATTTGTCTGATGGTTTAAATGTAGTGCCCTTTTATCAGGCACCTTTGGGGGATGTCTGTCAGCCATAAAAATCAGTCCTTAAATTGTTACAAAACAGCCTCCTTTCAGACTGTCTTGATCACAAGGGCCCTCAAGTGTCAAAGTCATTTGGAAAACTGGATAGCAAAATGCAGGGGCACTAAGCTTTTTTTCCAGGGTAGAATAAAATGTGTTTTCTACTGTGTGTTCAGCTTTGATCAGGATTTGTTAAAAGGAAAAAAAAAAAGAAAAGAAAAGGCAGTGATGTTAAATATTTACAAGAGTGATTTAGTTGTATTATCTTGTGCTCTATATCTCTGTGTAATAGTGAAGTCAGCTCCTGTCGAAATAAATGCCATGAAACCAGTGGCAGTGTGAAGGTCACTGCCTAGGCAAGGTTAAAGTAATTTGTGTGAATAATGATTTTTGTCAACTTTCCAGATACCTTCCTGTTTTTGTCGGCTTCCCTCCAAAAATAATAGGAAAAAAAACACATTTGAGGATTCACAGGCTCACTCTCCCTTGCATTTTCTATGCCCTTTCTGGCCAACTGGGTCCCTGGAAGCCTTTTATGCATTTTTGTTTCATCCATTTGGAGGGCAGAGACAGGACTGCTCTCCCTGGAGGAGGACGGTTGCATTTCTGTTCACTGGCTTTTCTGCTGGCCCTCGCTTGCACCTCTTCTTTCTTGAAAAAGGTCTACCTAGTCTGAAAGGATTCTTCAATTTCTCTACCAGTTCCTCCTCTGCCTAAGGCAAATATTATTTTAAAACTTTATTCTCTATATCACTCTGAAGAAATATCTGAATGACTGCATGGCATTCTCCCCATTTTCATAGACAAGAAGACAGAAGTTCAAGGTTACAAAACTAGTTACAGAAATGGTAGCACAACCAAGATCAGCTTAGTTGTGCCTGCCCTCAAAGTCTGGACTGATTCTACATGACATATCACTTCAATTAATTTTACTGGTCCTCAGTTTCCTCTTCTATAAAGTGGGGGCTAATAATACATTGTTATAGTGTACTAGAGGCCCAATACACAAAATTCCTGCAAGGGGCTTGGCCCTCGCAGCAGTGGCTTGCCTTGGCCCTTGTAGCCCGGCTTCATCTGAAAGGTCATCCAGAAGGGTGTCGGGAAGGTCGTTCAGCTGTCTGGTCTAATTAGCATATTGTGCTTTTATTATTATAGATTCCTAATAAGACATATAAGTAATATTGCATATAATGTAGTATAAATACCGTAATACATTAGTTTACTTTTGGTTAACTTGAGAAGTAAATGAACTAATGCATGTTAGGTGTATAACAAGATATCTGGCTTTTGCTACAGTTTTAATGAATAATATCTTCCACCCACTGTTGACAGTAACAATAAAGTATAATTGAATTTAATAAGGATTGAGCACAAGGGATCCACAAAATGAACAAAAGTCAGTTTTTGTTCTTAAAGCAGAGCTCACAATATAGTTGGAAGAAAACACCCATATAAAGAATTCCAAAAGCTATTTATATAGTTTCTTTCTTTTCTTAGGCTTTGTCTGTACCAAATGCTACTTAAAACATGAGAGTCTTTTTCTAGAGATAAGTAGTTTCCTGTGGGGTTGGGATTATACTGATGTTGCTGTGGCAGCTACTTGTGGCTTGCTTCCTAATGAACTGTGTTTATTGGATGCGAAAACCCAGAGAGTGGGTTGGGAAAAGAATAAAAAAGATGTATAGGATAGCTACTAGGACAAGGAATTCCCAAATCTCGGTGGCTTAATGCTAACAAAAGTTTCTGAGAGAGGGAGAGGGAGAGGGAGAGGGAGAGGGAGAGGGAGAGGGAGAGGGAGAGGGAGAGGGAGAGGGAGAGAGAGACCAATTGGAGGATTGTTGTTGTTTTTTTAAAGGGTCAAGGCTGGAAGTAGTGTGTGCCACTTACTATTTGCCTAAACTCAGTTACATGTTCTCATCTAATTGCAAAGGAGGTTGGGAAATGTAATCTAACAGTGTGTCCAGGAGGAAAGGGAATGGGGTATAGTGGACACCATGACAGTCTCCCAATGGGTGCATTGTATTCTATTCATCATCCTATGTTATGCCTGATAATCTTCTCTAACTTACCTTTGCTCAAACAAACATAACTCCATGGTTTCTATGAAATAGAGAATTCCTACCTATTTCTTTTTCTATGATATACATGTACATATGTGTACTGCAATTTAGACAAAAACCCACAGAGTTACAGCAATGTTTTTCAAAGTCATAAGAATGATCCAGGGAGCTTGTGAAACTAAAGGCTTTTAGTTCCTACCCTAGCCCCACAGAACCTCAGTTCTAAGTGATTTTTATAATCAGGTGAGTGTGAACACAGTGTTATACAGTAAATTCCAAGGAACAAAGCAAATAAAAAAGGAGCTGTATAAGACTCTCCTGAAAGTATTTTGTTGGATTTTATATAGTTTAAAACAAGTGTTGTATTTATCTTAGTTTATAAACCTAGAAATTATACATGAATTTTTGTTGTAATTTTTGTTTTTAGACACTTAATCTCTTGCATTCATAAACCAAAAGCTGGAAGCATGGTTGGGATCTTTGCCTAAGTTGATGAAGTGAGACCAAATGCCTGATTCAATAAGATTTTATTTTATTTTGATCACTGCAAAACCCTTTTCTCCCCCTTTCATCACCTAACAAGGGATACCATTGGTTAAGAAAATTTTCTTATTGCATTAAGACAATAAATAGGAGTTATGTTTAATAGGTTTGCTTATTATTTGTGCCTGACTTGGGGACAGTTAAATGAGGACAAAACACTTTAGTTTCTAGATTTTTGAGATCCCCCCCCCCCCCCAAAAGCTGCTCCTTCATTCTCCATAGGGAGCGAGCAGACGGCCACATTGTGCTTCCGGAATGGATGTCAGAGTGTGGATAATTTCAGGCTTGTGATTTTTTTTCCTCTCTCCTATTTTATCTGCCTCTTTTTGTGTCTTTGTGTGCAAGTCTGTGATTACTATTGAGTTTTTCCCTAAATACCAGCAATTATCTCACAGGTGGAGAGATTAGAAAAGAGCTGGGAGAATTGCACTGGGATTAGAATAAAGGCTCCCCCAACCCCTTTTAAATACAGCGAAGGAGGGAGTGCAGCCTTGGAGGGGTAGGCAGAATGGGGGTGGGGTGGACAGTTTGCTTCTGATATTTAAATCCTTAGATGCAGTAAAGGAAGAAACTCCCTGTAAAAGAAAGAGGAAGTGGGAACCTAAACTAGTTTAGGGTTATTATTTCAGAGAGTTGGGCATGCCAGAAGGCATTATCCAGCCCCCTTTCTTGTGGGGGAGAGGGTGGTGCTGAGATTTTTTTCTTTTTTTTGCGGGGTAGGGGGGTGGGAGTTGGGAAGGAAGGCAGCTAGGGAGTGTCTAATATATACACAGAATTGTCATAAGAAATCATCTTTCTTCCCAGCAGGGGAAGATTTAGTAATCTGGTATGTCAGTTAGGATGCTTCCAGCTATAAGTAACAGAACTTGCAGCTCAACAGCCTTAAACAACAAAGGGAATTTATGGGCTCAGTTACTGAAACGTCTAGTAACTCAAAGAATATTACTAAGACCCAGTGTCTCACTTCACTTATTTCTTGGCTTCACTTTCTTGGTATTGACTTCTTTCTGGGCAAGCTACCTCCCTTATGATCACGAGATGGCTGACAGCCATTCCTAGGCTGTTCCATTTGCCTTTTTGTTCATATTAATGAAAAAAAAGTGTGTCTCTCTTCTTCAGTAATTCCACAAAAACATTGGGGCTTTAAACGAATTGGACCAGTTTAAGACACATGTTCATTTCTGATAAGAATCAGAGGGGTGTTTTTGCCAGCATCTTAGGCCTGAGTCACAAGCCCAAATTTTAGAACTAAAGGAAAGAGACGCCTTTTCATGCAGATCATGGAATTAAGGGGGAGGCTGTATATTTGATGCCAAATTTTGGGAATAGGGGGATAGATATTAGGTAGCAAATGCCAACTATACCCAAGTAGAATTTTAAAACTCTGAAGCAAAACCCAATAAGGATTCAGGAAACTTTGAGTGTTTCTCTCTCACCCTCATCATCTGGCTATCAAATGGTCTGATCCCACAAGGAGTGAATGTGAGTGGCTCCATTTGGAAGCAGAGAGCTGGGAGGGGAAGGCCATTGGTATGCCAGCATCTGTGTATTTAAGGAGTCAGCATCTTGGGGTCTTAGCTCATTGATGTGAAAGGAGGCAGGGAAACAGTGACAGAAATGGAGTGAATTCCATATCCAACTTGCTTTAGGTAAAAACTATTCTGATGGAGTCTTCTGGGAAAATGTAATCTAACAGTGTGTCCAGGAGGAAGGGAATAAGGTATGGTGGACACCATGGCAGTCTGTCCCAATGGGTGCATTGTATTCTATTTATCACCCTTTGTCATGCCTGATAATCTTCTCTAGCTTACCTTTGTGCAAACAAATGAACATGCCTCTTTTGCCTAGCTCTCAGGCCTCTGTGCAGGTCAACTGATGTGGGTCTTGACTGATGGATTGCCGAATAAGACAGCCCTTGAGAGTGTATGTTTAACAGAGTCGCTGTCAGTAAATATCGCTTTCTCAAATGCCTTGCCTC
This sequence comes from Vespertilio murinus, assembly GCA_963924515.1. Taxonomy (NCBI): domain Eukaryota; kingdom Metazoa; phylum Chordata; class Mammalia; order Chiroptera; family Vespertilionidae; genus Vespertilio; species Vespertilio murinus. Next base: position 200,096,183 of record OZ004704.1, read on the forward strand.
GTTCACAGAGTCTTTCTTCTTAGCTGCTGCTTAATCAGCTGCTGCCCCTTAGCACACTGACCTAATTCTCAGCCACACATTTTGTCTGGGCTTTTAAGGCGGTGCCTCCCCAGTGTCACTGCTGATGTTAGCTTGCTCCACCCTGACTTGTGGCAGCTACACTCATCACCTGCCTTACACCCCCAGGATAGCAGGGGAGGATAGCAGGGGCCTTTGATCAAAGTGGCAGTAGTGTGGCAGGCACAACAGAATGAGTCGTAAGGTGCTGTGGTTGGAAGGATGTGGTTAGTATGGCCTCCAAAGCAAGCATCAGGAGGGCAAAGCCTCCTCTCTAATGGGCTGCTTGCCTGTCCGCCACAAAGTTGCCCTTGACCTTTCTAGAACTGCTTTCTTGGCCAGTGCTTTTCTCAGTTCAATGTGCTAGGCATCATCTGGACAGTTGTTAACATGCAGTTCTGACTGGGTAGGGCTTGAGTGGGGTGGAACCAGAGATGCTGCATTTCTAATAAGCTTCTAGTGCAGTGGTCGGCAAACTCATTAGTCAACAGAGCCAAATATCAACAGTACAATGGTTGAAATTTCTTTTGAGAGCCAATTTTTTTAAAATTTAAACTTCTTCTAATGCAAATTCTTCAAAATAGATTCGCCCAGGCTGTGGTATTTTGTGGAAGAGCCACAAGTAAGGGGCCAAAGAGCCACATGTGGCTCGCGAGCCACAGTTTGCCGATCACAGTTATAGGGGATACCCATAATGCTGCTGGTGTGTGGACTACACTTTGGAGGAGTAAGTCTTTTTTGTTTTGTTTGTTCATCATCACCCGAGGATGTTTTTCCATTGAATTTTAGAGATAGTGAAAGGGAGAGGGAGAGAGGAAAACACTGATGTGAGAGAGACACGTTGATTGGTTGCCTTCCTCATGTGCCCCAACCAGAGCAACCGAGGTACATGCCTTTGACTGGAATCGAACCTGGGACCCTTCAGTCCTTGAGCCAGTGCTCTACCCACTGAGCAAAACTGACTATGGCTTGAGGAGCAAGACTTTAAGGCTGTCTCCTAAAATGATCTTGCAAGCGAGAACATCTGGTTTTTTTTTTTTTTTTTTTTTTTTTTTTTTTTTTTTTTTTTTTTAAATAAGCCAGTACTCCTTTGGGAGTAAGTAGATGGGAGATTTGGTGCTTGAATACTTAGAAATACTAGGTTGTTACCTTCAGGCAATGAAGCAGGTACTTGGTGAAACTCAAGCTTTTACATACTTCTTGGCAGATAGAGGTGGGGAGATCATCTTTTCTTCTGTTTCCATGTCTATATGGGGTATGATGATCATGGCTTATTTCCCATGAGCCTTGGAAACAATCTACCATGACATTTGTGATAGGTACCCAAGTGCTGTTTCATCATTCCCACAGAGGAGAAACATGAGGGAGAGCCTGTAATTTAGTCTCCACCAGACTCTATTTCATGCTCCTAAAGAAGCCTGTTTCTGGAACAAATCATCTCCAGACATGTTTCTGGGGGTCCACACGATTCCCAAATTTCCCTGTGATGCTGACAGTAATTATCAACAGGTAAGAACATCATAAGAGCCTCAGCCCCAAGTCCCAGCCCTTTGCCCAAATTCCCAAGGGCTTCCACTTAAACACGCTGTAAGTCTGGGTAATGACATAGGGGTGATGATAATATATGTTCTTGCCAACATGGGCTGTCTGTTCTCTGGGTAAGCTCTTAGTCAAGTTTTTCCCCTCGAATGCAGTGTTGGCCTGGCCTTCCCTGTCTTCTCTTCAGCCTTATTTGATCTGACCTTATTTCCTGTTTGTATGACCCTCCATATAGGAGGAATCGGATCTAAACAAAAACATACAAGAGAAAATGCTTAGGAATTATAATCTGATGATATAACCAAGCAGGATATTTAACAGACTTCATTGTTTTACTTGCACTAGAGGGAGGAGGGAAAAAGCTTGGGAGGGCAGCTGCAGGAACAAGAGTGAATTAGGAGGCTCTTATTTCACAATTGGTTGCCTGGGCCTGTGTTGGATAAGGGACTTAAGATAAAGCTTGGCTCCAATTTCCAGCTGGCAGTTGCCTGGGTTCAGGTGTTTATCTGGCTTCTTCAGGGATGCTGTATAAACAGATGTAACTGGAGCTAGTCTCACATTCTGTTCTGAGAAAGGTGAAAGTGTGGGTCTTTGGGCTTCCCAGGGGACATTCAATAGCAGGAGAGTCAGAGAGAACACACCACTTGGGAGGGAGGACCCCTCGCCAGGATTTGGGTGGTTATTATAGTTACAAATGTAAGTGTTTGAAACTTAAATCTGCACTTAGGCAGCAGGAGGAGAAACATGGATGGAAATGAATTATTTATTCCATCACAGGGGTCCCAGGAACGTGGAGTGGGCGTTAATCTCTTGCCCACAGGAACTGCTGAGCAGGCTTGAGGCCCTATGGACCAGATCTGACCTTATCTGCTCCTGGCCAGACACCTTGGCTTCGACTAATTTGCCTCAAGAATAATCTAAATAAGACCCTTTACCTCACTGTTCACAAGGAGAATGTGAATATTTACCTAGTGCATAGTCAGGGGAGCTGAAAGTGCTTGTGTTCGTGATTTTTCTTTTAATCCCATAACTTCCAGTAGGTCAGAAGGGATAGGGAAAAGCAGGCAGGGGCCACTTCACACTGATGGTCGGGGACATGGTGTGCATTTCCTGTGCAATTCGCTCCAGCTGAGGTGCCCTAGTCATTGAATCTGCACAGTAATCCAGTGAGGGAGCTTCTATTGTTCCTATTTCACTGGTGCGGAAGTTGAGGTTTAAAGAGATTCAGCATCTCAACTAAGGTCACCCAGCTCTGATTTATCCTTGCTGGGCAATGTGAGATGGGGCATTGTAGAAAGAATGTGAGATGGGGTGTGATAGATGTAGTGTGCTATCACACCCCATCTCACATTCTTTATACTTCCCCAAGGTAATAGTTACAATAAAAAACATTTAAAAACTTTCCCAAGGGTAGGGAGGGATACACAAATAGCTCAGAGGGTTACAACCACCAAAGCAAAGACAAAACAGACTCCCTCCCTTTTCACACCCTCCTCTCTTGTCTCTGTTCCTTTCCGGGGTCCATAAATATTTGTATGTGTGAACTCTATTTTCCTCTCTCTTTCTGTCTCCCTTTTCTTTGGTGAAGACAATTCATTTTACTAAAAGTTTTCCTCCAGGCTCTCTGTTAGATTTAGCTTATTCTTCTTGCTAAAATATTTCTGAGACAGTTGCCTAAAGCAAGGTATGGTGTGTCTAGTGGTTTGTATACTTCTGTCTTCATTCATCCAGGCAGATCCTTGGTTCCCTGTTAGAAAGGGGGGAGGAGAGGCTGGGCATACTTCTTCCCTCCATAGCTTTGAAGTTGCAAGGTCCCTGGACCAATACAGGTAGAGGTATGCATCTGACAGTGCTTTATGTCTTCATGGTTTCCATGAACTTCTAACCACCCCCATGCCAAGCCCACCTGTTGAGTGTCTGTTGTGTGCTGTATGTCATTGCTTTGGAGATCATGCTACTGGGCAACCATGAGTTACCTACCTGAAAGTTACCTGAGCACCCGTGAGGGGAGGCTCTGAAGGTTGGGATTTCTGATACAAGCTTTCTACTTTGGACTGTTCACTTTCTTCAGTCACATTAATTTCTAACTCCTGTTTCTTCCACACCTCTCCTTATTCTCTACCACATGACTTCAATCTGTACAGAAGCCTTGCTGTTCTTTTAATTGGCTCCTGAATTTCACTGGAAAACTTTATCGAGCCTCTATGGGTTATTAGGAGCTGAGTGTATAGCGTGAATGAAATAGGCTCAACTCTTGCTTCTGACCACTTGCAATCCTTTAGGGAAGACAGCTGTCAGATGTGTCATCATTGCAAAGGCCATGAGTGGCAGGGAAGAGCAGCACAGAGTACACGGGGAAGCAAAATGGGTTTGCATTCCCTGCTGTCTGAAGAGGAGTGATCATTCCTCTTCGCTTCTATTCTGTTTGAATATGCATCTCCCTTGCTCTCTCCTTGCTCTGGATGATCTGTTTAAATGCACTCTGGGGCTCATGCCCTCCCACAGCTGTATTGCTTCGTGTCATGTAGTCTTACTACATTTCTCTTTGTTCTCTGATGCTCTGTCATGTTGCCTGCCTTGTTATTCTATTGTTTGTTGGACCGAAGACCAATAAATGTTCCCTAAACTCTGTATTCCATATGTTACTCACCTGATGAGTGACACTTTGATGCCCACTCTCCTCTCCTTATAGGATGTTCTTATAGTATGACTAACATCCAAGATCCTTTTCCTGGCAGTTAGTATCCCACAGTTTGGCTTGACCACAGCTCCTATCCCATTTAATGAAACACTTGGCTTGAACCAGGCCTTGCTAACTTGTGACTCTCCAATATGCCAGGTACAGTCTTCTCTCTGGGACTCTGCTCATTTTGCTTCCTTTCCCCCCACTATTTTTCCCTGTCTTTAGCCATCTGTTGAACACTTCACCTGGCACCCTTTGCCTGACCATCTCAGCTTTGCAGAATGCCATAGGGCTTTCTAGTACCACTTACTGGCCACTTACCCTGTATGGTGCCCTTCTATCATTTATAGCTGTCTCTTCACATCTTCCCAACAAGTCTGTAAACTCTATTTCTTGTGTTGTGACCATCACAATGCCTCCAGAGATAGATGCTTGATGGTTATAGGATGGTAGATGCCTATATCTGATTAGTGTTGCACAGTTTCTTACAGTGCCAGATATAACTACATGACCAAAGGGTGGAGAATACGTAGAAAAGAAATTGAGGAATTAAATGTGACTTTAAAATTGTGTATATATATATATATATATATATATATATATGTATATATATATATATATATATATATATATATATATATATATATATTCCCAAGTCTCAAGCCATGAACATCATAAAAGTAGTAGTTTCATTTTCATGGAGGATGAAGTTGCATGGTTTTGGGGCTACAGAAACTGAGAGTAGGGTGAAGACTAAAGTAGATGGAGGGAGTTGTAAAGAAAGGGAGAGAGAGCTCAAATGGAGGAGCCCCTGTGTGGACTGAGGGGCTCTGTGTTTAAGACCTGACTGCATTTCTGAACATGTAGCTTGGATAAGTCACGGTGCACCTGGAACTTCTTCTATTTAGGGAAAATCAGGACCTTGTCTTGCCTACCCCTGATCTGTTGGGAAATCAAATGAAAGCAGTTTGCAAACTGTTCAGTGTACTGTGAATGAAAAGGAGTGCTGTTACTATTAATGGCATCCTCATTTACCATCTGAAAGCTCCCATAGCCACACTGTGGCAGGGGACAGATCAATGGATAGGTCTGTTGGGACAGGATGGAAGAGACCAGACTGGAAGGAGCCTGTGGTCAGAGCCTGTAGACTCCACAGTTATGCTGCCTCTGCACAGATGTTCTCATGCCAGGGAAGTGTTTCCCAGGACCTAGGGTAGGTATGTTTGCCATGACCTTACTGGGACAGGTATAAGTGGGAGGCTACTCTTAGGATGCTAAAGGGTGCCAGTTACCATAGTTACTGTAGACAGTTGGGGGGGGGAGGGGTCAGTATGAGCTTCAGAACTAGCAGAAGACCTGAGTTGTGGTCCCCACTCTGTACTTGCCAATTGTGAACTTTCTAGAAATATCGTATTTAGCCCATTAAGTGCCAGACTGAGTGCTTTGTGGCTATGATCTTACCTCAGCCTTTTGACAACACTGTGAGCTGGATATGACCATTACTTTCCTGCTACAGAGGAGGGAATAGGTGCAGAGATGTTAACAGAGTAGATGAAGTTGATTGACTAGTCAGATACAGGAGCTGGGACTGGAATCAGAACTCTCTGCCAATTAGCCAGTATGCTCTGCTGCCCTCAACCTCTCAGAACCTCAGTTTTCTCATCTTTATAATGGGGATTATATCTATCCCACTCACCACATGATAAATCACGGTGCACCTGGATCTTTGTCTTATCCAAGCTACATGTTCATATATTCAAGCTACATGTTCTCTCTGGGGAGAAAACGGATATGAAAAGTGTATCTGGTTTGTACAAGTATTCACTGAGCATTCACTGGGTGCCCAGCATTGCTTTGGGTGCTGGGATACTGAGGGAAGGATGGGGCAAGATGCTCACACTGAGGTACATTATAGTCATAATCTGTTAATAAATGGAGCTGTTGGAAAGTGGGAAAGGGAAGAAAAAGGTACAGCCATCGAAGAACAAAGAGTGTTTTCAGAAAGGAAGAAATCACATTAATGGGGAGCCATTGCCCTTTAAATCTACCTCCCTTCACAGGGTATAAATAACAGGATCAAATTAAGAGATTAAACAGTATGGGAAATTTACAAAGACAGTTAAATAGAGCAAAGCAAAGAGAGTGCATTTATATAAAGGAACAAATAATTTCAGGACGTTTTATCAGTATGAAAAAGCAAATCAGTTCTAGGAGGTGAGACGTATGCAATGGATGTAATATATCTAGATTTTAGTAAAATCACTTGAAGGAGAAATGGCCTGAAATATCATCTGAGAAATTAATTCAAATTGGCCAGGGTGGAAGCTGTGCCACTCAGAGTGAGAACTGCCTGGGGGATGGAGGTGAAGGGCATGATGACAAATGACCACAACTCTTGGGGGGTAATGGGGTCAGGTGAGAAGACTCAATTTAGCCATCATTACTTAGTGATCTGGAAGAACAGCTAAGCTCCTGGTAATGACATTCATACATGATGCTAAATTGGAAGGTGTCACCATGATGGCTCATGGAAGGAAGCACAGAATCAGAGGACAGCAGTCAAGGTCAAGAGGCCACGTCCATGAAGGCAGGAACTATGGGAGAGAGTGCAGGCACAGACAAATGGAGGGAATTTCCTTGAGGACAATCTGTAAACATTAAAAATATATATCTAATATTTATCTGGTAGCATAAGGATAGGAGTGAGAAACTGATTATGTTTAAGGCTGTCCAAGAATTTATCCTTCCATGATTTGAGCAAAACATTAGGAGTGAACAGGAAGCATGTTTGGGGGAGCAGTATGATGTCTGAGCCAAGGTAGGTTTTAACAGCCATGGTCCTGTCAGATTAGGGAGAAAATGGATATGGTAGTCCCTTCCTCCTTTATGTCTCTATGGTGGAATATACACACTTAAGCAGATAATGGCCTTTCTGGTTAAAGTGTGGAGAGAAATATCCAGAGAACATTCTTTGAAAACTACTGACTAAGTGAAAAAAGCATAAGGTTAGAAGATCCAGATCCAAACTCTGTCAGAGGTGACGCTGAGTGCATCACTTTACCTTCTTGTTCCTGTTTCTATGTCTACCAACATCTACGACTGAACCTGAGCATCTTTGAGGTCCCTCCTAGCTCAAAAAGTTCATGAGTCTATAAAAATAATGTTAGTTGGGATTTGTACTATTCAAGTTTTGGAGCATATCTTATAGCACTATCATTATACAGACTTATTCTCCATCTGCAATTGCCACCCATGGGTAAGTTGACTGACTCATGTGCTTTTAGCACGGAAAGTCCTGCATTCCAGGAACCATCCTCCACCCTTAGCCCTGGGCAACCATTGGTCAACCTGCCTGTGAGATAGTAGTTGCCAGACTGTAGGAATGTGGCATGGCAAAGAAAAATCATATCTGTAGGAGCTGAATAGATTAACAGCTATGTGGGGACCATCCTCATGAAGCCATCAACATTATTCATGAATTGTCTTAATTTGGGCTGCTATCATAAAATATCACAGAGTGGGTAGCTTAAACAATAGAAATTTATTTCTAACATTCTGGAGGCTAGGAAATCTAAGATTAAAATGCAGGTCAATTTAGTTTCTGGTGAGGACTCTCTTCTTGGTCTACAGATGTCTGCCTTCTGGTGGAAAGAGATAATTTCTTTTATCTCTTCATATAGTGGCCCCATCCTTATAATCTGATTATCTCACAAAGGCCACACCCTCACATTAGGGGGTAAAGGTTTTAGCATATGCTTTGGGGGGATGGGGCACACACATTCAATCCATAGTAGAAGTGGGCTGATCCAACTTGTGTTATCATGTGAAGTGTTGCAATGGAGGCACCCAAGGGTTCTTTGGGGCCACTCCTTATGTCTACATTGACTCAGTTCCACTTGATACTTTTACTCATGGTGCTTCTTGGATACTCTTAACCATGACATATATACTTTGAAGGATACTACTTCACAAGCCCAATAAATGCAAGTCTTCTCTGTGGAAAAAGTGAACTGAAAAGAGAAGTTGGTCTTGTTTTCCAGAGTTCTATTTGGAATAACATGCTCACTTTGGGATTCTTCAGGGACCAGGAAGATGACAGATTGAAGGGTACTGTGGGGGAGTCATCCAAATGATTGACATGCTAGAGGAAGTAATTAGAAGAAATTAAAGAACAAAAGACTGTGCATCAGACAGAGTACACATGTGCATGCAGGGCAAGAGACGATAACTAGGACACCCAGGAGGAGAGAGCTAGATGAGGTAAGGCATCCAATGAGGAATGCAGATAGAGGCAAACTGCTCTAAAGTTACACATTTAGTTTAGTAATTATGTATTTAACATCTCCTTATTCTGTGTCATGATTTGTTCAAGGTGTGGGAAGAGCATAAAGATCACCATTCTGTCTTTGTTCTGATGGAGAAGATGGGGAGAATGTGTAATGGTGATGAGCATGGGTTTAATCACTAGCTGTGCTGCTTTGGGAAAGTTACAAAACCTTTTTGTACCTTCATTTCCTTATCGGTAGGATGGACATATGTTGGTGTGTTTGAAGAAAAGCAAGGATGTCAGTAAGGCTGGGGCCAAATGAGTGAAGGGAACACAGTAGCTGATGACATCAGAAAGAAATCAGGGTGCATCTATCAGGGTTCGACCAGAGGAGCAGCACCAGTAGGAGGTGGAGAAATATATGTTGGACTTTGTCTGTTGCAGGTTCAGCATTGCCTTATACCAAAGAGGTGAATCAGCAGATCAGTAGCACTAACACTAGGTATGGTCTGCAAAATATCTTTTGCTTTCCTTCAACCTTGCAAATCTCACTGGGGGTCTACTCTAAATGGAAATATACAAGAAAGGGAATTCTGGGAAATATAATTCAGCCTAGCCAAGCTGACACATGAAGCCACCACATGGAATGGATGTGTAAGGGTTCCTAGGAAATGTAGAAAAACATCCTCATGGGACTTTCTTGACTGCCCAATAGATAATGACTCTTCCATTAAAGCTGTTTCTGAGGGTGAGGTCCCTTTAGTCATTCAGCAGTTATCCAAGTGCCCAGATGGTAACTAATAGGAAGGAGATTTGATTCATGTTCCCTGGAGTGGAAGACTTTAGTTGCATCAATCATCATTAACATAGCATCATTTTCAGCTATTTGATGCAAAAGAATTTGATTGACGCAATTATTTCACATAATAGAAATAACAATTTAAATAGGAGCTTAGCTTTGGGGATGTTTTTAAAAAAGCTAATGCAACTATGCAGCTAAATTTGGTCATTCATTTACTTATTCATTCCGGTAATATTTGTGCGTAGCACAAGCACATGAATAAGCTAAGTATGGAGGCACTGCAAGCATACTGTAAGTATTTATTGAATTTTCACTGCCCTGAACACCAAACATACAGAGATGGACTTTGATATCAAGAATTTTCAAGATATGTAGTTTTAATCCAGTACAATAGAAATTTGCACAGGTATGGAGAGGCCACCAGCAGGGAATGCATGATCTCTCTGGGAAGAACAGAAAGGTTTTGAGACAGCACAATTTCAGCATATAAGAAGATGTGTTTACTCTAAAATTACAATAGTCTAGTTGAGGAGTCAACATGTATACAAGGCAAGGTACTGTCTTATAACTGCAAACCTCGGCTACATGGGACATGGGGCAGGCTATTGGTGTGGGGGTTGGGAGGAGATTCCACCACATGGCCATCTACAGCTTTGAAAACCAGAGACATTTTTGTGCTCATCTCAGAAGCTTCATAGTATCTAGAGACTTATCTTCACCGGAAATATCCTACTCAGAAATACTATGTTTGGCAGAGGCCAATTCTCCTACAATCTTTGCCTTTGTAGTATGTTCAACTAAGAGAGCCTCTGATTCAGAGGAATTATAAAAATAACATAGTAATTACAAAGTTCACTTTTATGACTCACTTTGCTCTAAAGCATGGCACTCTACAGGGAATCCTTCTCAGAGTTAAAATCCCACTTGCTGTTTATATTTTGTAAGTGTCAATTGATTAAAAATGTTGAGATTGAATCAGCTGGCAACATGGAGTTTGGGGAAGAGGGTGGGTGCCAGGATGATGACAATTTCCAATGTTTGTATGTGTCTCTTTAAAAATGTAGGAAATAAATGGGCTGATTTGTCATGACTGCATCATAGGTAGTGCTAGATCACAGAGTACCTTGCTTCAGATCTGTATTTATTTTTCTCCCTCACCCTCTGGTCTAATTGCCCTCTCCAGAAAGGAGGTTTCCTCTGCCTTTTGGCTTCATTAACGGCTTTCATTTTCATTAAGAGCTTTGCGCTAATGGACTGTTATAAAAATGCACACTTATTTCTTGCAGACACTGCCAAATGACTCTTCATCTACTGACAGTTTTGTGTATCAGGCCAAAAAGAAGAGGGGAAAAGCCAGTGTAAATGAGTGACAAGTATTCAAACACAAGATATCTCTACTTCTGTCCTTTAGGTTCTTTAGGGAAGTTGGGGTCAGCACCTGGAATTCTATGAGTGTTTTCTCTCCACTCTCTTTTCAATGCCTCCTGGTTGGCAAAATGGAGTGAAGGAAAAGAATGGGAAGCTCATTTTTTTCTCATAACATTTTAGAATTTGTGAATTGTTGTGATTAAGATTTGGAGGGGTCTCGCCCGAACCGGTTTGTCTCAGTGGATAGAGCGTTGGACTGCGGACTGAAGGGTCCCAGGTTCGATTCCAGTCAAGGGCATGTACCTTGGTTGCGGGCACATCCCTGGTAGGGGGTGTGCAAGAGGCAGCTGGTCGATGTTTCTCTCTCATCGACGATTCTAGCTCTTTATCTCTCTCCCTTCCTCTCTGCAAAATATCAATAAAATATTTTAAAAAAAGATTTGGAGGGGTCTCATGAGAAGGAACACTGATAATAGGATTTCATTTGCCTTGTTCCAAATACACACACATTGGTTAATTACTGTTGTCTTGAGCACCAAAACATTGGGCTATGCTTGGTGTGCTGTCCACCATATGCAATGTAAGGCCCAATATTGATGAATGGTTGCAGAATGTGCTTTCTTTATAAAGGAGGCTGGTCTTTGTACTCCTAGTATCACAACTAAGGAGATTATATTTTAAAATATTAGAGCTTTAAATAAACCTAGAGATAAATAGTTCAATCTCCTCTCCCATTTTCATGAAGTTGAGAGAAATTAAGTAACTAGAAAGTATAACCTAGATGTTATCTGGGGCCACTCTGACCCTAAAAGGTTTTGGTTAAGCTTAACAAGGGCCCCCCAAACGTGGCCTCATGAGAATTAGAATCTAGATCCCTACTCCCATTTCTTTCCTGTGCTGTTTCTGATTCCCCCCCTTCTCCAAATGACTAAGAAAATTGTTTCTTTCATTTCACAGAGAATGAGCACACCCAATTTTAGGTAGCCTTGGTCAACTCTTCTTCTACTCCAATCTCTTTCCCAAACAAATGTAAATCTTTCTCAGGCCACTTATAGTGAACACAATTTTCTCCATCATATTACATCTGTTTCAGAGCTTGCCTTAAACACAGGTTTTACATTTTCAAATCTCTGCTTTTTTCAAAGTATAATTTATCTGCTTTGAATAAGATATTCTGCGTGAGTATGTAATGATGTACTTGTATTTTGTTTGAATTTGTCACATCTGTCGTGCTTCACAGGAGGGAGCAAAGATCGGCCAACATTGTAACGAGCTGATACATTGAATCAAGGCTTTATATTAGCTAATTATTAAAATCATTGCAATTTGAAATTTTTATTGCATTCTTAATATGAATATTAGTATTTCCTAATTGTTATATTTGCAGGTGAAATGATAACATATACTCATTTACTAGCAGTTATTCCTTACCTCACTAAATGCATACCCATTTCTCCTTAGTAAATAGGAAAAAAAACCTGGAAAATTTTCTAACATTCCTCCTGGTTATGTTCTCATGTATTTTAAACATCGGAGGCAGCATCTGTTTGCTTTTGTGATTGAGCATGCAAATTCGAAAGGGTCAGGGCTCTGGTTCTTATATTTTATGCAGGTTATTTGGCTTGTCATGAGCCCGTAATGTCAAATAATAACCACAAGGATTTACAAAGCCCAGTTTGAGAAAGGTCACCAATGTGTGTAAGTTGACTTTGTGAGTGGGTCCTGTAGGCTTGACATAAGGATAATTAAATCTTAAACCTTCACTAAAGTTTGAAAAAGCCTGGTTGTATTTGAAATTTAAACACCCCGGGACAATCAGCCTCTTTTCTCCATCATGCCTTAAACATAGTTTCCAGTTCAGCTATTGAAAAATGCCTTTAAAAAGGTGTGTGTGTGTGTGTGTGTGTGTGTGTGTGTGTGTGTGTGTGTTTTAAAGGGTTAAATGTTTGATCTTGCCAGTATTTAAAACATATATAAAAACCCCAAGATGCAAAGAATTCTGGGGGCAGAGAGAGTAGGCTACATGTGGTACCCCAGCCTCCAGTACAAAAAAAAAAAAGAAAAAAAAAAGGGAAGAAGAAGCAGAATATTTATCAAATATTTGAGCAAGTTATATTCCCAGAAAGGGTCATATAGTTCAATGCAATCCAGAATGCTGTGCTTGAAGCCTATGTCATGGACCAGGTAGTACAGATTTCCAGAATTTGTAGATGGAAGAGCAAGGGGTATTCACTCCAGGGAAATGGCTGGAGAGCGAAGGAACCTGGGCGTGTGTGTGTGTGTGTGTGTGTGTGTGTGTGTGTGAATGCTGTAGGTGAAGAACGTGTAAAAGATGAATCGTCATTGTCTGAAGAATCTGCATGTGAGTGCTTGATTACTCCACATAAAAATAATTTCATCCTGAGACTCAGCATTTCACTGGGCTGCCCACCCATCCGTATACAGTTCTACAGGCTCTCTTACAACAGGGCCACTTGAATATTCCCATCCAGGCCAATTAGAAGGAAACTGTGAAGCAGCTGAGTGTTAAGTAACTGGAGATTTATGTTGAGAAATGACCAACTGTAAACTTGGGAGCTAAGCCACCTGAAGTCAGAACCCCAACTCCATCCTTAACACAGCTGTGTGACTGGGTAAGTCATTTAACCTCTCTGAGCCTTAGTCCTGGCTTCTAAAATGGGGTAATAATCAGGACCTCATCACTGTACTTTAGAAGTAAATGAGATGTATGGAAAGCAGGTAGCAGAAGACAAGCCCTCAATAAGTATTTTCCCCTTCATTTCCTTTCCTCTGCCCCATTAGTTTTCTTCTCTGTCTCAGACCTTAGCCTATGCCACATTTTCTCAGAGCCATGCACTCAGTTTGCTGTCACACCACCCCTTCCATCGAGCTGGCTGAAATGGCTTTAAGTATCAACTAACCCAGTGGTCGGCAAACTCATTAGTCAACAGAGCCAAATATCAACAGTACAACGACTGAAATTTCTTTTGAGAGCCACATTTTTTAAACCAAAACTTCTTCTAATGCCACTTCTTCAAAAATAGTCTCTCCTAGGCCATGGTATTTTGTGGAAGAACCACACTCAAGGGGTCAAAGAACCCCATGTGGCTGGCGAACCGCAGTTTGCCAATCACGGATCTACCTTAGCATAAAACCTCTAACCCTTTAGAGGCAACTTTGCAGGATTAAAACTCATTGTGGTATAAAGGAATGGAACACCAATGGTGGAATTTCTGATTCCTGGTTTCCCAGTATAGTAGTCAGGTTTGCCTGGGGCCATTCCCATCTTGGTGTCACAAGTTATAGTTGCATGAACATTTCCCTCCTTTTCTTTCTTGAAGTAGGTCTTTATCTACTTGTTAAGCCTGGCTGGCTATGCAGTGGAGGGCTTGCCAGGACTGCTTTAAGCAGAAGTAGGAATAAGTTGCAGTTACCATGTCAGTGGCCAGGAGCTTGTACACAGCTTCATTAGTAAATCTATTGCGCTGGGCCCTTCCAGAGACGGTGCTCCTTGATTTGGTCCCTGGATAAATTCGCAAGTGCTAATTTAGTTGTTGCTGGAGAGTATCCAAACCTACAGCAGGACTGTTCCTCCCTGGATTGTTAAGCTTTAGACAGGCAGGGACTTGGATTCTGGCAAATTTGCAGGCCTGGAGGGGAGCTGGACATGCAGCTACGTACAGGGAAAAGGAATTGTTGGGGAGTATGTGGTAGAAGAAGTGTAGGAGGCCAGTGCCTTGAGGGGTTGGTACTGTAACTTTCAAGTCCAAATTTAAACAGAGATTTATTGAGTGCCTACTATATGCCAGGCACTGTTCTAGGCTTTGAGGATGTGTCAGAAAATAAGAGCAATAAAATATGCCTGCCCATTGTGGGTCTTATATTGTAAAGGGTGGTGGAGAAGCACAACAAAGAATAATCACAATAAATACATTAGATAGATATATAGAAAGAAGGATGGACAGACAAATAGATATAGGTAATGTGTTGGAAGATTATTTGTGTTCTAGAATAAAATAAATAAATCATGGAAAGGTAGATTGGAAGTGTGAGTGAGGGATGGGAACACACTTTTGTATCAGATAGTTAGAGAAGACTGCCTAAGGGTGAACTTACTGACCATGAGTTGGGGCAGAGAGGGCCAAGGTAGAAGGGATAGATTTGACAAAGGCTCTTAGGGAAAAGCTTTCCTGACACTGTAGGAATAATCAGGAGCCCACATGCCTGAAGCAGAGTAATCGAGAGAGAAGGAAGCAGGATACAAGTCAGGAAGTGGATTGGAGAACATGCCTCATGGGCCTTAATGGTCATTGTGAGGACTTTGGCTTTTTGTCTGAGAGAAATGAGGGATCAATGGAAGCTTTAAAGCAGAGAATGTCAGTCATATTTTCAAAGGATACTCCAGAGTGCTGTGTATAAAATGGACTATAGGGAGTGAAAGTGGAAATTGGACCAAATAGGAGGCTCCAGTAGAAAAAAAGGAGAGAGGTGAGGGCAGATTGGCCTACCTGCCACAGGTGACAAGTAGTAGAAGATAATAAGCATGGCCACATTCTGAGTTTACCTGGAAGACAGAGCCAGCAGGGTTTGCTGTTGGATTGGATGTGGTGTTTGAGAAGAGAGGGGCAAGTGATGACTGCACATTTGTTCTAAGCAACAGGAAGAAAGTATTGCCCTTAACCAAGATAGGAAGACTGGGGGAGGGGACAATTTAGGGGAAGAGCCAGAGCCTAGTTGAGTCATGTAAAATCTGAGATGCACAAATTTGGCTTTGACATCAAGGAGGTGGTTAAGTTTGAGGTTGAAGTTCAGGGGAGAAGATTGGGCTAGAAGTATGATTTTGAGAGTATCAGCATACAGATGTCAATGAAAGCCAGGACACTTTCTAGAATCACTTATTTTTTAGTGATATTTTCCTGCCTTTGACAGTAGTCATATCCCCCTAGAGTGGATTTGGGCATAATCTCTAGCTATAGCTGACTTCTTCTTTTTCCTCCTATCTGAGGCTCAGACTTGGATTCAGTGTATTCAGAGTGGAGGGCCTATTCTGAAAGATGACCCACTGGGACGTTAGGAAGAACATGTTAGAACTTCTATTTATCTTTGATCTTGTCTTAAGTTGGTGTGTGTGTTTTAGAATATACTTACTATATGGTTATAATTTATGAAATATGTTTATATTTACTGAGAATGTGTGTTTAAAAATCTTGACCCAAGAAGGTGGGAAATTAAAAAAAAAATTACAGACCATTGCCTGGATGAAGGAGAAAGGAAATATTTGTTGATTCAAAACCTCTAATGGGGACAGATAGGAATCAGGGAGCATTATTTCTTTGTTCCTGTTGTAGTGAAATGGACACCCAACTTGCCTATTGTAGATGATATCCTTTTTAAAAAGGGGACACTCAGATTCCACTAATACCTGTTGAAGCAACTTACTAAAGCTAGAAAGAGCAGTGGCCATTTTCACTGAGAATAGATGGGCATTTATCCTCAGAGAAAACACTGGAGTTTAAACCATGCTTCACTCTCCATGAAGGGAAAGGGAAGGAGGCCAGTTTATGGTGTGCACATGGTTGGAGCCTTCTCAGGACTCTTGCTGGCCCACCCAATAGGTCTTACACTACAAAAAGGGTCTTTCTAGGTTCTCAACTTTTTTTATTTTTATTTTTTCAAACCCTTGTGTCGAGGGTTGACTTTCAATAGATTGCAGCTAGGGAGCTGCTCGGCTACAGATAAAACCCCGACCCGGAAATAGGTTGTCTCTAGGCTCTCATCTTAAGACCACTGTTTTCTAGACCACCACATCTCCATGGAATTCCTGATATGAAACAATTCAACTTAGAGTTGAAAATACTTATTGAAGGCTTGTCTTCTAGCAATCTCGAGTCTCTACTTGAAATGACAAAAATAACTGGGTGATGCCAAATGGTGGGCAATGGCTCTCTTGGGAGGGAAAAAGACTGTTTTTAAAAATCTTTTTTTCTCACTCTTTTAGACTTTTGTAGGAGAGCTTCAATTTCACCCATTGTCCATGGTCCTCAGGCACTTTTTCAGCTCTTTAGTGGGAAGGTGGGTGGATACATGAATACCTGGGGGTGGATGGAGGGTGCAGGTAGGTATTATATATTCCTCTCCTCCCCTTGGTGATTATTAGGTTGTTATTGTTAAGAGTGAGCCAGACCTTTCTGCCACCAAAAAGAATCAATCATTCCCAGCAGAATAAATGTCGTCTGCAGTCCTATGTGAGACTCCCACAAGCTCTGCCCTTTAAGTTACTTCTCTGTAACACTTCCCTTAAAGGGGCACCATCTAATACCAGCCGAGGGCAAACTACGGCCCTCGGGCCAGATCCGGCCTGTTTTGGCTGTTTTATCCGGCCCGTGGAGCCAAAAGAGCGGAGGGTTCTCTTGCTCTCCCCTCCACTCCTTCACCAGCAGCCCAAGATGAGAGTGCCAGCATGGTCAGGTTGCTTTTGTTCCGGCCCTCTGGTCCAGTTTAAGAACGCATTGTGGCCCTCGAGTCAAAAAGTTTGCCCACCCCTGAAATATAGTAGCCACAAGCCACCTGGACGATCTGGTCACCTTACTTTAGATAGCAAAAGGAAAAGAAGACCCTGAAAAAGGAGTGTTGAGGCTCTAACTAATTTACACTATTGCCTAGGGTAGGGACAGCTGGTCTTTACCTTGCTCTCTACCTTCAGGGTCCGCTTGCCTGTGCCCATATTTAAAATATTAATCTTACTAAAGGTTATTCAGATGTGTGAAAGAGGATACCTGAATGTGGAACATTCAGTGCCAAAACCCCAGTAGTTCTGGGAAAAGCAGGATAGGAGAGTAAGGGAGAAAGTCAGTGAGCATCTCAGATAATCAATTCCCACAATAATAATTTGGTGACAGCACAACACAGCTCCACTGAACTCAGAGACAGTTAGAGGGTCTCAGAGGAATCTCTGTTTTACTTTACTCCAACTTGAGCTAGGAGGTGCCATGACAGGTCACAAGCATAGAGCACTGCCTCCTGTGCAAGTTGGGAAATGCTTCTCAGGGCCATCTTCCATGGCATTCTACACAATTAGGTGCTTGATTGCCACTTGCTGATGGTGGTTTGAATGGTGGTACTAAAGACAAGAATGGTTATAAGTAACAATGAACATTTATTGGTGCTTAATATATGCCAGGTAAATTAGGTATTTTACACTCATTATCCTATTAAATGCTCTCATAGCAATTCTATGAACCAGGTACTAGTGTTTTCTCAATTTTACAGATAATTAAAGCATGTTTTAGAGAGTTGTGTTGATTTGTCCAAAGTCACATGGCTAATAGACTGAGGTTCAAACCCTTCACTAGTAGACGGTTAATTATTCTTGAGCCTATGGCCATGGTTGGCAAACTGCGACTCGCAAGACACATGCGGCTCTTTGGCCCTTTGAGTGTGGCTCTTTCACAAAATACCACGGCCTGAGCAAGTCTATTTTGAAGAAGTGGCATTAGAAGAAGTTTAAGTTTAAAACATTTGGCTCTCAAAAGAAATTTCAATCGTTGTACTGTTGATATTTGGCTCTGTTGACTAATGAGTTTGCCGACCACTGGTCTATGGTATCAAGCCTTACCTGGTATTTTCTCCTAGGAACTCTGACCTGGCCCCCTTCCCCAGTATAGTGGAACAATTATGTTTTTGATCAGAAATTTTACTTCACTAAACCTGTTTCCTTATGTACTTAAAAAGTGTGTGTGTCTTGGGGGAGGAGTTGGTGGTTCATAATACTTAGGCTGACAATTTCTTTGTGCATTTCCACCCCCTCCTTTTTTATTTTTTATTTTTATTTTTGCCAATGGCATACTTGTCTCATTCTACAGGACACTTCTCTACTACTAAAGCAAGTTTGGTGTAGTTCAGTGGTTCCCAATGTGTGTCACTGGTCCAATAGTCTTAGCTAGGAGCTATTAGAAATGCAAATTTCTTGAGTCCTATTCTAGACCTACTGAATCAAACACTCAGGGATAGGGCCCAACAATTTGCTGCACAGTATGGTTTGAGAAACATTGGTCTAAGGAAAACAAACTTGGGGTCTCAAATCAGCAGGACCAAGCCAAAGTTTGCTTTTGCTACTGGGTGGTGCTTCCATAGACCCCACCCATGAACTTTCTGAGTCTCTGTTTCCTTTTTCTAATATGGATATCATAATCTGACAGCTCTATCTAGGGTGAAGACAAATTGGAGAATGGTGGGAAAATGCATTTTAGACATTACAGCATCATTGCTGTCCTTCATTATCTTTCCATGGAGTCCTCCTCATGCACAGCCCATACTCTCCCTTCCCACTGAGATATAAATATGGTAGCAACTTATTTTTGGCCACAAAAGGGTATAGCAATATGTATATAGCAGGTAACTAGTTTTATCTCATTTCATTTCTTATTATTTAAAAAAATATTTTTATTGATTTTAGAGAGGAAGGGACAGTGAAAGTGAGATAAAAACATCAATTGTTAGGTTTGAAAGGAAGCAGGAAACAGACCACCAGGGAATTTTAAAGTAAAGTTTATTCCTCGGTAATGGGTGGAACCCAGTACGGAGGTAGAGAAATCAGAATTGGAGGAGTGGGGAGGACCTAGCTGGGCTGACTCCTGGCATGGCGGATCAGCAACACGTGTCTTGCCTAAGGGTCCCTTTTAAGGCCCTGAATGAAGGGGATTGGGCCCAGGGCAGAACAGGAAGGGGTGGGCTCTAAGGACACTTTGGCCCATGCTGACTGGTGGTTCAATGTCTTGGAGATGTCTCTGTGACAGGTGCCAGTCATGTGTTAGCTCCGCCCACCACTTGGGTGGGGGAGAACCTTATATCAATGATGAGAGAAAAATCATTGATTGGCTGCATCCTGAATACCCAACACTGGGGACTAAGCCCAAAACCTGGGTATATGCCATGACCAGGAATCAAACCATGACCTCCTGTTTCACAGGTTGATGCTCAGCCACTGAGCAACACTGGCTGAGCATGGGTCACTAGTTTTAGAGGACTTGTAAATGATTTGAATTAGTTCTTGCACCAGTTTTGTGAGATGGAATCATGAGGAAGCTGAGGCCTAATGTGTTAATGACTTGCCCGAGTTGCCAGGCAAGTTTTTAGGAAAGCTAAGGCTTAATTCAGTCTCTTGACTCAGTCTCCAGTGCTTCCCATCACTGGATAAAACCAGGAACAAAGGAGAGGCAGCTGTTGGCATGAAACATCTCCTGGCCATCCATTCTCCACCTTGGCTGCACATTGCAATCACCTGGGGGAGATTTTAAAAGTCCCCAGACCAATTATTATGCGTCTTTGGGCATGAGATCACAGCATCAATATATTGTAAAGTTCCTCATAAGGTTGGATTGTAGTGAAGATTGAACACACAGCTTTAAACTCCCTGAAAGTTCTGGTAGGCAGTGCTGCTTGACTCCAGCTGCACATTAGAATCACCTGAGGAACCCTAAAAAAATATCTGTGCCTGGCCCCATCCCAGATCACAGAGCAGGGATCTCTAGGGTTGGTGGTTACTATTACTTTTTAATTCCTGTTGACTACACTGTGTAGCCGGGGTTGTAAACCACAGCATTACACCATCTCTTTGGGTTTAAGCAGGCTTGCCATCCAACACATGGATCTCACCCCTCTCTTTTCCCAACCTCATTCATGGGCAGAGAAGACCTTGCTAAAAATGTGGAACCATGCTGCATAATTCAATGTGCAAGTTTTGTGTTCTTTTCATTATCCATAACTAGAACAGCTGGTGATGGAGGATTATCCTGGGAACCACACCCAACTTCCTAACTCTGAGCATATTGGAGTCCCTCAACCAACGTGCCATGTATACCAGTCAGCATTTATGTCTGGCTAATACATTTGTCTCTTGCATGACAAAGTTTCTTTAATAGGTAGTTAAGGCCAGAGGAAGAGACGCGGACTTTAGTAAAATTCATTTGGATGGGTCCACTGATTGACAACACGTGCTCATTAATATAAGAGAAGCATCTGCCTTCCACCTGCACATGAGGCACGCCCAATCCTAGAAGCCAGGATAGCACAGCCTTCAGGATGGTGGAAGCTGCCACTCTCTTGTAGCTGCTTTGACCTGAGGCCTCTTGGGGACCTTGGAAAAACAAATCTTCCACAATGGGGGACCAGTCAGTTCTGCTTCTCCTGAAGTCCACGCTTCATGAAAGGATGGAGCCCGGCTGGCCATCCTACCTACTGCATTCCATCTAATAACAATATCAGGCAAGTCTGGTCACCTTGGACTTTCTGGGGTTGCTAGTTACAGATGCCGGATCTCAGAATCTCTTGGGAGGGAGTCGGGGCTGGGAATTTGAATCCTTAGCCAGCAGCCCTGGGCTTTCCTGGCTTTCTGAAGGGGTACAAATAACACGGGCATGTTTTCAAAAGCCTGGACACACCTGTTCTCAGGAGTAAACAAATGAAACCCTTGGACTGGAGAGCATTGAATTGAGTACGCAGGGCCCAGTAAGACAAGAGATGAGGGAATTGTGGCAGTGTCTGGAGACATGATACTAGAGGGCCTGTGCGTGTTTGTGCGTGCTTCCTCATTTTCTGAAGGTGCATGAACAACCTGGGCATGTTTTAGAAAGCCTGGATCCACCAGTTCTCAGGAGTTAACAAGTGAGAGCCTTGGACTAGAGAGCACTGGGCTTGGCGCGCAGGGCCCAGTGGCAGTGTCTGGGGAGCATGATATGGGAAGTCGTGTGCCTCCGGGGCAGCTGTCCTCTTATCTGCTTAGATATTCATAGCCAATTGCTTCCATTGTCCCTCACTTTATTAGCTTTGGCCCAGTAGTTCAGCTTTTACTAAGGGCACCTGGGTTTATGGCAGCAATATTTCTCACAGTGTCACAGATAAAATATCAAGTTAATAACAGACTCCCTGCTAATGTAAATCGCACGAGGAAGGCAATCAAGTGCGAGGGGAGGCCTATCGGAGGATGCTAAGTCTTAGGATTTTGAGAAAGTAATTGGTGGGACTGGAAACACTTTACCCTTGCTAAGAAGATGGGATACATGATTTGTGTTAAGTGGTAACAGCTGCAGAAAAAAAAAAAGCATTTTCCTACACCTGCCTCTTTCTAAGGGCTAGCGGCTCCCAGGGGCTCAGGCGAAGGCCAGAGGCTTAACCGTTGGATTAGAGAGAGACTGCTCTCTCCCACTCCTCCCATCTCTTTTATTGCCACTTCTCAGCCTCAATGGGTGCAGGAACCAGCTGGTTTCCCCCACGTGCCATAAAGAGGAACCCATTACGGGATGATGGGGGACCTGGGAGGTCTCTTGGCAATCTCTGAGATTTCCTTTCCTTTTCCTCAGTTACATTGAGGTACCTGCTGGGCAAACCTACTGCTGCCACTTGTTGCTGAGAATTTTAACAAGGCTGGGGGGAGGGGTGTCGGTGCAGTGTTTTTGATGAGAAGGCTGTGACTCCATCCATCCAAAAGCCTGGAGCATATGAGGTGATGTTCAGGAGAGGAGAGGTCATTGGTGCCAGCTCCGTATCAGGGCTTTGGAGCTGCGGACGTCCACTGAACTCTGAAGCAGGGGCAGTGGGTGAAGGGGACATCATTTGACATATGACTGTCCCAGTGACCAGAAGGCCCCAGGGCCATTGGGTGCTCCCCAGCTGCAGCCTGGACCTCTGTTTTTGCCAGTCGGGAGTCACCAAAATCAGGTACCCATATCCCCAACACCATAATTGAATTCTAATATTCTTTTTACCAACTCCCAGAAGATGGATCCCATCTTTACCACCTCCCTGCTCACCTGGTCCCAGGCCTACCTCAAGCGCTCCCATGATAACTTGCTCTTTCCATTGGGGGAAAATTTGGAGGGAAATACAGCCTCAGAGGTCAGCTCACTCACCGCTTGCAACCTTTGCAGCGGTCCTGGGGAGCATGTCTGGCAGGTATTGGGGCCCATTTCCTAGGGGAGCAAACAGGCTCAGACAGTTTTAGTGGCTTGCCCAGAATTCACAGTACAGCTGGAATGAGAGGAGGTCTCTGATTTTCAAATTTGTGGTCCACTCAACACTCCACCTGACCTGGGAGACCCTGTACTGTTATTGCACCATCTGCACATGCTCAGAAAACTCTTCCCAGACCACCCTACCCAACAAACCCCATGCCACAAGATAGCCCTGAGAAATTCATGCTTGCCTCCGAGTGGGTAGGGGACAGAGGGAAGGTGTGAGGGAGGGTGAGGTGTTGGTAAGGGCTTGTCCACAAGATGTGAGGAGAGAAGCCATCCCATTTTTATGTGCAGAACAGAAGGAAGGACTTTGCTGACAGCCGAGGTGATGGATGGTGTGGGAGAGTACATGGGGCGTGAGCAGTAATGTGATACAGGGTGCACACTGCGGGCTATTACAATTTGAATGTGTTATCAATGGAAGGAAGTTGAGGAATAGAAAGCTGTTTTATTAAGCCCCCTGAAGTTACGCTCACAGCATTCAGAAAAGGTTTATGAATTGTCGTGAATTACAAGCCGGCTGACAAATGCTGATGCCTGGAGAATCCCTGATTGCTGCTTCTGTGGCAGGCACTGTTCTATGGAGACGATTTAAAACAACAACAGTCTTATGTATTTTAAAACATCAAAGGAAGGAAGACAAGAAAGAGCTCCAGGAGCAGGGTGAATTTACCTGCCTGTGAGCAAAGTTTGCAGTAAATCCTACCTATGACTTTTATCTGTTTTCCTCCCTTTGATATTGTACATTTCTCTGGGCGCACTGCCTGGGGCTGTGTCCTGTGAGTTATCCCAGGAAGGTTTCATCAAGTCACTCTCTGGATGAGAATAGAACTCCAAACAGATCAGAGGATGTATGACTAGTAGTTTCTCAGTTATTGTGTGATGTCTGCCCCTGCCTACCCCACCCCCAATGTCTATTTCAAGATAATAAAAGATAAGGCGGGTAGGAGCCACCCATTTTGTCTTTAGGACTCCAGCAGGGTCTGCTGATTGTGTCAGATGGTGACACTGTTTCTGTGTTTCCTCACCCCCCAAACTGGAGCTGCTGAGGCCTCAGTCCCTGGAGTCTACATGACAGCATGCAGCTTGACATCAAGAGCCCTTGTTTATATCTGAGACCCACTACAGGATGGCTATGGATTTAGTCTATCAGAAGCCCATTATTTCCTTACTGTTAAATGAGGTAAAAATGTTAGACTTCCCCAGCTCAGAGTTTGGGTGGTAAGAAGTGAGAGAAGAGAGATAGAAAAGGAGGGTGAAGTGGTTTTTATATATTTGTTATCTTGGAATTCATGGTGTAGTACTTTATTTTTTTTAAAAATATTTTTATAAATTGTTAGAGAGGAAGGGAGAGGAAGAGAGAGATAGAAACATCGGTGATAAGAGAGAAACATTGATTGGTTGCCTCCTGCATGCCCCACACTGGTGATCAAGCCAGCAACCCAAGCATGTTCCTTGACCAGGAATCAAACAGTGACCTTCTGGTTCTTAGGTTGATGCTCAACCACTGAACCATGCCTGCCAGGTTATCTGTATATTAGAGGTGAAAACTTGTGGTTCTGAAAGGTAAGGAAATTGCTCTGCGAAAAACACATTAGAAATGCTTGGGACCTACTTGTGTTTAGCTCCCAAACTCCTGTTTTCCATCACACCAGGTCCTCTGTGCTTATACTGGTGCAGAGCTACTCAGCATCAGTGTCACTTGGAAATGCACTTTGGCCCATCTTAGACCCAGGGTTCAGAGACTACAGTTTAACAAGATCCCCAGGTGATTTTTGAGCACAATTAAAGTTGAGAAGCACCATGGAAGCAACACAACTGGAGGGCTGGTGTGCTCCATTTATGGCAAAGGAAGTGTTTATGACCAGGTGCAGAGAGAGACGGGCCAGTACTGGCCTGGGCTCTGGAAATCTGCATTATCTGTTCTTAGGGAAAGGAGCCTCCTGCCTTGCATCACGGAATGGTCAGGAGAGCCCTGAAGGTGGGTGAGAACAGGGCCTTGGGTGAAGAATGACATGGCACACACTATCTGGTCCTTTGGACAGTGCCAGTGTCCTGTCACAGATAGAACATGGAACTTAGAGGCACATAAGCCCTGCTTGAATCTGAATCCTCTATGTATTGTCCTGGCTGACATTGCACAAGCCTACACCTCAATTTCTTATTTTATCCAAGTGGTGGTAGTACCCCCTTCGTGGAGTGGTGGTGAGGATTCATCAAGATGTGGAACTGACTAGCATGCAATTGACTCACCATGTGTTCTATGAAGCCCTCTGCCCATCCAGTAGGTGTGGCCTGGGGGTTTGCTCAGAGAATGTGGGAGAAGCCAGTCTTTTCCTCAATTTTCACTCTTGCCAATGGGGAAGGTGTGCTCTTGGAGTGGGGGCTGGATGCCATTCTGTAGGGCAGTGCTTCTCAAAGGGTGGTGCCAGACCAAGGGTGTCTGCATCACCTGTGAATAGTTGGACATGCAGAATATCAGTCCCCTACATCTGACCTGCTGAATCTGAAACTCTGAGGTGGGCCCACCATTCTGTGTTTCCCTGGGTGACTTGAGAACCACATTAGGGGCTTGGTGGTCAGACACCTGAGAAGTGTCCGGTGATGGTCAGACATTTGCATGCACTGTTTGACTTGAGCGTGTCCTCTATGGCAGACCCCAAGTGCTCCAGTGGGCACAGAGGCAGTGTTACAATTAAATGATCACTTAGAGGCGGTCATTGTGCAGAGGGCACACAGGCAGCCAATTCATTAACCGGAGCAACGTCGTGCAAATTAAAAAAATGTTAATGATCAGTTTTGAAGCACTGAGAGCCTATCAGGGACCACATGCCTGGAATGAGCATTTACCATATGGTGCCTTTGGAAGCTAATATTGATTCTCATTATTTTAAACGATTACAAACATTGCAGGTGTTTTGCAATAATCTCCATTGTCTAATTAGAACATGCATGAAACGAGCTCATTCCGTCTGCTAACGAATATTGATTTGAACAGCAGAGCCCTGGTATAGGGGAAACATTGGGGCTGTCTGGCCAAGTTGCCAGCCCCCTTTCTCCCTAAATTATTCATTCTGGGGTTGCATGGCTCTGACAGGCGGGCACCATGAGGACCCTAACCTGATTTGGGCCATCTCCTGCCTTCCATGTCTACTCCCATCAGGGCGGTGAGTTGGATAATTTGGAATGAGCTTTGGTACTTTTCTTTCTTTCTTATCCCCCATTTCTCTTCTTTCCGGAATTCCTTATCTTGTTCATCTATAGTAACTCATCTAAACGTTTTAGGGAAAGCTGGAATTGCACATTACTTGAGTTTTCAGTCACATACCATCCAGTTATAAGATGCTAAGCATCACATTGCCTCGTATCTCTCCAGCAAGACTGGAAGCTCCTTGAAGACAAAGCTTATGTCCAGGCCTTATTTTGCATTCCCCCTCAAGACCAAGTAAGTGCATTATAAACACTCATCAAAAGAAGACTATTGTTATTAGTGTTATTCCTAGTCATTGTTGAATGTATTAACAAAACAACTCTTAGGATGAGACTGTGCTCAGGGACGATTCTTCTATGCCCATGTATTATATTTTATTAATCTGATGAAATGGATTGAGTGCTAATTACAGAATCTTGGTTCCTGCAGTCTGGAAACTTGCAGTCTTCTTAGGGAGAGGGTAGTGGGCATGTGGTGTGTTAACTGCTGACATGATTTGAACAGGGTTCTCTGGGAGGTGGGGAAAGAGCCCAGAATGCAGGCAAGAGTGATAGCTTAGCCCAGTGTTAAAGGGAAAACCCTAATTTGACCAGAAAGATCAGTGTGGAGGTGGATGCTACACAAAGGCATGTAGGAGTTGGGGCTCTGAGACAGCAGTGTGGCCAGAGCACAGGGCATGTGTGTGGGTGAGAGGAAGGGATTATGGCATTTGGGATCAGAGAAGGAAGCAAAGGCTGGGTTATAGAGTACTATACCCTGCAAAAAAGCTCTGGTTTTAATTCTGCAGGCAAAGGGTTTATAGCCACAGTTAGATTATCATCTTTGTTTTACAATATTTTAGGATTTATCTTTCAGAAAAGTCATCCTGATAACACTATAGAAGTGAAGCCTGGAGGTGGGAGATCAATAATGGCATGTTTGAGATGAGATGAGAGTCTGTGCTGAGACAGGGAGATGGAAGGGACAGAATGGAGACATATTAAGCATTTAATGTGAGAACACTATTTGATTTTCTTTCCTTAGTTGAAATAAATTACAATAGAAAAATCTGGGAAATAATGTTATAAACACCTGTGTGCCCATTAACCAGAATGGACTAATATTTATATTTTGTCATAGTTGCTTCAGATCTATTTTTTTATTATAAAAATTTAAAAAATACAGATAAAGTTTCTCTGCTTAGTTCCTTCCACTATCTCCTTGCCAACAGCAAACCTTGTTAAAAATGCATTATCTAGTCCAAGCTTTTCTATGTTGGCTCATATTTAAGTGATCCTAAACATAATGCAGTATTTATGGAAATAGTTACCATGGTTTTTTGCAAATTGTTTTACTTAGTGTTGATATATAACTCTAGTTTACCCATTTTGTATGTTGCATAGTAGTTTATCATATAATATACTATGTGCTATATTCTATCATATGAATGAGTATATGTTATCTATTCCCTTATTGGTGGACATTTAGGGTTGTTACCTTTATTAGCTTTCACAAATAATTCAGCTATTGGGAACATATGTCAGACTTCTATGCACATATATGAGGGTCTCTCTAGGATATATACTAGAAATAGGATTACTGGTCTTAAGAAATACACATTTTTAAATTTATTACATGTTGTAGCCTGTGTAGTGTGATTATACCACTTGAAACTCCTCTCAACAGTGGACAGTCTGTTTATCCATGTCCTCTCCAGCACTTGCTTTTTGAGCCTTGTAAACTTTTGCCACTGGTGACTTTTCTTTGTGTTTCTTTGGTTACCAGAAAGATTGAGTCACTTTTCATTTGTGCATTGGTCTGAAGGTTTCCTTTTCTGGGGATTACTTGTTTAAATCCTTTGCTCATCTTCTTTTGGAGATGAAACCCTTAAATTGATTTATTCTTTATATATTTTGAATACCAATTTTTCTCTGTATATACATGCATACATGCAAAATGTATATAAGACATAAAATACATATGTATATGCATTTGTGTATATGTAAATATCTCATCTCTTTTAAAAATTTTTAAAAATTAAATTATTATCTTTGTAGATATCTTACCATTGCCCCAACCACCTCCCATATATGCCCTTCCTCCCTAGAGTTTTGTATCCATTGGTTATACTTATATGCATGCATACAGTTCCTTCGGTTGATCTCTTCTCTCCCCCAGATCTCCCTACCTTCCCCACTGTCATTTGACAGTCTGATTGTTGCTTTACTGTCTCTATATCTATATCAGTTTATGATGTTCTTTATTATTCATAAATGAGAGAGGTCATGTGGTCTTTCTCTTTCATTGACTGGCTTATTTCACTCAGCATGATGTTCTCCCATTCCATCCAGGTTGCTGCAAATGATGAGAATTCCTTCTTTTTATGGCAGCATAGTATTCCATTGTGTAGATGTACCATAGATTTCTGATCCAATCATCTGCTGAAGGGCACCTAGGCTGTTTCCAAATCCTAGCTATTGTAAATTGTGCTACTATGAGCATAGGGGTGCATATATCCTTTCTGATTGGTGTTTCTAGTTTCTTGGGATATATTCCTAGGAGTGGTATTACTGGGTCAAATGGGAGTTCCATTTTCAGTTTTTTGAGGAAACTCCATACTGTTCTCCACAGTGGTTGCACCAAACTGCAATCCCACCAGCAGTGCACTAGGGTTCCATTTTCTCCGCAACCTCGCCAACACTTGTCATTTGTTGATTTGTTGATGTTGGCCATTCTGACAGTTGTGAGATGGTACCGCATTGTTGTTTTGATTTGCATCTCTCAGATAATTAGAAACTTTGAGCATCTTTTCATGTGCCTCTTGGCCTTCCTTCTGTCTTCTTTTGAGAGGATTCTATTTAGGTTCATTGCCCATTTTTTAATTGGCTCATTTATCTTCCTTTTATTGAGTTGTATAAGCTGTCTGTAGATTTGGAGATTAAACCTTTATCAGTGATATCATTTGCAAATATGTTCTCCCATACAGTGGGTTTTCTTGTTGTTTTGTTGATTATTCTTATATCAATTGATGCTTCCCATTTCAGACAGATTTTTCTAGATTTTGTTTATGATTATAATTATTATATGGCATCTGTTAAAATAAAAGAAGCTAAAGCTATAGTGTGAATAGTCCCTAAGAAGTTAATGTCAATCAGAAATGAAGCTGGAAGACTTTCCAAATAATAGTGTAGGTCAATGGGTGTAAAAAGACTTTAGTTTTTAAGGTCTGTTTTACAAATGACCTTTTTAAGGAATGTTACAATAGACTGAATGCCTCTGGGAGACTCTAAATGCTTTTTTGTATGAGAAACCAGAAGTTCAAGATTGTTGCAGGTTTACTTTATCCCCTTCTGAATTTCAATCTGTACCTCCCCTAGGACCCATCTCATAGGGTATAGAAATTGCCTGTTTCCAAGTGCAAATGTCTCTGGAAATGCAACCTCTCCCTTAATCTCATAGCCTGGACTCCTCCATGCTCTCAAGGCCACTAGAGGAAAGGACACACTTAAGAAGAGTTTTGCAAATTTATTTTCCTCCAATTTTTTTTCTCTCTAGTCCAGGAGAGCAGCAGAGTGAAAAGTGGGTCCTAATGGGAGCCCAGCGAAAGTATCCCCATGCCTCACCTGCCTTCCCATCACACTATAACTGGGCCTAGCGCCACCTCAGGTTCCTTATCTACAAACACAGTAAACATGATGGATAAGACCATTTGGCAGGTCCTTCCAGTCCTAAGGATTTAGGACTTTACACTTTTGACAGAAAGTGAGATCTGTCCTCCTGGTCAAGGGAGGTTAGAGAGCAACCAAATGCCTTGTATGCATGCATATAAGCCTAACCAATGGACACAGACACTGGGGTGGTAGGGGCTTGCCCAGGGTGGAAATGGCTTGTGGGGGTGGGGAGGGAAGAGTGGGGGTGTCAATCGGGAGAAAAGGAGACATATGTAAAACTTTAAACAATGCATTCTTAAAAAGAAAAAAGAGAGAGTTATTTCCTTGCTGGTATGGCTAGATGGCTGAGTGTCAACTTATGAATCAGGAAGTCACGGTTTGATTCCCAGTAAGGGCACATGTCTGGGTTGTGGGCTTGATCTCCATCAGGGGGCATGCAGGATGCAGTGAATAATGATTCTGTCTCATTATTGATGTTTTCATTCCTCTCTCCTTCTCCCTTCCTCTCTCTGAAATCAATAAAATCATATTAAAAAAAAAAGAGATGAGACAGATGGAAGAACATACCATGTTCATGGATTGGTAGAATCAACATAATCAAATAGTCCATACTTCCCAAAGCAATTTATAGATTCAATGCACTCTCCATTAAAATACTAATGGCATATTTCACTGACCTAGAAAGAACTATACAAAAATTCATTTGGAACAATAAAAGACCCCGAGAATCCACAGCAATCCTGAGAAAGAAGTGTAAAGTAGGATGGATCTCAATACCATATTTCAAGATGTACAAAGCAACTGTTCTCAAAACAGCCTGGTACTGACAAAAGGACATATAGATCAATGGAATAGAATAGATAATCCAGATATCAACCCAAATCACTATGCTCAATTAATATTTGACAAAGGAGGCACAAACATACAATGGAGTCAAGACAGTCTCTTCAATAAATGGTGTTGGGAAAATTGGACAGATACATGCAAAAGAATGAAACTAGATCACCAACTTACACCATACATAAAAATAAACTCAAAATGGACACAGGACTTAAACATAAGGCAGGAAACCATAAAAATTCTAGAGGCATTCACAGGCAGCAAAATCTCAGACATATGCCAAAAGAATTTCTTCACTGATTCTGCCCCTCAGGGCAATGGAAGCTAAAAAGAAAATAAACAAATGGAACTACATAAAAATAAAAAGCTTTTTTTTTTATAGTAAAAGAAACCATCAACAAAACAACAAGAAAGCCCACTGTATGGGAGAACATATTTGCAAATGATATCACTGATAAAGGTTTAATCTCCAACATCTACAGACTGCTTATACAACTCAATAAAAGGAAAATGAATGAGCCAATTAAAAAATGGGCAATGAACCTAAATAGAATCCTCTCAAAAGAAGACAGAAGGAAGGCCAAGAGGCACATGAAAAGATGCTCAAAGTTTCTAATTATCTGAGAGATGCAAATCAAAACAACAATGCGGTACCATCTCACAACTGTCAGAATGGCCAACATCAACAAATCAACAAATGACAAGTGTTGGCGAGGTTGCGGAGAAAATGGAACCCTAGTGCACTGCTGGTGGGATTGCAGTTTGGTGCAACCACTGTGGAGAACAGTATGGAGTTTCCTCAAAAAACTGAAAATGGAACTCCCATTTGACCCAGTAATACCACTCCTAGGAATATATCCCAAGAAACTAGAAACACCAATCAGAAAGGATATATGCACCCCTATGCTCATAGTAGCACAATTTACAATAGCTAGGATTTGGAAACAGCCTAGGTGCCCTTCAGCAGATGATTGGATCAGAAATCTATGGTACATCTACACAATGGAATACTATGCTGCCATAAAAAGAAGGAATTCTCATCATTTGCAGCAACCTGGATGGAATGGGAGAACATCATGCTGAGTGAAATAAGCCAGTCAATGAAAGAGAAAGACCACATGACCTCTCTCATTTATGAATAATAAAGAACATCATAAACTGATATAGATATAGAGACAGTAAAGCAACAATCAGACTGTCAAATGACAGTGGGGAAGGTAGGGAGATCTGGGGGAGAGAAGAGATCAACCGAAGGAACTGTATGCATGCATATAAGTATAACCAATGGATACAAAACTCTAGGGAGGGAGGGCATGTATGGAAGATGGTTGGGGCAATGATAAGCTATGTACACATATAATACCTTAATAAAAAATTTAAAAATAATAATCATCAAACTTAATTATATCTGTATTTCCCAAAGGGGAAGCCACTGTGTCCCATTGTTCTATTTGTCAAAATGGCCACAAAATCCAGAGTAAAGGGCAGGGAACATAAACCCTGCCTCTTGGTGGGAGAAATATGAAAACATGGGTGGTCACCACATTTCCCTTCCCATTTCTTTTCATCCGAAACCCAGATGATTTCCCCAGCCTCTCCTGCCCTGTCCCATGATCTGTTGAAACCAAATCACCCACATTGAGAAGTAGGGGAGTTTTATATGCCTCTTTTGGTCCTCCACCTAGCTGGGGGCTGAGAACTCAGTCAAGGCAAATACAGTCTCAAGTGACCAGAGGACAATTTTTAAAGGAATTGGTCCTCAGCTGTTGGAGTGCTTTTAAACACACGAAGAGCTTTCTAAGACCAGGTTTCCCTGTTTCTAGCACAGCTCACACTCTCCTTTGGCATCTGGTGGTGAAAAGGAAGGATTTTTGTTTTATTTGTTTTTAAGTTTCCCCGTGTCTAAAAGATGTCTGTTTGCTGAACAATCTCTTTATTGCAAGTGATTGTTTTGAGATAAAAATTTAGCAAATGATGACAAGGTTTGTATGCTTTCTGAGGCAACAAGGACTAGCATTCTCTGCAGAGGTTGGAGTTTTAATTGAAGAAGTTGTTTGTGCAAAGAAGACAGAAGTGGCGCTACTGAGGGAGTTCACTGTCCATGGTGAAACATTAACAGTCAGCACATAAGTCCCTGGGATGATGCTGAACAAAGTGAAGCAGATAAACGAGGGAGACCTTACTTGAACCAGGGGAAGCTGTAAGGGGGACTGACCACCACTCACATAGGAGTGCTTCTCCCCTTTTGAAAAGATCCACCATCTCTTGCTTGGATCATGACAGTAGCCTCCTAATTGCCTTCCTCATGTCCTTAATATTTTCAAAATTAAAATCTAGTCATGATATTCCACTTTTTTCCTCTAATAGCCTCCAAAACTCTTAGAATTAAGATAAAACCACAAACATTGCCACTAACAAAACTTGCATGATCCGGCTCCTGCATATCTCACTGCCCACCAACCTCCATCCCTCAATATGTTTTCCCTTGTTTTCAGGTCTGTACATTGGCATTTTCTTAGGCTTTCTATGAAACCACTTCTTTCAGCCACAGAGCTTTTACAGATGCTATTCCCTCTGTCTGGAATGCCTTTGCTTTGCTTTTTTTCTGACACCCCTCAAATCAATCATTTATCCATTTTTGATGCATGGTTGGTGAGAAGGGTTGAGCGACTCAGAGAATCACACCATCAAAACAGGAAAGGGGCTGGCAAGGTTATCTCCTCCAGTTGCTCCCAGTCCTGGGGAACCATGGAGTACCTTCATCCTCATGTAGCATCCAGATTTGTTCCATTTGTGGTAGAAGTTGGCCAAATCTGGTGCTCACCTTTCTCCTAAAAACAACCATGGGAACAGGTGATAGAAATCTGAACTTAGTCCTGGAGAGTATACTTGAAAGAGGAGAGAAGAATTTAGAAATATGAGTGCTGGGGAGATAAGAGATCAACCGAAGGACTGGTATGCATGCATATAAGTACAACCAATGGACACAAAACTCTGGGGAGGGAGGGCATATATGGGAGGTGTGTGTGGGGGGTAATGGTAAGCTATGTACACATATAATACCTTAATAAAAATGGTGGAAAAAATAAAATAAAAATATGAGTGCTAAGGGAAAGGATGGTTGTCAACATAGAAATTCTCTCTCACTTAGTCCTCTTTCTTCTCCAATGGTCTTAGCTTTTATGCCTTAGTAAAACATCATCCTAACTCCCTTGATTTTACCTACCCCGTTTCCCCGAAAATAAGACAGTGTCTTATATTATCTTTTGCTCCCAAAGATGCACTAGGTCTTCTTTTCAGGGGATGTATTATGTTTCCATGAAGTAGGTCTTATTTTCGGAGGATGTCTTATTTTCGGGGAAACACGGTTTATCCAGGATAAATTCACCCAGTGAATTTATAAGAGAGGCGAGACTAGAATTCGAGTCTCTTGACAACCAGTCCCATTCTCCTGACAAGGAACACTTTCGAGTTAGGACTGGATGGGATTTTTCAATTCTGTGCCTGTACTCAAGGCAACACATTTACATGTTACTTTCCTCAATCTCAGAAAAAGGAAGCTTGGGACCCCTCTCAGGTCTTTAGTGACTCCCATGCCTCTGGACCCTTCCTCCCTTTCAACTTCTCTGCTTTTGCATTTACTCAGTCTCCCTCCAAGTGGAAACTCATTCCCAGGGGATAATCAATGTCCCTCTCAGCCAGAACCCTGTTACTAGGGCAACCATTCCAGGCAGTGACTTAGGGCTCATTGAGATGCAGCTGCAGAGCCCAAGGCCTGCATAAGGGCAACTGCTATCAGAGTGGGCAGTTTTTGGCAACTCCGGAGTGTATTGTACCAAGTGGAACATGGTAATTATGTATTTATGGCTTTCATTATGTGCCAGTTTAATTGTCATGGCTTCATTGTTGTTTTTTAAATTTTTATTTTTCTCCCTGGACTACTCAGCAAAAGATGGAAATTGGTGCTATAGGGCAAGTTTCTTTCTAGAAGAGACACTTGCTTGGGTGGAAAAATAAATCCAGTGACTTAATGCTATCTGATTGGTCAGAAAGTTTTTTCTTCCTCCTTCCTTCTCTCCTTTACCTCCTTCCTTTCTTTTTAAAACATTTGAAAATTGATTTTAGAGAGAGAGAAAGGGAGAGGGAGAGAATGAGAAGGAACCATTGATTAGCTGCCTCCTGTACACTCTCTACTGGGGATAGAGCCTGAAACTCAGGCATGTGCCCTGACCCGGAATTGAACCAGTGACCTCTTGGTGTATGAGACAGCGCTCATCCAACTGAGCCACACCAGCCTGGGTGGGACATTTTTTTCTAAATGGTATGGCTCCAATCCCTCATGGCTGCCTATGAGCTGGCAGGAGATACCAAGCAAGATGTTACTATGAGTATCAATAATAAACAGTGAGTTAGGTTTGGCATGGTAGTATAAAATTTCTCTTGAAGGGGGGGAGGGTAAAAATGACATGAAGGCCATAATCTCTTTTTCTTGAAGGCTTCACTTCCATACTGGCCAGTCTCTAGCTATGGGACTGCAGGTTTCTGAAGTTGGGCTTCTTTTCTAAAATTACATCTTTGCCCTGTCCCTTGTTTGAATAGCTTGGAAGTATGACTTCTATTATTTCAAGCATAGCCAATATAAGAGACTCTCAGCATATATGCATGGGATAATTCAAGTGGGCGATTTTCATCATATTAGCAGGGAGAATTCTGTATTCTGTTTTTACTAAAGAATTGGACATTAGATTTCTTAAGATAGCTAGCCATTCAAGTAAATCTCCAACATTGTGGCTGTATCAGTTTACATGCATTTTCCTAGTGGTTCACCAATGATATAATAACTTCAAAAATATCAATAGCTAACATGGACTGAGTGCTTATGATGAGATAGACAGCTTTTCCCTGCTTTACTTAATTACCTCCATTAATCCACATACTGTGAGTTTGCTGAATGTCACACCAGAAAGCTGTAGACAGGATCTCTGCTCAGTTTTCGAGTTAAGTGAGATGAGGAAGTTGAGAACTTAAGATGGAAAAGCTGGGTTTCAATCCTGGCTCTACTTTTACTGGCTGGCTGGTGGAACCTGGAGCCACTCACTTTTTTTTTTCCCTAAGTCACAAGAAGTGACTGGTGTGTTTTGTGGAGTGTTGTGGTGCTAATGCTAATGATGATAGTAGCTAAGATAATGTTTACTGAGTGCTTACCGTGCATTAGGCTCGCTTCTAAACCAAACCTAATACACCCATTATCTTATTTAATATTCAGAGCAGTTTTATGATAATTCATTAGATCCATTCTGGTGAGGAAACTGAGGCATTGAAAGATCACACAGCTACAAAGTGATGGAGCTAGCATTCTAATCCATGACTTCTACTTCCAAAGCATTCACTGTCACTCTGTTGCTGATAAGGTCAGAATGAAAGACCTTAGCCCTGGCTGTAATTCTGAGGGGCCACCACTTGGTGGGATGGGAGAGGAAGGGGAAGGGAGGAAGAGGGATGGTGGTCTTGTAATTCTCACTCTGTATTGCTTGTCTAAAGAACAACTATGAAGGAATTGGTTCCCCTAATTAATTTTGGGTTGTAGATTCATGTGGGAAGCAGCTCTTCTTAGATGGCTGGGTTCATTGCTAAGAACTCTTGGGTAATTTCACAGCTGGCCAGGAATTGCCCAGATGTGCTGCTGGAATGATCATCCTCATTTGATCCTATCTCTTGGGATAAATCTTAAGCTTTGGATTTGGTCAGGGTCAGATTCTCCTGCCTTAACAGAGCATTCTGTCCAAAGCTCATGGTTGCTTGGAAAGACCTTGTTTCATGCATTATTCAGCAGGGTGGATGAGTTCTGGGCCAGTGCCCAGACCCTAGAAGAAATCATCTGGTAGAGCCAATAAAACTCAGGCAGAGTCCTTAAAGGAATTTAGTATCGTCTCCATCACTCAGGCACCATCTAGAAATTCTTAATCATTTTTTGTACAGGAAGTTCCACATTTTCACTTTGTGTCCAGTCCCATAAATTTGTAGCCAGACTGCAGCAGGAGTTGAGAGCCCCTGGACTACAGTAACAATCCACTTAAAAGGAAGTTTTACAGGAGCATCAGTGATGCTCCTCTTAGGAATAACTTGTCAGTCAAGCATAGCTCTAGTACTCAGGAGGGTTTGGCTGTGCCGTGGTCATGTTGTACCCTATGGTTCTTTATTTTCATGGGACTTTGAAAACCTGTTTCTAAGATAGTCATTAACCTTGCTACCCAGTAGTTGTTGGGAAGTGCCCACTTGGACTAATAAACACAGTGCCAGGAGGCTCTGCATGAGCCTCTTTCTGGGAGGCCCCTCCTGCGAGAGAGGCTTTGGCAGGTGGACTCACTGCAGTTGCTGTGAACTCTCTGCCTTTCCCAGAATCTTGTTCCATCATCATTTTCCCCTGGTCTTTCTTGAAGTTTTAATTCTTTTCTTCTGGCACTTTCCCCTCTCCTAAAAATAACTTTCCCCAAAGTACTACAACTCACCAAGAAGCATTTGGGAAGAGGAACTGCCACTAACTGGCTCCACGACTGACCTCACAACCATTTCTTCACTCTTTGTAGCTTAGCTTCTGCCATCCCAGCTTCCCAAAAGGACTTTCTGCAAGGCTGTTGATTCTCTCCCTTGTTCTAAAATTGGTTTATCCAAAACTTCTCTGATGGACTTAGTATAAAAAACAGATGCCTCTACTTTGTTACCAATGCACGTTCATGGGTCCCACCCAGACTTCCGCATCAGAATCTTTAAGGAAGGGGGTCCAGCATTTGTCCTAAAAAATCCCTTCCAGTGATTTCTATGCATGCTAATGTTCAAAACTAATGTTTTATAGATGTTTACTGAAGAAATTGCATCTCAGCTCTTGTAAGACTTAATGTGGCACCTTTACATTTTAATTTCAGTTGCTCCCTTTGGGTCTAAATTACACAGTGCTCTAAGATGGTTGAGATGAATGATTAAGAATATGGACCCTGGGGCCACACTCTACCTAAATTGAAATTCCAGGTCTGTCACTTACTATCTGTGTAATCTTAGGTGTCTCATGGTCTTTACCTCTGCAAAAGAATTATAATAGCACCCATCTCAAGGGGTTGTGGAGAAACTTAGATGTAATACAAGTAAGGCACTTATAATTGTGCCTGCATTTGGCGAGGGCTCAACAAAAGTTAGCTTTTAGGCTACGGATGTATGACTGTTTAAATTTATGTTTAAATTTTATTTCCTCCCAAAGTGAAGCTCAAAATGATCAACAGAGGAAATCCAAAACCAGTGAGTTAACATGTTTCATAGTTTTCCACGTGGTTAATTGCTCTTAGTGTTGGGACTGGGAAAGTTGTCCCGTCTCCCTTAGTTTAAATAGTCCTCGGCTATTTTTTTTTTTTCTTTTCAGGTGTCGAAGTCCACCTGAGGTACATGCCATGCTCCCATCAGCAATATATAATTATTTACCACACCAGGGGTTCTCCACCAGTGCTCACCAGCCAGCCAGGATTCACTGATTTGTTGTCATCCATGAACTCACTCCTGGTTTGGCAGTATTGAGTTAGTTTTAGAACAGCCGACAAGAAAGCCTTCAAAGGCTAGAGAAGGAATAAGACTGTTAAAGTTGTAAAGAACTGGTTTTCAAGCCTTTTTGAGCATTAGGATCACTTGGGTATTAAAAAAAAAACAAACCAATAGTGCCCAGCTCCTATCCCAGATCAATTAAATAATAATCTCTGGGCACGAGGCCTAGCATTAGTGTATATCTAAAGCTCCCTAGGTGAACCTAACATGCTACCATGGTTGGAAATTATTGATGTAGAGTAAGACATGGACCAGCATCAGGAGGTTGGGACTGAGACTAGCCCCTTAAGAAAAGGAATGAACCCTCATGTCTATTGACCTCCACAACTCACTTAGATAAATTGGCTCAAATATATTGAAAGAGGATAGCCTACAAGGGGCCAAGAGGGAGATGGGGATGGACTGGATGATTTAATGGGTCATCTCTCCTGTAGTTAATTTCTGTAGATCTCTTGTGCTATATTGATTTTGTGAATCACTGTTGTCACATTTGTCCCTTCTGCCTCTGGGAACTTGTAGGACTTAAAAATTGAAGTGTGTGTGTGTGTGTGTGTGTGTGTGTGAATGTAGATTAATCGATATCAAGATTTATTGACTTGGGACATTTATATTAGCTTACTTGAAGTCAGGGTTAATTTAAACCTTTTAAATACTTGAGTAAGTGGCCTAGTTTGTAAGATCTCCAAAGTATTTTGAAAATTTTATTTTTTATGGATTTATTACAGCTCTCACCTCCACTTCCTGAGATTACTCCCCTTGTTTGTGAAGCTGTTAGGATGTATATTATAATTGCAATTAAGGTCAAGATACCTTTCAATGGCCACATCACTTTTGTAGGAAGACACTCTAGTTTCTCCTTGCATATTACTTCTTTTTATATTTCTCCCTTGAAATAGTTTTTATTTTCTACTCTGGGGTTAAATTTTCAGCTAGCTTCTTGGTAGAAATAGGAACTAGAGATACATATATTATAAAAAATTCTGTTCGTTGTGGAAAATGGTGCCTATTGCATTTAAAAAGTCAACAGCTACTTTGTTTAATTAAATAATTAATGCATCGCCTTTTACCAAGAAGGATTTACTCTATCTTTCTCAAAGGGCACGCATGAGAGCACTTCAAACACAACGTGTTCTTAACACGGATGTGTTTCATATCTTTATGCATGAGCAGGGATTACTGTTAAGAAGGAAAGCATCTAGAGTTGTCTAGTCCCAGTGAGGGAATGCACCGAATCAGCCACTTACCCTATTTCTCTTGGTGCTCTTGAGAAAAAAAAATGAATGTAGGAATTATGCCCTTGTTTTGTGTGGTGGAAGGTGGATCAAGCTTGTGATTCTTCCTGGGACCTGTCTGTACGCGTGACTTTGGCCTTGGTAAAGAGTTTACAAAATGCTCTAGAATGATGAAAAGATGTCATATTCACCAGGGGGATTGTGGCGGTGGGGACACTATTGAGGGAGGCTTTCTGGTTGTATCTCTAAGGGACAGAATTTAGTGAAATACGGGCTATGGAGAGCCAGGTTACTCAGGCACTGTTTGAGGCAACAGCTATGGAGTGAGAAAGGATGGGCTGATTATACTGACTTTGACCAAAGAGGTCTTATTTGTTGGTTAAAGAAGTAAGAATCCCTTGTCAAATCTTCCACACTTTCTGTCTTCCTCTTTGCTTTTCAGTTTAGGGTGTCCTTGAGTCAGTGAGGTTATTCTTGCGGCTAGCTGCCAGCTACCTACCTACTGCCCTGCCTCCAACCTGGCCAAGGTTTGTGGCTTTGTTTTCACTGCTTTCACCATGGCTTCTTGGCAGGGTCAGGCAGGGCATGAGCATCCACTCTGCATGACCCACCACAAAGCACTTCTCTAACCTCTGTTGATAAGTGCTTGCCAAGACTAACTCTTAAGTACTTGGCAGATGTTAGCTATGCCTCATCTATTTCCTTTTAAAGATGGGCTAAGCAAGGGCAAGAGAAGTGAATGACAACGATTGCAAAGAAGATAACTATTTATTGAGAACCTATTGTGGGCCAAGTCCTAGATTATATCAGGCACAGCTGCTGTTTCATTAAATCTTCATAAAGCATGACACAAGTAGGTATTATTGTTCATATTTTACTTATGATAAAACTTATGAGGCACATACGGTTGATTAAATTACCCCAAAGCTAGTCAGTATCTGATCCTGATCTTGAACTCAGCCTTGACTTCACAGCCCACTGTGATGCTCTGCCCAGATCCTGACTGTTCAGCCCCAAGCTATGTGCTCTCTGCCTGGCTGGACTATCTGCTGTGCATTCAACACTTTGAATTTAGGGAACTTTGTTCCTTCATTCATTCACTAGGAGCTTATCTTCTTAAGGCTGTTGATGAAAAAAATGAATATCTAAAATCTTTAGGGTTTTCTTATCTTGCGTTGTCCTAAGCTGCTCTCAGAATTTCCTGGAAGATGCGAATAGGCTCCTGATTTTTTAGAACCTCCTTCCTCAAATTCTTGCCAAGTTTCCCCCTGTGGAGCCCTGATGACGCTCACTCAAGGCAGGGCTATAAGGAGTCTCTTCTTCCGCAGTTCTTTATTATTTTCATACTCCTTTCATAACCCTTAGGAAGCAGATCATGCATAACTGTTTCTGTCCCATGGATAAGGAGACTGAGATGGAAAGGACCGTGATGACTTCATTGAAGAGACAGTTCAGTGGGACCTGGATATGATAACTCACAGCCTCCTGGCTTATCCCCATGTCACACTGCCAGCCAGTCACCTTCTTTAGCTATACTCATTTATTTGAGTGGTTAATATAGGATTTTGTGTCTTCTATAGTGTGTTTTAGGAGGATTCAAAGAGAGCTTGACTAACATCTAGTAGTGTCTCTGAGAAAAGAGATGATTCTAGCTCTTATTAAGAGAGAGAAATATGGCTTTGGGGTAGGATTAAGGGATAAAGTGGGGGAGGACTTAGGTGGAGTGATGTCAGTCATTTTACTCTATGCATAGCTGGGACTTAAAAAAAAATCAAGACCCCATAGGCTTTGGATGCCAAAGACAATATGACAGAGAAGTGGCCTGAAAAATAGTGTGTTCCACTCTGGCCCTAGGTAGCTCAGTTAGTTGGGCATTTTCCTATGCATTGTAGGGTTGCTGGTTTGATTCTGGTCAGGGCACATGCCCTCTAGTAGGGGGTGTGCAGGAGGCAATCTATTGATGTTTCTCTTCCTCTCCCTTCCTTTTTCTCTCTCTAAAAACTAATAAATTCTTCTTTTTAAAAAATATTTTATTGATTTTTTACAGAGAGGAAGAGAAAGGGATAGAGAGTTAGAAACATCTATGAGAGAGAATCACTGACCAGCTGCCTCTTGCACACCCCCGACTGGGGATGTGCCCACAACTAAGATACATGCCCTTGACCAGAATCAAACCCGGGACCCTTGAGTCCGCAGGTCGACGCTCTATCCACTGAGCCAAACCAGTTTTGGCTAAAAATTAATAAATTATTCTTTAAAAAAATAGCATGCCTATTGAAGGATGATAAGTGCTAAAACTTCAATTTACTTTATGATGAAAAGGAAAATTTTAAATTTAACATTTTAAAAATGTGGATTGATAATAGCATTATAAAATGATTTGATGTCAGATGATTACATGTACTACTGTATTCACATATCATGAAGGAAGTTTCAGTTTGACTTTGGTACCTTTATGTGTTCATTTGTCCTCAGTGAACTGGGACATATCACATTTTAGTTGTGTCTAGTAAAGTGGATTTATGGATTCTATGATCTAATTTTTATGAATCCAGCCTTCACAAAATAGACCAGTGGCTTATACAAACACCTTTAAGAAGAACTTGGATTAAAAATAATACCAATATTCTAAATGAGCAATAATGAAATGACTGAGTTGTCACCTCTACTCCCAATCTGAGATCGTTGTTAGCCATATTAGGATATAAGAATAATAAAGGTATAATCAGGACTGACACAAAGTCAGCCACCAAATAAATCATCAAGACCATTTGAAATATAGATTTGTTTCCACCATTATTAATTAAAAACCTTTCCCTAAGTCCCAATGTGCCTTGAAATGTTGCCTAGTAATACAATGGAACCATAATGTTTACCAAAAAATTTAAAAATATTTTTTTATCTCTCTCTTATTCTTTTCAAACTTTATATTTTGATATATGTTTTATAATACATATAATACTGTAAGTCTTATACATTATTTATCAATTTTATATGTCTATATACACATTATATTGACATACATCCTATATCAGAAAAGTTTAATATGCAAATCAGCCAAACAGCAGAATAACCCCTGGAATGACACGTAGCTATGACATTCAGTGACCACCAGGGGGCAGATGCTCAATGCATGAGCTGCCCCCAGATTGCAGGCCCCAGGACAGCCAAGGTAAGTGCCAACAGGCCCCTTCCTCCAGATTGCTCCACAAGTTGCCCTGCAGAAGGAGGTGACCTTGGCGGCAGGGGTGGGGCTGGTGAGTGGGCAGTGCTAGGTTGGCCAAGGCAGGTGCCAGTGGTTGCCCTGCCAGTCACCCCACAGATCTGCCCTAATTTCCAGCCAGGCCTAGGGACCCTACCCATGCACAAATTTCATGCACCCAGTCTCTGGTATGTATATATTATGCATGCCCAAAGAGTTTTAACTGATATAGTTATGTAACATGATTCCAAGATCTACTGACTTAATAAAATAAAGATATTTTGCTTATGTCTAGACCTGGGAAGATTAGCCAAGTACAGCACGGCTCTGCTTCATGCAGACATTCAGAGACTATGACTTTTAAAAAAATGTCTTTTTATTAATTGCAGAGAGGAAGAAAGAGGGGGAGAGAGAGAAACATCAATGAGGAGAGATAATAAATGATTGGCTGTCTTCTGCATGCACTCTACTGGGGATTAAGCCTGAAACCCATGTACCCTGACTGGGAGTCAAACCATGACCTCCTACTTCATAGGCTGACACTAAACCATTGGTCCACACTGGCCAGGCAACCCTGGCTTCTTTCATCTGCTGTCTCTATCTTGCATCCTGCTGGCAAATGAAAGAAGAGAATATGGAAGTTAGGCTTTTACAGGTCAGGTTTAGAAGTGGAAACATCACTTCCACCATATTCCCTTGGCTAGAACAACTCAGTTATAAGCTGCTGCCAACTTCAGGCAAGCTCAGAAGTGTTGTCTAGACATGAATCCAGTATCTAAAGGGAAACTGCTTTGAGAACAGTAGACCTACTAGCAGTAGAACTGTGATAATCTTGATTTTAAAAGCGTGGAGACTGCTTTGCTTTTAGAATATTGTGGTTAGCCGAAACCGGTTTGGCTCGGTGGTAGAGCGTTGGTCTGTGGACTGAAGGGTCCCAGGTTTGATTCTGGTCAAGGGCATGTACATTGGTTGCGGGCACATCCCTGGTGGGGGGTGTGCAAGAGGCAGCTGGTCGATGTTTCTCTCTCATCGATGTTTCTAGCTCTCTATCTCTCTCGCTTCCTCTCTGTAAAATATCAATAAAAGATATATATATATATTTAAAAAATAATATTGTGGTTAGAATTTGATGTATTAGAGTTTATTCCTCAATCCTGCAGATGTCTATTGAGTAGTGTCTGTTAGGTGCCAGGCACTGTTTGAGCTCCAGGAACATAGCAGTGAACAAAACTTTCTT
Organism: Vespertilio murinus; assembly: GCA_963924515.1. NCBI lineage: Eukaryota > Metazoa > Chordata > Mammalia > Chiroptera > Vespertilionidae > Vespertilio > Vespertilio murinus. The sequence goes on from OZ004704.1 coordinate 200,139,869, forward strand.
CTTCTCAGAAGTTTACATTGAGAAGATATCCTAAACAAGAGAGGCTCAAGTGCGTGTCAGAGAACAATGCAGGATGGAGAAAGGAGAAAGGAGTAAGAGGTGATGTTTGAGCAAATTATTATTTTTTCCCAAGTGGTTTAGAACCACGGACTCAGACAGATCAGGCTTTATATTCTGGTCTTGATAGTCACCTACTTGACATGTGTTCTTTATCAAGTTATATAACCTGTCAAGCCTCAGTTTGATAATGGCTAGCATGTAGGATGTTCTGATCAGTAAATAAGAGAATAAACATAAGGACTTGGTACAGTAGCCTAACAAAGTGTAAGCTCTTAATAAATGGTGGCTGTGCTAGTATCACCAATAAAAAATAATAACAATTATTAGGAAGGATACTGCTGTCACCCATGCAAGTTACCTGGACTATTGATTTGCCAGAACAAGTTAAATCTGAGAGAACTTTCTCCTTTTGCCACCCAGCTGCTTATCAGGTCATTCTTGTGTTTAATGTGTAATATTTTTAATTAAAGTGCATATTTAACAATAACTATGCATTTAAAATCAATCCCCACCTGTTGTTGAAAATATCGAAACTATAACAAAACATTAGAAAACTGGTAATTACCCACAATTCTACAATTTATACACACCACTTTTATCATGGTGGTGTATTTCCTTCCTTTTTTTTTATACGTGGGCTCAAGTTGGAAGCGACACAAAGTGACATCCTCAACTTGGCACCAGTGATTCAGGATCCAAAATCAAAGCTGTCCCTGCCCTGCCACAGTCCTTCAGAGAAGAGGTTCTTTGCAGCAGCAGGGACAGCTATTCACCCCCTGTGGGCTCCTTGCCACTGGGATTATCATTCCTGATGCTCTCTGTACAATTTCATCGCCTTTATTTGAAGTGTGGATACTTCTGTTCTCTGAATACAGACCAGCGTTTTTCTTTATATTGCTTCTCTTCACTTCTGGGCACTTGGTGGAACCAGTTGTATTTATAAAAAAATATGCATATGTCAAAAACCAGACGTAGTTTCATGACATTTTTTTTTTTTTTGCTTAATCCATGGTAGTCTAAAATTTACCTTGGCTCTTAGAAGTTACCAATCTCTATGGATTAAATAAAACCAATCAATAAATCAATGCCTCTCCATCCCTTAAAGAATGATGAGACATAGTACTTAAGATATTCTAGAAGTCACCTGACTCTCATCCCCAAGTGTTACTGAATGTATGTTTACAATTCTCAATTCACAATCTGTAATTTATCTTAGCATCAGCTATTCTGTACTGACCCATGTGTGCAGTCGTTTCATATACATGCCATAGTCTCTTAAGAGAAACAGACCAGAGGATAGAGGACTTGGTTCAGTTGGAAAAAAAACCTGCCTTAGGGAAGAGTCTTCCTTCCTTCCTTCCTTCCTTTCTTCTTTCCTTCCTTCCTTCCTTCCTTCCTTCCTTCCTTCCTTCCTTCCTTCCTTCCTTCCTTCCTTTCCTTTCCTTTCCTTTCCCTTTCTTTCTTTCTTTCTTTCTTTCTTTCTTTCTTTCTTTCTTTCTTTCTTTTTCTTTCTTTCTCTCTTTTCTTCTTCCTTTCTTTCTTCGAAAGCAATAAGCTGGCAAATGTGCATTTGGAACTCCTTGACATTTTTTTCTCACTCTAGTCCTGATTTAATTTGAATTTTCCCTCTCTGAGCCCACATTTACTTTCTCCTCTCAAAGGCTTTCTTCCCAGGTCTAGATAATGCAAATTGACAATATAAACAAAGCTGTGGGGGAAAGATGGGTACTTGTTCTAACACTAAAGAAAAATATTTCCTTTTTTTTTTCTACTAGTAGGTAGGCTTTCAACAAAAGTATGGGGAATGACTTTAAAAGGTCTTGTAAGTACCTATTGCTTACAAACAACTGATATGCTAATTACAAGCTTCTTGGGTCTATTTATTGAAGCTGCTACTCTAAACATTTTACTAGTGCTTTGGCAGTTTTAGCTATGGGAAAGTAAGAGAATGACCATTTAAGACACCATTATTTAGTCTTTTTACTAAATTAGGTTGGCCTTCCTTATCCGATTAAGGATGCTTGAGGATTTTATAATTGGACAGGTGAAGTGAAACATGTTTTACACAGGGAAAAATTCAAGAGTACTTAGGGAACAATGTAGAAAATAACACTGTTACCGGAGTGCAGAGCGTGGGAATCCTGTGAGCCCAGCCCGTTTTCCACCAGAGGTTTCTGGAATTAAATGCTGATGCTCTGGTGAGACTTTGTTTCTGTGCCATTCACATGTTTCCTCAAATAGGATGAAAAAATTGGAGATGTAAAAATGCCATAGATGTGGCCATTATCTATGGATTTAGATAATATTGATTCTGTATGAGTTCCCAAGCTCCTAAGAATAGATTTTTGATGTTTAAGGGAGTCCTAAGAAATACTTGTGATCTGGTCATGAGAGGTTGCATCTCAACATCCAGACCTCATAGTTGAGCTATAAATTGGGGCAGGGTGAGAGTGAACAATTTGTCCATGTTCTACAAATAACTCCTTACTTGCTGATTTCCCAGGTTGGCCTAGCACTACAGGTGAAAAGAAATACTCACTGAATTGGGAGTTGGAGGATCCAGGCTCAGCTTGGTTCCGCAGGTTCTGGGTCCCTTCATTAATCAGTTCATCTCCTGTGCATCTAAATTTACCCAACTGTGAAATATAATCGATAAAGTTCACTCTGTATCCCTACTTTAGAGATGAGGAAACTAAAGCTCAAGGAGGTTGAATCATGTATCAGACATTGCACAGCTGTTAAATAGAACTACCAGATGCAACAGTGCTTTGTTGATAAACGTTTATGCAACAGAAAATGCTACCGTTATATGTGTGAAGCAGTCTTTAGAATCTGCATTAGACTAGACTTCTTTATATATGGCCACACCTGCTTTTGGAGATTTGTATTCTGTTTCCCAGTAGCTATTCCTATCCTTTTAGTTTTTCCCCATCTTCTTTTAGCTTCCTTCATTTTACTCCCTTACCTGGCCTCTCTTGGATTTGCTGCTTTGGGCAGTTTTTCTCTTCTGATGCTTTCAGTTGGTAAGTATATTAACAGCCAATTGGACCATTTGCATTTTAACAGGTATATATTGACAATGCTTTGATCCAGAGTCCAACCCAGAGCTGTGTGTGTTGGAGAAGCCATTTTTTTTTTCTTTTGGCTCTGGCCAATGTCTATAAGCTGGCATAGCTTCTGTTAGAGAAGATGGTCTTCCTTTACTATAGGGTTTGGTTATGTGTAATTGATGATGTTATAGGACTAGTTCAAAGAAATAAGATGTGAAAGCCAAAGCCAAAGACACTGTTAAAAAGATGAGGCTCGATACTTTCAATTAGCAAATGTTAAGCACTAATTGGAGAGGGGTTCTATACTCATTATCCCAGTTAAAAAGAAAAAAAGTTCATGCTGTGAATCTGCTCATGTTAAATATATCACTGAAAAAAGCAAATTAGGGTATTTTAGGTCATATTTTTCTCCCATCACTGCTCATTTGTCACCAATCCAGCCCATGCTACTTTCTGGTCTGCTGTAGCTACTCACACCTCTCCATATACAACGACAATGCTGAGATTATGCTATTATCCTGACTATCTCTCCTAGTCTCCTGAAGAATTTCCTTGTCTCAAGTCTCTCCTGACTCTAATCATTTCAACATAGTTATCTGGACTCTAAACTGAGTTTTCTTGTGTCAAATATTGACACCCACACAACATAGCCCGTTCCAGCCACACAGAACTTCTGATTTTATTAGTACACCTTTTTGTGTACTGCACATAATGTTCTTCCTTTACTCCTCTCTTTTGTAGCTACTTCCTCATCCTTCAAGATGTTGCTCAAATGTTACCTGTTTGGAATTAGTTCCCTGAAATAATTACAATACAATAATTACATTGTATTGTAATCATTTGCTTTACTTATCTTTATTCACCTCTAGTTTTCCCTAGTACTTTTGATAATCCTAATTAAAAAACAGCATGTAGTGAATGAATGAATAAATGAGTAAATGAATGAGTTGGTATAAAGTCAAGAACAAATGAGATGGTATAAAGTCAAGAACAAATCTTGACTTTATACCATCCTCATACTTTGAACAATGCCAATTGCCATACTAAATTCAAAGTCTATAATCTATATACAAGAAGAGGAAAGTAATGGTCAGAGAGAATCACTGGTCTACCATAATTTTCTATAGATGTTTAAGATTGGACTTAACTTTAAACTTTGGAAATAGTGTTTACAAGCTCAAAGATAAAGGCATTGATGGATGAAGCTCCTTTTACATTGTGTTGTAAAGAATGGAAAGAGTATCCGTTAATAAAAGAATTAATCCAGAAAATTACAGAGTACCCGTTTTTGATATCAGTATGAAAAAGTAGGCTACCCCTGGTTCTCAAAGAGTTCATACTCCATCTGAGAAGTCAGAATTACAAAAATGACTAATCCTTTTATAGTGCTTAGTATGATTCAGGTATAGGCTATAATTATGTTAATACATTTGATCCTCAATGAAACCATGGAAGATAGGCACCAGCATTATGCCCCATTTTACAGAAAATAGATGCAGAGTGATTGATTGGTCTAACGTCATGGGAAGTGATGACAAGGCCTTCTGGCTTCAGTGTCTGTCTCTTAATCAGTACAGTGACATACACACAGTGACATAGTTATACCCTACAGAGTTGCACAACAATATGAGAGAGTGTGGCATAGAAGAAATTGCTATGGCACCCATCCTGGATTTGATTTCTGGTTCATAACTTGCCGGATATTGGTGCTGTGTATGTTATTAGAATTGAGTTCTGTGATATCATCTAAAAATTAAGGATATAAGGTATGTTGAAAACATTGTGCACAGCTACTTACACATCTTAGGTATTCAAATAGTTACTTTGAACTGTTTCCCCTCAACGAACAGTTCTGTTCCTTCTTCCCTTGAATTAAATTAGGTAAAATATGAGTGTTATAAAAAATAAATGGCAGTGTATCATAATGTAGGATACATTGGAAGAGGCCCGTTGGAATGATTAGAGCAGGAAACTTAGGTAGAATAATAAATTAATTCTGGGTTAATGCACCAAAGGTTCCATCAAATATTCATGATGTCACCATGGCTCTGGACTTCTTGCAAAGGAAGTGTCTAAACTGACATACAGTCTCAAGACCCACAAACCCTGAAATTTACCATGCAAAGTACCTTAGGTATATTAAACATATGAGGTCAGGGATGCCAAGTCCAAAGGAAAAGGAGCCTTCCACAGTGGAGACATATGTTTGTCTGAGGTCAGTAGGTTGGGAGCAGGAGGGCTGACAAGGGGAGGGTGCAGCAAACCTTAGGCAGTTAGCCATGAAGTAGGTGTCACATATACTTCAGCAGCAGCCCACAGGAATGGACTTTTTTCCCTCCTTAATGTCCTCTTTTTGGTCTGATAAGTAGATATTCCACTTATGCGGAGAGAGCTTAATGCCAAACAGCTTGTTTAAAATATATAAACATTCACCGGAAACCTGTAAACCAGGGACAAAGCCATATGGTTATGTACCTTTTCTGCAATGCTTTCAAATCACAGCTGGTTATGGAGATAGCACATGTATTGTGTATCTTCTGGATGGAACAGAGATAAAAAAGTGCCTATTCTTCCCTCCATGGGGTGATTTAACTGCAAAGGAAGGATGTGTGGGGATTGTAGTGGAAGGAGGAAACAGTTGTGTGATGGAAATGAGAGGAGAAAGAAGGTAACAGGTGCCATCTGTATAAGACACAGAGCCCTCCTGAATTCCTGGAAGAACCATTGACATGGGATTCAGAAAGAAGATGGGAGACTCATCACCCACCTTTCTATATCATCACTGTGGGAGGAAAAGGATCTCTATGTTACAGACTTTTAGCTGAATCTGAAGGTGTCTGTTCATTTGACCTACCAGAATAATATTTGCAATATTATTTTTAAAAATGTTGGCTTTGAAGGTGTGCCTATTTTCATTCAGTGTTAGGAATAAAGTTGTCGAGCTTTTATGGTTTGTTTGAAAAATAGAAGATGGACAGGTTGAAATCCACATAAGCATGAGAATTGAGTGGTAAACATTGATCTCTCCAAGGCTTCCCACATACTGAATCATGTGGGAAGCCTTGAACATTAGAATTATAAAATAATACAGTAAGTATTAGATCTCAGTACCTTGGAGTCTTTGATCACATAACATGTTAGAGAAATAACTGCTGAAGTGTAGGTTGAGACGAAGTAAATTTCCTAAAGGGGCTTTGTCTCTAAGGAAATCTTTGGTAAGAGTTTTACAGTTGTTAATTGCTTAAAATTGGAAAGCTTTGTTAATCAGTGGTTGTTACAAGTAAGGATTAATGAAAGCTTATCAAATTATAACTAGGAGTTTGTAGTTCTTTAAACCTTGTCTACATTGTTCTTAAAAATATGTCATGTAACACAGTTCATAATTATCTTTAATGCTTTAAAAAATCCATGTTGACTGAATAACATGATTTCTATATAAATGTGCTATAACCAGTATAATGTTATAAGATGCTTATTTGAGATCCATTTTATAATCATAGCCACCACCTATTAGTAGTTGCTCAAATCAAAGTGATAGTATCTCTGAGGAAACAGCCTTAAACACACTAGTCATTTCAATCTCTAGACCAGTGTTTCCCAAACTCTTGACATATGTGTACCCCTTCTATAATTTTCGTAATGCTGAGTACCCCTCATCAAAAAAAATAGATGTATTTTAATAACAATCAAAATATATTTATTTGTTATTTTTTGGTACATACACAAAATAATAATAAATGAAAAATAAAATTATTCATAATAAAATATAAATAAAACTTATATTATAAATAACATTTATTTGCACACCAGACCATCTCACGCCTCACAAGACTGTCTTGACTTGACTCATGAGAACATAGAATTAGGCGCAGCTAAGCACAGTGCAGTGCATATCCCCAACAAACTCTGGTGCAACGCGTACCCCTACCAAACTCTTCCCATACCCCTGGGGGTACACGTACCACACTTTGGGAAACACTGCTCTAGACCATATTGAGAAAATATCTTCATTTTAAAAATAATTATAAAATGTTTTCTAACCTGGTTTATAAATAAATCCAGCTGTTCCTGAGCTGCAATTGTAACATACTCAAGTAAAAATAAAATATTTCACATTTCATATTAGCAGGGACTTAAACCTCTCTGATAGATCTACATTCTTAAGCTTCCTATAATTAATCATCTTAAACTAAACCTCAATCTCAGTGATACTGTGTACGGAGACTCTGGGAGTTGTGAAAAGTAAAAGCTCAGCTCTGTCTCCCTTAAATGTTAGAATTGTGAGGTTGGAAAGGGCTTTAGAAGCTACCCAGTCAAAATGCCCAAATAGAGGTCAAATTTCTTTTACAAATGGCCATTAAGATGGTTATCTGGTTCAGCTTGACCAGTTCCAGGGAGTGGGAACTCACTATATTTCACTGTTGAAGAATTTTTAGTTATTAGAAAATTCTTCTTTTTCAGTTGGGCAAATTTGCCTCTTTGCAAGTTGACTATAAGGGTGCCACTTGGGAATGACATGGTGAACATTTACTTCCCCTCCCAATAAAAAAAATCCTTAAATATTTCAGAGAGTGATCATCCCATCTTTCAATATCTTCTATGTCAGATCACTCAGTTGTTCAGCATTTTCATGATTATATATATCCTATGCTGGATACTTTCTAATTTGTTAGAATTAAGATGTTTTAGGGCATGATGCATCCATTCATTATATGGCTATTAAGCTCCTATCATGTGCCAGAAAGTGAGGACACAATGATAAATAAGACAAAGTCTTTGTCATCAAAGATATGGACAATGAACAAGTAAACAGACTAATATATAATGTGTTTTTAGGTAATGTTAAGTGTTGTGAAAAATATTGCAAAGGATAGAGAATGTTGGCAATAGAGAAGGGCTATATTAAATAGGGAATATCTCTCTGAGTGGCATTTGGCATGATACCTGAGTACAATGCAATATACTAGTCTCGAGGAAGAACATTCTAGGTGGAGAAACAGCAATTATAATGGCTCTGAGGTGGGAATGATGTGACAGGAGTTTACTAATGGATGGGTTTTCATAGCTTTCCTCCTTCCCTTGACTGAAGTTAAATCTACATACTTCAATCTCTGTGCAAATTTTGCTTTCCTCTTGTTCAACTTCTCCCTTCCTCCTTGACACACATATGCATATGTATAAATTTATACTCATAAACACACATTCCCCTAAAGATAATATCATCTCTGATAGATCAGTTCTTAGAAATTTTGTGATACAGAATTAAAAGGCTGAAGAGAGAGAGAGAGTGAGAGAGAGTTAGTGGCAAGAGGAAAAGGGTATGATTAGCCAGGAAGGCATAATTTGAAATAGCAAAATCAAATTCTTACAAAGGCTAAGGATGACAAATTAGTGATGCACCTTGGGTGTAATGCCATGAAGAGTTATGGCTTCAATTGTGGCATACACCAAATAAACAAGTCAGCTCCTATTCAGCTAGAGAGTATTGTTGGAATGCATAATGCAAACCCAGTAATGCCATATGTCCCAATATTTCAAGAACAGTAACAGATCTGTTTTTATATGAGATTTTCTAATTTTAAAAACACTGTCATAGGGACTTCTACTTTTAGGAAGATGGGATAGACAAAGTTGTTAGTTGTTCCTATTTTATCCATTAAGTATAACTTAAAACCCTGTATATATATATTATACAGGGTTTTAAGAAAACTCTTTCAGAGTTTTCTTGTATATATATATATATATATATATATATATATATATATATACACAAGAAAACTTGTATATATATATATATATATATATATATATATATATATATATATATACAAGAAAACTCTGAAAGATAGAGAGAAAAGGGCAAATTAACCAAGGACCTTGGGACCTAAAGAAATATACTATGGTGAGTTGTCTGCATTATCTTTTGCCTTCTGTATTCCTGACTTGGAGCTAAAGAAATTGAAAAGCTGGAAACACAAATGGGCATAGACTATGTAGAAAATTATCCCAAATCTACAAAAACCCTTCTTCTTGGGGAAAACTGAGTAAATTTGGGGTTGCTCCATATTATTTTTTTATGATACACATGTAAATGTGTAATTAAAAGATGTACTTAAAAATTACTATTAGCCAATCAGTACATACTGTCTGTTTACTAACTTTGCATCCCTTAACCATAGTTAGAGAAGAGAGGGGGTGAAGAAAATTATTGGGTAGCCTAGATAGGGAAAGATTTGTGAACTGGTAATGGAAATACTCCAAAGTAACCAAAGGCATGTAAAAGTAAATAGAAAAGATAATATTTGCCTGGTCAGCATGGCTCAGTGGTTGAGTGTTAAATTATGAACCAGGAGGTCACGGTTAAATTCCTGATCAGGACACATGCCCAGGTTATGGGCTCCATCCCCAGTGTGGGGCATACAGGAGACAACCAATCAATGATTCTCTCTCATCATTGATATCTCTGTCTCCCTCTTTCTTCCTCTCTGAAATAAATAAAAATATTTTCAAAAAGAAAAGAGGATATTTTTAGTGATACACTGACATTTGGGGGACCTTGTTTTCCAGAACTTTAGGGAAAGACATTAATCAATGTATTTCTTTTTAAAAAATATATTTTATTGATATTTTACAGAGAGGAAGGGAGAGAGATAGAGAGCTAGAAACATCGATGAGAGAGAAACACGAACCAGCTGCCTATTGCACACCCCTTACTGGGGATGTGCCCGCAAGAAGGTACATGCCCTTGACTGGAATCAAACCTGGGACCTTTCAGTCCGCAGACCAATGCTGTACCACTGAGCCAAACCGATTTTGGCAATTAATGCATTTCTTTAACAGTGATATTGTGACAAGACTGAGCCATGCATGATCTAGCTTTTTAAGATTTACAAGTCAATGTTGGAAAGTCTTATGGTTTGGTTAATCCTGGGCACAGCCTGAAATATATGTAAATAGATAGGGGATTCAAGGAGAAATGGCCAAATGCCCATGTGCTAGCAGGAGTGGACATTGCTTGCCTAGCAGACCATTGCTACCATTTTCCATTGGCATGTGGTCATGCTTATTGGTTCTTTTTCCTAGTAAGGAGAAATTTGCTTCTGGGTAGGTGCCATTCTCTCTCCTTTTTTCCAATCTGTACCTAGAATTTTACAAGAACAGTGACCAGGATACAAATAGAGATACTGTCTTCTGGGGGGCCTCTGAGGCTGGATGGAGAGGGATTCCATGAGGTGCTGCAAGGTCTGGATGACCTCTCTAACCTAAGAGCACACCACAGAGGTGGGTGGGAGGATCCTATCTCTCCATCTGCTCTTCATGATCCATCCGGATGTTCACGTGCCATTTAAGCCACTGACTGCTGGTTCTGGGCAGAGGGGAAATGAGCTCAGGTGCATAGAATTGAAAGGTAATGAGAATGATTAATCAAATTCCTTCCAGTAAAAGGTGCCATGTGCCAGACTCTGTCCTGGATAACTCTCCTACATGTGAATCCCGGGCCAGGCTTCACCCTCAGGTGTCTGGTATCTGAGAGCAGACATCTGTGCTCAGAGCAAACGGAGGGTGACTGGAGGCCACTTCTGGCATGATGTCTTTGCTTCATCACGCTGCTCTGCCGAGGTTTGTTCACAATCTCCTCCGGCCATGCTCATTTAGTTATGGAAACAGGGTGAACATGAGCAATGGGAAATGTAGTTAGCTGTTGGGCAAGGTGGCCCCGGTAGTGAGCCTTCTGCCCAGTGGAAAGCCCTTTGTGGGAACTAGAAAAAGCTCCATGTCGTTTAAAATAAGTGTGGAGAACTCACTGGGGAACAAATGACTGTGCTGTTGTCATATTTATCTATCTAATTATATCTGTCTATCTAATCTAATTTTAGATAAACAGGAATGAGTTGATCATAGAGGATCTAGGTATTGAACTTTTAGGATTTCTTGATAAGGTTTCTACAGCAGGTGTAATAGTATCTTTTAGGGATAACTTTTAATCTACAAAGAAAAATAAAATCCAGTAGAAATAAATTTATTAAATATCTTCACTTTGAGGTGACAAGTATTTTTAGTTCTGTTTCTGACTCTGCAACTAATGAATTAGTTATTTTTTAGGGGTAATTTTCCTCAGCAGCAAAATAGAGACAAAATGGAATGTTGGGCAATCACCTCCCTCAAATGACAAATATCCACTATGCTTTGATATTTTAATTAGCTGTGTGACTATGGAAAGTCATTTCATATTCCTGACCCTCAGTTTATTAATCTGTGACATCAAAGGTCTGGACCATACCAGAAATTTTCAACCTTTTTTTTCTTAAACAGTTGATCAGCTTTATCAAACGAAATTTCATCTTGCCCTGGCTGATGTCATTCAGTGGTTAGTGTTGTCCCGCACACTGGAGGGTTTGATTTCCAGTCAAGGGCATGTACCTTGATTGCAAGTTGGATCCCCAGTCCCATATGGGGAATGTGAAGGAGGTAATAAATCAATGTGTCTCGTATCAATGTTTCTCTCTCTCTCTCTCTCTCTCTCTCTCTCTCTCTCTCTCTCTCTCTCTCTCTTTCTCATTTCCTCTTTCTCTCTCCCTCCCTTTTTCTCTCTTCCCCCCTCTTTCCCTCTCTCCCCCTCACCTCCTACTACTCTTTAAAAATATCAATGGAAAAAAATATCCTCAGTTGAGGATTAACAAAAAAAAAAATAAGATTTTCATTTTGACACCCAAGATATATAACATGCAAAAGTCAACCTGCTCTGGTTGGGGGAAAGGGTGAGGGAGGATAGAGAGAACTTTGCTCAGCCTCCTTTTCCCTATCCTCTATTTCTCTTCCCTGCTACTGTCCCCCTGAAGCCTTAAAAACGCCTGGGGCTACTTTAAGGATCCCCCAGAGTTTCATGGGACACAATTTGAAAATTGCTGGATTCTGAAACTGCTCAGGTCTCTTTCAAATAGAACCTTTGGTGATTCAGTAAGTCCAGGATTTACAATGCTGCTAATTTTTACCTATAGTTGTCAGCACCTACTCTTGGAGAGGTGGGTTAAGACGTTGGTTTCTTGGTTCAGCATTTAGCAAATTAGGTAGTTTGGTTAAACTTGATTTTCTTTCATTTTCAGAAATTTTAAACCAGGGAAAAACATTACAAAAGCCCCAATATTTATTGTATTTACTTGTTACATTTTATGACCCAATGGATGTCCCATATGTGAACTGATGGGAGAAATTTGCTAAAGAACTGAGGAGAAATTTGGACTTCTTCCTAAAAAACACCATGCTCTACATATACTATGTTTTCACTCACACACAGAAAAACAAACAAACAAAAAACAATAGAAGGAAGGGAAAGAAAGCAAAATGCTAATGGGAGATACTTTTAGATATTGGGGTTAAAGGCAATTTTGATTTTTTCCTTTGTCCCTAATTTATGAACTTTAAGCAACACTTTTATGATTAGAAATGTTACATACAAGTTATTAAAATTAACACATTTTCATTCAAAAGTAATTAAGTTAATTAAAAAGATTATCAAGTCAGCACAAAAAAAGGAAATTAATAGTACTAAAAAATCGCATTTTTTGACTCTGAACTCAATGAGCTAGCACAGTTAATAGATGTAAGAATCCACACTTCCTCTTACCTCTTCTTATGGTGAATGTGACTTATTGCTCCAGGGACAGAAGACCAGTAATTGGGGAAAATTTTGTGGATGAGGCGGCTGGTGGCTGTTCTGGTTACCGCACAGAAAAAGACTCACTATTTTGGATACTAATGTCTGGCTTGCCGAAGATGTCTAGATCGGTGGCAGATTAACTTTAGATATCTAAGAAGCAATCTCTTCATTTTTTGGTACTATATCCTAACTTATCTTGTAAGACCTAGAAGGTCCAATACTCTTCATCCGTTCCATTTACTGTAGCCTTGGCCTAATGACACCCACAGGGAGCACTTGATAAATGCCATGAGATCCCAAGGTCAAGGATAAGTCTTCAGGACTATCCGTGACAACCCTTAAAACTCACCTGGACCTTTAGCTCATGTGAAAATCAAGATGGAGGGAGAACAAATGAAGAAAATTCCTCTGCATTTTATTTATTTTTCTCCTTTATTAGAGAACTCTAAGGTAATTAGGCTTAACTTCATCAGCAAAGAGAAAAAAAGTCCCATTTCAGTATCTGACTGTCCTTAGAGATGAGAAAATAATAGATGGATAGATAGATGGGAGTAACAAGAAATAGTTACAGTAGTCAGATCTGTACTCAGTTTATGATATTGGATTTTCAGAGTTAATTGGATGTTTTGCCTTAAAACTGCCTGTTTCTCCCCCTTTATCTTTTTGCTATAGATTTAAAGAAGATAGATAAAAGCAAAGAAAAATCATTTTTAGGGTTGGCTTTCCATAGTTGTTCCATGGTCTCAGGGGTCAATGCTTCAAACCAAGCACCAACTAGTCACATGAAACTGGCTTCTTTGTGGCCCCTGTGATGAAAGTTGTGGCTATAGGTAGAAGGAAGCATAGCAAGGTGGGAGAGTGCAGCCTAGAGTACCTCACCCAGGGAACTAGAAGTCACATTATTTTTCCATGGGTCTTAGTGTAACGTCAGATCTCATGTTTCTGCCTAGTATGACAATGCCTTATGCTTAATTACAAAACACATTTGTGCTTGTCTTATGCAAACCTCACCTACAAGATAGAAATGGCTAACCTCATTTTATGTATGAACACACTGAAGGCTAGACTATGGAAGTGACCAATGTCACAAAGATAATATGTGGCAAAGCTGGAACTTGAATCCTGGACTTTGGATTCTAAAAACAGTGCTGCCCTAGCCAGTCTGGCTCAGTGGATAGAGCATCAGCTTGCAGACCGAAGCTTATCAGGTTTAATTCCAGTCAAAGGCTCATATCTCAGTTGCAGGCTCCTCCCCAGCCCGGAACCTGGTCAGGATTCATGCAGAAGGCAACCAATCAATGTATTTCTCTCACATCGATATTTATCTCTGACTTTCTCTCTCCCATACTCTCTAAAACACAATGAAAAAATATGATTGGGTGAGGATTAAAAATAATAATAATAAAAACAGTGCTGTATTTGCTACACTCCTTAGCCATAATGAATGGATCATACCTTATCTCATTTTGGGAGTTCTCTGCAATGCTCACTCAGTATCAATGCAGTCCTTTATGTATAATATATACCAATACTAAAAGAAGTAATTTTCTTAGTTTGGAGAATGCCATTTATTCTCATCGAATAAGACACAAAAATTAGCTGATTCCATTGGGATTAGCTTCATGAATTTCTTGTGAAGTTATGCTAGGAGTGAGGTTATAGGACAGAAGATGATCTTGACTTTCTAATAGGAAAACCATTCAGCTAGAAGACCTCACATGACCTTGCAGTGACCTTAAGTAAATGACTTAGTCTCTTGGAATGTCTTCTCTCCATAAAGGGCTTGATAATACCTACCCTTCATTCCTCATGGGGTTATACTTTTATATTTTAAAGTAGTCCCCTGTTATATGTGGTTTTGTTTTCTCATGGTTTCAGTTACCTGTGATCAACTACAGTACAAAAATATTAAATGAAGAATTCTAGAAATAAACAATTCATAAATTTTAAATTGCATGCCCTTCTGAGTAGTGTTACGGGAATCTTGTGCATTTTTGCTTCATCCTCTCTCTATTCAGGGAGTGAATCATCCTTTTGTCCAGCATCTCCATGTTGTTTACATATGCTCCCTGCCCCTTAGTCACTTAGTAGCCAATGTGGTTATCAAATCCACTGTCTTGGTATTGTAGTCCTTGTATTCAAGTAATCCTCATTTTACTTAATAATGGTTCCAAAGCACAAGAGTAGTGATGGTGGTAATTCAGATATGCCAAAGAGAAGCCATAAAGTATTTCTTTTAAGTGAAAAAATAAAAGTTCTTAATGAGGAAAGAAAAAAAATCATATGCTGAGGTTGCTAAGATCTATAGTATGAATGAATCTTCTGTCTGTGAAATCAGTGAGGGAGGGAAAAGAAATCCATGCTAGTTTTGCTGTTTGCACCTCAAACTGAAAAAGTTCCACCACAGTTTTTGATAAAGTTCTTAAGATGGAAAAGGCATTGCATTTGTGGTTGGAAGATGTGAACAGAAAACATGTACACAGGACTTGGTACTGTTTGCAATTTGTGCATCCACTGGGGGTCTTGAAATGTATCCCCCTATGGATAAGGGGGGACTACTGTACTTGAAAGTCTGTGATCCATCTATCTATATACATTAAAGGCTAATATGCAAAGTATCCCCTCAGAGTTCCACTGGAAGAAAGAGTTCGGTTGCTCGCTATGAGGTGTGCTGACCATCAGGGGGCAGCACAGAACATGGTGAGTGTCCAGCTGTGGCAGTGGGGTGCTGAGAGAGTGAGGGAAGGAGGTGGGGAACCTGAATGGCTCTGATCCCAGGCCAGGACTAGGGACTCTACTTATGCATGAATTTTGTGCACCAGTCCTCTAGTCTTGAGATAATTTTGTATGAAGTATGAGACTCAAGTAGAGGCTCAGTTTTTGCTTGTGCTTAAGGATATACAATTGTTCCAGCACCTTTTGTTGAAAAGGCTATTTTTCCTTCATTGAATTGCTTTTGTACTCTTGTCAAAAGAAAAACCCATGAGAATATTTTGTAGGTCTATTTATGGGTTGTTAATTGTGTTCCATTGTTCTGTATGTCTATCCCACCACCATTACTATAGTTATATAAATTTTGAAACTGGATATATTAACTTCTCCTGCTTCAATTTTCTACCCTAGCTCCCTTTCCTTTCCATATAAAATTAAAAATAATCTTGGCTATATCTACAAAAATTCTTGCTGAGATTTTGACAGAATTCATGTTAAATTTACATATTAATTTGGAACATTTACTATGTTATGTTTTCAAATTCACAAACATGGTATATCTTTTAATTTAATAAAAACTGATTTTTAAAATCAGCATTGTATAGTTTTCAACATACAAGTCCTGTTAGATTTATATCTAAGTACTTATCTTTTTCTGAGCAATTGTTAAGTGTTATTATATTTTTAATTTTGGCACCCACATATTTATTTTTATATATGGTAATACAATAGATTATGCGTTTATCTTTTGTCCTGTGATCTTGCTGAACTCACACATTAGTTCTAGGTGTGTGTATGTGTGTGTGTTTCTTATGATTTTATAGATAGAAAATTATGCATCTGCAAATAGGTACAGTTTTATTTCTTGCTTCAATTCTGTATGTAATTTGTTTTATTTTATTGCTTTATTTCACTGGATAGAACTTCCAGCACTATGTTGAATAAGAATGTGAAATATCTTTGCCTTGCTCCTGGTATTAAGAGGAAAGTATTCAGTCATCTGCCATTGTGAATTATTTATTTATTTATTTATTTATTTATTTGATGCTTTCTATCAAGATAAGGAAGTTCCTTTTTATTCTTATTTCTTTCTGACACATTTTTCCCTCATGAATAGTTGGTAAATTATTGTTAAATGGTTTTCCTGCATCATGTTGATTTTCTTTAGCCTGAGGACATGGTGGATTACACTGATACATTTTTTACCAACCTTGCATCCTTATTATAAGCCCCAGTTGGTCATTGTGTAAAATTCTTTGGGTATATTGCTAAATTCTATATGCTAACATTTTATAAAAGAAATTTTATGTTTATATTCATTGGTCTGTAGTTTTCCTTTTTGTAGTTTGTCTCATTCTGGTATCAGGATAATGATTAAGAAAATGAATTATAGTGTTCTCTCCTCCTATTTCCAGTAGGTTATTCTATAGAATTATTCTTAATTCCTTAAATTTTTTATAGAATTATATAGTGCAACTGTCTAAACCTGAAGATTTAATTTTGGGAAATATTTAAGTTGTGGATTCAATTTTGTTAATAGTTAAGTGACTATTCAAATTACCTCTTTCATATGGATGATTTGTGGTAGGTAGTGTTTTTTAAGGAATTGGTCCATTCCATTTAAATGGCCAAATTGGTGTAGGTAGAATTGTTTGTAGTGTTACTTTTTATGCTTTTGGAGTCTACAGGTAGTTCCTATAGTTTTCTTTTGCTTATTTTGTTTTTTTCAGCTCTAAACTATCCATTTTATTTTATTTTTACTGTCTCTTTATTTTCTGATTCTTTTAACTCTTTGCTGGGACTATTTTCTGATTCTTTTATCTCTTTGCGGAACTATAAATTTGTTTTAAGTGGGTTTGTAATTACTCATTGAAGCACTTTTATGATGGCCATTTTGAAATCTTTGCCTGATAATTCTAACATCTCTGCCATCTCACTATTGGCATCTATTGATGTCCCTTTTCATTCAGTTTGAGGTCATCTTGGTTCTTGCCGTGACTCATGATCTTCAATGAAAATCTGAACATTTTGGTTAGTATGTTATGAAGCCATTTTCAAGTCCCACCATTTCTTACTTCTTTTTAGTCAGGTCAAGTTTCTAAACTTTCTAAATCTGTTTTCTGGCTAATGAAAAGAAAATAGGATTCTACCAAGTCTCCTGTCTATCTGCTCTAGGACTTCTGTGAGGATCAAATGAGATAAGGCACTGGAAAATACTTCAAAAACATTTAGTTAAACTGTAAAATGTTTGCACCTGGCTATAAGCAAGTCAGGTTCCTGGGCTGAAGAAACTCCAAGGAGACCAATTGCTAGGGAGAGGAAGAAGGTCATTGCTATGTGATGTCATTACCCAGCACCCACAGCTACTATTTCTGAGCTGGGCTATGGGCTGCATTTTGCACCCTGGGGTCTTGGCAGCATTGACTGAAATTTGATGGGATGTTGCTCCAGGGTGGTGGCAGGGCCTGTGTCCCACTTGGGAAAAGCTGAGTGTTGGTTTGTCAGCACCAGGTTGGTAGTACTATTTCTTTTTAAATGGCCATGTGTGTCTGCACCATGGTGGTCAGTGTGCATCATAGCTAATGGTCAGATGAACAGACACTGCTACAATTAAATATTTTATCCTTTGTTCTCCCTGCATAATCTATAATAATTATCTGCTTCTTATTGATATTTACTGCTGTGTTGCTGACTATTACCTGAATGAGAAGTTGGGGTTCTTCACTGGGCTGGAAAAAATTTAGCACCATCAGAAAGCTGATCTAATTAAGCAAGTTTAATATATATGGCTAAGTTGACTTGCACATGCATGATACATATAAATCTCACTGGTGCCAATTGCACATGTGTGTTTCAATCTGTCATTGTCAATAGTGAATTTGGTTGACACTTCTATTATAGAAAAAGAGCACATAGTGATATTAAAATATTTCTTCTAATTAATTTCCTTTTATTATACATGAATCTGTCCAGCAGGACACTAGTTACTATATAAATGTCTAATCACTATGTTATATACCTGAAAATAATATAATATTGTATGTTAACTGTATTTGAAAATAAATTTTTAAAAAGTTTTCTATCTTCCTTGCCATTTCTTGTTTTCTTTGGACTAAAGATAGGCTTTTAAAAATATATATATATACATATATATATTTTAATTGATATTTTACAGAGAGGAAGGGAGAGAGATAGAGAGCTAGAAACGTCTATGAGAGAGAAACATCGACCAGCTGCCTCTTGCACACCCCCTACCGGGGATGTGCCCGCAACCAATGTACATGCCCTTTGCCAGAATCGAACCAGGGACCTTTCAGTCCGCAGACCGACGCTCTACCACTGAGCCAAACCGACCTTGGCAAGATAGGCTTTTGATGGTGCTACTGTTTCTTTGTTAAATCTCACCGAAATATAGTTTTCCATTAGGTTTAGAGAGAGTGGAATGCAGAGAAGGAAAGAGATGGAGGGGAGAGAGAAAGAGAGAGAGAATGAGAGAGAGAGAGAGAGAGAGAGAGAGAGAGAGAGAGATGGACGTGAAAGAGAAACATGAATTTGTTACCTCCTACATGCACCCTTTGCAACCTTGCTGGGATTTTACCTCTCAATCTTTCATTGTAGGGCAGCATTCTAACCACTGAGCTATGCAAGCCAGGGCAATGGGGCTTCTTTTAATTTGCACTCTATGGTTTTTCCACATCCACTTTTTCCAGTATCTATTCTAAGTTAGATAAGAAACAAACAAACAAACAAACAAAAAACCAAACAACCCCTAGGAAACTCATTGCTAAGTCATTTGTTTTAGATTTTGATGTCCCTAGTCAGTCAACCTCTCTCTACTTTTGAGGGTCTTTACAGTGTTGTTTTTTTAAAAAAATATATAATCTTTTCAATTGTACTTACTAGACAAAGGAGAACAAATATGTCTACTCAGTCTTTGCTGAAGTGTAAATCTGTGCATTTGTTTCAAAAACATCAAATCGCTTGATAAATTTATGGTAACTGATGGATCATTTGATGGCCAATTGTCCGCTGACATTTGTGAACTCAGGGTAAGGCTCCCAGGGGGCTGTCAGAGGTAGTAGACACTTCTCAAAGTTCTCTGGCTCAATGGATGAGAATTTTCCATGTCTTTGTCTTATTGCTTCGAATGGCCTGGAATTTTTCCTCTGCTTCCACTTACTCTGGTACTAGTCTCCAATGACTCTTCCCTACCCTATCACACTCAAATTAAAATATATATATATATATATATATATATATATATATATATATATGTATTTGTATTCATTTCATAGAGGAAGGGAAAGGGAGAGAAAGATAGAAACTTCAATGAAGAGAGCCAATCATTGATTTTCTGTCTCCTGCATGCGCCGCACTGGGGATCAAGCCCACAACCTGGGCATGTGCCCTGACTGGGAATTGAACCATGATCTCCTGATTCATAAGGCAATCCTCAACTACTAAGATTTCCTGGCCAGGCTCACACTGAACTTTTAATGATGCATTGTGAACCCAAGCTTAGCTGGACCTTTATCTGGGTAAACATTGGTTATTTTTGTCAATAATTTGTATTTGCTATCATTCTAGCCATCCCTTAGTCTGGCTGGATCCTTGGAAAGTCCACAGCACTGTCATGTTTCTCAATTACTTGTGTCATTGTTACCTGTAGCCACCTAGTTGCCCTGTTCATGGAACAGTAGAACAAGTCCTCTGGAAAAATGCAAAGCATAATAGAGATTCTTCTCTCAATAAGCCAATAGTTCTAATGGAAACTAGAATTAATTTCAACTGGGAGATTTTTTCTTTCTGGAACCTTTCATCTATACTGCATTCATTGTTATTTACTTTTAAAGTATAAGGAACAGAAAATAAAATAAGTGATTGGCTATTTTGAGTTTTGCTCTTTTCCTTTACCCTCATTCCCCCCCCCCCCCAGAGAAATAACTGAAAAACATTTTACTCTGCTCTACTGGGAATATTGAAAGAAGATGCTGTAGCAATGGCAGAAAAGACATTTTTCTACTTGAAGAGGATTTTTTTTCTCAGAAATAGAAAAGATATAGCAGTCTCTTATTATGAGTTGACCTTGGAGCCAAGAAGTAGTAGTTATTCCCTACATCCATTACATTCCTAATGCAGTAGGTAAAAGGCAGAAAGATTAGTCTGAAATTTTTAGTGACCTCTGAAGAAAGTTTAAGCTGACTATCTTTTTCTGATGGTATTTTTACTGGTTGTGTTTTTAGGATTTGACATTCCCCCACAACCCCTCCACACACACACACTTCTTAATAGGCTATAGTTTTCCCATCATGAGCTTTATGGGAATCTTGTATAGAAATTTACCTAGCCATCAGTCTATTAACCCTCAAGTATTTCGTTTATTTTATGGGATTTCAGACATTGAAAAAGACACACGGACCTAAGGATCCTCAAAGGGTGTGGATTCCAGTGAGCTGGCAGAGGGTCCTGAAGGCGTTTCACTTACTCATTTCCTGGTCTGTGAATGATGCCTTATAGGCACTGTTTAATTAATCCCCACAATTCCCCAAATTATGGATTTAGTATACAAATGTTGGTCTCTGTCTTCAAAGTGGAGATACTCTTCCCACCACATTTAAGGAAATCGCTGAACAGCGATTGAGCTGGGCGGATATGTTGGGTTGCTCTATGATTAGCAGTGATGGATTTTCTTGACTCATCCTCACCATCTCCAGTTTCCTCTCTATCCACCCTCAAATATTTTTGATAAAATCCAGACATTTCACCCCTTTGTTTGCACAAATAGCGTGGAGCATTTTCTAACTTGGATGAAACTAACAGGTCCATATGAGGATTAAATCTATAAGTCATATTTATCCTTGATTGAACCTGCTGACATAATCAGCACAGTCCAAAGGCAATCTGTGACAGAAATACATTCATTAGTTCATAAGTAACTAGTTTTGGTAAGTTTTAATGCTTGACCAGATCAAAAGAATAACAAAGCCTGGATCTGATCCTAGATTTATTGGCTGCCACACAACTTTAAAGAGTGAGTTGTTGTACTCTTTAAAATTCTGTTTCAGTCCCACTGAACATAGTGAGTGATGAATAACTGAATGGATGATGAATTGTTCTGAATGAGGTTGTTTATTGCACATTGTACATCATGTGCCATGTGCTACTGACCTGCTTAGGGTCTGTGTGTGTGTGTTCTTCTGAATATTGATAAGATGAAGAAAATAGCATTTTCTATCTGCCCCGAGGATATTGTAAGTATTAATAAGATAGCATCTATGAAGAAAAGATCTATAAGCACACTTTTATCATTTGATAACAAGAAAAATATAAATTGGTGAAAAGTTAAAATAAGCAATTACTTAGAATTTTAAAAATTGCATTCAAGAACATTCAGGAATAAAAATAATGATTTATTGAGTAGATTTATCAGTCTTTATTATTGAATATATAATAATTCTTAGAAAATATATATTTACACGAATCATAAGCAAGTAGGTACTTCCCAAGGGCTTAAAAGCAGTTTGTCCTTTAAAGAAATTCTTTCTGAGATCCTGAGCACATGATGCTATTCCTTAGCAAACCCTTTTATTTAGCTAAAGAGTAACCTGATGGTGAGACACATAAATGTCATGGATTTCAAGTACGAAAGAAAGAAACGATTTGCTAGTAGGATGTCTTCTAAGCACCCATTTCACGTGGTAGAGCAGAGCAGTTCAAATTTACTTGTTCTAAAGTTAGATGGGTCTGGATCCCAATCCTGAAACTGCCCTTAGCCATGTGACTGTGGGAAAGTTACTTATCATCTCCAACACTAGGTATCCTCATTTCTAAAATGGGGATAATACCAATCACACATCTCTCATAAAATTATGGGGGCACTGAATGAGATAATACACAAGTGCTATGAACTGTACTTACAACATAATAAAGGCTGACTACTTCTGTTATTAATATCATTATCACTATTAGCAAGAAGTAATAAAAAGGATGCTCTTCCCGTGAAAGGTTTGGTTAATAACTGAGTCTTTATTTGTGAGCATCACAAGATAACAAAAACTATATAGTATCCGACCCCCTACCTTGTGCCCCTTATATAAGTCAGAAGCAAAGAAATGCCAGACTCAATACAAAATATGGTTGATTAGTATAGCTAACCCTGGGATTCTGTCAGGGATTTGGGATTGCTAAATGACCCATGTAATAGATCTACAACAAGAGCATTTCAAGACCCTTGCATTTATCCCAGAGTATACCAAATGTTTGCAGCTGCCTTGAAACCCTGAAGCAGCCAATAAGGAAGGAAGGGAACTGTTTGCAGTAAAAAGAATGCTGGCTTTTGCTCTGCCTTCTTTTTTCATTGCAATGGGAGCTCAGCTTCATAGTGCCCACTCTAGTCGTGCACTCTGATCAAAGTGGTCATTTCAAGGTTATGGCTGACAGGAGAGTAGATCCCCCTGCTATTTCCCTGCACAGAGCTCGCATTCTGGGAATCTTGGGTCCATGTGACTTCCTAAACCAGTGATTCAGAGCAAACAAGAGGGAGGTTTGGCATGACACAATCTGCAGATTCAGATGCATCCCCTGGGAGAGGACAAGGCTGCCCCGAGTTCCCTTTGCTGGCTGAAGCTCCCAATGTATGCACAAAGCACCCTGTCCCAGGCCCCAGATGTGTGCAGGTTTCTAATTGCCAGCGCTGCACTTAGATCTGAAGGGTGAGAGAGTTGCAAAATCGTGAGCACCGAGGGCGGTGTTAGGAAAGCAGCTTCCTGCACACTGTGGTAGGTGTTAGATTATCAATTGCTCCGGGAGAGACACAGGACTGGAGGGCTTAAGGAATGAGGTAGTCCCTCTCTTCGCTGCTTCTGCTCCCTGAGGTTGTGCTTTCCCCGAGACATGCACCTGCACTTCCATTTCTGCCGTGAAATTAACTCCAGCTTGGCAGGTAAGTCTTCCAGGTCACCTTTGAAAAAAAAATGTATGTGAGCTGCGGTGGGGGTTGGCTGTACCCCCCTTTCTTATGTAAGACGTATGTTATTGGTGCAGAAGTCGTATTTGAAAGCTTAACTGTGTAGCAGAGGCTGGAAGCAGCCAGATGAACTATGTGGCCCTGGGTGGAGATGTAGGGGCATGAACGACAGAAAGGGAGGGGGGCTCAGATGTTTTTCTCCCTAACCAGTCCCCCCTTTTTCTTGGGAATTTTGCCTGTGGGCGGGTGCCTGGCTCTAGAACAGGGTATTTGGCATGGGTTATAGCTGTGATCTTCTCTGTTTTCCTTTTGCTTTTTAGTTACTATTGCATGAGAGCAGGCAGACAAGCAGAGTTACACGTTGTCAATTCAGGCTGCAGAAGTCAATAAGCAGCCAGACAGGGAGTGAAATGAGAGGAGGCAGCTATAGATTTCTTGGGTTATTTCTTGTGAGTTTTTCCGAACTTGTGTGATTCAGGCTTGTCAGATACTATTTTGAGCTGGGCTTAGACAAACACATTCCCTTGGTATCCCAGATGTTCTTTGCAGCCTCCAATTCCCAGAGGCTACTGCGTTGGCTGTCTTGGGGGCGAGGAGATGTCCAGGAAAGGGATAGGAATAAGGGAACTAGGAGACGACAGTGGGGAAAGTGAGTGTCCTACCATGCTGGGATTTGTTAGCAATTGTAGTATAACTCTGGAGATAATAATTAGATTGGCTTGAGAAAACGAGGGACTGTGCCTCATTCAGTTCGGTGTGTGGATCACAGTGGATAGTCAATAGATGCATGTAGATTGAATATTAGTACTAAAATGTGTACTTTTGGGGTGCGCACAGATGGATATGCTGAGTCCTGCATGAAATGATCAGATGGAGTACCAAAAGAGGCTAGTACTGATTGATGGGTCATTTATAAAGAAATGAGTTTTTTTGAACAGTAAATATCCTCAAGTGGAATCATCTGACAGGGATACTCAGAGCCTGTCTGTGTATCCCAGATGTACTTGGGAATAGTCCTAGATTTTATGAGGATAAAGCCCATCATCTGCCTATCTATCTCTCTATCATCTATCTATCTATTTATCATCTATCTTTTGATCTATCTATCTATTCGTCCCTATCTCCCACCTTCCCTCTCTCTCTCTGTCATTTATTAAACATTTTGCTGCAGAAGAATTTCACGTAGCATATAAGACAAGCTTAATGCAAATTAGCATTGTCAAAGATAAAAATGAAAAAGATCAAACTTCATCCAAAGGTTGATTTCTATAGTTTTACGGTGACTTAGCCTACAGATAAACTGACATGTAAGAGTAACTGCAATTTTTAATGTAAACATTTCTTTCACCCTCCTCTTCCACCAGCCTCATATCTGATACTGCAAACATGCAGGGAAGCAGTCAGAGGCTTTGACTCTGCTCTCTGGGAGTCCTTTGGGGTAGAGCTAGCAAAGAGCAGGTGACCACCACTGTCGATGAGTGATACATGGAGGGCTCCTTGAATATTTTGCCTTTGGGGGGTGATAAAGCAGATAGTCGGGTGGGCCTTCTCTGTTCTTTAGGCTGGGCTGCTCTTTGATAGCTACATGGTGCTTTGCTTACTCGCTATCCCTCTGCTTGACACTGAGACAGGAAGAGTATGGCCTCTCTTCCATCCTGCTTAATAAAATATTCCATTATTTTGTGGGCTACTAAAATATTCTGTTATTGCTGATCACCTCGCCCTCTGCTCAGTGTGTTTGTCACTGGCCGCAGTTTACATAATAATGACACAGGCTGCCTGGAGCTTGAATTGCCTTGGAGTTGGTGTTGAGTTGGAGGGGGGTTTGGGGTATGCTGATGAAATCCTGCAGCCTCCAGGGCTGCAAGCCTGGCTGGGAGCCAAGTGCATTGTGGGCAGATGCTTTACATGCTGGGTCAACTTGGCTCAGATAATATTCCTGGGCTCTGACCTGGAGCTGTGGGAGGGACACAGCCATTCACTCAGCATGCACAAAATTATTGACTTAATGCCACAATGTGTAGGGCATTGAGTTTTTGGTGTACTTGGGAGTCAGCCTTGGAGGTGCCTTTCCAAGAAGGGTGCTCTGCTGTTCACAAAGCAGGGGCTGTCCTGTTGTCTCATTTGTTTCTCTTGGGAGAGGAAAGAGTTTTATTCCATTTCACGAAAGAGGAAACTGAGACCCATGTTTTAAGCACCTTGCCTAAGATTGCACAGCCAATAAGCAGCTGAATCATGATCGCAACTCTGTTTACTTTGCAGCATGTGCTTGTTCCAAGAACATTACAAATTGTAAGGAAAGGCATGTTCAGGAAAGATTCTTTTATGAGACAAGTTAAGAGCAGAAAAGATTGGTTAGGGAAGGCCCTTCGGGGAGTAGAAATTAAGGAGGGCCTTGCAGGATGAGCAGATGAAAATGAAACCCAAGCCAAACTGGCTTTAACAATGAGGGATTATTGGCTCATTGGATCATTGATAAGATCATGTAACATCACCAAGGCCTGGATTTTTCTGTTCTTGACTCCTGCTATATTGGTTTTATCTTTAGATTCTTCTCTTTGCTGGGACTCTCCCCCAAGCAGTTGTAGGTCCTCCCTCAGCAGTGGGATGACTGCAGGAGTTTCCAGTCCCCACATGGTTCCTAAGCTCACTTTATTTTATTAGACCCATTTGTGGCTGGAGGAACAGGAGATAACAGGCCATTCAGCACCCTCATCCAGAGTGCATGGGAGAAACTAGCAGAGACAAATCAGGCTGGGAGAAAGGGGAATAGATACTTTCAGCCCACCAGCATCCCTTCACAGAGGATTTAGAAAGACAAGAGGAACATAAATTAAGCATGAGTAATGGTGACAACTGGGGGGTGGGGTAGAGTGGTGGTGGTGGTAGTTCTGGTCAGGAAGTTTGATGCTAGCCATACAACTCTGCTTTTGCCAGCTATCTTCCTCTTCTCAACAATATATTTTTATTAAATTTTAGAGTGGAAGGGAGATAGAGAGAGAGAGATGGATAGAAACTTCAATGAGAGTGAAACATAGATTGACTGCCTCTTGCATGCATCATACTGGGGATTGAGCCCACAACCTGGGCATGTGCCCTGGTAGGGAATTGAACCAGTGACCTCCTGGTGCATGGGATGATGATCAATCCACTGAACGTACTTGCTGTTCAACAGCTATGTCTTCTTACCAGTACCTTCTGACCCTTGGACCAAAGTGTTGCAGCTTGATATCTCTTCCTTGGACCCCAGGTAGATCTAGAATGAAGAGGGAGACATGAGTACAGCTTTGGGTTGGGGGTTATGTTATTGTTGGTCCTTCCTCATGTTTCTTCCTAGATTCCCCGTCTCTGTTCTGAGGCTGCACAAACATTGCTTCTTAATGGTCTATGGATATTGGCTCCTGACCCTCTTCTCTAATATAATTTGGGTCTTCAAGGTTAGCAGCTGCTCAGGGATAAATCAGGGTACAAGGATACGGAGAAAAGGTCTCAGGGATTGGAAGCCAGTCAAATGGTCCTATGAAGATAAACATTTGTCATTTTATTAACCCTCTACTGATCAATATCTAGGTTTGATCAATGGTCTTATGCATCTAGGGGCACATGCTGAGGTCATGAGTAGTAAGCTCTGTGTTTGGCCCACCAAAGAGTAGAGCTTGTATGGTTTTTCTTTTTCAGAGAAGCATCCTGGAGCCACCTTTCATGAGAAAGAATACTGTCCTAGGAGGAATCAGGAGACATGAGTTGGGTCTCAGCCTTGAACCTTCTGTTCCTCCTCAAATCTTCTTTATAAGTTACTTTAATTTCTGAGCCCCAGTTTTATTTGTGAAAAGGGGGTACAAATTCCTTCCAGATTTGTGAAGATCAAAAAGAAATTAGGCAAGAGCACGCCAGACTGCTAATCAGTCCCCAGCCAAGAGTTTCTTCTCTTGCTTTCTCAGATAAAATTGTTTTACATTCAGGCTTCATTGTTCTAACACAAAAACTGGAGTTTTGTGTTGGAAGGTTCTTGCTGGCTGTGTTTTAGTCAAATTGGAGTTAGCAAGAGCAAAGGGCTGCAGAAGTTTCCTACCAGTTGATACAATTACAGCCAGGATTTGAGAGGTATTGGAAGGCTTGAGCATAGAATCTGACACCCATGCTGCAAGCATCCTTTGAGCTTTCCTCACCAGTGCTGCATCGCTCTGTGATGCTACACCACACCCAGGTACACTTGAGAATAATCCTAGATTCTATTTATTTTTCTCTCTGTTTTCTGCTGCTTAGCCTCTTCATGCTGCCTTTACACATCCCATCACTCAATGGAGTCCAATTGATTTTATATTCAGGTCCCTCTTAAACCCTGCCATGCTGTTCATCCCCAACATTCCAGTGCTGCCATATCCATCCTGACCACTGTTCCAGTGTGTGTGTGGCTTAGAGATACTTAGCAGATGGTTGTTGAAGGAATGATGAATGAGATATGAGACACGTGAAATTTAGTGAGATGTTTAGGCTCTGGGTTCTTAAATCTCACCTGCTTGTGATAGGCATGATTTGGTATTTCTAGGAATATTTATTGGAAAGAATTAGGTCTTTTTGCCTTCAACTTACCATATGCCTGACGTCACCAATTTCCATTTTATGGAGATGTTTAACAAGTACAACCAACATACTCGTTTCCACAGAGAAGATCTCAAGTCTTTCCACATCCCAAGGGAGATACTATACCCTTCCCACTCCTCTTAGATCACATTTTGCCGTCCTCATTTAGCCAGCCTTTGGGAAACCAGACCTAAGCCTGTGCAATGCTAGGAGTGCCCACTTAGCAGCTTGGCAGGGAGGAGAGGTGATTTATTTACCCAATTGAATTACCTGTTTACTTTTCATCTCCCAAGCGTATGTCAGAACAAGAAGATAATGGAAGAAATTGTTAATACAGGATGGAACCAGTGAGTCCACATGCAAGAGAAATTTAGCACATAAAAATCCCTTTTTATTTGGTGGTGAATCTCTTTCTCCTCAGAATTGCCTTCCTCCTCTCCTTTGCTTTGTAACAAATTTTCCTCTATAGTTAGTATATTTGCTCAAGGTTTCTTCCCTCTGAAAACACCTTGCTGACAGCTCACAACTCTTTACTGTGTTGATGGCAGCCTAGGGACCGAAGAAGTCTATTCTCTGAGTCAGTGGTCACCAACCTTTCAGATCTCATGGACCACCAGTGGTCCACGGACCACCAGGTTGGCGACCGTTGCTCTACGTGCCTCTGAGGAGCTGGCTCTAGGATGCTGCAAGGCCAGTATCTGTTCAGAAAATTCTCCTAACTGTAAGAATTTTCATGGCAGAAAGGGGAGAAATTTCCTGGTAGGTCTCACCTCTGCATGTTGCAGGAATGGAGAAACACATTTAGCCAAAGTCTTAAGTCAGGATGAGGTGAAGGTTTCTGGTGGAGTGGAGTTGCTTGTTTCTCAGCTATTAATAGGAACTATCAAAGTGAGGATGGATGATGACTTGCCTAAGAATCTTTCACACAATGCCCTATTTTAGGACTTGAAATTCCATCATTGGAGATCCATTCATAACACTAGGGGGTGAAATATACTTATATAAGTCTCTTTAAAGCACCCCTGCCAAAGGTCATTCATTCAGTAAATACTTCTGTAGCCAGGTGCTGGGTTGATTGCTGTAAATAAAAAGAAAACAAAGTCATATCTTCAACCACCCAGGAGTGAACATTCTGAATGGTAATGTCCATCCTAAGAAGAATGAGCACAGGAGCTAATATAAATAGTGCTGACTATGTGCTAGGTAGGTATTGTTTTATGTGCTCTACATGCTGGTGTTACTGCATTGTCACAATAACTCTGTGAAACTTTTATACCTATTTTATGGGTCAGGAAATGGGCACTGGGTCATTCCATACCTTATTTAACGTCACAAAGATAATATGTACAAGGCACTGTGAGTGCAAAGAGAAAACAGGAAGAGTCAGGGAGCAGGGCACACACCTGAACATTTCCATTGGTTCTGGACACACTCTTTCCCTTTAGACTTGGAACTGATCACATGATCTGTGCACCTGGAAAAGTTTTCTATTCACTTTTTACTGTTTAAATGGGCAAAATGGCTTCAAAAAGTGTTTTGACAATTGTGAAAGTGTAGAAGTGCACAGTCTGCCATTTGCAATCTGGAGAATGAGGAAAGATGGTGATGGAACTCAGTCTGAGTCTGAAACCCTAAGAACTGTGGGTTGGGTGGAATGGGGTTGGTGGCCTAAGTCTCAATATCATTCTGAAAGACCCAGAACTAATGTTTGAGGGCAGAAGATGGATGTATCAGCTCCAGCAGAAGAATGAATGGGCCCTTCCACCATATTTTTGTTGTACACAGTCCTTCTGTGGATTGGATGGTTGCCACCTACAGTGGTCAGAGTGGTTTTCTTTATTTAATCTGCTGAATCAGGTGCTAATCTATTCCAAAATCACCCTCATTGACACATCAAGAACTAATGTTTCACCAGCTATCTGGCCACTCCTGAACCCTGACAATTTAATTCATGAAATTAACCATCATAGCAGCCATGCTTGGAGGCCATATCTCATGAAAATATTCATTCTAGACCTTGATGTCCTGACAAAGGGTGGCATTCGGGCTCCAGATACTTCCCACAAGGGCTGATACCCTGTGGACGGGGTTAGTGTTTTTATAGATGACTTCACAGAAGACCTGGGCTGCATTTGGATACTGCACTGAAGATGGGAAATTGGCATGAAAGGATAATGAGAGGGTCTAGGTACTGTTTTGACTGTTCCCCAATCTGAACCAGGAAAAACTCAGTATGAATTGGAGAGGGGGAGAGGGGACCATGATTTTAATAGTCAAATTGATCCGGAATTGTCAGGTGGGTTAATTTAACCCTCAAATGAGGGTGATTTATTCCATGCATTGTAATCAGATAGTCGTCTAAGTTGTTCTCCATGAGCTCTGGTAAATCACTTTTAGTACATATTGAAAGTGACAATATTGTATTTTATCACTGAATTGCTGTCTTACAGTAATAACTAATGCATGTCATCGGCTTTGGCTCTAGTGCTGAATTACACTCACTTGGAAGCTCATAGATCCAGACAGGAGCTGTCACATCCTTTGCTTGGCCCTGGCCAGGCTCAAGAGGCTGGTAGGAAAACTCTACTGTTGCAACCTTTGCAGATTAACCTAGTTCAGAGACACCTGTGGTCTTGTAATGTGTGAACATTTTCTTTAGCAGAATTTGGGTCAATATGAAACTGTATGGGTCTAGTAATTATAGTAGGTGAATGATAAGTGCTTCTATGATGAAAGGCAAGGATCTTATTTAAAAGAAAAATAAGGACTGGCCAGGAATTGGGATCAAATGATCTCTTACATAGGCTCCTGTTACAACTTTGTAACTGGTTTTAGCACCAGTCAGCTGAAAACCATCCTTCCCAGCAGCCCCCACAGTGATCTTCCTGAGATGTAAGGATGATCATGCCATCCCTTGCTTGAAACCATCACAACCTACTATTGCTTGTGGGATGTTGTTTACATTCCTTAGCTTAGACTATAAAGCTCTGCAATGCTCTGGCTCCTGCCCACCTGTCCAGCCTCATCTTGCACTCTCACATCGTGAACTTTCTACTCTACCCACACACACCATGCTCTGCTTTTCCACACCATTGCTAATGTCCTTTTTAATGCCTGGATTGTGCTCCTCAAGCTGCCCTACACCATCCTTCTTTGCCTAACCAACTCCCCTGTTGTGGAAGATGCACCAAAAATATCCCCTCCTGCAAACATTTGCACATGCTCTCAGCCTGTGCTCACAATAGCTGGGAGTTTTACTCCTTTCATAATTTCTCTTGTCATATTGCATTACCATTACTTATTTATGCCTTTAGCTCTATCATTTGACAGATGATGAGCTCCTTGAAGGCAGGAACTTTTAAAAAATATATATTTTTACTTCAGAGAGCAAGGGAGAGGGAGAGAGATAAAGAAACATTAATGATGAGAGAGAATCACTGTTGAGTTGCCTCCTGCACGTGCCCCTCTGGGGATCGAGCCATCAACCTGGGCATGTGCCTTAACCAGAATTGAGCCTTAACCTGGCTCTTAAGTCAATGCTCAACCACTGAACCACTGTGGTCAGGCAAGAACTTGTTTCAATAATGTTGGTATCTCAACCAATCGGCATTTGATTGATTGGCCCAGAGATACTCCACAAATATTCATGGAATAAATGGATTTGTGAAAAAATACCTCTTTAGGTTGTATAGAAACACAGAAGCAGTGGGGACTTAGAATTTTTTATGCTGAATCTGAGTTTTTCTGTAGCTAAGGGGTTTTCTGTTTTGATGTTTCATACCTGGTTTGCAACTAGTGTGATTTTTACAAGGCTCTGAGACAAAAGCCTGGGTGAGGGCACAGTGATATATTAGTGGTAGGACTTGGAGGTGTTTTTACATTTAACATTAAGTGATAAATTAAGCAAGTCTTCACACCGATGAATTTAAGTTCTGCTATATTTCTGGATGCCTTCTTATGTTCGATGATCATTTCATTCGTATTGGTGGATTTGGAGATGCCAAATCTCACTGAGGGCCCAGACCATTTGCTTTCAGTTTCCTGCTCCCATCCTGCCCTTAGAAAGAAGGAATCTGTGGGGGGCAGTGGTAGATGAAGGCAACGTAGGTACACGTTCCCCTATTTCTAGCCAAAGTTCGTGAGATCCTTGAGAAAAGTATAAAGTGTCTGAGCCCAGAAAGTGGATCTCCCCTTTCATACTGCAAATGTTTCAGGGCCTGAGGGGCAACTGTTGTGTGCAGAGTACTCAATCTATTCTTGTGGGCAGGTGAGATTTAAAAAAAAAAAGATGAAATGTGTCATTAGCCTTAAGGTTACCGGGACATCTAAGCAGAGAGATAAGGCAGATGAGTATAGGGACAATATTTTCACAGATTAACTTGGTTGGCTAGTGGATTTTCAAACTTATTGAAATAATAAAATCTACACATATTTAAAAAAAATCTCAACCTTTATGACACAGTCAAATTCTCATGATCTTTGCACAGCAAAAGTAATAAAGCAAAGTTTATACCAGTTTACAACCAGTGATTCACGTTTCTGTATACCGGTGCCAGACTTTTGAAATAAAGTTAAGAGGATGTTATGGGTGGGATGCAATAAAATTTATCCAACCCTTTCATCATTTCTTTACCTCGGTTGCCAAAATCTAATGTGATCATGTCCTTCCTCTAGGTAAAACTTCTCACTGCTCATTTTCTGGTGCAATCACAGTGCCATTCCAGGGTGAGGAGGGAAGAGTAATGTGTAGGCAAAGGAAGAGCTAGGAACTAAATTGAAAATGGATATTATCACCTAAAAACTATGAATTTCAAGATCATGCATAGGTTCACCTCAATTTAAGGAATACCCCGTGGACCTGAAATATGATTATTGAATTGCCTTGGACTGGCCAGAAGTGCATCAATAGCTGAACTGCTCAGAGGCCTCAGGACAAGGATTCAACTTTGACCTGCTCTGGTGACATTGATGTTGGGCCAGTGCTGCAGCCAGAACTTCTTAGTCTTATCTCAGGACCTTTCAAATGGGTTCTCAGGAGTGGAGTTTGATGTTGGAGAGTGGAGGCGCCAGGAGAGATCACCCTTTACCTCCACAGGCAAAGACTCACCTGTGCATGGTTGATGGGGAGAGGCAAAAAGGAGAGCCCGGGGAGGGGGGGGGAACCCAGTACTTCCACCTCCAGATATTATCTTTAGGAAATGCAATCCCATTTATTTTATTTTATTTATTTATTTTTTAAAATATATTTTATTGATATTTTACAGAGAGGAAGGGAGAGAGATAGAGAGCTAGAAACATCTATGAGAGAGAAACATCGACCAGTTGCCTCCTGCACACCCCCCACCGGGAATGTGCCCGCAACCAATGTACATGCCCTTGACCGGAATTGAACCTGGGACCTTTCAGTCCACAGACCGACGCTCTACCACTGAGCCAAACTGGTTTCAGCTGCAATCCCATTTATATGCTATCACTGCATCATTCAAAATAGTGAACAGTTAAAATGATCCTATTAGGCCAACATGAAAGACATAAAGAGTTAAATTATG
Source organism: Vespertilio murinus (assembly GCA_963924515.1). Lineage (NCBI taxonomy): Eukaryota > Metazoa > Chordata > Mammalia > Chiroptera > Vespertilionidae > Vespertilio > Vespertilio murinus. The sequence continues at coordinate 200,173,448 of OZ004704.1, forward strand.
ATGTCTAATATCTGGAATATTAGCATGAATATTGTTAATACTTAAATAGAGATAGAATATTTCTTTCCATAAAGTGTGAGCTTGGTTTTTAAAAGCATCTTTATCCATCCCTAGAAAAAAGTCTCTGAAGATACACATTTTAAAGTGATCTTCTCTGGGCACCAGTTAATATGAACCTTTCTGGCCAAGTATTTTTTCTATAATGGCATAGTATTACTTTTTCTAACCATAAGACAACAAATAAAAAGCAGCTGTTTCTACTGTGGCATGTTAACCCCATGCAGAATTGCAGTGGGGGCAAGATGAGGGGACTGAGCCTTGGATGCTCTATTTGTTAGGTGTTTAATGGAGAGTAAGTCTTAGTTTCTAGCTCTAGGGTGATCAAGAGGCCTTGTCTCCAGGCCACTGGAGAGTGGGAGAAATGCCTTGTACCTTCTGAAAGGAAAGGTCCATAACTAGGCCTCTGCCCTGCCAGTACCAGTCCCTTTTCCCTGAGGTACCAGCTTTTCATCCTCCAGGTCTTGGCTCAACTGAGGCCTTCCAGGTGAACTTCCCCTTTGAATGTCCTTGGAGCAGTTCAGAACTCTTATCACTGCAATTTTATATCCAGGCTTGAGCTTATCAGATGGATGTGTGGTACCTACACTGAATCATATATTATCATTTTGACTATCTCCTGTTTCCGGCTTATAGTAGTTTCTCACAGATGTTTGTTAAATTAATAAATAAGGATTTTTGAATCAGCTAGTGGTGAGACCTAATATTTTGAGGTAGATTGGCAGGACAATAGTGTTCAGTGAGAGAAAACTTCCTAGGAGAGTCACTATGTCACTTTTTTTTTCTAGGAAAGAGTATATTATGATTCAATACACGGAGAGCCCAGGCTGTGCATCCTGATCTGGTCAATTGATCAGGAAACCCATTAACACCTATTTGTGTGTGTGTGTGTGTGTGTGTGTGTGTGTGTGTGTGTATGTGTGTGTGTATTTACAAACCATGTGCTAAGCACAGTGCTAGAGGCACTAGGACTTTGTAAAGTAGCTTTGCCTCCTTTCTTCAGTTTGTGAAATGGGGTTGTTAAGACTTGCAGAAGTCAGAAGGAGGGGAGGGCCAGAGGGAGGAATGGGGGAGGAAAATAGTGAATGTTGACATTAATGTTTACAATTAAAGGCCAATGGCATTTGAATAGATCCAGAATCCTGCAGCCCAGTGTCAACTTTCTTTAAGAAAGATGTGGATAGGAAAATGCCTCTGATAATTAATTATGGCAAAGGTGTCATCTTAAAAACAAACAAAAATCACAGGACCCCTACCTGAACTTGGAAGCGTGAAATAAAAAATGCAAACTGTTCCCAAGTGGAACAATTGTGACATTAGCAGCTCTGAGTTGTGTTGGTTTAGCAGGTTTCTGCCTCCATTTAGTCATTTTTGGTGCCAGACCATAATAAATTTGCACATGTTCTTAAGTGTCCTTTACTGCCCACTTTATTAGTGCAATCCAATTAGGGCCTGTATGCAAGGGTTCGGCAGTATTATTGTTGGAGAACAAGGAATTCCAGAAGAAAGAGGAAGGCTTTCTGCCTGAGGAAATAGATTCTCTCTAAGATCATGAATACATGAACAGGCATATACATACAAGTCAGGTCAGGAGGTCAGAGCATCCTTAGTTAATTCTAGGAAAGGTGATCCGTAGTGTAGGTTCAAGGAAGAGGTGGGTGAGGGGTTCTGGTGCTGACTTGTTGGGATGGAGCTTTCTTCTCTCAGGTTTTGTCTTCTGCATTTTTTGCTACCATCTGATCATTTTGCTACCCTGTTGTCATTGCCTCTGTCCTGCAGGGGACACTCTCTGTGTAAGTCTGTCTACATGTCTTCTTTCTTTGTCAATCTTATCTGTCTCTTCTGATTTGGATCTTGACTTAGCCAGGCTACTTACTTTTTAAAAGTCTCATTTGAAGAGTAACAGTAGCCTCTACCTGATAAATGGATTGTGAAGATTAAAGAGGGGAGGGAGGACATGGAAGGTACTTGGTAAACAGTTAAGTGTTAGTAATACTTATAAATATTAGCTGAGACCTTTAAGCCCTTTGTAGTATGGCCCAGAAATTCAAGTTACCCTGGGATAATGTTTCCACATTCCTGCATCTGTTGGGGTGATGTGTGTGTGTGTGTGTGTGTGTGTGTGTGTGTGTGTGTGTGTGAAAAGTAGAGCTTCCAGACTTCACCCCAGGTGATTCAAATTGGGACAGTTGAAGCTGATGCCAAGGTCCAGGAACCACTTCAGAGAAACTGGCTCAGAGACCAGCAGAGCCCCTGTCCTTCCCCTTGACCAGAACCTGCACATTCTGCGGTCTCTTTCTACCCCAAGAGGCAAGTGTTAGAAACATTCTCGGCAAAGCCGTCCACTAAGGGCTTAATAAGGTCAATGACATAATTTAATCATTGCAGAAACAACCTTCAGAAATAATGTACGGTATTTTTTCCCCTCCTCCATTTCCCATCTTGGCTCCCTGTCCCCCACACCCCCCTCCATCCAGCTTCTATTTGCATCATAGTCTGTGGCATTTTTGAACTTCAGGGCTCCTGTATGGCTCATTATTTATCTAGCTGAGGAACTGCCGCACCTAATTAATAGGAAATTAGCTATGAATGTAACATTTGGCCCATAGTCAAGGCCCAAGAAGTTATAAATATACATCATGTGAGAAGCCTGCTCCTGATTCCTGGCAGCTCCAGAAGGGCACTTCCTATGTGTTCCAGGAAGCAATGTCTAGGGTCATCGGTAGCAGGGGGGTGGGAGGGTGGGTGGCACTGGGCTCTGCCTGCTCTGAGGCCAATGAGCTTCAACCTTGGGATCAAGAGTCTGTCTGCTTCATCTAATTTCGCAGACAGCACTCTTAACTTTACTCAAGTTAAATGTTTCTCCAAAGGCCAGGCCAGAGAGGAAGCAGAAAGGAAGTTGGAACAGGGGCTGAGGGCTGAGGAGAACTTGGAAGAGTACTCTGGGCCCCTTATAAGGTGTCCCAAGCACGATTCCTCCATAAACTGCAGGTCTACTCTTCTTCCAAACACTCCCATTTGGCTTCTTGCAGAGGCATGTGAATTCAGCATGTGAATTCAACTTCACATAATACCCTGATAGTAGGGACTGTTTGTGGTGAAGGGGATGTTACTACCAACCACAGGTCACAGGCCATGGATGGAAGACCAGAGGGTTAAACATCTTTTGAAGGGGCAGAGCTGGGTTTTGAAACACAATTCTCTAACCTGAAGTTTGGTGCTTTTTGCAGGACCTCAGAATTGTCTAACAGAAGGTGGGTCAGCCTGGGAGGAGAATGCTATTTTTAAAAGCACTAGTGAGGAGAGGATCGAGGGGTTGGGAGAGGAGCAAAAGGTCAAGAGCAAGGGAAGGGCACCTCTAGGTGGGTTTGCAGGGAGGCAGAAGATGGCCCAGGAGTCTAGGGTCGCTAGATTTGAGTTATATCACTTTTCTTTTTCTTAACTTCCAGGGCAAGGAAATAGAAATTTAGCAACTTGTATTTTCTCTAATGATAGTTAAAAAATCTTCTAGTTAAAGGACCCGTTCAAATTCTAAGTCTGTTTGTTATGAGGCAAACCATGGGGGGTAAGAGAAGGGAGATGCTGGGTTCCCTAGTAAATCCAGCAGGACCAGGAGGAGAAGCCAGGCCAACTCCATCAGGGAACAGAAAGCCCCAGTATGTACAGTCCTTGGCTAGCTTTATTTAAGAGATTGATCGAAGCTTCTTTAACACAGGCTTCTACCTGAGAGCCATATAATGAACCAGCATTTATGTCCCTGGAAAGAGGTTTCTGAAAGAGGAGAAAAATAGAAAAGCAATTGCATCTTGGGTTGGTCCCAGAAGGGGCTGCTGGAAGGAGGGAAGTAATTCATTGACGATGTCACAGAGCAGAAGACAGACAGGGAGGCTGCATGTCGCTGAGGCTGAGAGAGGGCAGAGTCTCCCCTGGAAGGAAAGGAGACCTCCAGCTTCGCATGGGGAAGGGAGATATAAATCAGAGTCCGGCAGAGAACACAGGTATTACTGATGCTCTAAAAAAACATGATAATACATCTTCCTCTTCCCACTGTGATCCCCTAGCCAGGGGTAGTTCCTGACCCTCCATGAGAAAGAGATCATCTTCCTGGTTTCTTACACTTTGAGGAATGCTACCAAGTCTTTCTCACCACAGTCAGAGTTTTGGCACAAAATGGCCTTGCAGTTAGGAGTTGAGTTCAAGCATCACACTCTCCACTTAGTAGTTTCCTCATGTCAATATGCCCTCAGTTTCTTATTGCGTTAAAAATATGAGCAAATATCTATTTGAGAGGGTTTATAAGAGGATTTAATGAGCTAATAGTCAACACAACTAATATAGCATGACACACAGTTGAGTCTTAAGGATAATTATTGCCATTATTGTAATGTAAGCAGCAGAACCAAGAATAGCATTGGTTGTCACTCACGTTCTGTTCTCCTTTTCAAGGTTAGCAATGACATTAAGAAAAAATGTTTGACATTGTGTCTCCCTCATCAAATTTCACCCATCTACAACCAATCCTAAGCCACAAAGTCAGCCCTAATCCTATTCCAACCTGTTATCCCAACTCTATTCTCAACCTTATCCCAAATGCATTAGTCAGGCTCTCCAGAGAAATATAACTAATATAATGTGTATATAAAGAAAAGAATAAGGGATTTGGCTCATGTGATTTTAGAGGCTGGCAAAACCCAGATGTGCAGGGTGAGCTGGCGAGGTGGAGAGCGCAGAGAGCTGATGGTGCACCTCTAGTCTCCGTCTGCAGGCGTGGGATCCAGGGGAGCCAACAGTGCACTTCTAGTCTGAAGGCAGGCAGGCTCCACAATCAGGAAAAGCTGATGTTTATGTTCGAGTATGAAAACAGGAAAAACAAAACAAAACACAATGCTGATGTTCTTGTTCAAAGGCCATCAAGCAGGAAAGGTTCTCTCTTATTTGGGGAAAGATCAACCTTTTGGTTCTATTTAGTCCTTCAATTGACTGGATGAGGCCCACCCTCTTTAGGAAAGGCAATTTGTTTTATGCACTCTATGAATTTAAAGGTTAATCTCACTCCAAATCATACTAACAGAAATATTCAGAATCATGTTTGAGCAACTATATGGATATTATAAGACCCAGTTAAGGTGACATATAAAATTAGCCATTATACCAATCTTATCCCTAACTATCCCCAAATCTTACTCTGAGCCCAAGGCCAAATCCAACTCCACCTCAATAAGACTGTTGAGACTTGGTAGTCAATCTTAGGGCCTTAGTTTTCTTCTTTGTAATAACAAGAATACAAATCCTATCCTAACTGCCAAAACTTGCTTATATGTGTGCTGTATTCACACACCATAAATAAATGTAACTTAATAATGTATCTCAAGAATATGGAATTGAAAGGGAAAAGAGATTGGAAAATAGATTCTCACTCAGATAGTAATCCAATATGATTAATATCAGCCTTTTGCATGGGGAACTGCTCAAATACACTGAAAGATTTTCATTTATTGATATCCATTTCTGCCTCATTTTTTTGGCTAACTCCTGTTTTATTAAGGTCCATATGACATTGGGATGGCTAAGGATGGAAGCATAGGCACAACATTTTAAAGGTATATATTTTGAGAAGAATATAGGTTTATATACCACTTTGAGATAAAAAAAATGTTGTCAATATTTCCACTCACATAGATCACTTAGGTTTTTTGCAACGTTCTTCTCTCAGATTTACTCCATATGCTGAAAAATGAAGCTTCCTAATTTTTAAAAATATATTTTATTGATATTTTACAGAGAGGAAGGGAGAAAGATAGAGAAACATCGACCAGCTACCTCTTGCACACCCCCTACTGGGGATGTGCCCACAACCAATGTACATGCCCTTGACCTGAATCAAACCCGGGACCTTTTAGTCTGCAGACCGACACTCTACCACTGAGCCAAACCTGTTTCGGTGTAGCTTCCTAATTTTTAAAAATATTTCTGTAGAATCAACAATAGTTAGAATGTAAGGGTTATCTAGCCCAATGGTCCTCACCTTTAAAATCACTGATACTTGGATCTCATACCAATCGGTCCACCTTTGGGGATGAGCCTTGGGTAATGGTATTTTTAGAAATATACTCATAGCACAACTGTTGCTAAGTGTTTCCACCAATCTAGCCCAAATCCTTAATTTTACAGATGGAAAAAGTAAAGCTCAAAGAAGAAGTGACTTTCATAAAATATTTCTAGGGGCAAAGCAGTACCCCAAACCTCATTACTTCTAGTCCAGCGTTTTTGTCAGAACACCATTCTTTGATCATCACTTATCCTCGGATTTGTAGCCAAAGAACCAAGAATCATCGAGGACCATCTTAGGACCCTCACAGTGAGCTGCATTTCATGGTGACTCTTTCTGCTACAACAGCTTAAAGGCTTTCATTCCTCTGGGTTGGGTCTTTGTGGGCAGAAAGGTAGAGGCACTGTGGTGGCAACAATTTCCTGGTAAACCATTTGGAACAATAAATAAATATATCCAAATCCACCAACCTTGACCTGACAGCCAAAGATGCGCTCACTTGGAACTGACTTTGTAGAGATGGATTGCAACTTTGGAGAGTTGATTTTCTTGTTGTGACCTCTGAGTATGCAGTGCTCATGTTCACCAAGGAGAGTCCTGAGAAGTGTAGGTCCAATGCTGTTAGCATCTACCTCATTCTCTTTTGTGTTCAACTCCTTTCTTTTCTAATTTTTAAAAAGTGCTTTAGAATTTTAGTAAACTTATACTAAATGAAGTTTATTTTAAAATGAATGGCTGAAATCCACTATAAATCCTGATCTTATGTATTTAGGAAACATGGAAGTCTCTGACACAGACCATCAAGGCAGGTTGTGCACTTTCGCTGGGTGGTAGTTCTTTATCACCCAGAGGGTGCAGAGGGGATTCCGCATTCATTCATTTATTCATTCACTCAAATAATGTTTATAGATTCCTCCTAGATCCAGGGAATATGGTCAGCGCTAAGGGGAAATTAAGGTAGATCAGACTCAGCATGTGAGCTTATGAAAATTAAATCCAACTGGAATGGGGAGGATATATACCCTCAAAAACCCATGCCATAAACCGTGTGATGTCCCCTAAACAGGTGTTCAGGGATGGGGAAGGTTCCAGTGACGATGTGACACTTGGAAAATTGTGACAGTTGAGTCCTGGAACACTGGTAGGATTTTAGACAAAAATAAGTGTCAATCATGTGGGCAAGGAAACAGCATGAGTGAAGCCGAAGGGGAGAGAAAGGGTGTATATGGGGATAAGTTTGTTTTCATATGGTAGGCAGGAGAGAACATCTGAACATTTAAGTGTAGACCTTAGGGGTGCTTAAGAGTTGAAATGGGCTTTAGAGATTATTTGGTCTACTTCATTTTATACATTATATAATAATAATAATAATAATAATAATAATAATTAATAACCATAATAATAATAATAATAGCAGCAATATTTAACCTTACCTCTCACGGTATTTCTGTAGGCAGTTACTGAGCAATATGCTTTTTAAGGATTTGCTCCTTTACATGTTTCCTTACAATATCTTTTGGAGATAAGTGTTACCATGCCCACTGTGCATATGAAGAAACTAAGGGTTAACAGTCAGTATAAGCTAGTAAGGGGAAGAGCTGGGGTTTGAACCCAAGGCTATAACCTTTATACCTGCCAGGATCCTACCTTGGGTGTTCAGAAAGAGTGATTGCATCATTATGGGGAAGGAAGAGATGATGCATTCATCCTGGATGTGATGAGTTGTAGTGCTTATGAGACTCTAGGAGAGGTGAATTTGGAGATTGGGGAAGGAGTAATATGAAAGAAAAGAAGTTTATTTCTGGGAGTTATATCCTAAGGTAACACCAGTCAAATTGACTCACCCTGTAGGATTTCCATATGGGAATTGTAGCAGCTCACCCACAGATTGTTTCTTAGTATATATACAATTTGCCAGATCCATCTTCCATAGCTGCTCTTAGGGTTTTCTTTTGTGGACAGGCCTCGGCTCCTCACTCCTCCATGTGTGCCTGTAGTACTGTCTCCATATTTCTCAGGGGACTTTGCCACTTGTTGTCCCGTTGCTGGCTGCCAAGATGTGTCTCTGAGAGGCATCAAGTTTTTCAGCATTGGGTGGAACAAGCATTCCTAATGCTAAAACCCCAATAGAGGAAAAATTTCAGTTGTGGGGAGAGCTGAAAATTGTGAACATGTACATGAGGAAAAAAAGGGATTCTTTTTTAAAAAATATATATATATTTTATTGATTTTCCACAGAGAGGAGGGGAGAGGGATAGAGAGCTAGAAACGTCGATGAGAGAGAAACATTGACCAGCTGCCTCCTGCATACCCCCTACTGGGGATGTGCCTGCAACCAATGTATATGTCCTTGACCGGAATCAAACCTGGGACCTTTCAGTCCATAGACCGACACTCTATCCACTGAGCCAAACCAGTTTCGGCAAGGGATTCTTTCTGACAGGTAAAAAGACCAGAGGGAAGCAGGGAGCTTGTAGATGCCATCTTCATGTTCACACGGCATTGTCTCTGTATGCATGCTTGTGTACAAATCCCCCCTCTTCATAACAACACCAATTGTATTGGATTTGGGCCCACCATAAAGATCTTATCATAACCTGTTACATCTTTGACAATATTATTTCCAGATAAAGTCACATTATGGGATAGTGGGGTTTAAGACTTCTACATATGAATTTGGGAGGACCCAATTCAAGCCACGGCACCATCTAACATACCATAATCATGGCTGTGGTATCCTGCCCACAGATTCTTCCTACCTTCAAAGGGGATAGGAATAAGATAAGGGCAAAGGTCATTCCTGGAAATTGGCTTGTTACTGAAGCCCTGAAGCAGGGAGCCACTTGGTGGTGGAGGTGGAGGACATACTGGAGGCTGAGGTGAGAGCAGCTTCTGTGGAGTGGAGAGAGTGAAGGCTGTGGCTAATGGGCTGTGAATGAATGGGAGTGAGGAAAAGGCAGAGACCACCACCCTCTGAACACAGCTGTGACCAAGAGGAAGACAAATGGTGAGAAGAGAGGAAAATAGGCTTAATTAACAGTTTAATTCAAATGTAAGTGATCTAGGCCTGTTTGTTTGTTGTCCAGAAGTAAGTAGAGAGGGAGTTGTGGCTGGCTAAAGCCTGCTTCAGCTCCTGGCTCCCCACAACCCCCTTCTATGGAAAGTTGACTTATTACTCTGTAGGGGATTTTGTAGAACTCCGCAGGTTATTAAATGACCTTTGCAAATAGATATGTGTGAAATCTCATTGAGTTATAGTTACTTTGGGGACCCATGTTTGCTTACTTGTGGTCTGGTAAATCTCAGTCTTAATATCACCCGAATGCCTTTCTATTTGTTCTCCACTTTTCTGATTCTTTTCACATTTTATATGATTCTCTTAGAAGGGAAGTGTTGATAGAAGTTAGCAGTAGTCCTAGCTGCCATTGGTTGAGAAATGTTGCACGTTATTTCTATCCCCCTTCTATTTCACATGTGGGGAAACTGAGTCTCTGGAGGGCGTTAGGGCTGTGACCAAAGTTATAGATCTATTAAGTAGTGATGCTCACATTCCTCTGGCTTAGTCACTTTGGTCACATCAAACCATCTTTTCCAAAGTTCTGCAAGTTTCTCTTTTTGAAAAAAGCCACTGTGTTTCCAGAATGCACTGACAGTGGCAAATGTTCTGTGAAAACAAAACCCTTCTCACCTTCTATTCTCCTCCTGGTCTCAAACTCCTGGGCTTCCAGCTCAGCTATTTGAGAAATTACTCAAGGGCAAATTTTCATTGTCACCCAGAATAATTCATTGCTGAGCCACGAACAACACAGAGACATTTCAGCCAGTGTGACATGTCACAAACGAAGGTCACAAATGCCACTGCCCAGGGGCCTGTGATGGACATGGTGCCTGAGGCACAACATCCCGATTGCTTCTCTTTCTGGATACATTCCATCATGAAAGGGTTTGCAAGGCTCCATCTGCTGACATATACAATCCGTCCCCCCAATGGGGGTCTGTCCTCATTTCCAAGGAGAAAGTGAATGTGAGAAGGAATTTTAAAGGAGCAGGATAGGAATAAAAACTTGGAGAAGTTGGAATTCAGTCTCATGGAGTGGAGAAACAGCAGGTATGGCCACCACCTTTGTAGGTTGAGAAGCAATGGATTTTTCCAGCAGTGAGCTTCCTTTGGGGAGAGCCATGGAGAGAAAGACATAGGTTGACTGGACTCTGAGGGAAGCTTAGGAGTTTATCAGGTGAGTGGGAAGTAAAGAAGAGATGGTCATCTTAGGTATAGGTAAGATACAAAGGTCTAAATGTTAATGCTTGTTGTGCCATGTGGCCCAAGTATAAATGATCATATTAGTAATGATACTAGTGCCACCATCATAGTAAATAACACACACTTATATATTACCGACTATAGACCTGGGTGCATTAGTTATTTTCTAAGTACATTAATTATATTTACTAATTTTCCTCAAAGCAGACATATGAGGTGGGTACTATTATTATCCTTGTTTTACAGATTAGGTGACTGAGGCATTAGGAGGCAAGTTATCACTTCAAAGAACTGGTAGAGTCATGATTGTATTCCAGCAATCTGCCTCTAGAGCAGGGCTATCCACTGGGACTTTATGTAATGGTGGAAATGTTCTAAATCTGGACTTACAGTCCAGTAGTCACTGATGACATGTGGCTGTTGAAACTGTCCCACATAAACCCCGTCACTCGCTCAAATATCTACTAAGGTGGGCGATGACATGATGTCTAAAGTGGCCTGGTATAAGACAATAGGTGTTAAGCTGCATTTATTACAGCCAGTCTAATACCTGCCCAATACATGGCCTTTGGAAATACTTTGTAAGCCACACAATAATGCCCCAAGCCCTTAGCCTTAGTACATCTTCAGGCGTGACCATCCTGAGGGCCATTGGAGCATGTAGAATATGGTACAAGAAAGGGCACCAAGGCCCATCCCCTGGGGGACAAGATTTCAGGGCCAGGATGAGGGACTAGTGAAAGAGGCAGAGGGAACATTGAGAAGAGGGAGAACACAACGGTACAGCAGCATTCAGGAGGGCAAGAGAAGGCAGGACTTGAGCCAGGGGGTTGTCAGCAATGCCACTCACAATCACAAGCTCAAACCGAAGCCTGGAGAGAGGTCCAGGGACCGATCTGGCAAGCTGGATGTGTTTGGTGCTTTGTGCCACCAGTATAGAGGGATTGGGAAGGAGAGCCAGGGGAATGAATGAAAGAAAGGAAGATCAGTTACTTTTCTTCAGAGGGGAAGGGGAGAGAGGCTGCTGGCTTGGCGTGAGTTATGGTTGGCAGAGAGTTATTTGCAGGATGAGTGAGGCTTAATCACATTTGTGGGAAGAGGAGACCTGGAGAAGGATCTGAAGGCAGCAAAAAGAAGATATATATATATATATATATATATATATATATATATATATATATATATATATATATATATATTTTTTTTTTTTTTTTAATCAAAATTCCAGAGGAGGGCCAAAACCGGTTTGGCTCAGTGGTAGAGTGTCGGTCTGCGGACTGAAAGGTCCTGGGTTCGATTCCAGTGAAGGGCATGTACCTTGATTGCGGGCACATCCCCAGAAGGGGGTGTGCAGGAGGCAGCTGGTCAATGTTTCTCTCTCATGGACGTTTCTAGCTCTCTATCTCTCTCCCTTCCTCTCTGTAAAATATCAATAAAATATATTTTAAAAAAATTCCAGAGGAGGGAAGAAGAGATTGTACTTTAGAAAACATTGGGGTACTAACTTTGGGGAGATAGGAGGGAAAGTAGAGAAATGCTTAGAGGTGGGAGCAAAAATTTATAACTGAAATTCTTGGAAGTGTAATCTAGTTTATTAAAAACGAGGGTATTGCATTGTGTAGATGTACCATAGTTTTCTGATCCATTCATCTGCTGACGGGCACCTAGGCTGTTTCCAAATCCTAGCTATTGTAAATTGTGCTGCTATGAACATAGGGGTGCATAGATCCTTTCTGATTGGTGTTTCTAGTTTCTTGGGATACATGGAATACTATGCTGCCATAAAAAAGAAGGAATTCTCATCATTTGCAGCAACCTGAATGGAAGTGGAGAACGTCATGCTGAGTGAAATAAGCCAGTCAATGAAAGAGAAACACCACATGACCTCACTCATTCATGGATAATAAAGAACATTATAAACTCATGAACCAAAAGATAGACATAGAGACAGTAAAGCAACAAGCAGACTGCCAAATTACAGCCCGGGGGGGGGGGTGTTGGGAGATCTGGGGGGAGATAAGAGATCAATGGAAGGACATGTATACATGCATATAAGTACAACCAATGGACACAAAACTCTGGGGAGGGAGGGCATGTATGGGAGGGTGGGAAATGGTAATATATGTACACAGATAATAATTTAATAAAACATGTAAAAAAATGAGGACATTGGTAAGGTAAATGGATAAACAAAGTGTCATCAGCACTTTAATGCCTAATCCTCTGAGCTAGGTGTTGTCTAGTGTTCTTCAGGAATTCACTTTTTGAATCTAAGAGGTAAATGCAATTGGTCCACGGAGAGAAGTTAATTGCCTGTGGTCACATAGCTAGTAAGTAGTAGAACTAGGATTTGACCTCAGGAAGTCTAGTTCAGTGTGATCCCTTAACAGCAACACTGTGATAAAAAGGCAGTGATAATACTGACCTGCATTCACATAGTAATTTTAAAAAGCACCTTCTTACCTTGACCAGTGTGGCTCAAGTGGTTGGACCCTTATCTCATACACTGAAGGGTTGTGGTCCAAATCCCTTATCGGGGTACGTACAGGAGGCAACCAATCAATGTTTCTTTCTTTTTTTAAAAAAATATTTTATTGATTTTTTTACAGAGGAAGGGAGAGGGATAGAAAGTTAGAAACATTGATGAGAGAGGAACATCGATAAGCTGCCTCCTGCATACCCCCTAATGGGGATGTGCCCACAACCAAGGTACATGTCCTTGACCAGAATTGAACCCAGAACTTTTGAGTCCGCAGGCCGACTCTCTATCCATTGAGCCAAACCAGTTTCGGCCCAATCAATGTTTCACTTTCACATCAATGTTTTCTTTTCTTTCTTTCTTTTTTTTTAAAAACATATCTCCCCCTCTCCTTTCCTTTCTCTCTAAAATCTATAAAAACATATATTGGGTGAGAATTAAAAAAACACACATACAACACCTTCTTTCCATTTTACAGGTGTTAAAAGCAAGGAGAATTTGCCCAACTTGTCACACACCGGGGTAGTATCAGAGCTAGAATGGGAATTTCTTGATTTCGAGTTCTGCTCTTTCTCAAGAAGTCAATGCCCTTACACAGTTGTGGAGTAAATTGTATTGCATTTCTGAGCCATCTCATTCCTTCTCTCCCTGCTTCAGTTCCAACACCCTATACCCTCACTCCCACCCTAACCCCAATCTTGAAATGCCAGCACCTGCTCCTCCTGTCAGCTCCGTCCTGGCCGGGTGCCACTGCCCTACTCTAGCAGAAGGGCCAATGCACACAGGCAGTGGATGGAAGGCCACATTTATTTTGCTTTTATTGTTAAATAATATAAATCTCTTGGCTGCACCACCTGCCGGGACGTGAGTTGTGTGTCTTCCTGCACAGTTGCTAATGAGACAGTTAATCATTTGTTTATTCTGGATGAAGAGAGGTGGCGGCTGTATCTCTCCAACCAGACAGGGTTTCTGGGGACCCTCCTGCCTGCCGGTCTCATGAGTCACCCACAGCCCCAGCACAACCCCACTCGGCAGCCCCCAGGCCTCCTTCCCCAAGGCCCTGGCCAGGCTGCTGTTGAGAATTATTATTACTGTTATTGTAGCCATTAGTTTTTATTTTTTTTTAAAGAGTGTATACCCTTCCCTGAGAAGCATTTAAAAAAGTAATTTGCAGAGATGCTTTGTTGGGAGATAAGTAGGTTTCCCCTTGGGCATAGGGGTTTATCTTACTGGTGCAGAGGTTCCTAGAGGTCGTTCAACTGAAGATAAAGCACCGGGATCCTCTCTGGGGAAGGCTGACGTCCGCTTTCCTCATTGTAGGGTAAAGAGGTGAAATCATCTGTGTTCCTCCCAAAGGCTCCCTGGGGCTGCAGCTGCTTTTGTTAGAGCTAATCTGGACTGTCCTGGTGCCTTGGAAAGGAGGAGAGAGCCAGGAGGAGTGGAGGAAGGGATTAGGGTAGGGGGTCTGCTAGGGTGAGTGCTGACTCTAGCTGGGCTGCCCAATTTGAACGATTGTCTTAGAGGGCTCTCATCTCCTTTATTTGCATGTTATTAGCATCCTCTGGCTATTTTCTTGGTGTTTGGATAAATCCTTTTGCCTGAAGCTTCTATTTCAATTAACTGGATCCAACTGTCTGTGTCCCGAGGCACAGAGTACAGGCTGGAATTGCTGCATTTGCTGCTGAGGCATCGCATCCTTGACAGTCTGTCTGTCTGTCCTCTTAGTCAGCCAGCTCCCATTCTGGAGGCTGTGCTTCTTTCAGGAACTGTTTGCATCCCCGTCAGGGGCAGAATTACTCAGGGGAGAGCTTCTGTTTTAGGAGTAGTTTGGATAAGCATAGTTATTCTTGCAGGCCACTGGAGCAGGGAGCAGGGGTGTGTGAGTCCTAGGAAACAACAGAGCACTGCAGAGGGGACAGTGGAATGGAATTGGCCCACTACCACTGTCAATTTCTAGCTTTCTCTTGGCTTCACCTGGGACCCTAGGTGAGATTCCCCCTGTCTTCAGCCTCCCTCCTCCTTCATCTCATCCTACTTTCTCCTTCCTGTTTTCTTACCCCAAGCGCCACTTTTAAACCTCTGCAGCTTTGCTCTTGCTGTTTCCCCCACTAGAATTCCTTCCCTTCATTTTATTTTCTTATTAAAATCCATCCCTCAATGCTCAGTTCAAATGTCACCTCCCCCGGGGAGCCTTCCCAATGTCCTCCCCAGGCAGAATTAACCTCGCTTTCTGATCTTCAAAATTATTCAGACCTCACACTTCTCCCTTTTTGAGTCAGGGCTAGCACCTCATTATGAGTGTCCCACAACACAGCATCACACAGCACACATGGTGTGCCTCTGAAGTTTATTCTGCCTTTGCTTTGTAGTGAGTTGAATGATGTCCCACTTCCTTCCAATACAGGATATGGCATGCCCTAATTGCTTGGACCTATGGATGTTGCCTTACTGGGGAACAAGGTCATTGTGGATATAATTAATTTAAGGATCTAGGGATGAAGAGGTCATCTTGGACTCTTTAGGTGCATTCTACACCCAGTGACAAGGGTCCTTATAGAAACACCCAGGGGAGACTTGACGGGCAGAAGAGAAGGCGATATGTAGATAAAAGCAGAGATCACAGTGAGGTGATCACAGGCCAAGGAATCAGAGTCTGACAGTCACAGGGAGATGCCAGAGGCAGGGAAGGATTCTCCCTGAGTGTCCGGAGTGGGTGGCCCTGCCAGCACTGTGCTTTTGGACTTCTGGCTCTGGAACTGTGAGAGAATACACTTCGGTTGTTTCAAGCCTCCTAGTGTGTGGTTCTTTGTCACAGCAGCCCTAGGAAATTCATATGTAGGTAGGCCTCTTCTAAGATGGAAGAAGCAGGAGGAATGCAAAAATTATCCATTGGGGGATCTGGTCCTTCCCCTCCAGACAGTTGTTTATTGCCACCCTGGATCCTTCTGCTTCCATCACACACACTCTGAGCTCTGCTCCTCCTGCACCGGGTCTTGTGTGGTTCAGAACAGGGCCTTCCATAGATGGAGCCCCCACGCTGAGTAAATAATCACAATTACCATACCACTAAGGGCAGCTGGCATTTGTATAAGCTCTCCAGTTTGCAGAGGACTTTGTTTCACCTCATTTTATTCTGTCTTCACTTGCCAGGTGGGGGCTGGGATCCCCTTTACTTGTGAGGAAATGGATGTCAGAGGTGTATAAAAGGGACTTGGGCATACCATGTACCATGGTGGAGCCAAGACTTCAAAGAGCCTGTTTTTTAAATAGTATACACCATGTTCTTTGAATATAAGACCGGAGGATCCAATCTATTGTTTATCCTTTCCAAGGCAGGGATATCCTTTGTTTGAAGTAGGGAGGTCTGCTTTTCCTTTTCCCTTCGGGTGTGCTCAGACTCAGAGGCTCTGGTAGTGGTGGAGAGGCTGGGAGGAAGCCCTTTGCCTTCAAGCGTCTTTGTTTACAAAGAGATCTCTGTGTGCGTATTAATCCTTTGTTATTGTGTGGGTAGGCTGCTGGGGAAAGTCTGTGTGTGTGTGTGTGTGTGTGTGTGTGTGTGTGTGTGTGTTTGCATGCATGCTAGCACATGCATTCTGTGTGCTGCCAGCTGTTATCCCCCTCTGGTGGTTACTGGCATAAATCCATCACCCGATCATCTAAAATCCCACTGAAGGAAAGAAAGATCAATCTCTAGGCCAGAAGGACCAGGGAAGATCCACATAACTGAGCATGGTTTATGTTTGCACACTGTCTCCTTAAGAGTTTCACTGGATGGTTTTTCTCCTTAAACGGGGCATTAAGTGGAAAAGAAAGTGGGCTTGGAATCTGACAGACATAGATTCACATCTCAACTCTGCTACTTAATACTGATCTTGGTTTGAGTTATTTAACCTTGCATTCCACATCTGTAAAATAGGATATTAACAAATGCCCTCCCTCCAGAGGTGTTATAAAGCTCATGTGAAATAATTTGCTTAAATTTCCTGGTTCATAGTAGGTTCTTAGCCCATCATTTATTGTCTTCCTGTTACCCATACATAATTAATTCTACTGTTATAATTCAATTGTAAACCATACTTTTATCCAGGAACAATGAATAATTCTGTCATATTATTCGTTAGAACATAAGATGTCCTTTTTGCAAAGGAGAAGCTAAGTACTTGAAGAGAGAAAAGAAAACATTTAGATTCCAACCAAGTCAGAGTTATAGTTTAAATAGAAAAAGGTATGCTCATTACCTCTCCCCCCTTTAATGGAAGAGGGAGCAAACTAATATTTATTGGACCCCTAATATATACCAGGTTCTATGCCCACATGTTTTATTTAATTCTCACAATAGCTTGATGAAGTTGGTAATGGCGATATCCCCATTTAGAGTTAGATAATTCTAGTTGCTGTAGGTTACATTACAAAGAATCCATGTTCTGGTCTCCTCAACAGCCCTAGGAAGAAAGTGTTATTCTCTAACTTTACATATGGATTGAGGCTCAGGGAAATTCAATAAATGTCCAAGATCACACAGTGGGTGAGATGCTGAACTAGGGCTTAAAGAAGGATTTATAACTATAGATTCAGTGTTCTTTTCAACATAGCATCACCGTTCCCCAAAATAGTTTCCTTACAGTATCTCTATCTTAGATATATTACATACTTGCCACTAAAAGAGTAAAATGGTGACAGAGATTTAGGTGCATAGCCCAAGCCCTGAGATAAAGGAAGAATGCAGTAGACATTAGTTGATGTTGCTGTTATTTTCACAATTGATAGCTTGGTGATTTTTTTTTTTACAATATTTTGGGACACAAAAAAGGAGGAAACAAAGTTGGTTAATTGGAGAAGCACAGCACTTGGATACCAAGATAAGTATTACTGATCATTATTTAATTCCATGCTTTACCTGGTGAAGAATAAATAGCTGTTTTGCCTAAAGGTTACATTTATCTCAGCCCAGATCAGGCCAGTGAGCATGCCTGTTCCAGTTTCTGACTTGTTTCTCAGTGATTATTATTGCCAACAACTCTAGGCACCCGTGCAGCCTTTCTGTGGTGCCTGACTGTGGTGTAGTTCAGTATTCCAGAGTCCAGTTTGTGAGCTTGACTTTGGAAACTTGTATGCCATTAAAAAGTGGCCTTGAGCCTAGGTATCTCTGTCCATGGTGCTGAACTGAGAGCTCCTGGGAGGAGGGAGCAGATGGATACAACATGGTCCCTCTCATCTCCACAGCCTGTCTGAGCTGAGAGACGGACCTACTATGAAAAGAAGGCTGGCTTGGGAGTTAAGAGATCTGGTTAAAGTTGCAATAACTTCCTGTGTGGCTCCAGGCAAATTGCCGAACCTCTCTGTTTCAATGTTCCCATCAGTAAAATTGGATTGCAACATTCTGTCATTCCTTTTTCAGAGTGCTGCTGATTTTGTGTGAGTAAATGAGATGACAGATGCTAAAGTGGGATATGAATGCATGATATGATCATACCGTTATAATTGCTGCTCAGTCTTTTAATCATACATTTTGACTGTATCGCTTTAATTCACTGAGGCACCCTGAGGCCTCATAACATATAATACAATGAACAGAAAATCAAACAAACTGATAAAAATCAAACACATTGGGGATTGGAGGAGGGATACCTCTTCTATGTTACTTGTAAGCTCCTGTGTGGTTGTAGAGCTCAGGGTATGTCTTTAAGAATAAAGATAATGAATGGCCAATGAAGAGTCAGCCCCAGTCTAGAAGCAGAAAAGACAAAAAAGATAACATCTGCTCACCTCCACAGGCCCCAAAGGGGAGCTCCATTCTACTGTCACGGGGCCTGAAATCTGACCATTACTCTGATATTTTAGCCCGTTATTCCATGTGCTTTACAGAATGGTTGTAAACCCCCTTTTTGAGTTAATCAGAATGGCCTGGGATTTGGAGGTAGAATCCTTGGTTCTAAGTTATTTCTCTAGTACAGAGTCTTCGTAAAGCAAGTAATTTAACCTCTTCTAGACTTGGTTTCTCCATCTGTAAAATGGGATAAATAGTAAAAGAGGCTTTATAAAATCACATAAACATTAGTTGCCATTATTCTCTGACATGCTCTGGTCAAAATATTCCATGAGCAGGAATAAAAAAGGTCTTGTTTTTACCTGTGTTTTCATGCTGTTCTGTGGCTTTCACTAGATACATATCCTCCTGTTAAAATCTTCAAATGTAAGGTAAAAAACACCTTCCTTTACTACCCCAGCCACAAGTGATTTTTTCCCCCAGAGTTCTCAGAGATTCTATTATACATAATATTCACCTGATTGTTTCCTTGCACTATGTAGTTATTTTGGTACATTTCTACTTTCCTCAAAAGATATGAGATCCTAGACAATGGGATTATATCTTGTGCATAATAGATGTCTAATACCCATTTGAATGAATATATAGGATGGATGTTATCAATGCCCATTTCATTATGTATTTTTAAGAAAAAAATATTGTTGGGAAAGGTGATTCCGTAGGTTTTGAGAACATATATATGAATTAAGGACATTGGGTTTGGGTGACTAAATGGGGGTGGGAGGGAAAAGCTGGAGAGAACAACTTGAAGAAGAAAGTGAGAGCTGATAAAGACACATTCATTTTATAATTATAACAATTTTCCTGGCCTGATATTATTCTTGGAAATGCTATGGAACCAGAATATTAACTTGGAAAAAGATACCTTATAAACTCTAAACAGGAGCAAGAGTTAATAATTCACGGACACATTGTGCAATACATAGGTCCACCAGAAGGTGGCAAGCTGTAACTAATTCCATGGCCTAGCAACTTTGCACTGGGGGATTCCCCCCACATTTCTGATGGGTAGCTCTCCACTGCATGTAATGTGGTTCAGTGCCTCCTCCTTACTTCCTTCTCTATCCACTCTGCTGCTTCACCATGTAAAAGGATGAAACTGACCCCAGTCCATAGGGTGGTGAGTACTTCCTATTGTACTTCACCTTTGGAAAGGTTCTGATTGAGCTGGGATACAAGTGCCTTAGCTTCCTCTTAAACTCCCACTAAGGTACAGAACTAAACTCTAGTCACACCCGCTGCATTTGGGTCTCCCATCTGAAGTTTTAGAGGGTGAGTAGTCAGCGCTTTTTTGGACAAAGGGGATGAAGGGAGAAAAAATAACTTTCTTTTTATTCCTTGCTCAATCCATTATCTCGGATTCCTTGTCAGAATTTCAGGTTTAGCATTCTTTCTTTTCTTCCCTGGATCACCTCTTCTCACTCCTATATGGTGTTTTATTTTTTTTTTATAGTGCTATCACATTTATCATGTCCTTGTATCTTCACAAGATATGTGGCACTGGTATTTTTCTCTATTTTAAAATATCATAATGATAGCTTTCATTTGTAAAAATCTTAGGAGTTATGAGTCATTTTGCAAGCATCATTTAATTTGACCCTTTCAACAGCTGTGAAACATGTTGGAGCACAGGTATTAATACCCCCATTGTATAGATGAAAATACTCTTATAGCCAAAACCGGTTGGGCTCACTGGATAGAGCGTCAGACTGCAGACTGAAAGGTCCCAGGTTCGATTCCGGTCCCAGGTTCGATTCCGGTCCCAGGTTCGATGTACCTTGGTTGTGGGCACATCCCCAGTAGGGGGTGTGCAATAGGCAGCTGATCGATGTTTCTCTCTCATCGATGTTTCTAACTCTCTATCCCTCTCTCTTCCTCTCTGTAAAAAATCAATAAAATATATTTTTAAAAAAAGGAAAAAAAAAGAAAATACTCTTATACAGGGAGGGTAAGGGATTTTCTCAGGAAATGTAAGAAGTACAAGAACTCATTCATCAGGCTTCTAAAGCATTCTGCCATTTTGTTTTGAACTATAGATGATGCAATTAAGACCCCCAAATGGAAGGGTATGTGATGTATCCAAGATCCTAGAGTCAATAATGTTAAAAATGGGGCTGAAATGAACATCCCCTGATTCTCAGATTAGTGTTCTTATTATTCCATTAAAGAGTCCTCTCCATAATTTAGCAAACCATTAGTTATCTATCCAGCCCATAAGTTTACTACCTAGCCTCTTAAAACTCTTGAGAGTATACCAGTCAACATTCTGACAGGAGGCCCCCAATGCCTGAGGCATCCTGAGGAGCCCATCAGGAATCATTTGCTAAAGCTCAAAATGAATAAAAACAAAGGCTAAAAGGACATCCATCAAAATGTTAACAATGATTGTGTTTGGGTGATGGGGTTTGGGCCATCTATTTTCATCTTTATGTATTTCTGTGCTTTCAAGAACTTCTTTATGCTATTTTTTTTTTACTTTATAATGAAAAATAAACATTAAATAGTAGAAAAAAAAGGAAAGGATTTTGGCATAGGTATTGTGTGTGTGTTTGTGTGGTGGCTGTTACTATATTGTATTAGATTAGACTGAGGTTGGGTGGGCAGGGACTGTTCTCTGATCCTTTCCTCTCTGGTTCTATTTCTCCCCTGAAACCTCAGCTGATGGTCTTGGTGGGCTTTATATCCACTGTGCTCTCTCCCTGGAGCCCTGGTCGAATCCACAAAGCCAAAGCTTAGGGAAGAGTAAGCTGGGGTCCCTGGAGGCATGGAGGACCAGAGCCCAGAGCTTCACCCTTTTGGCAGAGTTGCGGGCACCTGTACTCCTCACTCCGCCTGCTGTGGACTTATGTAACACATTCAGAGGACTTCATTTTCCAGTAGATTGAAAGCAAAGCCACTGTTGATTTTCTCCTAAAAGATCTATTTGGAAGTGCAATTGCCTTGAATTACACAGTGGTGCAAGAGGCCAGACCTTGCTGTAAATAATTTTTCTCTCAGCCTCATAGGAGCCTGGCAGGCAGCGGAGTCCATGCTTCCAATGATGGTGCTTGATGTGAAGTGTATGTAAGTGTGTGTGTGTGTGTGTGTGTGTGTGTGTGTGTGTGTGTGTGTGTTTTCTGGGCCTTTGCTTACCTACTGCTGCTGCTTTCAAGTCCTGGAGCTTTGCAGGACTTGAATGAGCAGTGAGGGCAGCGGGAGAAGAAAGGGGATGGGCTTGTGGACTCTTTCATCAGCTGCTCTGTATGACCTCTCTCTGGTTATGTCTCCCACTAGGCCACAGAGGGGACCTGAGGCTGTGTGAGGCCAAGTGACTTATGCATGCAGTATGAGCAACACAAAAAACATACTTTAGAATTGGTCATGTCTGAGTTATAGTTTGGATGCATTGATTACAACTTATGGGATCCTAGCAAATTACTGATATCTCTGACATTTCTTTACCCATTAAAAGAAGGAAAAAAAAACTGGCAGAGAGTATGGGAGTTGAGAATATCTACATTTCAGTATTGTGAGAATAAAAGGGAGCAATACTGGAGAAGTCACACTCCACCTGCCTGATGTTTGCTCTATGCTCTGTAAACTTAGTTTCTTCTGTGTCCTGCCTCTGCTGTCTCCAAGTACAGATTGAGATAAGAAACAAAATCAATGGCCTTAAAACCCACATGGCTCATAGCCAAGTTGTGACACATACAACATTTAGGATGTTTTTCTCCAGCTTTCTGTATTCTCTTCCCATGTAGATATCCAGAGCTCACATACGTGATTCTCCTATAAAAGATCAGGATGAATGAACTTACACTTGGCAGATGGGTCTCAATGCATATCTCCTCCTGGTTGGCATTTGCATTTTGAGAATCCCTCCTGGGCAAGTAGAAGGTGATCCTTAAACCAAGATGGCAGCATGTTATGCAGAGTTGCATCTACATATGGGAGCTTTTTTTTTTTTTTCCAATTAGAAAGTCTTACCACTCTCTCCAGCTGTTCTTAAGACCACCTTTATCTTGCAGGCATCAGAATGGGGCTATGCATTAGCTCAACTGGACATTTTTTTCTAAACTCAGGCAGTATTGTCCTTTTCATATTTCTCTATCAAATTGGGAAAACAATGGAGTCTAGAAAACTGTGGGCTGCATCCTCAGGAAGAGACTTCCAGACAGTTCCCACCTGCCTAACAATGATTGAAATCCTACTCCATGATGTAATTTTTTTTAAAAATCAACGTTTATTTAATATATTAACAAGTTCACAGGAGTATTGTCTCATTTAATCTTTACTACTCCTGGTGATGTGGTACAAGCACCAGGTGGGACCGAGGTGCACAGGAGCAAAAAAATTTCAGGAACCACCAAAGGCTCACCCCAATGATAGCAACTGGTGCCCCGCCTTGGTCTGGTGTCCCTACTCACCTGTTCTACCATTCTACCATGGCCAATGCCTGCCATGTTCCACACACAACCCCTGGTGGTCAGCACATGTCACAGCGACTGGCTGATTGGTTGTTCAGTTGTTCTGATGTTCAGTCTATTTGCATATTAGCCTTTTATTATATAGGATTATTATAGTATAGTGTTCAAGGAAAAGAAGGTAGAGCCAGATTACCGGGTTCAAATTTTAGCTCACTTGTCACTAGTGATATGAACTCAGGCAAACTAATGCTCTGTGCATCAATCTTTTATTTTTTTTAAACAGGAATATTTAATGGATGTTTATTTTGATGCATAAACCTGAGTATTATATACCAATACAAGAGAATAACACTAGTTTTTCCTTTATTTACATTTTATAAACATGGTTATGCATTCTATGTTAAAATAATTTATGATGGATAATTACTTATCAAAAATAATATTCTTGATAAAGCATTCCCAAGGAGTCCAATCATGTTTTATGCCTTATTTAAGGTGGAATATAATAGTATTACTTCATAGGGACATTTGGAGCATTAAGCAGTTTAATGCATGTAAAATACTTAGAAGAGTGCATGGCTATTAATATTTCCATTTAACATCTGATAACAATGAACATGAGAGGAGGGAAGTGATTTTCCTGATGATACCCAGCTGGTGACTGATCCATGCGGAGAATCCATGTCTTATGGCTCCTGGTCTAGTACTTTTTCCTTGCTATGAGGAAAATGTGCAGAACCTTCTAGATCCCCTGCATTATCATCTCCCATGACAAATATAAGTCTTAAGTAACAGTGTTTCAGAATGGCTGAAAATCTTGGGGAGAATAACTGAAGAGTTGAGAGCTTGGTTAATGAAACTCAAATCCCCAGAAACATACTGGAAAAAAAAGTTTCCTCACAAATTAGAGCCCATTAATATGCCCATACCAGCCTGTCAGGTGTGTCCTAAGCAACTGGTAGTGAGTTTACTAAAGAATGGCACTGGGGCAGTGCCAAGGACAGGGCCACAGCCAGCACTGGCTGCCACTGGGCCAGGTTGAGAGAGTTCTGGCTGCTAGGAGCACCTCTAGAAAGAGTCAACTTGTGTAGTTCAAGTTCTGAGTGTAGTTCAAGTTCTGGGTTCCCATTAGGGGAAAAAAAAATAAAGAGCTCCTTCATAGAATATGGTAACTAAGCATTGATAATACCTGGATACAATGTGGAATAGAAGTTATATTTTCTAAAGCTTTCTCTTTCCTAGAGTGACCTAGAACAACTTACAGGAGGCAAGTCCAATGAGTTCTGTGTGTTTAAGATGAAGAGGGTGAGTCAGAAGGGGAGAGTGTCAGCAAGAAATTCCCTTTTGCCCTCCCCCATTTCTCTAGATCTCTTCTGATGAAAAGCCTCAATTTCTACTCTTGGGGACTTATTCTTTTTTTAGTGTTGCTAGTGTTGTTTTTTTACCCATGAATATTTAATTAAATTCCCAATATTCCAAGGAGGGCAATGCATTATACTAAATCAACTGCTATCTTATATGGAAATGTGTGCCTCCTTGTTTGGATGCAGCAGATAACTCCATACCTTAAACCAATCCAGGACTGGAATGTAGGCAAGGTGCCTTGGGAGGAGAGAGGGCAGACAGTGTTTGCTAATTCACCATTTTTGCCAATGGTCAGCCTACTTTGTGCCTTTTTGCTTAGCAAAGAGTTGCTGTAGGTTCCGGTTGAAGTCAAGTTAGAACAGGGAGCTGTGATTCAGCATAAGGAAGCATCTCACTCAACCAAGATAACTGAGTTTGTCCACCTGTCCCTCCTTCTTCCAGCACAAGAAAGCATTCCCACTTATTATGGATTGAATTGTGTCCTCCTGAAAGATATTGAAGTGCTAACCCAAAATATCTGTGAATATGACCTTGTTTAGAAACAGGATCTTTACAGATGGTCGAGATAAGATGAGGTCAGAAGGGTGGGTCCTAATTTGATATGACTGGTTTTCTTATGAAAGGGGACATTTGGAAACAGAGACAGACATGCACATAGGAGAATGCCAGCTGAGCATGTAGCCAGAAATTGCGGTCATGCATCTATAAGCCAAGCAGTATCAATAATTGCCAGCAACCACCAGACATTCGAAGAGAGACAGAACAGACTCTCCTTCATAACCCTGAGAAGGCACTGACCCTGGAACACCTTGATCTTGTACTTCTAGCTTCCAGAACTGTGATGATAAATTTCTGATTTTTAAGCCACCCAGTTGTAGTACTTTGATATGACAGCCTTAGAATACTAATATACTGCTAAACATTGGGTTTGCCCTTTCTTCTTTCAGTAAATATTTAGTGATTATCTACTGTATGCCAGGTACAATGTCAGGTACTGAAAACAATATCTTAGATAAGATCTTAGCTTTCAAGAAATTCATAGATAAGCATGGATGTAGGTAAATAAACAGGCCATTCTTAGTGATAGGATTAGTATTTCTGTCTATTCTTCTATGACTCTCAACCATGGCCATAGACTAGAATCTCTTGGAGATTTTTTAAAAAAATGCCTATATATCTATGTCCAGGCCCTACTCCCAGACATTTTTATCTAATAGCCCTGGGGTAGCAACACAAGGCATCACTATTTTATACACCTTCCAAAGTAACTCCAAGCATTGCCATTGCTGAGCATTATCAAGACTCCACTCCAGGCCAATTAAATTGGAATGGCATTAATATTGTTAAAACATTTCCCAGGTGATTCTAACGTATAGCCAGGTTTGACAACTACTCTCTCTTGTAAGATAGGAATTGTGTGTCTTTTTAAATGGCGTATTATTTCCACAGTGCCTAGCTCAGAGAAAGTAGTCAATAAATGATTGTTGAGTCAGGATCTATGATGAAAAAGTGTAAGGTGCTGTGGATGCATAGATGAGCTTAGAACTTATTTAGTTAGGCAAGGAGGGAAAAGAAGAATAAGCAGAGGGAACAGTGTGTACATATATTAAGGAGTTAGCCATGGCTTAGCATGACTGAAGTGTTATTTGTGGGTGGTGAGAGGGAAGGCTATGAAGTTAAGCAAGGACTGGGTCATGAAGGGCATGTAAGACATGGTAAGGAGTTTATGTCCTGCCAGAGGCTTATTTGATTTGCCCTTGTGGCATAGCCATGAGCCTGCAAAGCTGACTTCTACTATCTTGGTCTTCCTGCTCACACCGCACCAGGTATGGGCTTCAAATTCTGCCCTTTTCTTTTTTTAAGTCAGAAACCCAGAGAGGGTGAGATGTCTTAGAACCCAAGTCTGTAGCCCCAGCTCTTGAGAGAATCAAGAGAGGCCACCAAGTGATGTGACTGCATCAGCATATGGCATACCTGTGAGCAGCCATCACCACAACTTAGGAATGAGACGGGCCCAACACACTACACGGGCACCTCTTGGGTGGACACTAGGCCAGCTCTCATGGCCCTCTTTTCACATCCCCTCCAATATTCTATTTAATCCTATTTCACCTGGGTAAGCACAGGGTGGTGAGGAGAAGGCTCAGTGTGTTTTTCCAGGCTATCCCCACCAGGGGTCCCTGTAGCAGGGTGGTTGATAGCTAAGGGAAGGACCAGACCTGCCATCTTGGAAGTTTGTTGACAGTGCGTGGTATCCCTTGGGTGTCTGCCTGTCCAATCACACTGTTGCCAGCAGTGCCCAATTTAGTACTCTCTGCAGATTTCATTAACAGCCTGCCTGCTCTACTCCAAGTACTTAATGAAGATGTTAAATAAAATTTGACATTATTATTGCCATTTGTACAGCACTTTGTATTTACCAAGTACCTTCAGAACATTTTTATTCTTTTCCAAGCAATAGCTCCATGAGGTCCATCAGTACCACTGTCCCCATTCCACAGAGAAGGCCCTTGGGAGTTGATTGATTTGTGGAGAGCTCTGCAGCCAGCCACCCCCTGTTCTCAGGGGGGCAGTTATTCTTCCTTTTTAGGCCTGAAACCCAACTCATGAAGCTGCACTGGCTCCTCAGAGGCCTGGCTGACCCTCCAAACCTTCTCCAAGTTCCAGGCATTGCTCTCTGAATATTCTTGTGCTTCTCCTGTTTCACAGTTTTGTGATTTTAGTGAAGGAAAGCTGTGGTCTCTTAGTCAATTTGAATAAATTTGAAAGTATAATTTTCAGATGTGCATCAAATGTCTTGCTGACCATATAAACACACAATGTTCAGCAGGCTGTCTTTGTCTATTCTGCCTCTTCTTGGGCCTGTCAGCGGCGCAGGTGTGTCTGGCATGGTCTGTCCCTTTATAAACATCGCAGGGCAAGTGGCACTATTGTTTTTCTGCATGTGACAACCTCCCCCTCTTACTGTAGGAGATCTCAAATCAGAGGCTCCTAGCGACAGCATCTCCATAAGAATTGGGAGAGGAAATAAATATCATAAAGGAAGGCACTGAAAGCTGCTAGTTTGCTTCCCTGAGGCTTGTCTGAACAGTTGACTAAGGCACGCTAATAGGCCTGCTTAGCTCACTATGCCTTGATTTTTTCATACAGTATGTTCTAGGGGGAATCTAAAGAAAATGTGAGTGTGTGAGGGCTTTTCTCATTTACTCACTCAAGTGTTTTGGGAGTTTTTTTTTTATAACATTGTATTTGACTTTACACTTTAAAAATCTATCTTATTAATTTTCTATCTCTACCACACTATTCTGTCTTCATAGCTTTTCTGTGTATATGCTGTTTCTCATGCTTTCTCAGACTAACTTTCTCTTCCTTTCTTACAATCTCTCATTTCTATTCATATTTTTCCTCCTCTGCTTCACTAAACCCTCTTGTTCTCCTCACCTTAGCCCATGGGAGGGCCTCTGCCTTATCGGATGGGTCACCCCCGCATTCTGCCTTTCCTCAGATTACTTCCTGGAAGTGCTGGATGGAGGATTTGTGATTCAGTATGGGATATGTAGAGAATGGGGTGATGGTGAAAAGACCCAAAAGCTCCTCACACTGTAGTTGGTTAATAAGGGGTACGGGTGTGAGAACAACAAAGGAGATCCTTTAACTTATGGATCTAGTTTCTGGGCAGGAGCAGGTGGCACTTTAGGGTACAGAAAGAGTTAAAAGAAGGTTTGGAACACATTGCAGTGTGTGGAAAGAACATTGAACTAAGATTTGGATTATTCAAGTCAGAAACTGTGATGGGTGGGATTGTAACCTACTTGCAAGCTAACAAGTTAGTCTGACACAGTTATAATACTATATACATATGTGTGTGATTTACACATGTGAAGTTAATGTGTGTGTATCCATAGATGCGGTGTACATGCAAATGCATGATAAATATATGTATGTGTACATATATACACATATTAGGTATACACATGTGTATACATCCACATGTATACCCAAATACATATGGTTATATATATATACACACACACTACTATTAGTATATATACTGACAGAAGACACAATGCCTGGGTTGGAAGATAAAAATACATGAAAAAAGCAGTGACCAGAGCTACCTCTTACATGAGTGCTCTGGGCCCCAGTCCCCACAGATGGTGTGAGGGACAGATGGCACCTGTGCATGTAATGGGGTGTGTCAAGGAGAGGACCCTTCAGGTTAGAAAACTGATTTCAGGGATGCTGGGAACCTGTTCATCCTCCTCCTCATAGAGTGAGAACCTTCTCTTTACTCTGGAATGGAAGCCAGACTTACCAGAGAGAGGAAGGAGACCAGAATTTAGCTATTAATCTAGAGTTGCTTCTCTTCCAAACAGGGATTTTGACAAGAATATCCACTGTAACATCTCACCACTGGCTATAAAGGAGTGTCCCAAATTCCACTAGAGTGTTTCCTTGGAACCCTCTGACTGGTCAGAAGAGTCTCACAGAAATATGTATGGCATAGGGCAATGCGTGATTGGAGAAGGGAATCGTGCCTCAGGATAGATTGAGTCCGAGATGACTTTCAGCTCTGAAAATGGGCCACTGGTGCTCTCTGGGCATTTGGAAGATCCCCCTTTTCTCTCTGAGTCAAATTGGACTTTACTCCCAACACAGGCAGCCTCCTCTCTCCCATGTCCTACCCTTCAACTTCTCCATTTACTCAGTGAGTAGATGTAGGGGCATGTGAGTAATGTACTGAAATTTCTGCTGGACACCTGGTTACATCTTATTGTTGCTGAAATGAAAGAAATCGAGAGAACAATGGAAAAAGTGTATGAACTTTGATAAGGTAATCAAAAGGTAGTGAATGTTGATTAGCTATGTGACCTTGGACACATTACCTCACCTCCATGTGCCTTGGTATCCTTTCTTGAAAATGAAAAAAGATGGTGCCTGCTTGGCTGTCTATCTCCTGGGGGTTCTGGCAGTACAAATGAGTTCATGTTCAGTGTATGAGGTACTCAAGGCAAAGATGCTGGTTGAATGTGAAGTTGGCTTTTGCTGCACTAAATATCATCACCCTCTTGTTCTGCACCTCATCGCAGCCCATGGAAGGATTTCTGCAGTGCCTGATGGTAGATCCCAGGATTCTGCCTTTTCTCTCTAGCCCTGCAGGATTACTTCCTGGAAGTGCCTGATGGAGGATTTGAGGTGGCATGGAGAAATGTAGAGAATGGGGTGATGGTGAAAAGACCCAAAGTTCCCTCACATTGTTATTAAGTGAAAGTGTTGGATGTGCAGTAAGGTTGTGAATAACAAAGTGAGTTGTGGATTCCTTGACTCAGGGAACTACTTTCTGGGCAGGAGCAGGTGGTACTGAAGGGTACCAAAAGGCTCAAAATAGGGCTTCTGTGCACACAAATGAATGTAATGTAAGGGTCACGGGCTGCCTCTGAGATTCTGTCCCTCCTGGGTCACTAATTAGTTGGTATGTGACTAATGTACTGGGAAGATGCCTTGTGATCTGTGATATTGGGGTTTTTCTTTTCTTTTTGCTTCCTGTGAACATCTGAAGAAAATTCAGAAGTTTTCCCATGGACTAATCAGCCAGTGTGCCTGTGCATTTTCCCAACTCCCTCTACAAATATTTATTTATACCCCATGTGTAACTGGAGATAAGCACATCTGAACGCAGGCCAGTAGGCACAAGTCTAAATACTCTTTAACTGAGAGACAGATAGCCACAGAAACGATTTTAAATGGCCACACACTAACATGTGGATTGTCAAATTCTAATCACAAGGTTCAAGTCTAATCACAAGGAATTCTGACACTAATGTGTTAGAATGTTCTAATGTCATTTTCCCGGGACAGCCCTCATGAATCTCGCATGTGTGAGATGCTCTGTTAATTAACACTGCAAAGCTAAGTTCTAAGTTAAACTATATGCTGGGGAATCACGTATCATTCATTACAGAACTGTTTAGAAATAGTCATGTCCAACCTGTATTGAGAGAGGTAGACCTTTTTTTGTAGAGCCATATTGCTATTCTAAGTCCACTTCAGACATAGGAGTTTTGCTCTGATGTGTCTGGTGACACTTGGATGTTCCTTTATTCTCTTCTTTGTGTGTGAAAATGTCCTTGTGGAGATGCTTGGGATGGACAGTCCTACTGTTGTGGCAAATATGCAACTATTTCTGCACAGTGTTCTATCACACTTCAGCCTAGTTTGCATTCAAGTGATTATGGTAATGGAACATCGTCTCTTCTCTGGGGTACCATTTCCAGCACCTAGCAATCCAACCATTTAGTCAGAGAGCTAAGCCCTGATTTAAAGAGGGAAAGAGGCATTTGTAGAATTGTGGGGAAAAGAGAACTACGGATATGACAGATTGACCTGTTTTAGGCATTTAGGGTAGCTTTCAG
Source organism: Vespertilio murinus (assembly GCA_963924515.1). Taxonomy (NCBI): domain Eukaryota; kingdom Metazoa; phylum Chordata; class Mammalia; order Chiroptera; family Vespertilionidae; genus Vespertilio; species Vespertilio murinus. Next base: position 200,204,305 of record OZ004704.1, read on the forward strand.
GCTTTTGAATTTGTTTCTCCAGCTGTCAGGGATAACTGTGAGCTGTGAGAACTGCTGAGGCCGAAATCTTAAGATTTTTCTCACCTCAGAAAATTCAATTAGCAAATCAGAATCACTCAAGTGTGTTTTTCCAGACCACTTCCTAAATAAAATATGTACGGGTCTGAAGTCGGACCTGATCGGAGATCAGTTTTCTTCCATTGAGCAGGGCCATGCCATGGGGCTGGAGAGAACTGATTCCGAATTCCAGCTTTGCACTTAACAGTTGTGTGATCTTTATATTTCCTTCTAATAAAATGGGGAGAGTGATCCTTTCCTCACAGGCTTGCATGAGAGATAAACCAGATAAGGCCATAAGCACAACTCCTGTTGCATGGCCCTCAGCACATGGGCACTTCCTCTTTCTAGGAAGGAGGCTTAGCATCCTGGTCCTCTCTTAAAAATTCCCCTGAATTTTTACTGGTCCCTTTGGATGCACAGGTGATCCATGGATACCTCCGGGGTGGGTATGATGCTATCTATCTCCATAGTAGCCATTCTCTTGCAGAGAACAGGTGACTACAGAGAGGCAGAAGCACGGGTCTTTGGGGGAGGCTGTCACCAGGCGTGCTTATGGGTTTTCTATGAAAAGTAGATGGGGGTTTGTCTACCTTGTCCACTTCAGAAAGTTAGAGTTTAACATATGAGACAACAGTAGTATTTGTATTCTAAATAGACACCAACTGCAATGGGAAATGACCTCCCCTGCCTCAGTGTGTACCTCAGGATGTGCTAATTAAAGCATCTGTCTCTCCAGTTCCCTTGATCAGATGACTTCATTTATTTACTTATTAAAAATAAAAAGAGAATTTGTGCTTTGTTGTCCCTCCTCCTTTATTTTCCTTCACCATTACCCAGTAAGTGGTCTTGGCAAAATGCATAAATAAAATGACTGTAATTAAATGTAGTTCTTATTTAGTGTAGTCCTTTCCTCCCTTAGCACCGTCAGTTCTCCTAATGACAATGACCTTGTAATTTAAAACATATCCAAGGGATGTCTTCTCTTCATCTTGAATGGCTTCAAACACACATTGGTTGATCAATGGCAGAAATGAGGGTGAGATTTTGTGGCAGCTGATCCAGGCTTTTTCCACGGGTTGAAGAGCAAAATGCTTTTCCCAGGGTAAGGCCTCAGGGCCTCAGAATGTGTCATTAGTCATGAACCTTCCCCTTTCAGTAATAATTTGGAGTCAACACATTGCTTCTGTTCCAAATGGCATTGGGAGTCCCAGCCGTACTCATCTGGAATTGGGCACTGATTTGAATCCTTATGTGTTCAACTTGGTGACAGTTATTCACTTATTAACTCATCCAACAAATGAGTAGAATGAATGAATAAAGTCTCTGAGAGATGCAGCAATGAATTAGAAAGGGGATCGGTAAATTCCCCAAACTGCAGGCCTACAGACATATGTTACCATCTATATCTCTACTCATCTATTATGTATAAATGTATGTATGTATGCATCTATCTATCATCAACCATTTCTTTCATTTTCTCTGTTTCAGAGTAGTCAAGGGCTGACTTTTATTGCACTCTTGGGACAAGGCCATTTTACAGAATAAAGGTGGGAGTAAAAAGGCTTTGGCTATGAGTAGATTTAACCTCAGTGCCCTATATGTCTAGGAACCAAATGTCTTACTTTTCTTCTATCCTTTGAATGACACCTACTTGTCCCTACAACTCTGCCCACTTCCTGACAGTTGGCTTGCAACCTAATTTTAACAACCTTACTTTCTTAGTCTGTCCCACTGCAAGGTAAATCTACACCATTTCTAACCCATGTCTCAGGGACAACTTACCATATTTGGTGTAAGTCTGTGGATACAATTTTGTAGTAATTTAATAATAACCAAATGATGTTCTCCACCTCAGTGACTGAAATGGAGTTGGTCTGGTGCCTCAGACATAGAAGCCATTTTCCCGGGGCCTTAAAAAAGCCTTCCTATGGCCTACATCACCTCCTGTATGATGGTCTAAAAATGAAAGAATTAGGGACTTCTGCTGGAATTCTCTGTCCTTCTCTTTTCTTTAAGGAACAATAATCACATATATCCACACGTATAATGATTATTCTCACTTATTCTGTCACACAGTAGATGCTCACTAAATTAATTTTCTCTCTCTTTGCTTTCTTCCATGATTATGAGCACACAGTAGGTACTCACATGCTCATATATTAATTATATTAAGGCAACATATGTACACAGGTACAACACAGAAGAATGGTACCAAATTTCTGTTCATTAATATGGGAGATAGACCAATGGAAACCACAGGATTCTCTTCCTTCCTGAAAGCTATTGTGGCCACTGCTGGGGTTCTTCTAGATGCATCAGGTATCAGTAAATTTTTATTGAATACATTTGCATTTGCCTCCTCCAGCCAGCCTTTGCACATTATTTTAGCATTGATCATTATGTAAAACAGAGATGTTCAGTATTGCCCCTTTATAAAATATTCATTGACCTTTATTTATAGCGATTGTCAGTTGTTATTTCCTGTTCTTTTTATAATGTTTATTTATTTATACACTAGAGGCCTGGCACATGAAATTCATGTGCTGATATAGTCCCTAGGGTTGGCCTGCAATCAAGGCCATCTTCCCTGGCTGCCTGCAGCTGGCCCTGCCCCCTGTTGCCATCCATACTCAGCACCCTGTTCTCCATTGGGTGATCAGAGCTTGCTGGCCAGGGTGAAGAACTGAGAGGTTGGTTGTTCCGCCCACTCAACAACCCCTCCCCTATGGTGGGTTGCCCTTAGTGTGTGGGGTGACTGGTGGGCAGGGGCCTTAGCCAGGTGCCACCTGTGGCCCCTGCCACCCATCTCTGGTTCCCCATTTGCCATTGGGTGATCGGAGCCTGACAGCTTGGGAAAGAGGCTGAAAGGTGGTCAGTGTACCTCATAGTGACTGGTTGGTGGTGGTTCTGGTCGTTCCACCATTAGGGTCAATTTGCATATTACCCTTTTATTATATGGGATTTTAATTTTAATGTAGTATTATTTTATTTAAAAAGAGGACTTTTTGGTGAAATACACTTGTGACGTGGGAGTGGGGGGTGATGATGGAATAATGGGAAAGGAAGACTTAAGAGTTGTTTTGTAATCTGGACTCATGTAGGAAAGAGAATTAAGAGCCTGTTGGTCTATACCCATGGAAGGGACTCTCTGAGGACTTAAACTAGATAGCCTAACTTAATTTCTCTCTCTCAGTGGCTAAAGGTCAATTACAATATTGTCCTTAATACTTTTAAAATTAGAAATGGCAGCCCTAGCTGGTATGGCTCAGTGGATAGAGTGTCAACCTGTGGATTGAAGGTTCCTGAGTTTGATTCTGGTCAAGGGCAAATGTCTGCGTTGTTGGCTTGGTCTCCAGTGGAGGTGTGCAGAAGGCAGCTGATCAATGATTCTCTAAAAATTGATGTTTCTGTCTCTCTCTTTCCCTCTCCCTTCCTCTTTAAAATAAATAACAATATATTAAAAAAATCAAAATTTCTTGAGTGTATAAGGGCCAGTATTATTCCTACAAAAAATTAAAATGACATAATCAATAATAAAAAAGAAAAGCAAAGTCTATAAAAGCAATTGTATACATTACAAAAATATTAAAATGTTTACGGAAGCAACAAAAAAGTAAAATAATCTCCCCCATGGCTCCTTCTCTAGGACTAAAACTTTAAAATGTTTCTTGTCTTACTTCTTCTGTTCTACCACCAGGATGTCAGTATACTTTATTGATTTATGAAATTAAGACAACAGCTTTTGGCTCCTTGCTGGGAAGAATGTAGAGTCACATGCCTTCATACTGCCTTCCACTCATCACTCCTTTCCAGAATTCTATTAGTCATACTCTTACTTATCCATTCTCAGGTATGCTAACATTCATATTTGTTCTCTAAATATAATTAGTTTTCCATGTCTTATAGTTGATGCTAAAATGTTTGTTTGGATTGAATGCCTACTATTCTTTTTCATTCACATATTTGTTAATTCACTCAGCAATTTTTAACGAGTGCCTCTTTTGTGCCAGGCGTGGCCATTAGTGCAAATGTTCACAGGATTGTGTGCAAAACAATTTAATATATTCTGGTCAGGGAAAAACCCAAAATACTTCAATTCTGAATCTAAGAATTTTCTATGAAAAGATTTACATACAAGGATACGACCGTGGTATTACTTAGGGGAAAAGTGTACTGTGGAAATGGTTCAGATGCCTAAAGATTGGCAAACATTAAATAAATGATGGAATCCATATATGATGGAGTCACAACCATTAAAATTATTTTTTAATAAGTATGAAACAATGTGACAAAATGTTCATGCTTTAATAATTTAATGGAAAAAGAGAAACAGGACATAAAACTGGCTCTATAGCATTTTCTCAGTTTTGGAAAATTTTAAAAATATGATATAGGGAAAAAAATCACCAAGTGACAGTGACTTAAAGACTATTTTTTAAAATATCCACTTTCTGGTATTGTCTCAGTTTTCTACAGTGAACGTCTGTTGTCTTTATACTACAGAACCCGCCCTATTATCTCCACAGAAATAAAAACCATAGTCACTACCCTCAAGGGTGGAGACACAGTTAAATAAGTCATCATAATGTCTGTCAGTTGCTGGAAAGTCAGGCTCCCAGAGTTTGTATCGTTTTGATGGGATCTGGGCCTCAGTAGGATTTCTGTGGGCAGAGGAGAGCAGTGGAAAGGGATGATGAAACAGAGAGTGGACTGAGAGGTGCAGAAAGGAACTAGGCTGACAAAATGGTTTCACAGCTTTTGGAGAACCTCAGATGCTTTGCTGAGGAATTAGAGTATAATCTAAAGGCTAAATGGAGCTCTAGAGAAGGTTATATATAGAGAGGTGAACTTGACCCATAACAAAATGCAGTTTTTGGAATCAGACAGGCCAGCACTCAGAATCCCAGCTCTGACTATTTCCAGGCTTGGAAAAGTCACTTAACCTTTCCCATCATCCATTTCCTTACCCTTTAGTTGGGGGCAAAACATCAACTTTACAGTGTGGACATGAGGATTAAACACACTGATACAGTTTCTCAGACATGAATGATGAATAGATTTAGTTTTTAAAGGTAAAAATGCTGGCAGCACTCCACCCTTCAATTTGTGCTAAATTATTTTTTATGATGTTACCTGTATATTTATAAAAATAAATTTTTTATTTTATATATTACAAATAATAATACAAATATTTAAATTAAGCATTTTTAGTTTAATGTGACCAGTTTATAGTATATAGAAAAATAAATCTGTATGAATGATATGAATATGGTACCATCTGCTATGGCCAGGTCATTTAAAGTTAGGACTTTCTTATACTCTGTATGCTATGTGTTCACTCAAGTGTCCCCCTCACTTTTCTCTATTCCAGCCCCTACAAAATACTGTTTGTATAGTGCACAGTGGTGTTATTTGGGCTTTGCTTAGCATGAATATTTCTTCTACATATTGGATCCACTTCTGTTCTTTTATTACCGCCCATGACTACTAATATCTTACTACTGGCACCAATGCGGTTGTGGGAATATATGCAAATCTGAGCACTGATATTATATGGTACTATTGTATTAGAAGGTGGTCATCTACATGATTTTTAAAAAAAAAATATTATCGGTATTGAACTTGAGAACACACACACATACACAGAGTTCTCATCCACATGTGATTCTATTCTTCCTCTTTTTAAGAAAAAAATGTAATCTAGAAGCCTTATTATTGTTAATGGTAGTTTCATTAGGGCTAAAGATCTTTATCAGGCAAGCGTACCAGTTGACTATTGCTTTGTTACAAGCTACCCCAAAACTCAGTGGTTTAAAACTACCCAACCATTTGTTATCTCTCATGAGTTTGGGTCATCTGGATAGATGGGCTGATCTGGTCTGGTAAACAATGGCTCACTCATACATCTGAGAGCAGTTGCAGATAGACTGTTTGGCTATGCTGATCTTGGCTGGGCTCTCTCACATCTTTGGTGCCTTAGTTGAATGGCTTGGCTTTGCTTCATGCGATTTCTTATCCTCTAGTAGGTTAGCCTAGGCTTGATTTCAGGTTAGCACTGGGACACTCTAATGGTGACCACAGAGCAGCAAGGAAAAGAGGGGCACATGCAAGGCCTTTTGAGGCCTAGCCTTGGAGTTGGCACACCATTATTTCTGCTGCATTCTATTGACTGCTGCAAGTCATAAGGCACAGGTTGGGCAAATAGACTACACAGATTATTTCTAGGGGAGTGGGTAGCAAACTCATAATTTAAAGGGTTTGGTTTCAGATAGGTGTGAAGAATTTGAGCTGATTCTGCAGTCAGTTGACCACAGTAGATAAGAGTTAGGGATGAGATCTATTAGGAAATTATACAAGCTTCTTGATGAGAGAGGCATATTGCCTTAAGTAAGAATGGGTATGTGAGATGATTGCCATTTTTTTTGATGCAGTAATGAGGAAGAGGGTAGAGTCAAAGATGACCCCAGGGCACCCTAACCTGGGTAACTGAGAAGATGGTGAAGCTGCTTACTGACATAGACATTCAATAAGCAAAGCAGGGTTCATACCAGGGGACATTAGGATAGGACAGGTCAAAGATGAAGGGTGATATTAAGTTTAGAATTTGATTTGCTGGAGGTCTTCTTATAAAGAGAGTCCTTCTCACCTCGGTTACACATTAAAGTCACCTAAGCAGCTTTTAAAAAATAGTGATAATTAAGTGTCATCCCAGACCAATTATGGAATATAATGAACAATATAAGCTGATGAACAAAAACAGATCCAGAGTCAGAGAAACATCATTCAGACCATCAAACCAATTAAGTTAAAAATTTTTTTGAATGAGACCTGGTATTATTTAAAAAATATTCCCAGGAAATTTTAATGTACATAAAAAGTAGGAATTATAATCTAGATCAGTGTTCTGCTCATACCATATAATCACCTGGAGACCTTGGAAGTAATACTGATGCCTGACCCTGGATGGTGTGGCTCAGTTGGTTGAATGACATCCCATGCACCAAAAGGTCAACGCTTTAATTCCTGATCAAGAGTGCATGTCCAGTTTGCAGGTTCAGTTCCATGTCTGTAGGCAACCGAATGATGTTTCTCTTTTACATTGATGTTTCTTTCTCTATATCTCTCTTCCTTATTCTCTCTCAAAAATCAATAAAAACATTGATGCCTGGTCCCATTATCAAAGAGTGTATTGAATTGGTTTGGGATATGGACTGGGCAAATGCATTATTTGGAAAGAAAAACACTTTCTGTATAAATTAAATGTGCTTTTACAGTTGAGGACCACTGACCTAGATAGTTAATTTCCACTGTGAATAATCAATGTTTTCAGGTTGCAAGCCATGGCAAAGGGGCACTGTGACAGCAGCTCCTTAAACTCCATGCAGGCTCAAGATTAGCATGAAATTGCTGGGTGCCAGCCAGGTCACAGGGACAGGAGCAGCCATAGGATGAATCCAGAAACTTTGAGGACTCAACCTAGATCAACACCTGGTGCTTGGAACACAAAGATATATCAGGGTTAATCCTGTTTCAAGGAGACTTGTGAGAAAACTTCCCAGAAAAGGTACCAAATATAAAACATCATGAAGCTGACTCCCTTGTCCTTCAATTCAAATTTAGTTTTCCCTCTAGTAGCACCCACACAGTGCAACTTCCATAATTTTGGGGAAGTGAATCTACAGTGTCTTAGATCTCAGTGTGTGAGTGTTTTCTTGATTGCACATCTAAAATCACTCTTCCTTGAGTTCATCCCATTAGTGTGAGCTCTGTGTTTCCCACATTTTATTTTATTTATTTGTTTTTAAATATATTTTTATTGATTTCAGAGAGGAAAGGAGAGGGAGAGAGGGATTGAAACATCAATGATGAGAGAACCATTGATTGGCTGCCTCTTGCACACCTCTCATTGGGGATTGAGCCTGCAACCTGGGCATGTGCCCTGACTAGGAATCGAACTGTGGCTCATAGGTCAATGCTCCTGGCTCATAGGTCAATGCTCAAACACTGAGCCATGCAGGCTAGGATGCTTGCTGCATTTTAGATAATTCCTGGACCTTCTTATTGTTAATGTGTTGTAAATATTTGTGACCAATTATCTATCTATAGGCAGTCACTGAGTCAACAACAGATATTTAGGGTTTTATTCCATGTTCATAAATTTTTATTGGCAAAGCTTTAATCTTCTGGATTCTTGGCTATCTCTGTGACTTTCCTCCAGGTTAGTTTTGGCCTCCACAAGCCTCATCTATTTTGAGAAAATATTTAATTATATAATATGAATTGACTCCTGTTAGGTATTGCCACTGACTATGTCCCCAGGTTTGGGGTTCCTCAAAGTAGACATTGGAATCACATTGGGGAGGAGGAAAGCCTGTGAAAAGAGCCCATTTCTGAGTACTACCTCAGGTCTCTGAGGATGATGCTCAGGCATCTGCACCCTTGGAGGTTTTTTTTTCTCATATATGTGGTTATTATTACCATATTTATTATCTCAATATTCTTTTTAGAGCAGAAGTCAAACAAGTCTGTTAATGTGTTTGTTTTGCCTTTGATTCACAAACCTCATTTAAAATCAAGACATAGATGCATCCTTAAATGGTTTCTAAAAATGTTCATTAGGAATAACCATTTTACTTAACTCTTCACTGTCAGTGGGGTTGGTCAACACATTTGGATTTTATTGTGTACAATTGACACACCTAAGGTGTAAGCAGAGGAAACAGTGAATATAAGAGATAAATAGTGGGGCAGACGAGAAGAAAGAAATGGAGAGGGGAAGGAAATTAAGAAGAGACATTTGTTTTAAAATGGTATAGTGTCATCTATGGCAATGTACAGTATAATATTTTACATCTCAAAGAAACTTCACAGTCTATAAAATCCTTCTACATGGAATCCTCACAACTGTCCTAGGGTAATTAGGTGACAGTTTCAATATCTCCATTTCACAGGTGGAAAACTGAAGCTCTTAAAAACGATTTGCCCAAGGTCGGATAGCTATTTATTGTCAGAAACAAGACCAGAACTAGAACTCAGGAATTAGTCCCAGAGGAGCGATCTGTCAATCCTAATTTATACTAGGTCTACACAACCTAGACTTGCTTTTCTGTTATGATGAGGCCTTTACTCTGTGAGTGTCATTTTGTGACATGATGTAGAGGGGCTCTTTGGGGAGATGCATGGCATTGGTGTAGGAGGCAGAGTAGAATGGGTATCCTTGAAATCCTCTGAAACTAAAATAATAAAGATCAATAATTTGGTTGAAAGACCTCATGTTACACATTATACATTATAAACAAAACCAAGCCTGAGTGTCTTTGTTCTTTTCTTCACTTTCTTTCCTTCTCCTCTCATTCAACATACCACAAACCAAGAAATGCCATTATGGCTCTTGGGTCTGAGAAAATCTCTGGGTCGTGTTGCAATGACTGTTAGTGTAGTTAGATCTAATTGAGTCAACAAGATAAGTTAAGGTCCCGGGCTCACTGTCCCTCCTCCAGCTCAACAGATGTTTTCGTGTTTTAACCTATTGTGGCCGAAGACATATAAGTCCTGTTCAGAGCTTGCTTTCACTTCCCACTTTTTTTTCTTTCTTATGGAGCAGGCCCTTTTAGGTCAGAGTTGGTATTGAGCCTCCTGAGATTGTAATAATTGACCTGTTTATCATGCTTTAACGTTCACAAGCCTTTTCATCCTCATTATTTTTCTTATAACAGTCAGGTAATGTAGATAATTATACTATCTAGGCATGATTATAATAGCATTAGTCCAGGAACATCTGTATAATTCCTTACCCAGCCATGAAGTACTAAGGTAAATATATGCACAGAGGGGGTGAAACAGTGCAGAGGAACCACTTGTTGTTAGGTGACACTTAGGCCCCCTAAACACAGCAGGATTCTGGTGAACTAAGGCTGCATCACACAGAGAACCTAGAAACACCTGAGCAATCCGAAAAGCCAAACCTACCTTACTGATTTTGCTAGTTTGGTGAGGGTGAAACTCAATCTCTGCGTGGCCTGCGGAGAGACCCCAGAGAAAAGGAAATGCATATAAGAGACTGGGTGTGACTCAGTGTTTGAGCATCGACCTATGAACCGTGAGGTCATGGTTTGATTCCCAGTCAGAGCACATGCTTGGGTTATGGTCTCGATCCGTAATAGAGGTCAGGTAGGAGGCAGCCAATCAATGATTCTCCCTCATCATTGATGTTTTTCTTTCTCTCTCCCTTCCTGTTCCTAAAATCAATAAAAATATATTAAAAAAGAGAGAGAAACAGGACCTTCCCAAGCTGAAATTCTGTAGCTTTGTTGAAGAAGACACACCAGAAAAGAAAGCCCTTAAAAGCTATGGAGAGTGAGATAGTGGTTCCAGGCCTTCCCTTACTTCTCAGGGCCTGGAAAGATGGACAAGACCTCCTTGGTGATAGAAATCACCATCATTAACAGCCAGCAAACTAGTTTTTTCTTATCCTTGGGTACTACCTTTGGGATTTGGATGTCAGTGTGGACTGGAGGGGAGGACATGATAGCTTTGGGATTTAGAATCAAATCAATATTACTAGCAGTTGTACTGGCAGCTGTGTTTTTGCCCCGAGGTCATTTAAGTCACTTGTTCAATCAAGGCCATTTGTTGAGTGAATGGAGATCTGGGATTTGAACTCAAATTTTGGTCATAAGTCCTAGTGATTTTTCCCCCGTACTACCTGATCTCTACCAAGTACCATCTCATTCTTATGTGGAGAATTATTTCTGGTCTCTTGGGCTTCTTCTGGAAAGATCATTATCAATTGAACATAAAAAAAGCTTAAAATGTATTTCCTCCATTTAATGTTGACTCAGGGAACAGGTAAACGTCCATGGGATTTTCTAGATTTTGTTTTAGGAGGTAGTTCTGATAGGTGGAACTTAGATCACATGTATATTTCATCTCAGGGTTCCTCCTTAAATACACAGAAGATCCGCCGAAGCCGGTTTGGCTCAGTGGTAGAGCGTTGGTCTGTGGACTGAAAGGTCCCAGGTTCGATTCCGGTGTCAAGGGCATGTACATTGGTTGCGGGCACATCCCTGGCAGGGGGTATGCAAGAGGCAGCTGGTCGATGTTTCTCTCTCATCGAAGTTTCTAGCTCTCTATCTCTCTCCCTTCCTCTCTGTAAAATATCAATAAAATATATTTAAAAAAATACACAGAAGATCCAAATGTCCATGCTGTTTTCTATAAGAGGGCCAGGGAAAGGTATCTATTTTAAGCTAACGGAAAGGGGCTCTCTGACCTAGTGCTGTACTGGCTTGTTTCCTCTCTGCACTCAGCAAAAATTAAATATTCTCTAAACAATAGGTGACTCAGCCTTCGCTAAATCTTAGGTGAAATGGATTTAGCAAGCAAAGAGAGAAAATATCTTTTTTCCCCCATTTTTTTCTAGTCCTGTTTGATGATAATTCTCAGTGCTCAGGCTTCTTTCATCCAAAGATCTGTAATTAATTAAGCCTCACAACTCCCCTAGCAGGTAGAGAAGTACAAGGATGTTCATTTAAGACCAATCCTGTTTGATACAGTAGGGCTGTTACTAAGGCTCGTTAAAAGGAAAACCTTTCTATTGTGAAAATTCCTTTTAGTAGAGTAAATTAAGGGAGAAAGTAATTTGCTTGTTCAGTAACAGCCGCAAAGAGAGCCCTAAGTTTGGAGCTCTGATGCCATCTTTGGTTAAACTAGGTATATAAGCTATTGCTGCATAGCAAATTATCACATGACAACAACAAACATTCATTATCTCTTACAGCTTCTGTGGATCAAGGATTTGGGAGTGGCTGAGCTGGGTGGTTTGGGCTCAGGGTTTCATGAAGTAGTAGTCAAGGTAGCGCCAGAGCTGCAGCCATACGAAGGCTTGACTAAGGCTGGAGGATCTACTTCTGAGATGGGGCACTTAGATGGATTGTGATTTGGTGCTGGCTCTTGATACTAGACCTCGGTGTCTTACCATGTACACTTCTCCAGAGGGCTGCTTCAGTGCTTCAATGACATGGCAGCCTCCCTGAGGCTGGCTTTCTCGTTCGCTGCAAATTGGACTCTCCCGAGGAGGGATGAATCCAAAGCTTGTCTGCACCTATACCAAAGAGGTGCTTGCACCTGCAACCAATCTTGTGGGACTCACCAGAGTTTGTCTGTGCCTATACCAAAGAGGTCCGAACTCCTGTAACCAATCTTGCGGGACTCACCAAAGTTTGTCTGCACCACCCTGAGACTCTGCCCCACCGAAGCGGAGTATAGAAGCCCTCCTAGCTGAGACACTGCTGATCCTCACAGCCAACTGGCTTGGAGATCAATGCTTCCCAGTGATACCAACAATAAGCAAGGCTTAACAACAAGGCTGCACACACAACCCACAAAGGGCTACACCAAGACTGTCCACCTCAGGTAACTGGGAAGGCTGTACAACTGGGCTCTAACAGAACACCTAGCACACAAAACAATTCAATCAAATCAGGGAAGAAGTTAAAATGCAGATGAGAGCCGAAACTGGTTTGGCTCAGTGGTAGAGCGTTGGTCTGCGGACTGAAGGGTCCAGGTTCGGTTCCGGTCAAGGGCATGTACATTGGTTGTGGGCACATTCCCAGTGGGGGGTGTGCAAGAAGCAGCTGGTTGATGTTTCTCTCTCATCGACATTTCTGGCTCTCTATCTCTCTCCCTTCCTCTCTGTAAAATATCAATAAAATATATTAACAAAAATGCAGATGAGAGGCAGGACACAAAGGAAGGAGACGGAGGAAAAGAAAAGAATGGACATTGAGTTTAAAACCACACTTATAAGGTTTTTCAAGAATTTCCTAGAAAAGGCTGATAAAATAAATGAGACCTATGAGGATATGAAAAGGGATCAACTAGAAATAATAAGGGATCAACTAGAAATAAAAAGGGATCAACTAGAAATAAAGAATACATTGTCTGAAAAAAAATATTATACAGAGTCCTACAAACAGAATGGAAGATCTCAAGAATCAAGCCAAAGATTTGGAACATAAAGAGCCAGAGGACACTCCTCCACAGAAGCAAGAAGACAAGAGAATCCAGAAAGTTGAAGATAATGTACGAAACCTCTGGGACAACTTCATGTGAACCAACATCAGAATTATGGGGGTCCCAGAAGAAGAGAGAGAGCAAGATAGTGAAAGCATATTTGAAGAAATAGTAACAGAAAACTTCCCCCACCTGGTGAATGAAATAGACCTACAAGTCCAGGAAGCCTGCAGAACCCCAAACAAAAGGAATCCAAAGAGCACCACACAAAGACACATCATAATTAAAATTTCAAGAGCAAAAGACAAAGAGAATATTAAAAGCAGCAAGAGAAAAGTGTATAGTTACCTATAAAGGAGCACCCATACGATTGTCAGCTGATTTCTCAACAGAAACCATGCAGGCCAGATGGGAATAGCAAGAAATATTTGAGGTGATGAATAACAAGAACCTACAGCCAAAAATACTGTACCCAGCAAAGCTATCACTCAGAATCAAAGGCCAGATAAAGAGCTTCACAAATAAAAAAAAGCTAAAGAGTTCATCACAGCCAGACCAGAATTATATGAATTGCTGAAGGGGGTTCTTTAGGAAGAGGAAGACAATAAAGATAAAAATTATGAACAACAAATACGTAACTATTAACAAGTGAAACTAAAAACCAAGGGAATTTAAAAATCTGATGAACAATATTAAATGTTGAATATAATAGAATCAGAGGTATGGAAGGGGAGTGGACTGATGATTCTCAGGGAAAAGGGGAGAGGGGGGTGTGGGAAGAAACTGAGTAAAAACTGTGCACCTATGGATGAGGACAATGGGAGGTGGGGAAAGGCCAGAGGGTGAGGTGGAAACCTGGTGGAGGGGTGCAATTGAGGGGGGGGGGGAGAGGAACATTTGTAATAATCTGAACAATAAAGATTTATTTAAAAAATAAATAAAAATAATAAAAAAGATACATCAAGCATATTTATTCATGATGTTATTAGAGTATTTTTGAATAGCCAGCTTAGAGGACCTAAACATTATGCATCTGATAAGAAGAGGATAAGAGATAAGGAATAATGCAGTTAATGTTTTAGTTATTTGTAGATTTAGAATAAATCACTACCATTATTCATATCCATGGGTAAGTGATTATGCCTAAATTGAAGTGTATGTACATGACTATGATGATACTTTCATCTTTAGGAGACAGATATTTATCCCAGACTTTATAATGGAAACTGTTTCCCCATTGTTGGTCTATGGACCATTTTGTGTTGCTAAGAAGCAACTGGAGTCTTTCTTAAAAATATAGATCCCAGGTTTCTATTCCCAGGGATTTTAAGTTAGTACATGTGGGACTCACTGTAATGGCCTCCTTATCAGATAATGGTAACCTCATGGTGAGTAAGAATAATGATTAATGGTAATCATAATTGTTTGCTTAATATCTATTCATGTTCTTTAACTTGGCCTCAGAAAACCAATTCAAAATTGAGCACTTAAGTGCTAAGGGACAGAATCAATAGTTGTCAGTATTGTTTCCATGCTGCATTATGAAGGGGAATAGACAGTATAAAGCTCCTATAACAGGGCTGCTGGTATAAAGCTCTTATATAATAGGGCTGCTGGAAAGACAGAGGGTGGAGTTGCTGACTGATAACAATAGTTTGAAAAGCCACTATTATACTACTAAATCAGCATAGGTAAGGATTGGTCTTATTACCATAATAGAGGCCCGGTGCAAAAATTCATACATGGGTGGGGTCCTCTTGGCATGGCCAGTGAACAAGGCCTATGAGGAGGGACAACCAGCAGTGGGGAGGCATGGGAGGGTGGCTGGTGGCTTCCCTGGGAGGAGGCTGAGTTGGCAGGGGGGAGGAGAGGAGTTGCTGTGGGAGGTTGGCTGTGGGGGCAGCTCCTGCTTTGAGCATCTGCCCCCTGATGGTCAGTGCACATCGTTGCAAATGGTCAATCGGTTGTTCCAGTCATTCTGGTCATAACAGTCACTTAGGTTTTTATATATATAGATACAGAAATCCTGTCACATCCTCCATAAGTTAACCCAGTGGTTGTCTAATAATGGTATCCAGAAGATTCATGTGGGGAGTATTAAAAATGAATATCATCATGCCTGTCCACGGGATTCCAATTCAGTAAATATAGCATAAATGGTCTGGTGACCACACTTTGAGATGCACTGTTCTGGGCACTACCTAACTTAACAGCAATATATTGACCTCATACTTACATAATCCCCCACAGCAAGAGTTCAGTCTGTAGAGTGGTTGACAGTATATAGAGTGACAAGGGACTGCTTCATAAAGTTAGCATGATGGCACAAGGCAAACTGCTGATGTGCACGAGGGGTACAGTGAGATCAGGTGTGGAGGACATTTAATTAGCATTATCTTTGTAAATATACCAGAATGATGCCATTAGAGGGAGACTCTGTGCTGTTTGATTTTGCAGTTCTCATAGAGGCTAGCACAGTTCTCTACTTGCAGCAGGCCTGTGATAGGTGTGATGTCACATAGGTGCAAGTTCATTTGCGGTGCCCAGGAATTCTGCCTGGGAATTAATCACCACACTCAGAGTATCTTGCATGTTACAATGACTGCTTTGTGACTCCTGAAGTCCAGTGACTGAGGAATTGCCAAACTCTCCCTTCTCACTTCCTTCTTCTTTCTTTAAGTGTCTCCTGGTAGGTAGTGATAGTGAAACAGTCATAGCATCAATGACTGTCTCCAGGTTTGTGACTTTGGAGGAAGAAATTAGAATAAGAACTGAAGAGTTAATTTGAGTACAAATTATCACTAATGAAGGACAAGGCAGGCAGAGAATATTTTAACCAGATTGAATACCCTGAACTCTAATCACCCAAGAACACCTGGGCAAGCCAGGATGGCATAAACAGAGCCAACAATGGCCAAGAAGACACTCATTGGCAAACAGCAAAGCAGTAAGCTGCCTGAGCATTGCTTAAAGAAGACAAAGGAGGGGAAGAAGCATGCTATGACTATTGGATACATTTAACAAGAATTTACTGAGTTGCTACTATGTGATAGGACTTAGTCCAGGTGCTTAGGATATTAAGGTAAATCAAAGAGACAAATAAGCTTATATTTTACTTAGCTAAAGAGATAGCCAATAAATAAATAAACAAATAAATAAATAAACAATATGGTACCATATAGGGATTAGTGCCAGTAAGAAAAATAAAGCAGGGCAAGGAAATAGATACTAAAGTAAATATCATTTCAAAGTGGACTGCTTTGGTATCATAATGATAGCAAAAACATTGAACTAATATTTGAGTGCCTATTGTATGCCACACAAAGTGCTGGGAAATGGAGATACAGTGATAAGACAAGACAAATTTCCTGATTTCATGGTTCTTTTATTTTCGTAAAGCAGGTAAAAAAAACTATGAACAAACAAGCAAAGATACACAAGAAGCATGTAGATAGTGATACATAGAGAATTAAGATAAGGGGAACTGATAGAGTGACTGAGAAAGTGACTTGAGTTTGAGGGAATTTCTCTCTGAGGTGATGTTATTTAGCCTAAAATCTGAATGGCAAAGAGAAGTCAGCTATGCAGAAAACATCCCGGGTCAAGTGAAGAGGGCACCAGAGCAAAGGCCCGAGCTCTACAGATCTAGGGATAGAAAGAAGGCCAGTGTAGCTTTATAAACCTGGAGGGGTAGGGGCAGGATTTGTGGATCGGACTAGAGTAATGAAGGAGAAAAATAACCTCCTCTATTAGATATGACTTTGAGAACCAATACAACTCCTAGAATCAAATTTTCTCTTATTTTAATATTGCCTAGTTCTTCCATCAGAGACAACCGTAACATTTAAGTTGATCTATTTGTAATATGAATTTCTTCCTGTAATTACTTCTCTTTTCCCCTGCACCCCTGAGAAAAATCCCAAATGCAGGGAAAGCATTATTCTAATAAAATTTTATTAAATAGTATAATTAACAAAAATACTGTATAGCAATATGCCACTTACTGTGTGTTGACTCAGGTGGTAACTGGGAATTCTTGGTTCTGAAGAACCTTTTATCTTCCACACCACCTGAGATGCAGTGGCTTCTCTGCAGTGGTACTTAAGATCTTGTGTTATACCTTTTATTTGAAGAGTGTCTTAGCTGCCTGAAATTCAAAGCAGCCAAGGTTGTGACCTCAGCGTTTAGTAGCCTCTACTATGGCTTCCTGGGTGCTGCTGTCTCTTTAGCCCCTGTCCAAAGGGTAGGTTTGTGTACCCTCTCCATCTAGGGTACATGCATCATCCACATCCTCTTTTGTGCCTCTGGGGAGGGGAGTAACAATCCTTTTTACAGGTGTTCACCATCACGTTCTTTTCTCTACTGCTTTTCCTGTGCTGTCTATAGAGTCAGTCTTGTACAATGGAGTCCTTCTTTCCTCAGTTAATTATATAAGCTATTGTGCTTGCTCAACCTCTCCATTGCACACATCTCTAAAGCATCTTTCTATTTATACTGTTCATGGAAGAAGTAAAGATCAGGTGGAGGGGTTGTGTTGTTTAGAAATATACTTACTGATATGCTAAAAAGGCAATGGAAATCTTTATATTCCCTGTGTATTTTCGTGTAATGTATATTCATCCAAAATACACTTAATAACTTTCACATTATGAATCACTAAGCCTTATGCTTCTCCAGGGAAGGGAGCACTATTTCTCAAAATACAGTATTGTTTTTAGAATGAAAATTCAATCTTTCATGATCAATTCAAATCAGCTTTGGAATTCTACACCACCTCAGCCTCAATCAGCTTTAAAATGCAAAGGCTACCCATAAGAAACAATGTCTTTTCAATTATTAAAATTGAATTTCAAGTTGGTAATAGCTTCTATAATAAAAATGTTTAAATATATCTGAGAAATAGTTCTCAAATTCTAAAAATAATTAAAAAGGACAAAAGCAGATACTTGAAGGCAAATGACGAGCAAAGATTGAGTTATAAAAATGAAAACGTATTTAATTTTTCATAGAAGTTTAAAGGCATTGCATTGGAAGTATTAGGATAGGGAGACAGTCTCTCTCTCTCTCTCTCTCTCTCTCTCTCTCTCTCTCTCTCTCTCTCTCTCTCTCTCCACACACACACACACCTGACTCACTGTGCTTTCTGAGCTATGAGAATTAGGCTCAACCTAGTTACTGACCTTAGTGATAGAATGCTGAATGCTGATCTTAGTTTTGCAGTTTTGCTTACCAACTTGGGGATTGTATCTGAGAAGCCAGAATAGTGGTTTAATGTGTTTTTTTTAAATATATTTTATTGATTTTTTTTACAGAAAGGAAGAGAGAGGGATAGAGAGTTAGAAACATTGATGAGAGAGAATCATCTATCAGCTGCCCTTTGCATATTACCTACTGGGGATGTGCCTGCAACCAAGGTACATGCCCATAATCGGAATCGAACCTGGGACCTTTCAGTCTGCAGGCTGATGCTCTATCCACTGAGCCAAACCAGTTTCAGCTAATGTTTTTGATGTTTTAGAAAATAAGTGTAAGGATAGTCAAGTGTTTATTGTATTTCTGCTGTGTGCTTTTTGCCCATAATGACTCTGTGTATGTGAGGGATTTGAAAGAGCTCAAAGGTAGGTGTTTGACTTTGGGAAGTTTACCAGTGAGTTGGAAAGAAAAAAAGAGAAACACTATATTACATAGCTCAAAAACAGTACATGTCAGTATAGGAAAGTCATTAATATTGTGAAGGACCTACATGGAGTGCTTCATGGAGGAGGCATTGAACTGGGCCTTGAAAGAAAGACAGTACTGGCTGTCATTTTTTCCCCCAGTATGATGATGATAACTCATTTTTATTATAATAATGACTAGCTGTCTGTTGCCTCAGAGATTACAGGATGGAAAAGCATGACAGACCCATAGAGTAACTGCATTTTAAAAGTCCCTTTTAAAGGAGTTAGAAGGAAAAGAGAGAAAGCCTTTCTAAGAGCCTAGGCTGAGGGAAAATGTAGGAGGTGCAGCAGAGAATTAATGGGTAACACGCATCACTTTGTACAAAGTAACCTTGACACAAATGGGGCAATTTAAGGGAGGGTAAGTGACTCCCAGCCTACTCACCCAGTTTGATGGAGGAAATAATCATGGGGTTGATGACAGATTAGAAAAAGAAGAACCAGGGTAGCTTTTCCCCCTCTATTATGCGTTGCTCATCTAGAGGTAGGGAGCTCATGGCTGAAAGAACATTTTAGAAACTCCACACTTTCCACTTTCAAACAATTTTAGGTAAGTAACTTGATCTAACAATAAATTCGATGAGCCTTTCTTTCCCTTCCTCTCTCCAGCTCTATGCAGAGATATGACCACAGAGGTGCAAGAGGTTGAAGTTAACAAAGCAGATTACAGAAGCCAAGATAATTGTGCATAATTGTTTGATAACAAAACAGAGTGCTACCACGTATGAATAGGGGTGTGACTTGCCCTGTGCTCATGAGTGAGGATAGCAGTATTGCTCAACGTCAATGGTTTTTCAGTCTCGGCTATACATTAGGATCCCCTGGGGAGCTTTGAACATTATCGATGCCCAGCTTTTCCCTCCATCCTATAGATAGTCTACAAAGTAGCCTGGGCACTGGATTTTCTAAAGTTCCAGGTCATTCTAAGGTTGAGAACCACTACTATAAGTGATGATGTGGGTGAATGGTACCCAGGAGGCTGGTTCAGTCACAGACAGCTGGATCTGACCACCAGAGTTTCTGTTTCCTCAGAACTGGTATGAGGCCCAATAATGTGTATTGTAACATATCCTCAGGTGATGCTGCTGCTTTAGGGTCTATGCTTTGGAAAACACTGATTTAGATCATTGAAGACAAACTGGTCCACGTTATACTAAGCATGTTCTAAAGTTTGGCCCTTGAGCATTATTGTTACAGTGCATATTCTGAGTACCTCCCTTGACCCACTGAATTAGAATGCCTGAAAATCGGCAATTTTAAATGAGAGCTCCAGGCTTTTGTTTAGGATGCTATCACTTGTGAACTACTGTGCCTGTTAATAGTTTATTTCTTTTGTGCCTTGCTCCAAATATTATTTTTTGCATAAATTGAATGTGTGACCATATGAAGGATTCTGTAATTATTTTATGCTACTTTTATTGGGGGAAACTATTTTTTAGCAGTGTAGATTGAATTAGATACTCTGAGGTATTAAAGGATCAAATATGGGGGAAAGGCTTTACTATGGGGCTTAAGGTATAACAATAGAACCATCTGTCCATGCAGTGGCAGCAATGTTAGTTGTATGTGGGGTGTTTTGGAGGTAACTTTCAAGAGCATGCTTTGCAAACTCAACATAATTAAGTAATTGCATTCAATATAGGTGGTGTAAAGCTCTGAGGATTATATTTCAAATTTTAGAGGACATTAAGCAATGATAAGGGTTACTTGTTAAAAGTTCAATTCCCAAGTTGCAGCTCCAGAGAGTCTTAATCCTGGGTGGCATCTAGGAATATCTAACAAAAATAGGTTATTCTGATGCAATGGGTGTACAAAACTCATCTTTAAAAATAATAGGTTAGGGACTTTAAAGGAGAAAAGTTATTTTCATAGTTGACCTGAGTTGCTAGTAAAAAATCAACCAACGAACTGGTATGCATATATGCATAATCCATAGACACATATAATAGGGTGGTGAAGGCCTGGCGTGGGAGTTGTGGTGGGCTAGAAGAGATCAATAAAGGGGGAAAGAGGGACATGCATAATATTTTCAACAAAAAAGTATTAAAAATAAATGATATAGCATTTAAAATATAAAAGAGGAATTTTTTATTTACTATTTTAAAAAAAAACTTTATGTAAGTCAATGTCCTAAGAGCTAGGTATAAGTGGCAATTCAGGATCTATATTTTTAGGTGTGTAATATTATTCCCCACACCTATCTGTTTCTTTCTCATTTAAATATTGTATAACTGATATTTTTACCTATTTCCTTGACTATTCCTCCTTTTGTAATATTTATTTATTATTATTATTTTTTTTGAGGAAATGGGAGAGAAATATGGTCGAACCAAGGACCAGGGCAAGTTTGCATTTAGCTGAATTTTCTTCCCCCTTTTCTCCCTGTCTTGACCAGCTTATATTTATTTTTTATTTTTTTATTCTTATTGATCTCTGTACTATTGCCCACCTCATAACCCCCAACTAGTCCATGTCCCATCTTCACTTTGGGCTGTTTTTCCTGTGTGTTCTCAGTTTGTGGTCATTTCAGTGAACAATAAGGGACAGAAGGTCATTGGCAGTATTCTCAGTGTGTGGCTCTCTCCCCAGTGGTGAGTGGTAGTGGCAGAAGGTTAGTGAGACAGATACTGGCCTGGGGAAAAACTTATACAACAATTTACATTTTGTTAGTGAAAAATAATCTCTGTGGGAAGGGGGGAACTTGTGAAAGATGAATCTTAACTGATTTACAATATGGTTGGCCACTCTTATGAAGTTAACATCCAACTGTGTTAGGTCATAGTGGATATGATAGAATTATTTATTTTATTTTCATATTTCAGACTTCTTTCATGCCCACCTACTAAGATGTTAATTTTCACTGAAGTCTCATTTCTCAGTCAGAAGAAAGGAAATACCTGGTAGAAAATGAACTTTGATTGATTCTAGGGATGATGGAGGTGTGGCAGCAAGGTCTTTTGTGGTTGGCTCATCTGTTGTCATGCTCTACCCAGGGCAGTGGTAGAACCCAAAGTCTGAAGGTTTCAATAATCAAAATGGATGACTCAGTGTGTTTTGAATTACACAGATAAATGATATGTATTCTCTACACTTTTCCTCTTCTACTTTATGTTGCCTGTAACATTTAATAAGAGGTTTAGAGCTTAGTTAAAGCTGTTTTTTCTATTTTCATATTATTTGACTTCATTCTAGAGGGAAGTGCTGAAATGGAATTGCCAAATCTGAACTAGAACGAAAATCAGAGGGTGTACACAAATAGGTTCTATGTAAGTCCCCACTGGGGAAGAGGTATTCCCAATGATTAAGATAGCTATTTTGTTAAAATGTACACACATGTGTGCATACGTGTGCAATCCCCTTCCCCATCACATGCCCCTCCACGTAGGAGAGAGAGCACCAAGAGATATAGAGAATGAACTGGAGTGATCAGTTTTAAGATAGATAAGAGTGGGGGAAATAGCTAAAGGAGTGACAATTTGAGAGAGAGAAAAGATAGAAAGTCACAGAGAAAAAGTCACAAAGAGAATGTTACCTTCAAGGTGTTCTGTCTTCATAACAAGGATACTAGAGACTTTTCTATGGAAAAAAAATTGTACACGCCCCTGACCAGAATCGAACCCAGGACCCCTCAGTCCGCAGACCGACGCTCTACCACTGAGCCAAACCGGTTTTGGCAAATGCAAACTTTTAGATGTGTTTATGTCAGTGGACTATTACTTCTTTTCCCACCCTCCAAGGTTTAAATAACTGATATATTCTTGTTAGTTGACATAATGCCCATTTTACAGATTAGAAATCCAAGCTTTAGTTTTGGTATACGCTGTGTATAAGTGTTATTTGTATACTAGTACTTGTTTATTACGCTCCTGATCTGTCTGAATGAGGCAGAGAGTGAACCTGGATAAATATTGACTCTCATGTATACCCAGAACTATGCCTAGCTCATAAAAGAGGCTTGATAAATATTGTTCAACTAAATTATATGTTTGTTTGAGTTAACAAGAGACAATGAAATAGCTGGGGCTAGACTTTCCCCTCTCTGCTGGGGTCCTTGCATTGCAATCAGGACCTGGCGGTGTAGGGCACCTGTCAATGGATTGACTGAGTCCAGACTATTATATTCTTTGGTGCTTGTCCCATATGATTTTACAGGGGACTTTTTTTTGATTGATCATACTTTTAGACTTGTTCTTTATATTTTTTACCAAAAAAATAATATGACTACAAACATAGTGATCATCTGGATTTGTTCCTGGGATAGCCTTGAGATAATGTAAATAAAGCTTAACTCTTTAAAGAGACAAGTGTTAGAGTCACTGTCTTCATAATTAGTCAGTATTGCCGCCTCACTCTTTTTAATGTCATTTCCCATGTTTTTGCATTGGTTACTATTCAATCTAGACTGTAATTCCTATTTAAATTTTACCTTGCTCTCCTTTTTATAGGTCATTTTGGGGCTTTTTTCCTCTTGGTTTTTGTTCTATTTCTCATATCTCTGTCTCCACTTCCTGCCTCTTAGACTCGTTCTCATTTCCCCATAAGTGGTTTATTTTATTTTTAAGTTCTAAATGGACTAAGTGTTATTTTCCAATTTCTGTTCCAAAGCACATTTTGCATTTCCAGTCATCCTAGGAAGAGTGAGATCACAAAGGACAGTTACCTAGTAATCTAAACATGAGCATGTTCAGACTTTGGCTTAAGCAGAAGTACCTGAATGTGCTTTCTATGTGACTCTAACAGGAAAGTACCTTTACAGTTAACCTGCTTCTTAACTTCTTCTGAATGAATTAGGGACTCTCTTAATTTCCTCTCCAATTCTCATAGTTAGTTCCATGCCACAGCTGAGGTTTTCTTACTGCCTTTATCATGGAGATGTAAAAGCTATGGATAAGATGAGCTGGAGATTTCTGCTAGCTGCAAGTCACTGGTGAATCCAAGAGAGAATTGAGCCAATCAGCTAATAATAATCTGTGCTACTTAATCTGTATTCTCTGTTTTTCAAAGAACCTGGTTCTTGGGTATAGTTTTAAAATTTTTCTACCAAGGTATTCAATTCACAGAGGGGGCTTCTGATTCATGCTATGCAGATGAGATGTTTTGCCCTATTTCCAATGGCATGAAGAAAGTACTAAAATTCAGGTAGAAGTTGAACTCCGAATGTTTCATGTTCTCTAGCCTTGAGACATTTCTGTTGAGAGAAGAGGATGTGGAATTCACTGGCTAAATTCTAGGTAGACAGAATTCTAGAGAGAGTTAAAAGGGATCCTGGAGTTCATATCAACCAACAATTTCATTTTGTAAAAGGGGAAACTAAAGCCCAGTGAAGCATGCTTTATTGAAGATATGGACTAAAAGATGGCGGCATTAGTCCATGACTTATGTTGGCTAGGGTGCCAGGTGAATTTCCCAGAGTGTGCCTCCTTTTGTGGGAAGGCCAAGGCATTCGTTAATAGAACCTATGACTCCCATCTTGCCTCCTGCCCCAAAAGCCAACATGATCTTGATTCACTAGGCAGAATTATTCATATAGGTAGAATGCCAGGAATGCAGGGAGTTAATATAGCTGCTGAATAATATACCAGTGCCACAAAGTTTCATAATAGATAATAATAAATAATACAGTGGGGAATTATGTAACTCAGTTATAAAGTAAATGACAGGGGAAGAACACATATATTCACAGAAGAGTGTTTCTGATGGGAATACTTAGGTGATTCAGTTTTACTTGCCTCTTCAGTCCTCCCCATTTGAGAGATAGGCAGGGCATTGAGATGTGCCCTGTTGGGACTCTTATTTTATGCAATAAAGTTGCAGGTATTAGAAGCAGAGCCAGAAAGTACAAGCTGTGCTCCTTGGACAGTTATCAGTTAATCCTCTTAATGCATTTATTACTTCCTCTGTGTCAGGACTGCATATCTTCCTTTAGTGAGGCGCTATGTGTCCAAAGTTGGTCCTTTTCTCCCATCACAACTCTTTGTAATTCACTGCATGTAAGAGCATGATATCAATATACTGAATTTGAAGATGGGAAAAGGCTGGGAGTGGGGGTGTGGGTTGACATGGTGACAGGAGGTGAAAGTTGTAGCCACAGTCATGGTCCAGCGATCTCTCCAATGAGCTGGCATGTGCTTCTCTTTTGCTCATCTGCACTAGAGAAAACCAACTGCAGATCCTTTTAAACCTGTATTTTTTTTCCTTAGAAGAATGGGATATTTCCCCCTTCACTCTTTTAAAATAAAGATAAAAAGCAGGGGGTAGGGAATTAATTAATGTCAGTAAATGAAGCATGAGTTGCTTGTCTGGATATGATAATGACTGTGAATTAGTGCAGAAGAAATGGATTGGTGTAGAAAATGAACTGCACCGGCACACAGCTTTGGGATGGACTCAGCCACCCTTGTAACTCATTAACTCTTCCCTTGCCTCATACTTTTTCCTGCGTCTCTGTTACTCTGGGCCAACCCTCCCACACTGCAAAGTCTCAGGGCCTGAGGTACCCAAATGGAGCCCCAACTCCAGGATAGACAGGACTGGCTAATGATTGCATCCTTTTAGAATGTAAATAAAAGAAATCTATGCCTACTTATTAGATTGCTGAAACCAAACCAGACCAAAACGAAGTAATCTATGGGAACTGCAAAATAATTCAAGAAGGCAGTGAGCCAGCTGGGGGAGAGAGCAGGAGGGGAGTAGTTCCGAAAAATAAGTTGTTTCCTCTCCCTCAAAGCCAAAATTTACCTTTGGACTGTTAGTAACTAATCTCAACTCCTCATTGCTTTTCGACATATACCTCAGGCTATATGTCTTTTGAAATGTCTTTGGATAAGTCCAACAAACAAACATTGACTAGGCACTTCCTGTGTCCAAGGCCTGGGGTCTGAGTATAGATAAAAAAGGTATCCTCTATGTTCAATGAGTTGTCTTCTCATGGGCCTGACACGTAGTAAGCACTCAAAATATTGTTGCTTATTATCAGTATCATTTTATTGAATTTAATTCATATTGAATTTTGGGGACAGGAAGTTTGAGAGGTTCAGAGAGCCCATGACCACTTTCTTTACTTTTTGTTTTTTTTCCTCTTTCTTTTCTTCTTTGATTTACAGTTCTTGACACATTGCTGATATGAAGAAATACAAAAACATAGCTATAATAATCTTTAAATGTTAACATTTAAGAAATTATTTGTTGTTAACAACCCCCCCAAAAAAAAACCCAACAAAAACAATGCTATATAGTCACAAAATATGAGTCATTGAATTTAAAGGATCTTGATTCATGTTACACTATGGGCAGGTGACCCAGTAATGAAATTCTTGTTTAAAATTTTTTTTGACATCTTACATATTTTTGTATTCTCATTGATGGTGGCTCTATATGTAGAATAATTTAGAATTAATACTATAGGACTGAATTTTATCATGTTTAGTATTTTCTTAAATATACATCAAAACAACAAATAGAGCTAGATGAAACCATATTAAGAATAATTGTTGAAGCTGGACAATAGGCTTGTGGTGATTCTTTTTTTATTTTTTTATTTTTTATTAAGGTATTATCTGTGTACATAGCTTATCATTGCCCCCCCCATAGATGCCTTCCCTCCCCAGAGTTTTGTGTCCATTGGTTGTTCTTATATGCAAGCATACCAGTCCTTCAGTTGATCTCTTATCTCCCCCAGATCTCCCTCCCCTCCCCCCCCGCTATCATTTGACAGTCTGCCTGTTGTTTTACTGTCACTATATCTATCTTTTTGTTCATTTGTTTATAATGTTCTTTAATATCCATAAATGAGTGAGGTCATGTAGTGTTTCTATTTCATTGACTGGCTTATTTCACTCAGCATGATGCTCTCCAATTCCATCCAGGTTACTGCAAATGATGAGAATTCCTTCCTTTTTATGGCAGCATAGTATTCCATTGTGTAGATGTACCATAGTTTTCTGATCCATTCATCTGCTGACGGGCACCTAGGCTTGTGGTGATTCTTACTACCTTTGTAAATGTTTGAATATGGCTATAATAATATATATTTTTAGACTAAAATGTTGAGTGAACGACGCTTTATGAATGCAAGCCTAGGCAGACATCCTCTCCAGATCCCCTTGTTTCTGTTCCTTCAAGTTCAAGTTAGAAAGTTAATAGTGAATGCTGTGCATTCCTGGAAGACTCAACATAACTTGTCAAGGACATTATATTAACCCTAGAGGCCCAATGCATGAAATTTGTGCAAAGGTAGGATCCTAGTGGCTAGTGGCTGCAGGTCAGGGCCTCCCTTCCTGAACTACAGGTTGCTGGCCAGAGTCTTCCTTTGTTCCATACTCCCCCCTGGTGGCCAGTGCATGTCATAGTGAGCAACCAAACTCCCAGTTGTCAAACTCCTGAGGGGGAAACTTTGTATATTAGGCTTTTATATATATAATTTGTTCACTCAAGAGGTCTGTGGGTTGCTTCTTAAGAGGCCAACATGTGGCCTGAACAGTTTGTATTAGGGTATTAGTATATCAGGGGTGCGTTAGTTTGCTTGGATTGCCATAACAGAACACCACAACTGGGTGGCTTAAATGACAGAAATTCATTTGCTCACAGCTCTAGAGGCTAGAAGTCTAAGATCAAGGGCTCAGCATTTTTTTTTTTTGGAGGCCTCCATTCTTGGCTTGCAGTTGGCCTCCTTTTCAATGTGTCCTCACATGGCCTTTCCTTTGTGCTTATCCCTATTGTCTCTTTTTGTGTCCAGTTTTCCTCTTCTTATCATAGAGCCAACACTAATGACCTCATTTTAACTTAATCACTTCATTAAAGGATGATCTCCAAATACAGCCACATTCTGAGGCAGTGAGGGGACTAGGGTTTCAACATATGGATTCTGGAGGAGCATAATTCACAGGGTAATACAAGGTGAGGCATATAATTAATGAGAAAAGAACAGTTGATCCCCCCTGCTCAGCATTCTAAGGACTCTTTCAGAAGCTTCAATTGGGATGAACTTATAACACCTTATTTACAGGAAGTTGATTTAGGAAGCTACTTTTGCAATAACAACTAAAAAGGTGAGCAAAAAGAATCATGACTCTGTAAACTTTCATTGTGTGTTGGTGTTGATAATACTAATACAATGTTAGTATTATCAACAAATTGTGGAGGGAGAAGAGGAGTTAGGCATAGGATGAGAGAGTCAAAAGTTGAGGGAAAACTTTTGGAGGAATAAAGGGAAAAATGACAATAGAAGAAAGAAAAATCAGAAAGCAAGACAGTGTGAGATGGAGAGATAAAAGGGAGAGAAGGAGGCAGAGAAAAAGAAGGAGAAAGAATAGGGCAAGTAGAGGAGATAGGCTGAGGAGGGAAGAGAGAGGAGAGTGATCCAGGGACAGACTGAGAACAGAGAGAAATTCACATAGCCTGCAGTTTTCAGTGGGTTGAAACCAAGTTCATGTGTTTCCTTCTCTCAGGAGACCCAGTTCTCTCAAGAGGTGAAGAGAGCAGATCAGATATATGCAAATAAGAGCAGACAGAAAATGGTGTCCCTAGAGAGAGAAGGCTTAGGTGTTGAGATTTGGTATGGATGGCTGAGGACCATCCAACATTAATGAGCACAAATGTGTGCACAGGATGAAAATGTCTCTCCAGGGACCCTGATAACTCAAGCTTTGTTGGTGCCATTTGAAACCATGAATGAGAAAATAACTGACTCACTCTCTCAGGCAGTTTGCTGCATGGACTTGAAGCTCTTAGTTACTGCCAGACCATTAATCTCCCATGAGCTCCTGTGAGATATTCTTAAAACTGAACCTAGTACTGTCCTCCTTGCCAAAGTGCTTGGCATTGTCTTTTACCTTTCCCTCAAATTCTGAGATGGCAACCAAATAGTTAATGGGAGTATGCCCTGTGGATGTGCAACTTAGGAAGAATGATGGCAAAGTGGGAAAGCAGGGGAGGGGTGGGGGATAGAGGTAAGAGATCAAACAAGGAACTTGTATGCATGCATATAAACCTAACCAATGGACACAGCCACTACAGGGAGGTGAGAGCATGTGCTGAGGGGTAGGAGTGGTTGCGGGGAGGTCAATGGAGGGAAAAGGAGACACATGTAATACTATATGTGATACTTTAAACAATAAAATAAAACTTAAAAAAGTGTCATACACAGCTACACACACACACACACACACACACACACACACACACACACACAGGAATATTTTTATGCATCTCTTCCTGTAGGCATAATCATTTTCTCTTTTGATTTTTTAAATTTATTTTTAGAGAGGAAGGGGAGGGATAGAGATATAGAAACATTGATGAGCCAGGAATATAATGGGTCAACTTCCTTCCACATGCCCCACATTGGGGATCGAGCCTTCAATTCAGGCATGTGCCTTTGTGGTAAGTTGGGAATCAAATTGGTGATCTCTTGGTTCCTGCTGGGTTGGCAATCAACTGCTGAGCAATGCCAGGGAGGGGGGATAACCGTGTTATTAAAGGGCTTTTTACCTTTTGGTTTTATGGATCCCAAGCCTCTTCTTGGAACCTTTGAGTCAGCCTCAAGCTAAGTGCATGAGAAGATTCATCTTCTCTTGGAAAGAAATTTCTTTTCCCTTCTAATAGTAAACAAATTGTGTTGACAGACAAATGCAGGATTAGGTGAGGAGATTTGTAAGACAACTGGATTCAGGAAGCTCAAGCAAGCAGACATCAGGATTAGGCTGAGAGGGAAGGATTCAAGTGGACTGGGAGGCTACAGGGGTGACACTGCTACAGGTAGGAGAGAGGCCACATTTGAGAGGAGGCAGGAGATGAGAGTGAGGAAAAAGCATTTGTAAAATGCCTCACAAGAGGTCTTTTTTTTCCCTAACTACTGTGGAGTATTTCTAAACTTTCATATGGGGTCATTTGGCTTTATATAGGTATTTGGCTTAATGGAGTCTCAATTTCACCATCTGTGGAGTGGGCATACTACTAACCTTACTTCACAGAGTGGCTTTGAAAACAAAGTCAGGTAAGAAAAATACTCTGAAAGCATTAAAAAGCCATAAAACATATTAGAATTACTCTTCTGTTGCTCTACTGATATGTGAGTTTTTTCTACATCATCTCTGCTGTGTACTTATTCCAATGCCCAATTGAATATCTCTAGTGGCAGGGAGTTTACCAGCTTACCAATGCCTTGAAATCAGGTCAACAACAACAACAACAACAACACAAATTTATTTATAATTTTTAGAAAATATTTCTGTTGAGCCGAAATCTGTCTAATCAAAATAATAATAAGCTAATACTCATGTAGTACTTACTCTGCACTATTCCTCTTAGCAACCCTGTAAGGTGAGTTTGGATATTATTCCAACTTTACACATAAGAAAACTGAGGCACAGAGAAGAGAGGTGACTTTTCTATGTTGCATGGTTGTGATCCTTTACGCACTGGTCCTTGCTTTTCTATCTATGGCCAACCTATATTATTGGAAAACCATTTGGCCCTCTCTGAGTCTTCCCATTGCCAGACTACCCTTCACACTCCCTTGTTCAATTCTACTTGTGCTTCCTCTTTAGAGTATTTGTTCCAAAGAAGGCCCTAATTTCTAGGAGTGTTTGACCTATACAGAGGAAAGCTGCATTGTTGGTTCTTTTTGTGCCTACTGCCAGTCTGATACCTTTGGGAAGAAGGTATTATAAGAAAGAAAGAATGTTTTCAAGCTGGGTATCACAGGAAAGTGATAGGATGGCCTGTGTTGGTCCACTGACCCCAGCTGCCAGATAATGGGAACTGGGATCAGCTGTGACCTAATTATGAGTTTAGTAAACCTGTATTGTGTCCTTCATTTTCTAGCTCATTGACCACACAGAGGGGGAGGGAAGATGAATGAGATTCTGGCCAAGTCCTTCCTGCCACTACCATGTGGCCAAGGTCACAGGCCAGTAATGTCCCGAAGGAGTTAAGAGGGTGGGCTCTTTGTTGTCCTCTCTGAATGGATCTGGTGGGGAATGAGGCATAGAAAAGGTAGATTAGCAGACATTCAAATCTCACAAAGACTCCTTGATAGGAATGTCTCCTCATGTCCATTTTGGAACTAGGAATTCCTGATTTGGCACTCTGTGATAGTCAAGAGAGCAAGCTAATACAGCCCGTGTTAATACAACTACATATATCTGAATATGAATACACGAAACTATCATATATCTGATATATCACATGTATTTTATGATTTTTTGGGGAACAAAGACTGAGTTGAAGTTATGCTAAGAATTCAGTTTTGTGTTTTTACCTTTTTACTGCCAGAGAGCCCCAACTCCTTATCCCAAATCAAACACATAATCTCTATATTATATAGATATTTAATTCAAAATTTCTCTTATTGAAAGATAGTATCCATGAATCACTAACTAAAATATATGTAACCCTCAGTTGGAATGTCTGGAAAACTATTTTCCTTTCTCATTTAAAAAACAAACAAAAAGAATAATTTCTTTTTCAAATCCTGCTGTGGGAGCCCTAGCACTAGTAAGATGTTCCAGAAAGAATATGGATTTGGGAGTGCACAGGTGCTACATTCAAATCCTGCTTCTGCCACTTACTACTTGGAAAGTGTTGAGCTTGGGCAAGTTATTTATTTCTCTAAGACTCTGATTTTGCTCGGGCAAGAGTCTTTGCTAACTCCAGCCAGAGCCTGCAGGTTTCTCTGCTGGCTCTGGCCTGAGTATACAGTCTTCACTTTGCTCTGGCTGGAGTACTGCTCTTATAGCTCCCTCTGCCCCCCACCTACTCCTAATAGCAGGTGTCCTGCCCTGTCCAGCTGCTCCATGCCTGGAACAGCTGGGGGCGGGGCCACTGCCATCTTTGCCCTGCTAATTTGAATATTCCATCCTGATTGGCTGATGGGTGTCATTGAGGTATGGTAAATTTAAATATTTCTCTTTTATTCATGTAGATATTTCTAGGCCCCTCCCCCCCATATGCAGCTACTTACAGAAACACCCAACTCCAGCCAGAAAGTCCCACATACATGCTTATAGGGGCTGGTGGTTATTGTCATTGACTAGCATTAATGGTGGGAAAGAAAACTCTGGCATGGTGCCAGTCTACTGTTTGCCCTCCATTGTTGATTTACTGGCAGACACAGATTCAAGTTCTCTATAAGAATAAGAGCTGACATTTATAATGGTGAAGAATATTATCTTGTTATATATCCAATAATATGTTTGTGTGTAGGCTCTTCCTCCTGCTGATCAGAAGGGAGTCAGCCTTAAGTAGGAAGGACATGTTGGAAAGGGAGACATTTGACAGAGGTGAAATGACTTTCAGTGTGGTATGGTGGTAAAATAGGTTAAAAAATAGTTTCAACCTCCTCTTTTCCCAGGACATTCCAAATTATGGTGAAATAAATACAAACAAAAAAGTAAAAACCAAAATCAAACTAAAAACAAAACTTAAAATCTACATTGTTATCCCAGAATTTAAGAATTTTGTGGAACTGTACCATGGAACTATCCTTTTGTAAATGTAAGATGTCCACAAAAGAAATAGAAAGATGATGATTTTTCTCCTCTTGCTTTTTCTTCTAGGAGGTGGATCTCAGTTTTTATGTCCTTCAGTCCTGGCTATTTTCTAGAGACTGATGCCAGGAGAGTCACATAGAAAAAGTGTGGAGACCTAGTTTCCATTAAAGGCAGAGGTGCTGTCCACTAAACTATACTTTTTGAGATATCATTGACATCAATGGTCAAGATCAACCTTCATGATGCAGCTGCTGCATGAAAGATATTGTACTTAGATTGCCAAGCAGTAGTCCAACATAGGTTTTCAGGAGGTTGTTTTCAACCATTCTCTTTATTTTTTTAAAAAAATTCTTTATTGATTAAACTATTGATTAAAATATTATATATGTCCTATCCCCCCATTACTCCTCCCCCCCCAACCATTCTCTTTAATCCAGTTAGAAGCAGGTTCTGAAGAAATGCTTAGCTCCTTCTAATCACTTAGAACCAATATCCAACCTGTTTGGCGTGGCTACTTGGGCAAATGGTGAGAGACCACATTGAGTTGGAAGAAACATTCCAGAGCTTTTCCTTTTATTTCATTTCTTTAAACTTAATAATAAGTGTGCAGGTTATTAGCATTGAGCTTGGGCAAGTTATTTATTTCTAAAAGTCTAGGTGGCCCTCGCTAGATGGTTTAGCTATAACATTAGGTAAAGATTGGAATAGGGGAAGAAGGCAACAGATTAGGTAGTTGTAGCCATTGAAAGATTATTTGTATATAATTATTATTTTCAGTCCTGGCCAGTAATTAAGTGGTTGGAGCATTATCCCATATACCAAAAGGTTGTGGATTCAGTTCCCCATCAGTGCACGCACCTGGGTTGTGGATTCAGTGCTAGGTTGGGGTGCTTACGAGAGGCAACTGATCAATATTTCTTTCTCTCTTTCCCTCTCCTTTCTTCTCTCTGTAATCAATAAAAACATGTTCTCAGATAAGGATTTTTTCAAAGAATTATTTGAGCTCTACAAGTGAACTCCTTGATTATTTAGGTATTCTTCTCTGTCTAGAGCCAACACAATACAACATATAGTTCCCACTCTGTGATGCAGACAGAGATATCTCCCGGCTGCCATATGTATTTATTATGAAGTACATGAATAAATCACAACTCAAACAGAGCAAATGCATTGCTATTAAAAATTAACAGAGGCTTTCTATTGTCTGTTGTCCCCATCACTTTCCCTTTAACGAAATAACAATCTGGAATACCACCTAATAGCCTGAGGTGCCCCTGAGAGTGAGGTGTATTTTACCAATATTTTCACTTAATCAGACTGGCCTGGTTTTAGGGGGGGGGCTTTTTTTTTTTCAAGGAACTCACCTTTAAGTGAAAGCAGGATAGATTGGTCCATGGACTAGAGAATCATCTGGCTAGCAGGTTGCTTTTTAGAAGCTTAGACACCTGTTCTGAGGAGCCTGGCATTTTCTTAAAAAATAAAATAAACAAAACCCCCATAAAACAATTTTGCTGTTTTTCTGGTAGCTTCCTTTTTTTTATTTTATTAAACATGGCTTGTATGCGTGTGTTGCTGGAGGGAAGTTTCATGTTTGTACACACTTGAGATGTCACTATAGTTTCATCTGTCAATTTCATTCCAACTCAACTGGAATGAGCAAATATGACAATTACTAGATACCCAGGAGGAGCCTTTAGATTCCAGAGAGTGAAGAGCATAATGGTGGTTCATTTTACTTATTAAAAAGATAGCAAATAATTTTCTTAAAAGATGATCTCTTGCTCTCCAAAGCAAGGTGCAGAGATCTCCACAGCAGAAATGAGTTTTTCCTGCCATGTGTGTCCCAGTGGAGAAGGAGAAGAGAGGTAGCACTGATTGAACACCTACTGTGTATCTTTACCCATCATCTTGGTTAATTTCAGTGAACAAGAAAATGGTGTTTTCACCAAACAGCAATAAAAATGACAAATCCTAGAGTTTGGTTGTTGATACCAAGGAGCCTTCTCAGTGAATATTTGAAAGAGCTCTTGATTTATTACATCAAGGACCAGAAACAATCCCTTGACAGGAAATCTGCTGTTTGGGGGTCATTTGATGGTCTATAGCAGTGGTTATCAACCTTTCTAATGCCGCAGCCCTTTAATACAGTTCCTCATGTTGTGGTGACCCCCAACCATAAAATTATTTTCATGCTACTTCATAACTGTGATTTTGCTACTGTTATGAATCATAATGTAAATATCTGTGTTTTCTGATTGTCTTAGGCTCTAGAGCAGTGGTTCTCAACCCATGGGTCATGACTGCTTGGGGGATTGCCTAGACCTCGGAAAACACAGATACTTACATTATGATTCATTAACAGTAGCAAAATTACAGTTATGAAGTAGCAACGAAAATAATTTTATGGTTGGGAGTCACCACAACATGAGGAACTGCATTAAAAGGTCGTGTCATTAGAAAGGTTGAGAACCACTAGTGTAGAGGAAAAGTTGGGCATTTTTGAGGTTCCCACAATCCATCCTTCATCCCTTCTTGAGCGGGATAGTAGCCTGGATCCCTTATTGGTACTATTGCTATTGGCCTCTTATTCCCTACTCCACCAGCTGGACAGACTCTTCTCCCAAATAGCCCTATATGAAGGAAGCCATCATTGGTAACTGATTATCCACTACCTCCACCCATTCTAAAACTTTCATCGGCACTGTATTTTTCTCCCATTTATAGATACTACAGTCTTAACAAAGTAGCACATTGATTAGAGTCATGTGAGGGCCTGAGCCTCATCAAAGCAAATGGAGGGACAAGAAATGAATATAATTTCCATTAATAATCTAGATCGAGTTTTCAGGCATTGCTTAGCTATTTAATGTAATTCTTTTAAAAATATATTTTATTGATTTTTTACAGAGAGGAAGGGAGAGAGATAGAGGGTTAAAAACATCAATGAGAGAGAACCATCAATCAGCTGCCTCCTGCACGCCCCCCACTGGGGATGTGCCCACAACCAATGTACATGCCCTTGACCTGAATCAGACATGGGACCTTTCAGTCTGCAGGCTGACACTCTATCCACTGAGCCAAACTAGTTTCGGCTTTAATTTAATTCTGATTTTTAAAAGCATTGGGGGGAGCAGATAGTTGAAAACACCAACAACCATGATGTTTCTACATGATATATTATTAGCCAGAGGAAAGCTTACTTCCTTAGTTGAAATTGGAGAGAAAAATGTTAGCCTCCAAAATTTCCCCAGGTTCTGATGAATATAGTTTTAGATTTTTGATATAGTTATTTCAATTGTGGAGTTTCCCCTTGTGTTTTGGAGTTTTTGTGTGAAATATTTTTCTTTTCAATTTGAAAGACCACTTCTCTAAGAATGGAGAAGTAATTTTTTTCCATTGAAAATATAACTGCATTCAATTCAACGAATATTTATTGAGTGTGCTATGGGCCAGACACTATTTCAGAGGTCTAGAATACATCAGTGAACACAAAGAGGAAAACTATCCTTCCTTTTGTAGAGCTTAAATTCTGGTAGGGGAGGGGGAGGCAATAAAAATAAATATTATAAGTCATTTACTTTTATGTCATGTAGTATGATGACAAGAATTATTTTTTTAAAAAAAGACCCTGACTGGTGTGGTTTAGTGGTTGAGCATTGACCTAGTAACCAGGGGGTCATAGTTTGATTCCTGGTCAGGGTACATGCCCAGGTTTCAGGGTCATTATCCAATAGAGGTAATGTAGGAGGCAGGTGATCAATGATTCTGTTTGATCAGTGATGTTTCTCTCTCCCTCCATCTCCCTTCCTCTCTGAAATCAATAAAAATATTTTAGAAAAGAATAATAAAGACAGAAAAAGCATATTAAGATAAGTGGATAGGACTTCTGGGTAAAAGGAGATGAGAGAGTTATCCAGATAGATCTTTAAGGAGATAAGGTCAGTACATCTGGCGTGAGTGGAGAAGGAGAGGGTTAGCTACTGGGAGCCAAAGAATATAGGGCCTTGTTGACCACTGAATGGATTTGAGCTTCTAGTCTGAGATGACATGGGGAGCCTCTATGGTCTTGAGCAGTTGAGTAACATGAGTTGACTTGGGTTTTAAGATGCTTGTTTTAGCTCCTATATTCTTAATGTTCCAAAAACAATTTTCTTGCCCCATAATACCTGTTTTTCATGTGCTGTTGTCATTATTTACTGTAAAACAGATATTGCCCACTGTGGCACTAAGTTGATGAGTTGTTGTAGCATCTAGATTTACCTACAGTTCACTCTGAAGTTCTTTATGCCAAGTTTTAATAGAATAATGCAGGAGTGTATGGTGTCTAGGAAAAGGACAGTAAAATGGTAACACATTGCTCCCCGGAGCATGAGGTTTGATTACTTTTGTCATTATTTCCAGCCAACACAGCCACAGACATAACTAGTGGTTATGCAGTTATGTAGTCACATTGTCTGGGGCCTCATTGCCCCTTAACATATAAACCTTCTTTCCAATATTTTCATAAACCTCTTAAAGAACACACCTACCCACCACCTACATAATGAAAGAAGCCACAAGCCCCAGCCTTGGAGGAATTGTATTAATTTGTAAGAAGAGAGAAGCTATATCATGCTGTTCTCACTAATCTGGATATGGACACAGCATTTTATCTGCCACTCTGTTTCCTGTTGTATATATACATAATAAATACATAAATCTAACTGTTCATTTATCCACTCATGCATTTATCCATCTGCCCATTCATCTATGTGCCTGCCCATCCATCCATCCATCCTGTCTGTTTGTATACCTGTCCATCTACCTACCTATCTGTCCAATTTCTATTTATTACGTGACTATTTTGTGTGGGGACCATATATGTTTTGGGAGGCAATATATTTCATGGTTAGAGTCATAGACGGTAGCCTCAAGTGCCTGGAATTGAATCCTGCTTGTTACTTAAGCTATAGGATCATCGGTGATATATTATTTGAGCCTCAGTTCCTCACCTGTGGGTTGAGAACAATAACCAAACATATCAGAGAGCTGTCATGAAGATCACAAAGTGAATTTATTCAAGGCCCTTTCCTTCTGTCCTAGAGGAATAGTTTTAGTAGTTTGAGTTTGCATACAATCATTTCTCCATTCCCTTTTCTCATCAGTTCATGCCTTCCCAATTTATCCAGAAGTCCAATAAGGACTCAGCAGGTGTTAAGGAGAGAATTTGGATTTTTGTGAGAAATGGGAGCTATAGATGTATTCCTAGTCCCTATCACAGTGCTTGGCATGTGCACAGTAGCCAGTATACATTTTAGGAAATGAATGCAAGTTCCTGCTCTTGAGAAGTGTTCTTGTGTCCACAAAAGGCCATGCCAGATGGGAGTGTCACTCAGGCAGCCAGCCAGGGACAGAGAGCAGAGAAGGCACAATTGAGCACAGGCAGAGGGAGATGAATCCTCCAGCTGCTTCTGTGGCCTGAAAATGTAATACAGTTTCTTCCCAGGACTGGGTCTTTTATTCTGGGCTTGGATTCTGTCTTTGTGTCAATGACTTGTCTGACATTTCTGGGACTCTGTCTTGATACGCAGTTCAGGCAGGTGGGATACCAGTAGGAAACTATGTATGTCTCTGTGTATATTTTTGAAAGAGTTTAACCTTGGGCAAACTGGCCAGTATTTTGACTTTACGGCATGTTCCTATATTATCTCACACCTGTTTGGGGTAAGGGTATTAAATTTGGCTTACAGGACCTGCTGCTTTGAGAGATACACCGGTGGTGTTTACAATTAAACTTGCTGTGATCCATTTTAGTACAAAAGGATGGGGAAGCCTCTACAAAAAAAAAAAGGTCACATTTAAGGGGATAGTCACAGTGGTGACTAAAGCATATTTGAAAAAAAAATGTGGGATTAAATATGGAGCACTCTGAAGTCAGACATCCTGGGTTCAAATAATGGCTCTATTTTTCATTGGCCATATAATCTTGGGCAATGTTATTTGTATTTTTACTAGAGGCTCGGTGCACGAATCAATGCAACAGTGGGGTCCCATGGCCTGGCCTGTGGGATCAATTCAAAACCAGCTCTCCAACATCCTCCAAGGTCCTGGATTGTGAGAGTACACAGGCCAGGCCGAGGGACCCCACTAGTGCACAATCAGGGCTGGGGAGGAACATGGGAACTTAGCCAGCTGGGTAAGGAGCATAGGAGGGATCCAGAGTGTGGCTGGCCCATTTCACTCAGTCCTGATCAACCAGATCCCAGCAGCAAGATAACCTACCTGTTGGAGCATCTGTCCCATGGTGGTCAGTGCATGTCATAGTAAGCAGTTGAGCGGCCTTAGCATATCATTAGCATATTATACTTTGATTGGTTAAACATATGACTGGACAACTGGACACTTAGCATATTAGGCTTTTAATAGATAGGACTAGTAGCCCTGCACATGAATCCGTGTGCCAGTAGCTCTCTGTGGGGCCTGGCCACTCTGTGCCCACTGCCCAGAGACTCTCCGTGGCACAGAAGCCCATCCATGGCTGGGTGCTGGAATACTTGCCTCATCACCACAGTTATGAAGCAATCATTCTGCCAGACCACTCACGTTGCCTGCTCTCAGCAGCTGCCCCCTGGGACTAGGGGACTCTGGCACCACCATCTTATGGCTATGGGTGCTGCCATCTTTGTGATGGAGTGATGGTTAATTTGCATATTACTCTTTTATTAAATAGGATGCCTTGCCACCCTACTTGTACCTAATGTTGCTCATGCCTTAGTTTTATTGTTGTGATATGATTATAATAATTAAACCTACCTTAATGGACACTTGAAAGGATTAATTGAAACAATATTTTTAAAATACATTTTCATTGAGTTTTTTAGATAGAGAGAGAAACATCAATGTGAGAGAGAAATCAACTCCAACCATAGCATTTTCTATGACCTAGACTGTGAATTGAACCAGCAACATTTTGGTGCATGGGACAATGCTCAACCAACTGAGCTACATTGTCCAGGACTGAGATAATATTTTTAAAGTACTTACGTTACAGGTCATAAGCATTCAATAAATGTTAGATGCTATTTCTCTTTCTCCATCTTCTCCTTCACCTCTTTTTTTTCCTTTCAGTACTATCACTATTGCTTTTTAGAGTAATGTTATTTTGACAATTCAATGTGATAATGTTTGTGAAGGTAGGTAATTGTCAAGCACAGTGCCTGTCACAGATAAGCTCTCAACAAATGTTTCTGTTCTTTCATATCAACCATTACAGTCCATCCCTAAAGTCTCAGAGACTTCCTTATCATTTTTCCCAAACCTAATGTAATATATTCACATTTCTGGTGAAAAGAAGAATTTCAATTCAACAGACATACTAGGCCTGTTTGTCTTCCCACTGCCCCCTGTGGTAGTGCATAACTCTGTGTGGCTTTGTGTTGAATGAGGATTGTAATTGTGTGCATTTTGTTATCCACAAACTTGCAGCTTAAGACACTCTGCAGTTGTTACCTCCCAGTTTCTGAGAGTTGGGAATCTGGGAAAAGCTTCATTGGGTCTTCAGCTAGGTCTCTCACAGGCCTCAGTCCAGGTTTCAGCTAGGGCTCGACTGTAGAAGAATCTACTTCCAAGCTCACAAAGCATTTGGCACAATTCTACTGTGAAGTCTCCTTTGGTTGGAGGTCTCAGTTCTCAGCTGACTATTAGATAGGGGGTGTCCTTAGTTCCTTATTATGTGTGGGCTTCACACTATTGTAGCTTGCTTTATCAAATCCAGGGAAAGGGAGAGAGAAAGAGAGAGAGAGAGAGAGAGAGAGAGAGAGAGAGAGAGAGAGAGAGATCAACTGACTTTGTAATAAGATGGCTGTTGGAATATTATGTAATACTAGTGGCCCAGTGCACAAATTCATGCACCTTGAAAGGAACTATGGGCCATGAGGGTATGGTGGGCACAGCGGTGGGTCTCGAACCATCCTCTGTGCCCCTGCCTGGCCTCTCCCACCACAGCCCCCAGGCCCCTGTCTGCTAACTCCCTGGCTTCCACTGTTCTCCCTATGCTCTGATGGTCCTGGTCCTGCTCGCTACCACTGATAGTGTGGAGTGTTGTGGTCTGTGCCAGCAGTGGGTGTGAGTAGGGCTGGTGCTGTCAGTGGGTGTGAGCAGTGGCTGATGCCCTGATCAACCCTCAGGAGCAGGGGCTGGTAGAGGAGCCCTCAAAAGTGATTGGGCAGGCAGCTGCTGCTCGCACCCACTGACAGTATGGAGTAATTGGGACCAGTGCTGGAAGCAGGTGTGAGTGGCAGCTCTGGTGCTGGCAGCAGATGTGAGAGGTGGCTGCCAGCTCCAATAACCCCTCAGGAACAGAGAGAGGTGGAGAAGCCTTGAGGGGCGATTGGAGCTGCCCTCCCTGGAAGCAGGTGTGAGTGTCAGGTGTGACTACAGTGTGTGGGAGAAAATAATTTTCAGTAATCACCAGAGGCTCATCCAAATGACAGTGACCAGCACTTTGCCTTGGTCTGGCAACCCTGCTCACCTGCTCCACCATCCTGCCGCAGCTGACGTCCACCATGATCTGTGCTCTGCTGCCCGCTACTGATGCCCACCATGTTTCACACTCACCCCCTGGTGGTCAGCACACATCATATCAATCTGTTGTTCAGTTGTTAGGTTGTTCTGCAGTTTGGTCTATTTGCATATTATCCTTTTATTATATAGGACTAGAGGCCCAGTGCATGAAAACAGTGCACTAAAGGGGGGTCTCTCAGCCCAGACTGGCCCCTCTCACAGTCTAGGAGCCTTCAGGGACAGGAGGCAATCTGGTGATCAGGGGAAGGCGATGCTCCAGCACACCTCTGCTGCTGTCACTGCTGGCAGTGCAAGCCTCGGCTGGCCCTCATTACCTGAGCCTCAGGCAGCCCTGAGTGACTGGGAAGTCACTATCTGAGGCTTGCCTGTGCCTCAGGTTGGCCCTGGGAAGCTGGGCAGCCAACATATGGACATATGAGGTTTTCCTGTGCCTCGGGCTGGCCCTGGGGGCTGGTGGCTGAGGGAACTGGGAGACTCTGGAGGCAGGTATACAGAGCAACTGGGCCCTCCTGGGAGCAGGCCTGGCTTTGCAGCATTTCTGCTGTCCCAGTGGGGATGAGGGGACTGGACACCACC
Source organism: Vespertilio murinus (assembly GCA_963924515.1). Taxonomy (NCBI): domain Eukaryota; kingdom Metazoa; phylum Chordata; class Mammalia; order Chiroptera; family Vespertilionidae; genus Vespertilio; species Vespertilio murinus. The sequence goes on from OZ004704.1 coordinate 200,245,727, forward strand.
ATCTTGTGGCTTTTGATGCCACCATCTCTGAGGGTGGGGCAGTCAATTAGCATATTTCCTATTTATTGGCTGTGGATGGTGCCTTCTTTGTGACAGCATGAGGGTCAATTAGCATATTACCTCTTTATTACAAAGGATAGGCTCAGAAGTGACATCCCATCTCCTTTGCCATATTCTACTGGTTAGAAGTAAGTTACCAGTTCAACCCACACACAAAGAGGGGATTATACAAAAGTATAATACTAGGAGGTAGGGACCATCTGGGGCCATTTCAATCCTTTATACCCCCTAATTTTCTGGCAGAATTCTGGAAAGTGAGATTTTCAGAAACTTCTGGTTTTGTTTTCCTTTTTTATTCCCCTGTAAATAGAAACCTATCCTTCCATTAATGAACATTTCAATTTCATGCATGCTTTGTCTTCCTTCTGATGGATTGTCAGTGGGCAGTAGCTCCTAACAAAGAGAACAGTTTTAAGGTTCTTTTCCTTCTCAGCCTCTCCATTAAGTGGTTAATGATCTGGAAGCAAGTACTTGGAGGTGCTATGGGAGCTCCTATTCAAAGGCACACTTTGTAGAGAAAAGCTTCCTTCTGTGGTGATAAAGTGAGCATGGTTATCCCCTAATTTATCTGTTTAGTAAAGTTGGATATGTGTACCTCCAGTTTGTTTGTCCCACAAAAGCCAAGAGGATAAAGTATAGGACAGAACTGTAGGAGCTAAAAGGAAAGTATAAGAAAGGCTTTCTTTACCTCCCTTGAGACTCAAAGGGAAGACAAGCTATATGGAAACATGGTTACAAGTTGGTAGAGGTGCCAGGAAGAGCTTCCTTTTAATTGTTTCCATTCATATGATTCTATTAAGTATTATTTAAATGGAAACAGAGTCATCCATTCCTTTTAGTTATCCTGCAAATATTTTTTGACATTTTTTATGACCCAAGTACTGTGCTAGGTGATGGGGTTACAATAAGATACATCCCCAGACCTCAAAGGCTAATATTTTGGCTCAGCATTATCCTCCAAATCTTTATTCTGTTTCCTAACTACCAATTGTGGGAGTAGGCAGCTCTATTTTTCTCCTCCTTGGAGGCTATAGAATGTAGGCAAATATAAGTGGTCAACCCTTTTTATTGTCCCGCTCTAACTTCATTCTCTCTCTTTTAGTTACCATGTTGTTTCATAGCCAGTCTGCATTAGTTACCTATGGGTGCATAACAAATGGCCCTAGAATTTAGCAGCTGATATCAATATTTATTACTCCATATTTTCTATGGGTTAGAGACCCACACATGCCTTACCTGGGTCTTCTGGCTCAGAGTATCTCACAGGAATGTAATCAAGATATTTCAAGGATGGTGGGAGAAATATCTGCTTCTAAACTCACTCATTAGGTTGTTGGCAGGATTCAGGTCCTTTCAGGTTGTTGGATTGAGGGCCTCAGTTCCTCATTGGCTGTTGGCCAGAGACTTTCCTCATTTCCACAGATCTCTCTACAGGGCAGCTCTTGATATGGTGGCTTGCTCTATGTGAGAGCAATTGAGTAGAACCAGAGAGTATGAACAAGACCAAAGCTACAGTTTTTTGTACCTAAACTTGGAAGACATATCCCATGACTTTTCTTGTATTATAACACTCAGAAGCAATTCACTAGATCTCAAAAGTTGGAGAGGATTACTTTTGGCCATGAATACTAGGAAGCAAGGATCATTGGAAACAATTTTAGAAGTTGTCTACCATAGGCAGGGCCATATTTTAATTCTAGAAAGTAGTTGATATGAAAAAGCTCAAGACATAATGAATTACCCAGGAGCTACCCCCATTTATAGTTGTCAGCCTTTATAATATTTTCTGTGGTCTCAAAATGGAGAGGGAGAAAGGGAGGGAGAGAGTTAAAGAATAAGAGAGAGAGAGGGAGAGGGAGAGGGAAAGGGAGAGAGAGAGAGAGAGAGAGAGAGAGAGACAGAGAGAGAGAGAGAGAGAGAGAGAGAGAGAGAGAGAGAGAGAGAGAGAAGTTGGAGGTGAAATGTCCAAAGTAAGATATTATTTTTTATGAAGAATCATCCAATATTAAATCTGGACAGGGCATTAGAAACCCTTATGGAAATTAAGCAACTGTGGCCTAGAGATCTTTTCTATGGCTCCCTGGGATCCATTAAACCTGCCAATCCAAGACTGTACACTCTGGACCTCCTAAGAAATCCACAAAGGTTCAGAGACATTTTCCCAAAGGCAGCCTTCTTTTTCTAGTCTCTTCCAGAGCCTCTGGGAGATCATGTGACCAGCATTTTCCATATACTTCCCCAAATACCTCGAGCATCACCCAGAAGCCTTGTCACCTGCCTGCTGCCTGTCTAGCCAACCTTTGTCACACAGGTTGATTATACTTTATGCCCAGGAAAGAAATCATGTTTAGGATAAATATTAGTTTCTGTAATTAACATATTTGCCACACTTGGGTCAATACATTTCATCTCTTATCTGCAGGGCTGACTGCCTTCTGGGAATCACTGGTTCTGGGGCGATAGGCAGAGCATGCTGGGTAATATGGCTGCAGGTCTGACTCCTGAGCACAATCCAACAGTCTATGAATATTCTCTTCTGTATTTGAATAGCAACAGTTGAAAAATGCATAAGAGCTTGATCAAAGAATTTTCCATTTGTTATTTTTCACTTTTTTTTTTCCTAAGCAGTAGCCTGCTGTCAAAAATATCAACTTTTACTTGCTATATGTAATCTAAATAGATTTGATTGTGCCTCAGCTACTCTGATATGACATTAACCACTTAGGGCTGTTTCAAGAAATGTTACTAAGAGCTAAACTCCCTTGCCTTTCCATTTGTTTTACATTCCTGTTGGAAACCTTGAACTACTCCCACAAAGAAGATGAGGCAGAGGGTCAAGGGCTGCAAGGTGGTGTGGAAGGGGAAGCAGTGGTGGCTGCTTCCAAGGAGTCTTCCATGTACTGATATCATGAATCCCTGACCAGTGTGAATTTGGGTAATTTATAAAGTTTTTTTTCTATGTTTAAAATATCATTATTGTTTTTATAAAGTATTGATGTGTTTGTGAGGCAGCTCTGTTTTTGCATCAGACAATGTCTAAGGCTCACTATACTAAAGGGGCTATAGTTACTTGGAAGGAAACAATACCTTCTCTTTTTCTACTTAATACCACTGGCAGAAGTGTGTGTCTGGGAAAATGGAACTTACGAGCTCTTACTTGTCTTTAATGACATTTTTTTTTGCAATCTGTTTATTTAGTTAATAGCAACTCTTAACCTATTAAAATAGCACCTGTAGGTAGGTGAAATGTTAAATTGTTTATTACCATTATGTTATTTTTAAAGCTATTCTTAGAAATGAAAAACTAAAATCAAGCTTGGGTGATACTAGGAAGGTCAGATACAAATCATAGAGGCCCGGAAAGAAGGCCAAGAAAGCAGTGGACCACTAGCAGCTCTGTATATCCCAGAAGCCACTGATCCTCTTGGGCAATTGGAAGGGGCCCAGGACAAAACAGATGATTGGCACCCGGGATGTCTGGCAGGGATTTAGGATGTGTGTGGGCTGGGATTTTAGTCTTTGGAGAAGATCAATGCAGAGCAGGCCTATAGCAACAACGTGGGATCAGGGCAAGGCAGGGAAGCGTGAGAAGATTTGAGGTACAAGGACTTGGTCAGATCAGTACCACAATCAGAGCAGGGTCAAGATCCAGGCTCCTGAGTCTTGTATTTCTTTTATTCTCCCTGACCAGATGCAAGACTGATCTCTGGAACAGAACCTAACTCAAAGGTGGATTTTATGTGGCACCAAACACAAGAAGGAACATTATTCATGGCCTGATTTCTCTAGGACACATACTTATTGTTCCAGCATAATAATTAGCAATGGTTTCTTTTTAAGAAATGTATATTTTATTGATTTTACACAGAGATGAATTGAGAGGGATAGAGAGTTAGAAACGTCGATGAGAGAGAAACATCGACCAGCTGCCTCCTGCACATTCCCCACCGGGGATGTGCCCGCAACTAAGGTATGTGCCCTTGACCAGAATCGAACCCGGGACCTTTCAGTCCGAGGGCCGACGCTCTATCCACTGAGCCAAACCTATCTTGGCTAGCAATGGTTTCTTATCACTTAAAAGTGACTGGCTTGAATGATATATTTCACAGTTAATCTAATAATTTCTAAAAATGTGTTGCATAGAAAATCTGTCTTGAAGAATGCTATCCAGAAGCCATAAAGCAGGTGTGTTCTGGTCTCAGAAGTAAGGAAACCCCAGAATTAACTGGAGTTAAATAGGATTCTTTACTGCAGGACTCTTTCTGCCTCTAATGTGCTCATGTGTAGTATGAATCTTCAAGAAAGGATTGGGTTCTTAGTTTCTCACCTTAAATTGATCTATTAGTGCATTTTGGTACCACTGGGACTACTATTCTGTGAGACACACTCTGGGAAAAACTCTAGTGAATTGAATATGGGGCCATAGAAGGAACTGGATAATCCTTTCATATGTACTAGGGTGCTCGGTGAAGTCAGCAGCCATTGGTGAAATAACTACTTGAGGGAGCAATTACGGTCTCCTCCAGAGTCTTCTAATTTGTTGATTATTGACTGACATTAGCAGTATTATATGTGTTATATGTGACTTCTAGAATAACATCTGAAGAATGACTAGTTCTCTGTGGCAAGGAGACAAAGAGAAACAGTGTTCTTTGTTTAGTCTTTCTTTGCATGGAGTCATTGAAGGGAGATTTAATGAGATAATGGGTCAGCAGGTGTGTGTAAGACTCTCTGTGTAGGGAAGAGAAAGGGGCCCAGAAAATATGTAACTTTTAATGACTTTTAAAAAATGATCTTTATTGTTGAAGTATTACAGATGTCCCATTTGTTTGTTTATTTGTTCTCCCCATTGACCCCCTTCAAATCACACCACCCACTCCCAGGCCTTCACCACTATTTTTAACCCACATTCCAGGTAATTCTGATGAGGGTAGTCCTGAGAAATATTTCTTGGGGGTTCTACTGAGGGAATCTTGGTAATAAAGCACCATAATGATCCTTTAATTATATGCTGAGCTCCCACTGTGTGCCACACCCTAGGCTACATGCCTTCTACACACAAGTGCGTATCATTAATTTTGCTAAATAATCATGCAATAATAATTCTGGAATTAGCATTATTATCCCCACATAGATGGGACTACAGAAGGTGTTTAAAGATGGACCTTTCTGTGATTCCTTTCAGGCCCCAAGAGAAGGTGTTGGCTCTTACACCTCAACAACTCTCTGGGACAGGGACATATGAGCCAAGAGACCATTGGGAGTTGTTGCCCTGGGGCTGTTACAGAGAGCTTGTTTAGACCCTTTAACAAGCATAGGGTTATTCAATTACAAGTGGGATCATATGCTGACACATTTTTATCTGGACACTTGTAGAATGGGTCAATATCCAGCAAGCTAACCCAGGGAGAATAATGAAGCATTGATTTATAAGCCTTATCAAATGTGCAGACTGAAGTCCACCCACACAGAAAAGTAGTGTTTTTTTTTTTTTTTTTTTTTTTTTTTTTTAATGAGGTGGAGGAGGGAATGGGGCAGGAAAAGGAGAGAAAAATCAGCTTTGCTTTGGTCATGGAATTGCAAATTCAGACAAGGAGTATGAGCAGCATCTTGTTCTTAGCAGAGTCAAAGAATGCTCTTTCCTGTTAATGTTGTTGAAGGACCCAGGTTCCCTGTGATGATGGCAAGGACTTCAGACTCAAATGCCCATGGAAGCTTAGAACATGTGGAGAGTGAAGACTGCCTGCTGGGTGGGGGCTGGGGTGATGTGAGGAGAACACACCCCTTATGAAGGGACTGCCCTTTTTTTGAATCAATGAGTAAACTGCCTAGGAGTATTATGGCCATCATTTTGCCAGAAATTTTCATTTTTTTAAAGTTGAAAACCCATATTTTATATTTTTCTTATTTTGGTATATTGCATTTAATTGAAATACTTCAGGCGTTCTATTGGTCAACTGAAGTATATAGACTTCCAGTCAGTGATCTTTGTTTTATGTTACTAAAATAAGGGAACATGATTTATTGTGTGTCTACAGTGTTGGAGGTTTTGTATAAGACACCTCATAAAGCTCTCCAAACAGCCCTGGGTTTAGAAATCATCATGACCACCTTACAGATGGAAGTGAGGCTCAGAGAAGTAAAATGACTTTGCCAAGGTCACACAGCCTACAAGAGGCTAATGAAGGTCTGAATTCAGGTTGTTCTGGCTAGAAAGAGCCAAAGATCTGGTGGTGCCATGGCTGCTCTCCTTGGGGAAGGAAGAGTCCTTCTCAGGGTTATTGCATCATGCTCAGTGGTGTCCTAGGGCCATGCCACTGTTCTCCAGAGGTTAGCCCTGCGGGTCTCTGATGTAGGTGCTAGGCTGGCTCTCCTTTGATTAGCATGAACCACAAGTTAGTAATTGATTACCAACCTTTCTGGGGTTGTCAAGCTTAGATATATTCCATTTTGTGAAATCACCCTTCCATGTCCTTGAAGTCCATATGTATAGCCTACATTATCGAGATATTTCATGTGTGAAATTAAGCTTCCTGAATTGTAACCAAAATGTGGCTATTAGCCTCTAATTGGAGGTATGTGGTGGTGGTAGTGGTGCTGAAGTCTATCCACTGATATGCCAGCTGTCTTGGAAATGAAGGTAAATTATCATTCATTTTCTACTTGGAATTCTGTGACACAACCAGAGCGAGGTGTCAGCGCTGTAATCTGTGCCCATTGCTCATTTGTGAATAGATTATGAACTCTTAGAGGATTAGGCTTGTGTCTACATAGTTCTCTTTCTGCAGAGATGAAGGCTTTCACAGCATTATCTATAATTGGGTGTTTAATAAATGCTTTTTGATCAGGATAATGGTATGGAAATAAAAGTCTTGTGATCCAAAGCTTGCCTGGATTTCCTGCCTCATTAGGAAAGAAGAAGCGGTGAATGTGAATGCTTGGGTAAATATGAATGTAGATCTCACTCAGGAAACCACACTTGCTCCTAGCATGAAATCCTGTAGAGAGAAAAACTTAAAAGGTGTGACTAAGACAGACATTCTCTTGACTGACCCCAACACTAGTATTCACTAATGTGAAATCCATTTATGAATCTCCTAGGCTTCAGATTGCTAGACAAATCACACCAAGATTTACTCAAAGTCACTGCCATTAGGGTGTGTGATGGCAGGCACACCAGTGTCCCACTGGGCTGGAGCGAAGGCAGAAGTTAACAGTTTTCTTTTTCTTTTAAAAAAAAATATTTTATTGATTTTTTACAGTTTTCTTTTTCTTTTTAAAAATATATATTTTATTGATTTTTTTACAGAGAGGAAGGGAGAGGGCTAGAGAGTTAGAAACATCAATGAGAGAAAAACATTGATCAGCTGCCTCCTACACACTTACTACTGGGGATGTGCCCACAACCAAGTTACATGCTCTTGACCAGAATTGAACCTGGGACCTTTCAGTGCTCAGCCTGATGCTCTCACTGAGACAAACTGGTTAGGGCAATGGTTTTCTTTATATTTGTATGATTGTTTAATCTCTAACTTTGGTGGTCAGATGGGTTTTTATAAGCTTTAAAAATATTTTAGAAAGAGAGGAAAGTATGGGGAGAGAGAGAGAGAGAGAGAGAGAGAGAGAGAGAGAGAAAGAGAGAGAGAGAGAGTGTGTTTTGTTGTTCCATTTGTTTATGCAACCACTGGTTGATTCTTGTATGTGCCCTGACTGGGGAATCAAACCTGCAACCTTGGCATGTCCAGATGACACTCTAACCAATGGAGCTATTGGCCAGGGCCCATCTAACTTTCTGAAGTGTTTTTATTTTAGGACTGTTTTACAGTGCCTTATATTTGTTTTGTATGCTAGAACATAATAGGATCCAACATGCATACTAAAGTAAATATTAAGTCTTTTGTTGAACTTTCTAAAGGCCAGATGGTATTTCTTTTTTATTAAAAAGCTAGAGGCCCGGCGCATGAAATTTATCCATAGCGGCAGGGATGTATGTGTCTTTCAGCCCAGCCTGCACCTTCTCCAACCTGAGACCTGGTGGGATGAGGCCTCAGCAGGCAGTCGGGCATCCCTCTCACAATCCAGGATTGCTGGCTCCCAACTGCTCACCTGCCTGCCTTACTGATTGCCCCTAGCTGCTTCTGCTTGCCAACCAGATCACCCCTAACCACTCTCATGCCAGCCTGATCAAAACCTAACTGCTCCCTGCCAGCCCTATTGCCCCTTACTGACCTCCCTTGCCAGCCTGGTTGCCCCTAATTCTCCTCCCCTGAAGGCCTGGCACCTCCTATATAAACTCCCCTGCAGGCCTAGTCACCCCTAACTACCCTCCTCTGCTGGCTTGGTCACTCCCAATTGCCCTCCCCTGCAGGCCTGTTATCTCCTAACTCTACTTTCCTACAGGCTAGGTCACCCCTAACTATCCTCCCTGCTGGCCTGGTTACCCCCAACTGCCCTCTCCTGCAGGCCTAGTCACCCCTAATTACCCTTCCCTTCAGGACTGATCCCCCCAAACTGCCCTCCCCTACAGCCCTTGTCCTCCCAATGGCCTTCCTCTTCAGGCCCAGTCCCTCCAAAATGCCCTCCTCTGCAGGCCTGGTCCCCTCAATGGCCTTCCCCTTTAGGCCTGGTCCCACCAACTGCTCTCCCCTGAAGGCCTGGTTCCCTTAACTGCCTCACCTGCTGGCCTGGTCGTCCCTAACAGTTTTCCCGTGCTGGCCTGGTTTCCCCCATCTGCCCTCTCCTGCAGGCCTGGCTCCCCACAACTTCCCTCCCCTGCTGGCCATCTTGTGTCCATTTTTTATCACATGGGGGCAGACATCGTGTGTGTGTTGGAGTGATGGTCAATTTGCATATTACCTTTTTATTAGATAGGATGTTAAAATGTGGCCAATGTAGCTAGATGCCCTAAGTGTATCAAAAGGCCTTGGGAAGTTTTTCTTTTCAAGAATCTACCAAGGTGAATTCTTAAAGCAATCTGATGTTGAGCTTCTATCACAGTGTGAATACACTTAATGACACTGAAGTACACACATAAAATTTTATGTTTTGTATATTTTACCACAATAAAAAATACTTCAAGCATGTAATCAACCATTGAGTTTGTCAGACTGATCCATAGCGCATGGGCCATATTTGCATGCAGTACTTTAAATGTATGAGTAGGGAATATTACTCTATAACACTCAAGTGCAGGAAATACCATATCATTTTATTTTCTCTAAAGCAAATTAAATTTGGCTCCAAGTTCTCATCTATTGGAAGGGTGTGTGAGAAAATCAATCACATTATGTTTGAGGAAACACATTTCCTAGGATTCTTATATTGTTTGGGCAGACTTTCATGAGATCAGGGAAATGAGGAAAAGGGTCGGGGGTTGCATCCTTCCTATGGGGCTCCTTTGTGATTACTTTTCTCTTTACCGCATATTGCAACTCTCCAATTCAGTCCTTTACTGTCTAGCTCAGAGGCTTGCTGGTCCCAAGAAGCGCCTCCTAATGACCCTCTCTATTGATCACAGACTTGGACAGAGAGACACTTTTTGTTCTTCTGGCCACAGGGTGGGTTCCATAGGAATCTTCAGGAATCCCTTCCATCATGGGTTTTATTCAAAGGGGACATGGGTCTTTATTATTCACAGAGACTTTCCAGTTATTTTTCTAACTTCTTCAAAGCTCATTCTTTCTGGTTGGGTTTTTGCTCCCCTAAACTTCAGCTCTCAATCAGCCCAGGCTCCCAGAAAAAACTTTTATCTTAGGGAAGTTAAATCCTGGGCAGCTGTTAACTTTGACTTTTCTGCCATAAGACACAGAGGTTGTTAGTGATCTTGAAAGCATAGAATCTGAGACACAGAATATGTAGCCTAGGATATTTTTTAACATTTTAGTTTAATTTAATTTGTTTTTATTGATTTATTTGAGAGATAGAGGAAGGGAGAGGCATAGATAAATAGAAATATCCATGAGAAAGAAACATCATCAATTGGCTACCTCACACAATCCCCCTACTGGGGATGGAGCTTCCAACCTGGGCATGTGTTCTGACCGGGAATCAATCAGTGACCTCTTGTTTCATTAGTCAATGTTCAACCACTGAGCCACACAAAACCAGCAGGGTCTTTTAAAAATTATTATTTGTTTTCTTTATAATAAAGGTAATTCATTAAAAACAAAAAAATAATGTTTCATTTTTTAGTTATTCAATTAACATTTTCTCTTCCAGTTTTATTGAGAGGGTCTTTTTATTTTATTTTGTATTGATTGTTGACAGTATTACAGATATCCCCCGTTGTCCCCCCATTAGCCCCCCTCCATTCCACCTCATCCTAGGATCTTTTTTATTTCAAGGGGAGATAAAAATGCTTTTCCATCTTCTGTATGTCAAAGGCAACTAGAAAGAGAAAGAAGACATGATTATTCCAATATTTTTTTTGGTTATTCAAGCATTAGTAATAGTAACATGATAGTTGCAAGCATGGCTTTAGAGACAGAGAGCCTGAGTTTGAATCTTGGCTCTGCCACTCACCAGCTACATGGCCTTGGGTAACTAATTAAGTTCCCCAGGTCTCAACTTCCTCATCTTAAAACAGAAATAACAGTAGTATTTTAACATTAACTTATCATGAGAAACAAATATATGAACATATATAAAGTAAATAAAGTAGTGAGCCTGCCATGTAGAAAGTGCTCAATATAAGGAAGCTATAGTAATAATATTATTACTTAACATCACTAAAACTGGCCATTCAGAGTTTTAATCCTCTGGAACTCTTGCTTAGCTCTCATTTCAAGGAGTTCCAGGAAGGAGACGAACCCTCTCTACTAAATTAGGTATTGGTTCTGAGATGCTTCTAAAGAATCTTTTGTAAGAAGTCCCTCTTGGGATGCTGAACATCCATCTATCTGACAGGAGTGCTATAAGTGTATCATTTTATGAAATTCTGATCCCTTTCCTTTCAGAATTCTAGCTGGATCTCAGAAAATTACTCAGGTGTGTAAATTAATCAAGCAATTTTTGAGATTCAAAGTTGGCTTTTGATAGAGCCAATCCCTGCTCCTTATTGGCCGGGGGTAGTTTCCAAATTTTTCTTTTGTTTCATCCCTGGCCTTTGAGAGAGTATTGATGTTGTGTCTTTGCGGGGTTGCTGACTAAATTTCGGATAAAATTCCTTGAGATTATTGGCTAGGGGAAGCTGCAGCAGGCCGAGTGCTATGGGCACTTGTGTTCCATTGTTGGCACTGATGTTTTTCACCTTGACAATGACTTCCAGCCTGACTTGACAGGTGGTATAAGCACTGCATCTTTACCTCTCCCTATGGCTATGTGTGGTGGGTGGCTTTAGAGAAAATTTTATTTCTTGTGTGGCTTGGGGCTTTATAAATTATAGAAATGTTTTCTTTCTGGTTTGAATAGGGCAGTAAAGCATGTCTCTGACTTGTCACTCCCTTCATACGTCAGTGTCTTCTCAGCCACAATGTCTCCTACTGGGCTATTACTGAGATGTTTATTACTTGGTTCACCCGAAGAGCTAAGAGAAACATCTACCTACATGGCCAATGCTTACTCATGCCCTTCCTAGGATTCAGTGTATGGTTGTATTTGGCATGTTTTAAGCCACAGGCTCATGAGCTTTGTGGCATGATTCAGTGGCATATCTATTGATCAGTTTCCTCATCTGTCATCTCTTAGGTAATATGTAAAAAAGGAATCACAAGTGTTCTGGATAGTGTGGCTCAGTTGGCTGGAGCATTGTCCCACACACCAAAAGTTGACAGGTTTGATTACCAGTCAGAGCATAGACCTAGGTTGTGGGCTCAATCCTAGGTTGGGGTGCATATAGGAGTCAACTGATTGATGTTTTTCTCTCACATCAATGTTTTGTTTTGTTTTTTCCCCCTCTCTCTCCCTTTCTGTCTCTAAAATCAATTTTTAAAAATGACCACAGGAATCTATTCATATTGGCTAGATTAATGCTGGATGATTAGCAAATGAACCTTAAAATCTCAGTGGCCTAAAAAAAAACAGATGTTGATTTTCCACTAATATGTGAAGCCCAGCCTTAGGTGAGGAGTAGGGCTCTGCTCTACAAAGCCATTCAGGGAACCGGGCAGACAGAGGTTCTGTCATCTTCAGCAAGTCACTTCCAGGGAATCCCTTAGTGTAGACATATATCCACAGGTGGACAAAGAAAAACATTTTGATATATTTTATTTTCTTCAAAAATGTTAGAATAAGCAGGAAGATGGAGTTTCAGATGGAATTGTGGTTAACCATGGTGGAAAAGAGCTACCCAAGTGAAGTTGATAGCTCTCCTTTTATCCATTTATCTTTCATTATTTAGAATAATAGAGTATTAGGCTTGGAAAGGGTCTATACATAGATATGCTTATTTGCCTGTTCCCAGGAGGTCTAGTTCCAAATCCCAGGACTTCCATCTCCTAGGTATACATGCTTCTTCCTCCTGGGACCAAATTCCCTTAGGGCAGCCCTGGCAACAGTCACTCATATGGGTTTAAATCCTAGTTCTAGCAGTTAGGAGTTGAGCAAGTTATATTATCCGCAAAAGGATAATTTTAACAACCTCTTCATTGGGCAGTTGCATTAAATGTATAATATCTGATTCATAGTGCATATTAAGTAAATAATATCTATCATTTTCCATATGCTAAAAGTGTTATAAATGGTCACAGTAATTCCCTTCCCATTCTGATTCTGAGGTTGGCTGTGTGACTTGCTTTGGCCAATGGAACAATAGCAAATGTGATGCAAGGGGTGACCTGAGAAATGTCTGGAGAATTTTCATTTATTGCTTCTCTTGGGGACCCTTGCAACTTCCACCATGTGAATGAACTCAAGAGAGCTGGATGGACAATGAGGAATACATGGCCATGTCATCCCCATCATCTCAGATGGCACTGAGTCAATGCTCAGATGTGTGAGGGAGGCCATGCTAGACCATTAGCCCCAGGCAAACCAGCCCAGATCAGAACCACTCAACCTAACCAAGGAATTGTAAAAACAATGAATGTTTGTTATTTTAAGCAGGTGGTTCATTATCTAGCAAAAGCTAACTGATACAAAGGGATCACAGGTGAGAGGTATACGTCAGATCTGGAACTGGTACCCACCGTTTCACTTAATCTGTCACACAGCTGCATCTAAATGCCAGAGATGCTGGGCAATGAATGGAAGCCAAAGAGAGGAGGAATAAAGCACGAGGAACAGCTGGCCAATATCTGCCTCTGATTTACTTTAATTTGTCAAAAGAACCCTTAGGAAGTAATCAGAGTGTAGCAACTTCCCAGGCAAGTTCCTTGGGCTAGATTACTAGACAGTCACTTTTATTTGTTTGTCATGGGAAGATAGGAGGAAGGAGACCAGAGAGATGTGCTGCCTCCCTGGGGGATAGCCTGGTAAATCAGTTCCTGCTGAGGTTCTGTTGAAACCCTGATAGAGAAAAAAGAGACCTGCAGCCCTGCCTGATTTGGGTTAGTGAATAGAGTATTGGCCTGTGGACTGAAGAGTCCCGGGTTCAATTCCCATCAAGGGTACATGCCTGGATTGTGGGCTTGCAGGAGGCAGATGGTCAATGATCCTCTCTCATCATTGATGTTTCTATCTCTTTCTCTCTCTCCTTTCCTCTCTGAAATCAACCTGCATTACCACCATTTGCCCACCATCCAGAACTGAAACATCATTGCTGACATGTACACATAAGGAACTGTTTGACATTGAAATTGGGTCTCAAAAGAACTGATGGCTCAGAGAGAAGCACACTACAGACTGATTCATATGCCTTTCAGCATAATGATTATTGCTTATCTCATTTTTGATTCTTATAAAATCAGTAGGACATGATCTCATTCATCTAGGGCAGTGTTTCCCAAACTTTTGACATATGTGTATCCCTTCTATAATTTTCAGAATGCTGAGTTACCCTCATAAAAAAAAAGGTTGTATTTTAATAACAATCAAATATATTTATTTTTTATTTTTTGGTACATACACAAAATAATAATAAACAAAAAATAAAATTATTCATAATAAAATAAAAGTTATATTATAAATAACATTTATTTGCACACCGGACCATCTCACACCTCACAAGACTGTCTTGACTTGACTCATGAGAACGTAGAATTAGGCTCAGCTAAGCACGGTGCAGTGCATATCCCCACCAAACTCCGGTGCAACATGTACCCCCACCAAACTCTTCCCATACCCCTGGAGGTATGCATACCACACTTTGAGAAACACTGATCTAGGGGAAATGGTGAACAACATATACTGATGAACAAGAACAGACCCAAAGATAAGGAGCCACGGGTCAGACTGTTGGACCTCAGAGGGAGGGTGAGGATAAAAGGGAGAGATCAACCAAAGAACTTATGTGTACACATATGAGCCTAGCCAGTGTCAGGGAAAATAGGGGGGTGGAACCATGAATGGGGCATTGGGAGATTGGAATGGGGGGGTTAAGGACAAATATGTGATACCTTAATCAATAAAGAAATTAATTTAAAAAGTAAAAATAAAAGCTAAAAAAAAAAGTGACCTGCAGGCAAAATGGCAGGGTAAGAAGGGCTTAAGTTGTGATTGCTAATCAGAGATTTTATTTCTTCCTACTGAGAATGGAATCAGAGCATTCCTCTTTGAGATTGTTACTGATACATGTTTACTTTTTGGCCTCTGGGTTCTGAAGTAGCTGTTCCCCCATGCACAGAGAAGTGAAGGCAAGGCTACTGCCATTTATGTTGGAATTTATTTACTTTCTATAATTGAAACTTTCTACCCTTGAGTGGAGGCCTGGGCCTGCCAGGGTGTGTGGAAAGCTTGGCTTCCTCCATTGCCAAGGAAACCCAAGCCTCTGTCCCATTCTTTCTGGCCGTAGCCATCTTGGTTGGGTTAATTTGCATACTCACTCTGATTGGCTTATGGGCGTGGTTTATAGGTATAGCAGATTGATGGTTAATTTGCATATTAATCTTATATCAGAATATATATATGCTAAATATATATATATGCTAAGTATATATATATATATATATATATATATATATATATATATATTTGTGCTAAAGAGCATTTTGGCAAACCAAGGGGTTTCTTCTACCCACCAACCAGATTGAGAAAAAAAATTGTGGGCTTTGACAACCATGAATGTAATCATTAAATTCCCACATCTACTAGCTCACTCCATTACTCATGGTGCTTCAAAAGGAAATAGTTCATTTTATTCCATCTCATGGCTACCTCCATATTCTCTGTGTTTACTTAGGAAGCATTTTGTTGAAGTGGTTCCTCATTATATGTAATTTAAGACTATTTATTTATTAATACATTTCCTCACTACACATAAATTGAGCAAATGCAATGTGTGTGGCACTGGAAAAACAAAAGAATAAACCACACTTCTTATCCCTGAAATCATATCATTGTATTTGTAGAGATCAAAAAAAATTGTAATACAGAGTGAGAAATATCTTTGAGATACAGGACAATTGCTAGAGGAGACAGCAGCTCACTATCTATGTTGGTTAGAAAGACTCACAGAGAAGGTGACATCTGTTCAGGGCCTCAAAGAATGAATAGGAGTTTCCTAGGTGAATCAGTGGAAGAAGGACATGGGTTAAAGGAGTTGCAATCATGAAGACACAGACATCCTGGAAGAAGTTCAAATCTGGACCTCACTACTCACAAGCTGGGTAAACTTATGTAGCTTACTTTGAAGCCTCAATATCTTTATTTATAAAAAACCAGATAACTCATTTCCTGTCTACTCACAAAATTATGTGAAGACTTAATTATCCTCATGTTTTGGAAATTAGTTTGATAATGATAAGGTTGGGAATGATTACTGAATTTGTATGGCTGTCTAACTGGTGCCCTTCGTGAGGGAAGGAGACAGTACACTACCTATCACCATGGTGAAGATTAGGGGCTATAAGGACCACAGGGGGCAGAGGAGACACGGACATTAAAATGATGGTGCTGAGAAGTTAATCTGTTTTCCTTTTTTAATAGCTTTGCTTGGAAGCTGTCAGTGGGGCTCTCTCCCCAGCCAGATTTATAGCTTCTGAATGACATTGTTTTACTTTGCCCTTTAGAGGCTAAACAAGGCTGGAGGAAACAAGAATCTCATTTTCCTATCAGTGACAAATGCAAATCAATCAATGTAATTAATGTACAAATGGAATAATTTATGGGTGACCCATATGCTCCCTTGTACCCTCTGTCTTTTCCCCTCCCTTCTCCCCTCCTCATTCTTTTCATCATCATTTCTCTCTACACCTTCTAGTATTTAATCCTGTCCACACAAAAGGCACAGGCCAATTAGAAAATGATTGCTCTCACTCTCTTTAGCCCATCTCTCTTGACATGTAGGTTTGTTTGGCATCTGATCCTACAAAGACAGATATTTCTTAAGAAATATATATCTTTATTGATTTCAGAGAGGAAGGGAGAGGGAGATAGAAACATCAATAATGACAGAGAATCATTGATTGGCTGCCTCTTGGCACAATCAGTGATTGAGCCTGCAACCAGGGCATATACCCTGACCAGGAATTGAACTGTGACTTCCTGGTTCATAGGTTGATGCTCAGCCACTGAGCCACTGCTACCTGAAGCCCTAGTGTGGGAAATGAGAAACATTTTATAGACTCTTGTATTAATTATTTTTGGGAGATGGATGTAAGTTTTTGGGGGTGGGGCAAAACACTCCCAGATTATTTTGGGGGAAATGGATCATATGCTTTTTGTAAAAACTTTAATGATAGGGTGTGGTTCACATTGTAAAATGCCACAGTGATGAACTGGGTAAGAGGTTATCTGTTTACCCTAATGAAGTAAAGGGATATATATATATATATTGCTACTAGTGGCCCAGTGCACAAAATTTGTGCATGGAGTGTGAGGGGTTTCCCTCAGCCCAGTCTGCACCCTCTCCAATCTGGGACATCCCTTTCACAATCCAGGACTACTGGCTCCCAACCATTCACCTGTCTGTCTGCCTGATTGCCCATACCGCTTCTGCCTGTCAGCCTCATCACCCCGTAGCCACTCCTCTGCTAGTCTGATCAATGCCTAACTGCTTCACTGCCAGGCCGATTTCCCTGACCTGCCCTCCCCTGCAGGCCTGGTCCCCCACAACTGCCCTTCCCTGAAAGCCTGTTCTCCCCCAACTGTCCTCCCCTGACAGCTGGTCACCCCTAACTGCCCTCCCTTGCCAGCCTAGTCATCCCTAACTGTCCTTCCCTGCAGACCCAGTCACCCCCAACTGCCCTCCCCTGCAAGCCTGGTCCTTCCCAACTGCACTTCCCTGCTGGCCTGATCATCCACAACTTCTCTCCTTGCTTGGCATCTTGTGGTGGCTATCTTGTGTTCACATGGGGGTGGCCATTTTTGACCACAAGGGGGTAGCCATCTTGTGTGTTGGAGTGATGGTCAATTTGCATATTAGTTCTTAATTATATAGGAAGATATATATAATATACAAAAGGAAACTTGGGAAACAACAGGAGAGAGTAAAAACTATTCTCTTTTATTGTTTGAAGAATTCTTATTATAGAGGATAGTGACCCATTGCTTTTTAATCTCACTGGTAAATGAGCAGGAAGGAGTAGATAAGAGATGAAGAGAAATGATTTAAGTTGAACTTCAATAAAATATTCACATTGTCTATTTATTTTGTTTCATATGTTTTTCAAAGAAAGATATTTCTTATCTGGCTGATGTGATTTAGGTGTCATCTTATCACAGGGTAAAAGCTGTAATGATAGAAGGAAAGTATGCTCAAGGCAGAAGATTAATATTTATTGAACACCTACTATTAGCAATGTACTATTTTTTTAGTGTACACTACCTTATTTAATCAGCAATCCTATAAATTAGATTCTTTCTAAATTTATTTTACAAATGAGAAAACTGAAAATAAAAGATGTTAACTAACTTGATCAATATTACATAGTTATGTTTTATCAGAGTTAGGATTTAAATCCAGGTGTATCTATTCTTCATATTTTACTATGATTTTAGATAATAACTGTTGACAGAACTCACCTTTATTCGGGGTAGGAGGACAAACCCATTGATTTCTCTTAGCCTTTTCCATGAATCTGTTATCAGAAATAGTTGGCTTTAATGAGAGGCAGGCAGAGGTGGTTAGGGGTGATCAGTCAGCAGGCAGGTGAGCAGTTAGGAGCCAGCGGTCCTGGACTGTGAGAGGAATATCCGACTGCTGGTTGATTAGCCAACAAATACTTTTAGTGTCTCAGGTAGCATAGTGCCTGGGGAAATGTCTTAATTAAGCTGTCTCTACTCCTGGGAGGTCCTGAATGTTGTTGTAAACTCAAGGAAAAATGCCAAATGAGAAATGATACACTACTTTTCTATCAAGTGTACTGCTCATAACTCCCAACAGTTTTTCAGTATATTTGGTTGGAGCATAGGACTTAAGCCCAAGTCTAAACAAACTCTTTCTACCCTCAAATTCTGAACCTTAGCCATGCTAAGACCATAGTGTCCAGTAATGGTTAGCAAGAAATATAAGAGAGGATGATTAGTAGATCAGACTTTAATTAAGAGGCTAAATGTGGGTCAGGAAACGGTACAGAAAGCTACATCCAAGTGAATTCCCCTTCAATTTCAGTGCTTCATTCCAATTAATATCCAGAGAATCAGTAGGGGAACAGAAGTAACTAATTCACAGATTTTGGTACTTTTAGAAAGTGATTGTGATGGTGATGATGAGGATGATGATAACATGCTAGCAATATATTTCCTAAAGCAAGAAGTGGCTAATATTATCATTGCACTACTCTCAGAAATCTTCATGTATATTACTTCTTTGTCTTTTCTGAAGATATATATATATATATATATATATATATATATATATATATATATATAATGCAAATTTGGTCACAACACCCTTATAGTAACAACCGAACAGTAGGCTCTGTGGGGCAACAAGGCTGGCAGGGGGGTTAATGAGGGATGACCAAACGACTGACCAGAAGGCTTCATAGGGTGACCAGGCTTGCAAGGGGGGCAATGAGGAGTGGCCAGGCTGGCAGTGGGGAGGCAGTGAGGGGCAACCCGGCCCATAGGGGCGGGGGCAGTTGTCTGCCAATTGGGCTGAAACCTGAAACCAGCAGTCAGACATCCCCCAAATGGTCCAGGATTGAAGAGGGTGCAGTCTGGGCTGAGGGAACCACTTCCCTCTGTAAATGAATTTCATGCACTGGGCCTCTAGTTTGTGTGTGTGTGTATGTGTGTGTGTGTGTGTGTGTGTGTGTGTGTGTGTGTAAAATGTCTACTATATGTGGTCTGTGCATTAGTAGGATATACCAGAATTGTGAAAAATAATCTATATCGTATTACAGTGATTTAAAGAAAAGCACTGTATATATGTATTTGTAAGATGTCAAGGTATAATATATGTATGTCTATTAACAGAATCACTGAACCATGGCCCAGCTCCCAGGGGGCCTACTTGGGATCATCTTTCTAACCCGGTGATTCTCAAACCTAGCTGCATTACAGATGCCTGGAGAGCTTATTTGAAAACTGGTTCCTGGGCTCTACCCAAGATCTACTGAATCAGAATCTTAGGAATGTTTATACATAACCTTCCCAGGTGATTCTTATATCAGTCCACAGACTAGCTCTTGAAAATTTCTCTGTCTTTTACTTCCATGTTTAAAAACATCACTCTGAAATCTCATGAGCCAGATAAGAATCTAACCTATATTCAAAGATGTTTGGAAAGATATATCTGCAACCTCTTTTGGCAACAAATCCTTTTGTTCAATAAGCTCCATTTTCAAAACACTCTATCTCATATCTCACACAAATCCCTGGCATTGCAGAATAAGTCTGCTTCCTGTCCCCTGCTTATTGTTGTTGTTGGTGTTATTTTGTGCTGCTGCCGAAGCCCATGTGGAGAGCAGGCTAGGTCATAGATATGCTTTCTTAGTTGCTTCTTGGTTCCTTGTGCTGTTTTGTTTGAATTGTAATTCCAAGGTATCTGCACTTGGGGCATTTTATTGATTCCATTTTTCTCAACGAGGCCCGTTATTTGAACCTTATCTAGACATAAGTAACGGGGTTTTCAGTGGTATAAAAATGAATGAGATCATATTAATTTGCAGGGGTTGGTGGCGGGGGAGGGGTGGGAGGGGAGATTGTGCAATGGGACAGAGTAAAAGTCAGGGAGCCCAAATGTGAGTTTCTCTGAAGAGGGACACTTGAAACCTGTATGGTTTTGTGAACTAATTCACCACACTAAATTTAAAAAAAGAGAGAGAATGCTGTTTCTAGTAAGTGTCTCTCTCCCCTACCTCTGATTCTCCTAATAGCTAATCCCTTTGGTATAATCCTCTTAACTGCTTGCATTCTTTCTGCATTCTTTTTTCTGATATCCTTCTCTGGCAATCCTTCCTATGATATCCTCGCTTCCTCCTGTTTTTTGAGAACCTCTATATATTACATGGGAAACTTAAAACTGTTTCTCTCTTTTCATACAAATTTGAGTTCTCTGGATGCTTAGAACATGGGGAGGGCCCATTGCACAGGTCGGAATGGTGTGAAAAGCCTGGGGGCACTGTTTCCAGCTTTTAAAATTTGAAGAAGAGATACCTATGTAGATTTTCTCCCTAGTCTCCAAGCTGGATCCTGTTTATAAATTGGTAAGGGTCAAGGGGCTGCTGCCTCGAAACAGAGGCTGTAGGAGAAAGGGAACCATGAAAATTAGCATCGGCCCAGGTACCTAGATGCTGAGAACATTGGTCAGTTTGGTCTTAAAGTTGCTCAATAAACTTGACTATTTCTTTTGTGTGTGTCATGGGGCATGATGAGGGATACCCTTCACTTACCTTAGATAAAGGCAAGGTCCCTCCTATAATAGACCCAGCTCTCCATGTGTTCTGCATTCTGTAGAGAAAGATCAGAGGCCTTAAAAGGCATGGCCATATGACCCAGTACTTCATCTCTTTGCCTGACATTGCACCATCATTATTTCATCCAATCGGGAATTCAAATCCCTCTAAATTAAAATACTTCTGAGAAGGGTCTAGCCTAATCCTGTTATCAGCTTATTCTGTAATTATCAATTAATACTTGAGGAGAGATTAGCTGGAAACCAATGAAAATCAAGAGTACAGGCATGTGTGGCCCAGTGGTTGAGCATCAACCCATGAACTGGGAGGTCAATGTTCTATTCTCAGTTAGGGTATGAGCCAGGGTTGTGGGCTCAATGCCTAGTAGAGGGTGTGAAGAAGGCAGCCGATGGGTGGTTTTCTCTCATCACTGATGTTTCTATCCTTTTGTCCCTTCCTCTTTCTGAAATCAATGAAAACATTTTTTTTAGAAAGATAGTGCTGACATAGTGAGTTCTCCTGATTTTACTTGTTAGCAGAGTAGCTTTTATTCTTTAATTTTTCTAGGTCCTTGATTCTTCATTTTGTTAAGTACAGGGGACAGGTGATAGGGTCTCAGACTTCCATTGCATTTCTGGTTTAGTGGCAGATTCCATTGCTGACTGCAAGAGAATCCGTAAGATATTTCCTTCCTTCTAGGCTTTCCTTGCTGTGTTCCTAGAACTCAGCAACTAATTGTGGGTCTAGTGAAACCAAAAGGGAGCATGGCCAGGGAGTGACAGCCCTGGGAGGCCTGACTGCTACAGAATCACTTAGTTGCAAACCTTGAGCAGCTGCATTCCACAGATGAGTTTGCAGAGGAGTGTCACATAGGATGTCACAGCTCAACAGCGGCAAAATGGGCTGATACGATCAGAAAGCATGCCAGGCTGCTGTGGACATCTGCCGCGCAGAATGACATCAAGTGGCTGTCTGAACATGTCTGCAATCCCTCTCTTGACTTTGAAGAGACCCCTGGGTCTCAAACTTCAAATCTGCACAGATAGCATGATAGATAGCCAGCAGGTCTGGCTTTCTCATGTCAACAGGATGCAAATATTTTCCACAGAAACAGGGTTTGGAGTCATGAAAACCGAATCCTAGCATGGTATCTGAACAATGGCAAAAATATAATATTATTATTTGCTTTGAACTTTCCTTTATCCTGAGCACTGGGCTCAGCGTTTACATACTTTATCTCATTCAGTTGCTGACCTTGGGTTCATAACTCCTGTGGATCTTTGTTTCCTTAGCAATAAAAAATGAAACATTTCTGTCTTATTCGATAATAGTAACTAACATTTCCCGAATGCTTCCTGTACACCAGGCACTGGGGTAAGCACTTTTTGTAAGTGTCTTATTGAATACTTATAATAATAATCCTAAGAAGTAGGGAGGAATGATGACTGTTTCTGTTTTATAGAAGTGGGATAAAGCAGCAGTGGAGGTTGTAGGAGGAAGTGGCTTCCTACTCCCTGTTTTCTCTGAATATCCAAGTCAGGTGGCTGCTTTTGCTGCTTTCGCCAAGAAATACCTCAAAGGAGCTTTCTGCTTTTGGTCCTGACTGAATGGAGTCATTTCATCTCAGTGAGGACCACACAGAAGAGCATTTTTGCAGGACTGTGTGGATGGAGGTAGTCAGTTGGTCATGAGAATAGAAAAGCCAAGGGACCTTCTAGGGCTGGACAGAAACTGCTTGTTTAAGAGCATGGATTCCAGAGTTCACCCATAAGAAGGTTCTAGTGACTGACTACTTAAAGTAACCAAGAATAATTTCAAAACATGAAATATGTCCTTTTATTTCTCCCTACACCTTCTTTTCTGTTGTTTTCTAGAGTCCTCCCTTATTGAACTTTTTAAGTTCCAATTTTTATGATCTGAAGAATAGGATTAATACCTTTATTTGGCTATTGGGGAGGTGGTAAATAAAATTTAAAAAATAGGAGGTATCAATATAGTGCTGCACAAATGCTCTTCTGTGAGGCTCAGCAGATGATGAACAAATACTGATGTCAGGCTTAATAGTGACCACTTTGATTCCTGGTTTATTAGTCACTGTCTATAGGACTTTGTCTTTCTTCTTTGGAAGAAATGGTTTCCAATATTTATTTTCTTCTTTTAAAATATAATGATTTGCTGATCTTCTTCCTTCACTGTGAAATAAAAAGATATCAAGGAGAATCAAAGATTAAAATATCTCAGTGCAATAATTGGTAGGGGAAGGATAATGAGAAGAAAAGCGGACAACTATCTCTGGCTTAACATATTCAGGAATGTGTTACTTTAATTAAAACTGCCCTGTATAAATATTAAACTCAATTCCCCTTCTTTTATAGCCTTTACATATCAAAATATTCCCAGTTATAGATTATCTTTTTAAAATTTATCTGTGAGTTTGAGGGAGTTAGCAACAGAAAGACAACCCAAATTGAAGTGAATGGAGAGAGCCTTTATTACACTTTGTCTCTGTCTGTTTTGTTATGCATAGCTGCTGGCCCAGAGGTGAAACAAGTGCTTGTTTTCCTTGTCTTCCTAGATGGAGGCTATGCAACAACTTTCCTTAGAGGAATAACAAATTTTGTGTTGCTTTTTTAGGAAATTTCTCTGTCTCCCCACCTTGTGCATAATCACCTAACTTTCCTGGGTCACTAGCCATGATGTGGGATGTAATCTGGATTATTGTCTCATTTGATCCTCCCCACAGCTCCATGAGGAGAAGAAAACATTATCCACATTTTACAGATAAAGGGCAGAGTCAGTAAATCAGAGAGCCAGGCATGTTTGACTCTGAGAATGATTTCTAGTGC
This sequence comes from Vespertilio murinus, assembly GCA_963924515.1. Lineage (NCBI taxonomy): Eukaryota > Metazoa > Chordata > Mammalia > Chiroptera > Vespertilionidae > Vespertilio > Vespertilio murinus. The sequence goes on from OZ004704.1 coordinate 200,269,509, forward strand.
TAGAAATGAACTTAGTTCCTAGACTAAACTTTTGATAGATTCAGGATATAGGTAGTGAAACCATTGGCCATGGAATTAGTTTAAACTGAATTCATGAGAATCATGGAATTCCATTAGCCAAAGAGACCTCTCTCATATGACCTATATTTTAGGGTGAGGTGAGTAGGGAGGGTCCTACAAGTACAGAGTTGGATTCTGACTTTGTTTAAAAATTTAATATGTTCTCCCAGCCAAGTATGGCTCAGCAGTTGAGCATCAACCCAGGAACCAAGAGGTCACTGGTTCAATTCCCAGTCATGGCATATGCCTGGTTTGCTGGCTCAATCTCCAGTAGGGGGCATGCAGGAGACAGCCAATTAATGATTCTATCTTATCATTGAAGTTTCTATCTCTCTTTTCTTTTTCCTTCCTCTCTGAAATCAATAGAAAACACATATTTGATAATATGTTCTTTGTCATAGGATTTTTGCATTGATTTTAATGTTTAAAATATTGCACTAAATTTTGTATATTTTGAATGCTGGGTTTTTAGGTGCCCCTTTCAATTTTGCACCTGAGATGAATGAGCCACTTGCTCACCCTGTTGAGTGGGCATAATGCTAAACAGTCTACAGCCATAGCCCTTCATTTTACAAAGGAAGACTCGGAGGCTTAAAATTGTAAAACTAGTACTAATAACCCATGGCCCTTGTTTCACAGTTCAGGGCTCTTCCTGTTACACCAACAGAGTTAACACAATGTGGCAGGTGAACATGAGAAATGTGTGATCTTATAAGAAAGCCTAACCAAATGTAGCAGGACAACAATGTAGAGTCCTTGAGTTGTACATGTCTGCTTAGCACCCTGTCTTCCTCTCACCCAGCAAGGACAACTTATTGCAGTGGGTGGAATTTATATTAGGTTGAAAGAAGAACTAGTGGACAGTGTGGGGAGTGCAGTGTTTCATTGGTTTATAGAAAATTACATAAAATAGGAGTTGCAGATACCAGTGCCTGGGGCTAGGTCTGAGTAAGTGGTTGTGACTGTAGTAAACCAAGTTTTAAAAAAATATATATCTTCATTTATTTCAGAGAGGAAGAGAGAGGGAAAGAGAGATAGAAACATCAATGATGAGAATCATTGATTGGCTGCCTTCTGTACGCCCCCCTACTGAGGATCAAGCCCGCAACCTAGGTGTGTGCTCTTGACCAGAATCAAACCTGTGACCCTTCAGTCTGCACAATGAGCCAAACCAGCTAAGGCAAAACCAAGGTTTTTTTATTTTTTTTTAAATATATTTTTATTTTTTTCAGAGAAGAAGGAAAAAGAAGAAAATTATCAATGATGAGAGAGAATCATTTATCAGCTGCCTCCTGCATGCCCTCTACTGAAGATGAAGCCCACAACCCAGGCATGTACCCTTGAACAGAATGGAACCTGGGACCTTCAGTAGGTAGAAACCAAGTCTTAAAAATGTTGTTGCTAATTAGAGAACCAGGTCTCCCCCCCCCCCCGGCCCAGCTCTTAGGCATTCCTTCAATTTCAGATCAAAATTATTTTCTTGAAGCAACTTGAATCCTAGCTTCACAGCATCCTCTTCTCCCTCCCCACAGAACCTCTTGATTCTGCTTCTTTGTTTTATCTTTGCAGCTCTAATCAGCAGAGATTGATTCTTTAGTTTTCTATCCTTCCCTCAGTTATGTGGATCCTGTTTACATTTGCTAACCCTTGGAGTCGACTCTCTTCTGCTCTAAAAAATATTGGCTCTTTCATGGTCGCTGTGTAGTTTATCCATTATGGCATTGCCAGCTTCCCATACTTGGCCATCCCATACCCTATCAACATATTACCTTGCAACCACATTGCCTTTTTTGGATGACTTTTATATAGGACAACATATGTCTAGACTGGGCGAGAATCACACCAGCAGGGACTCTGCTTTGCTCTGCACTGAATACTCAGCATATAGCATATTTATCTGTTGTGCCAGTAAGTTAATAATCTTTGCTGAGTGAATAAATAATTACACAAGAGCAATGTAGTTCACTCCAAATTTGGTATCTTCTAAAACTCACATAGGCATTTATAGCATGGTCAAAATACAACACATTCATAGCAAAACCACAGTTTTGGAAATAAGGAAGATGAAGGAAATAGAAAACTGTGATGTTTTGAATGTGTCCTGATAAACAATCATGTATTCCAACCACTGGGGCTGTGGATCTTGTTTTTTACAGGCCCAGTGTTTGCCTCACTCTTTATTTTGGCCCCATTTCACACAATCACACACACATATGACCTGGACCATTCTAATGATAACACATGTCCTGAACCCCTTTGGTGAGGAAGTTCAGGGCTGGACATGATGGAGATTCGCCCACATCAAAGCTTGCCTGCCCTTTGGCCTGTGCCTAAGAGCAGGTCCAGGTGACTTTTTCTGCACGTGTTCCACATTAAAAAAATCAGAGTGAGATTTATTTCTACACTTATTCCATGTCAATTTTCTTCTCAGTTTCCAATTGCCATAATCATAAAATCAGAGGTATCTCAGGCTGAATGTTTTCATACCACAATAAGAATCACTAAAATTAAGACTGTTTGATGCAAGGATAGAAGCAGAAATTTTGCCTGAACCACAAATTTTCTCATAATGTTGGCTTGAGAGGGGATCCAGGGACATATATGCTTGATTTGTTTTAACAAAAAGGCTCATCATAGAGCTTGGATACTTTCTGCTACCATCTGCATAGGTGCAAACTGAATCAGTGTCATTTCTTTTTGTGCTGGTGCTGGTGTCTCTCCTGTTGACCTTTTAGAATCTGACATGGTACTTGGATCCTTCCATGAGATTGGGAGGAGTTCCATTAGATGGTAGATAATACTAGTGGTGCACAGACTTCTCTAAAATGTTTACTGTTTTTATATCCTTAGGAAAACTTTGGGTATTTGGGACTTCATTTTATGCTTCTTTTCAAGAAGGTGAATATTTTGGGGGAAGGTTTTATATATGTGGGAATGGCCTCTCATACTAGCTGAGGATGCTAAAATGAAGGATTTTCCTTCTACTCTTTGGGGCTGGCCTAAATACATCCTATTATAAATTATCAACCTCAGCTCATCCTAGGATACTAGGATAGTATTTGTTTTCCCCATGCTCCTAATTACCTATGATAGCAAATATTTGTCATGCTAGGGCTCAGAAGGTGGGCAGAGTAGATAAAACAAAAGGCATAGAGATAGCATGAGAAGAGAGAGAGCTCAGGAGAATGGAAATGCTTTTGTACTTTATATTAATAAGCATCCTAAAATAGGCTTTTACTTGCATCAGTCACTTTAGATCTTCATTATAACTTTACAAGATGTTAAGGGTCATCTCCAAACTCAGCAGAACTCTCAGCATTTTCATCCAACATTTCTACTTTGTGGTAATATCTCCACCCCCTATCCTCCAATGATGGTTCCACAATGTCACCATTCTCCCATTTTCCTTATTTAATCCTCAATTTCTTTGGAAACCCTGACTTGTAAATTCTAGAGAAAATTGATGCTATTTTGTGGTATATTCTTCAGTTCTCCAGCCCTCTTTTCCCTACAAATGTTTATTTTCTGATTCATTTTCATGTCACTTCTTTCAGGTTAAGAGGTTCCTTCTCTGATTCAAGTCATTTTCTTCTGTCTGCCCTTCCACCACAATGATCTGCAGCCTCTTCCTCTCTGCTTGACTCCATCCTATTAGCTTAGAGTAGCCTTTCCCATGCCCCTACCTACCAAATATCTCTCCCTTGACCACTAACCCCTTCAGTTCTCATCTTGATTTCTTCTTGTTTCTTGTTTTTCATCCAAACCACCATTTGTTATCCAACTCACTGAAATCTGAACTCTCTTTTCTAAGATACAATGAATCTTCATTAGGCCAATGATTTATCTTCTCACTAGACTTGTTGTCCCTCCAATATTTTCCATTTCTGAATGTGGCACCACTGTCATCTAGTAAGCTAACCCGGAAACTTCACCCTGCCCCTTTTCACATCTCCCGTAACTCACCAAACTCTGCTTGCTATTTCTTCTTCAGTAGTTCTAAATTCTATCCTTTCCTCCTCACCTATGTTCATATCTATGTAGTTTGCTATGCCACTACATCAGCCTCCTAACGATATCTCTTCTTCTAAAGTCTATCCTGCTATATCACTAGCGTACATCCTCCCACGTTCATTATGTAAACCTCTTTTTATCTCCCGATTGCTTATAGAATAATGTCTAGCTTTCTTTACAAGGCCTTCCACAATATGAGTACCACTTTTTCCATCTTTTTGTTCCCATCAATCCTTACCTTACTTTTTACCCTTGAGCAGCACCCAGTTGTTGGTATTTCATACATTGTCTCTCAAATCAATGAATTGCTTGAGTTTTTCCCTCTGCCAATATTTTTGTTTCCATTTCTCATCCCTTAAACATCAGCTCATGCCAAAACCGGTTTGACTCAGTGGATTGAGTGTCGGTCTATGGACTGAAAGGTCCCAGGTTCGATTCCGGTCAAGGGCATGTACATTGGTTGTGGGCACATCCCTGGTAGGGAGTGTGCAGGAGGCAGCTGGTCTATGTTTCTCTCTCATCAATGTTTCTAGCTTTCTATCCCTCTCCCTTCCTCTCTGTAAAAAAAATCAATAAAATATATATTTTTAAAAATTCAGCTTATGCATCATCTTTTCATCAAGCCCTCCTTAATGTTTCTATCACTTGTTCTATCCTAATCACACTGGGTTAGTTACTCTCCTTTCTGTTGGTATAAAATGCTGTGCATATAGCTACTGTTGCACTCATCAGATTGAATTATGGTTATTTGTTCCTGCACTTGCTTTCTTCAATATGTATCCATATTTTCTGCATGCTTCATTTGCATCTACAGCACTGAGCAGAGTTCTTGACATATAGAAGGTGCTAAATAGATGCAAGTTTAATGCAGTTATGCCTAATTTAGAGCAGGTTTTTAAAAAATCTTGCCTTTTTTCCATGTAAGGGGGGATTTGGGGTGCAATGGGGTTAAAAAGTTTTTAAAAACCTATAAAATAGTTTTTGTAGCCTATTTTCCCCAATTGTGGAAATTCTGATGTACTTAACTGACTTTTGGACAGTCTTTCCTTTGTTTCACTACTGGGAGGTAATGCGGCAACATGAAGCTGACCTCCTTCTTTGTACTAACATGGAATCTGTTGTGGAGGCTTTTTGACTTATGATGCTATTTTTCTATCAAAACTGAGATAAATAAGAAGGAATGTTCGCCTACAATCATGACTAGATATATGCTGACAGCTGGAAGAGAATGTCAATCGCAGATGTCAGAGGATCTGTGAAGGCCACACTGAATTTTGTACAAATGTAAACTTTATCAAATAAGATTTTAGAGAATGTCATGATCATATTCAGAAAGTGAAGTGAGAGTGAAATGTACAACCCATAAACAATATTCTCTCTACAAGGCAATGAGGAGCAAAGCAGAGGCAGAGCAGCTAGCCACATGCAGCCACTCTCATTTCTTTTAATTTCTGGATCCTGTTTTGTTTGAGTCATTGTCAAGACAATCTTCAGGACCCTTTTATGCTTTCTCTTTCTCCAGAATATGTTAAATTCTAAACCAGATTCTGATAGAGCATTCTGAGATGAACCCTATGCCACATTCCTATTCAGCACTTCTGAGAGTACATTTTTCTTTAATAAAGGGTAGCATTTATGTGTTTCACTGGGCCCCTAGCTTTTCCTCTTTTGTTTTCTTGCTCTCCAACCTGTACACAGTAGGCAATTACATGTATTTTTAGTGATAATGGTTGTTTGTACATTAACACTAGTTTCATTTAAAAAATTAGTCTTTTCCCCCCCTTCCCATATGTGTATGTACACATACAAATGCAGCTGGGCAGACCTGATTGTTCTTTTGTTATAAATAAAGAACATCTAATCATAATAGAGCACAATTAATAATTGAATTTAATGAGCAAATTAGAGCAGTAATGCAAGGAAATGAGAGCCAGTTCCTTGAATTTGTCTTATCTTTTAATTGAAAAAAGAAGCCCTTCTCCTTTTCCCATTAAGTGGAGTGAGACTCACTGCTGAGCAGCCCCACTGCTGCCATGTTTAAAAGTTCCTGACATCTGCTGAAACCTGTTTGGCTCAGTGGATAGAGCCTAAGCCTGCAGACTGAAAGGTCCCAGGTTCAATTCCAGTCAAGGGCATGTACATTGGTTGCGGGCACATCCCCAGTAGGGGGTGTGCAGGAGGCAGCTGATTGATGTCTCTCATTGATGTTTCTAGCTCTCTATCCCTCTCCCTTCCTCTCTGTAAAAAATCAATAAAATATATTAAAAAAATAAAAGTTCCTGACATCCGTTTTTCTAATGTTTACTGGGTGGATCCTGTAAAGAGAGTGGGAAGGAGAAGGGGGAAGATCTGTTGATTTGGGGGCTTAGTTTTACTCTGAGTTACATGGCACATTGATTCTGACAGAGTCCATGGCAGGCACTCATACATTCATGCCTGTTTTATTCTTAGGATTATGCAGCGAACTAGCTTAATGATCAAAATCTTGGGCTTTGTTGTTAGAAAGACCTGCTTCCTGGTCCTAGCTTTGCCATTTAACTAGTTTGTGATTTTAGAAAGTTACTAAAGTATTGAAAATTATGTTATTCCAAAGGTCACAGGAGTTTAATGACAGCACTCATCTCACATGGTTTTTGTGAAGCTTGACGTGCTGGTGCTTATGTCAGTGGCTGGCATACGCAGGTGTAGTAAATATTCTCCATGAGAAAAAGGAGGGGAAGAAAGCCACTAAGAAGTCCAAAGGGTGATATGATGTAGTAGAAAGATATGTGAATACTGTAACCATTTCTTACTGTTTCATGTTGGATAGGGCAACTTGAACTTTGAGGACCATCAGTTTCTCAATCTACCAAAAAAAAAAAAATGGGGGGGGGGTCCACGGGCATTCATGCTTATTTATACGACAGTTTTGAGGATTAAATATGAAAAGGTATGTGTAAGTGCCTAGTTGTCAAGTGCCCTATTTTGCTATAGGAATTCACTAACTAAAAGGTAGTTATAATGGTGTGCTAAAGTGTTGTGGGTTGGGGCTTAGCTATGATTTATGCTATTACCAAATTATTTTTTTAATGGAATGAATCCACATGTCCTTTTCTGCTTAACTTCCTATCAGACTCATGATTCCTAATTTTTAGAGTAGAGTTTAATGCCTGAGAGTATTTCATGGTGCTGTCAGAGCCCCTCCCTTCTCATTTCTACATAGATGCACACCAGCCCAACTTCTATCAGCACATGCATTTCCTTTCCTGGGGCTTGTTCTTGCTACAGGACCCAACTTTGTGTACTGTGCTGTCGGCCAGAAGTGTAGAGGGATAATTGGCTCCCTTCCCTAGCATCTCTCAACCAATGACAGGGTCCTAGACTTTCCTCAGTGATTTCAAATTCCTTAGTGATATCTGGCTTCATAAGGCATCTTGTATTGGCTGTGGTCTTGTCCTCACATTACTCCTCCCTCTCCCTACACGCATCATCTTATAAATAAGCTAGAGGCCTGATGCATGAAATTCATGCATGGGGTTCAGCCCTTGGAGCCCTGGCTTCATCTGGAAGGTTGTCCGGAAGGACATCCAAAAAGTCGTCTGGCTGTCTGGTCTAATTAGAATGTTATGCTTTTACTATTATAAATTACTTGCACTTTAATCCTGGTTCTCAAAGTTTGTTTCTGAAGAAACACACAGCTACCTCAATAAGCCAGCCCAGTGATGCTTATGGAGAATTTTATATATCAATCTTGATATCATAGAGCTGGTTATAACTAAGCTCATTCTACCTGATCTGAGGATTAATGTGTAGGTTGGAATAAAGTTTGTTGGGCTAATTGAATCTTTTTTTTTTTAAAGGAAACCTGCCTGAATACCTGTCAGTGTGCTTGGGTTGACAATGTTATTTGAACTTCTATATCAGAAAGACATGAATTTTAAATTATGAGTGGGTGGAAGAGGATTGGCACATTGATTTCAGGGCTACACTTGGGGCTTGAGGTGGTTCTGGAGAAATATGGCTTCATATGAGATTTTTAGGGTAATTATAGCCTTGAAGGCATCTAGATGTGGCAGTCTTTATCCTATTAATATTGCCTAAAACTGGTTTCCCTGGTTTCAGGTGATCTGTATGTCTGTGACTAGATGAGGACCTGGTTCATACTACTGGGAATGGTGGGGACAATCTGGTTAGATGTCTATCTATGTATATAAAAGACTAATATGCAAATTGTCCCCTCAGGAGTTCCACTGGGTGACTGGGAGCTTGATTCCACACTATGACATGCACTAACCACCAGGGGGCGGTGCAAAATGAAGGAAGGCCCTGGCCTACAGCCAGCAGCTGGCAGTGGGCAAGGAAGGCTCTGGCTGGCAGCTAGAAGGCCTTGATGGCCTTGATCATTGGCAAGGCCTAGTGACCCTACCCATGCATGGATTTCATGCACCAGGCCTTTATTTACTACAATCTTTCTAAGTTTTGTCAACTGGGGTCCTATAATCATGACCCAGGGTCATGAATTGACTCACAGGGTCATGAACTTCCTGATACATTCTACAGAATTCTGTGTTTTTGTGCATTTTTTGGGGGGGTGGGGTGTGGGGAGAAGTCATAAGTTTTGGAATTTTAATAGGGGTCCTCAAAATATGTAAAATCACTGAAGCATGGTGTCTAGTTTCAGTGCTAAGGATTATCTGAAGGAATGTTCTTGAGCATTGATCCTATCAACCATGATGATAGTGTTCCATAGGGACCCAGGTGGGCTGAGACCTAGATCTTTGGGACCCAGAACTTAGTGGTTGCCTCATGGGCAACTGCCCCCTTTCTTTCATATCTAGGTCTGCTCACATACCCTGCAGGTTCCTGCAGACTCCCCACATGCTGGTGGTGAAGCCCCAGGACACACACAACATAAGAAATATATGATCCAGCTGAGGCAAAATGCTATACATTGCACTTCAGCACAGCTGTGTGCAGGAGCAGTCAGTGAGTATAAAGGTGAGTAGAGAGGATAGAAGACAGGGTACAGGAGGTGTCTGATCCTCCTTCTTCCTTCTAGCCTTTCCCCTCACCGAGGTCACATTCCTCTTAACATTGTTGGCGCACGTATATCATAAGGATGAGGAAAGGTGGAGAGTTGAACTTGTAATCAATAAAGTACATTTCCATGGGCTATTTTATTTTAGTTTCAAATAATCCTCTGGGTTATTTAGGGTATATAGTGGAGTTTCTGTTTTTATAAACAAGTTAGAGCTAATTGACTAGAGCCTCCCTCTGCTCCTTTTTGATTATATTGATCCCTTAAATTCAGTCGAAGGTAGTTCATATTAATATTCTATTAATTTTCTTCCTGATGTTGATGATGATAATAATAATAATAGCTAATACTTAGTGAGAATTTACTCTGTGGTACACAATTACTTAACATAATTTAACTCCTATTCTTCACAACTCTAAGACATACGTTTTCTTACTTATACCCATATTCCATATGAGGAAAATGAGGCCCAGGGTAACCGAGTAACTAGTCCAAAGGTCTCTGGGATTTAAACCCAGAGAATCTTGGTCTGAAGTCCACATTCTCACTATAGGCTTCTTGCTTGGCTAACTAGTGAATCAAGGCTATTTATTAAATAATCTGTCCTTTCCCACTGAATTGCATTATTTCTTTTGTTGTTTATTCTCATTTATACCAACATCTATTTTTACATTCTCTATTCTGTTCCCTGATCTATTTGTCTTTCTTATAATAATTTCATATTGATTTGATTATAGTAGCTGTGTAATTCTGACAGCTATATAGTTGAATCCTCCCTTCTTGATCTTCATTGTTTATTCATTTATTGACTACTTCCAGGCATTCATTCTTCCATACAAAATTTATGTTTATTTTATTAAATAAAAATATCTGACAGATTCTAATTGAAATTGTATTAAATTACTATAGTAATTTTGGAACAATTGGCATGTTCATGTTAAGTATTACCATTTAAAACATATTTTATATTTTCCAGTAATTTTTTTTTACTTTTCTTTGTGTTGCCCTCTGCATTTTAAAAAACACTTATTCATTAATATTTAGAGTGTTTATTAATATTGTAAATAAAATATTTTTCTCTTTTCTATGTTTTCTGATTACTGGTAGAGAAATGTATTTGATTTTTATATTTTACATGTGATCAGCATGAAGAAAACTATAACAGAATATATTTTATAAACTAATTAAAAAAGAAAAAAAATAATCATATTAGTAAGGTCTGAAATAGCATTTGATAAATTTTAGCAGCCATTCTTAATAAAATCTAAATGGTAATTAAAGATACATAAAGATTATTTACTAAAGCAACAGCAGATCTGACAAATGATGGAAATTATTTAAATTAATATCAGAAAGTACCCTGGCTGGTTTGATTCAGTTGGCTGAGCATCATCTCATGCACTGAGAGGTTGCCAGACAGATTCCTGGTCAAGGCACAAGCCCAGGTTGTGGGCTTAAGCCTCAGTAGGGTATGTGCAGAAGGCAGCCAATCAATGCTTCTCTCTCTCTTCCTCTCCTTTCATTCTAAAAATAAAATAAAATAAACTCATTAAAACAATAAAATCAGAAAGTATTCAGGGATGTCCATATTACCAATACTAACCATTACATTTCCTAAAAGCTCCAAGGTAATAAAACAGAAAATAAAATAATTTGTATAAACATCAGAAAAGAAGTTAAAAATATCTCTTTTTGCTGATGCCATCATTACATATCAAGAAATTTAAGCAACTCTAATTAAAAACTTGCCAACAGAATAAGATAATTTGATAAGTTGGATGGCTATAAGCTAAAGTATATAAATGGTTTTCTCTATTCATAAAAAATTAATCATTCTTAATTCTCTAGATCCATAATCCAGACAGGAAGCATCCTCTTGCCCTAGCTTAGGTCATTTCCCATCCTTGGATGGGAAGGTAAAAGCTCCTTTGGACTCCCACTACACTATATATATATATTTTAAACAATATATTTTATTTTTTCATTCAGAGAAGCCAGGTCCAACCTAACCAGTTCTATCCTCTTACCAAAAGGATGCTTTGCCTTCTTCACTTTTTGAACTTTACTCAGTCCCCAGGATCATGTCTCACACCGAGTGAATAGGTTTTTATTCATAGGTTTTTGAGTTCTCAGCTTTATGTTTTTGCTGTTGCTATTTCTCCAGAATACCTTCCTCCTCCTCTCTCCATTCACTCGCTAGTTCTTCCTGATCTTCCACTCAGGTGTCATCTCCTTGGAATGAGCCCGCACTCCCAGTCTGTGCTAAATGTGCCCCACAGAACTGCCACAACACCCTGTGAGCATCAAGCTTACCACTTTGATTCAGATAATTATCTGCTCATGTGTCTGTTGTCCCTGCCCAACTGTCAGTCCCTCATCAGTGTGCTTGGCTTCCAGGACACAGGTGACCCTAGTGAGTATTTGTTGAATAAATGAATAAATGTGTGAATGACCTAAGCAATGTTTTGTTTGCAGTGATGTCGGTCACATCTTTTTTTATAATTTGCTATCTAATTTTACCTTTTCACTTCTACTTCCATTAACCTCCCAGCTCTTGTCTCAGAATGAGGTGAACTTTTAGACCGCAATCTATTTCTCCCTTGCATCCTGGGCTTTCTCGTTCTCTTTCATATGTTCATTCTGATCTTACTTGAATGTCATGCTGCTCCCACTGCCTCTTTATAACCCTCACTCTCCTCATTAGACAATTTAGTTAAATAAGAACCTTCAGAAATCCTTCAACTTAGTAGGATGACTTCTAAAGGACAAGCTGGAGTTTGGTCCTGCAAGTGGCTGCATCCATGACCTTCTCTTTCTCTTGATTTCTCTATGATAGGTCCCCTCGTGCACCCACACACAACTTAGGTATTGGTGCCCAAAAGGAGACTACCTTCTCAAGTCACTCACTCTCAATTATTAGGGAAATTCAAGTGACTACTCTTTTGATCATAATTGTGTTTTAAAGGAAAACCAGAGGGGTAGTAAGAAAAAATCATGAGCCAGAATTTTCAGGTATGCCGCATCTATTGAGAAGATGCTTTTGGGTGAGCAAGCCATTAATAGTAAGGTTCAACTTCTCTATAGAAGGAACTGGGGGTGCTGCTTGGGATTCCTGAGAATAGCCTTGCTTGGCATGGAATTAGACTGGAGGACCACAGGACATCAGGATTAGGAGATTTTGGGGACAAATCTAAGCTGCACTCATATACCAAATCTATAACTTTAAGTAGCTCACGTGACTCCTCTGAACCTCAGTGTCCTCATTCATAAAATGAATACAACTGATACTGTCACTTTATTATAAGGAACAGATGAGATAAGAGATGCAAAGTCTTTAGGAGTCAATACAAATGCAATGGTGGTGCATCAGTGTTGCAGGAACTGATTGGTTGGGCGCAAACTCTGGGCTCAGTACTAATTAAGTGTCAGTGACCTTGTCTAAGTTTTAACCTGTGTGTCTCCATTTCTCTACCCACACAATTTGAGTCATAAAGAACCTTTCTCATAGGATGGTTAAAAATGAGACAATTTATATAAGAGCACATAAACACAGTTAGGAGGCTCTCGTCATCAAAGGTACAGAGCAATTGACATAATGTTGTAGGGCCTTTTTTGGCTTTAGCTGAAGGATTGAGACTTGGGCTGTTCCTATCTGTGAATGGGCCTCAGGAATTAAAACCCAGTTCTGGTTTATCCTCTCTTCCTTATATCTGTGTGCTTTCTTTCTTTGCTCCCTTTCCAGTTCAAATGCAGAAGTTGGTTTTACTGATCTCTATAGAAATTCTACACTCACTCTTCCTCTTCTATTTTACCTTTATCTAACCTTCTCTCCCTGTCCCTCTTTCACCTCTCTTTTTCTTCCTCTCTTTCCTATCCCTCTCTAACTTTCCCCCCTCCCCCTCAGGGAACCCTCCCTTCCTTTCAAGCTCCCACTTCTCCCTCTTCTGTAAATTGACTCATCAAAGCATCTTTTTGTTTTAAAAAAGGCAAGTATCCCTAAGAAAAAATTTCATACCAGCAGCAGAGTGTAACATTTTTCTTCATTATAGAGTATTAGGACCAGAAGTGCCCTTAGGGGTCAACTAACTCAGAGGTTCTGGACATGGCTAGTTGGTTGTGATATCCTGGCAGCATTTAAAGCGCCAGGCCCTGTCCCAGGAATATAATATCTGAAGGTCGGCACTGGGACATGGAGTGATATTTGTATGACATTTATTTTAATTCAGGAAGACTTGGATTTCAGTCTGAATTCCACCACTTACTAATGGAATCATCTTGGCTGAACCACTTAAACTTTCAAAGCTTCATTAATATCTGTTAGATATGGAAAATACTGCCTTCTTCAAATAACAAGCAATGATAAGCAGATTGGTTTGGACACAGTTGGCGTTAACAGTTGTTTCTTTTCTTCCTTCCTCTGGTAAACAGTACAGAATCCTGATGAACTCTCTAAACACACAGGATGATGATAGGGGACATGGGGCCTCAATATTCCTGTGCCTTGTGCTCATCTTAGAAAGGGGGAAGGACTGACAGCATCATCTTTCCTGCTCAGATCCCTGCCCAGCTGCCTCCAAAGTTGGTCAGAAGTCCTAGAAACTGGCATCAAGTTAGGAAAAAAACAAAACAAAACAAAACAAAACAAAAAACACTATTCCTTCTAAATTCACTTCCTTGGGACTATTTCAGTTACTCTCTGCAAATAAATGCCATTTTTAATCACATAGACTTGTAAAATATGGGTAGAGCTTTTTTGTCTTTCCTCTTCCTCCTCCTCCTCCTTCCCCACCACCACCTCCTTATCCTCCTTTTGTCTACCATCCCTTGTCTAGTTTTTATTTATTTATTTTAATTTTTTCTTTCTTTCTTTCTTTTTCACCCAAGGATATCTGCCCAATGACTTTTAGACAGCGTGGAAGGGAGAGGGAAATACAGAGAAAAACATCAATGTGAGAGAAACACATTGATTGGTTGCCTCCTGCACACAAATGGACCAAGGCCCTGGCGGGGGAGGAGCCTGCAACTGAGGTACATGCCTTTGACTGGGATCAAACCCAGGACCCTTTTGCCCACAGACTGACACCTATCTGTTGAGCCAAACCTGCTAGGGTCCTTGTCTATTTTTTTGATCCCAAATAAATACTAAAGGGGTCTGAGATTCCCTTTGACCATAATGTATTGGGACTGTCTGGGGTGTATTGCCACCTGATTTTTGAAACACATGAGCACTGGCTGCTGATCTCTGCTGCATTCCTTGCTGATTTTGAGGCCTACTATTTTCAGGGATCCATAGATTGGATTCGCCTTTAAATCTTAGCTCCGGAAGTTTTGTTGCTCTCCTCTTGGGGAGCCCTAGCCCCATCCATCCCTCCCCTTTCAGAGTTGTATAAAATACTTCTCTCTGTCTATAGGAATCCAAAAGATTATTCATCCATGGGAGGCTTGACAATGGTACTTATTCTTTGAGGAGGAGAGACATTTGTGATTTCATGGTAACAAAGTTCTAATTTTGGAAAGTCCTAGGAGTTGAGCTGTTTTGTTCTATATTTTTACCCTCCACCCTCCCAGTCTATTTATCTAAATCTCAATCTTTCTCTTTCTTCATGGCCCATTTAATTTTATATTTAAACTCATGGTCCAAATAATCCTCCAAGATAGCTGTGCCCATAGCAACTGGCTTATTAACTCTTTCTACCAGACAATAAGGTTATGGTAGGGGAGGAAGAATAGACACAAACTACTTTGGATTTATCAGGGTTGGAAAGAGAAGGGAAAAGACACACGTAGATTTTTCTTTCTTTCTTTTTCCAAAGATCCAGAATGGTAGGGTGCACTTCAATGGGAACAGATTGCTCAAAAGGCAGGTGGGTGGAAGAGAGTAAAAATAACCAGGAAATGACCAAACCTTTATTTTCTTTGAAACACTCAAACACTTCAGGAAGATATTGAAACTGTTAATTTTGTTAGCATGTTGACACCTCCTCCTAATTAATGAAGGGCTTATTAAAAGGACAAACAAGCTGTTCACAGACAAAGAAGGGAGAATCCGTTGAACTTATTCTGCTTGGCAGTCATGACTGAGCAAGGGACCACTGGAGGCATGGTTACTTATGTACAAGCTGGAACTTAAGCCTTCTGTTGGGCTCTGTTCCAATGGTTCTACGTCCTTGCTGCTGCCCTCCCTGGTCTATAGCATAGGGGTCTGGCCCCAAACAGGTTGCATCTGGCTAAGATAGGTTTAGAGGGATCTGTGTGTAGGACAGATGCCCCAGAATCTGGCCTGCAAAAGAAAAGAAAATAGTACAATTCTTAGGACATCTATATGCTTTAGCAAAAGGACAGTGTGAAGGTTAATGAGATAACAGATACAAAGAAGTTAGTATGGTACCTGGTATATACTAAGCACAAAATAAATAGCAAAGTAAGAAACGAATTTCAAAAAGCTTTATAGTTTTGTGGCAATATTATTATCCATTAGGCAGGGCAGAGATTTTAATATCATCCTTTGACAAAAGGGCAAATTGGATCATGAATGCATTGGTGGCTTTCCCAAGGTGTATAGGTAAGAAGAGAGAGAATTGGCTCTGGAGCCCCGGTCTTCAGATTCCAGTTTATTTATTTGTTTTCCATGCAAGCACACTCATACTATAACCTTAGCATCCTTCCTCCTGTTTCCATAGCAAAACAGGGCACAGAGGAGAGTGGGAAACGTCCCACAGCTTCCCTACCCCAAAGATGTGTGGCTCAGAGGACAGAACCCTTGACAAATCACTTTACCTGGTTGAATTTTAAATCTCCCAACTTTAATGGAATATGGTGATTATTTCCCTTTAATTGTGCATCTTAAGTATGCCTTATGTAGCTAAGATAGACTCAGAATAAAATATACCTCAAAAGGAAATGTCACTAAAGGCCATTGAGATATTGATCCAGGAGACAGAGAAAAACACTTTTTCCAACAAAGCAGTGTCTTAGAAGAAGAAAACCAAAGAACTAAAGTTATGTCTTTAATTATTCTGTTGTTTTGTTTCATATTTGGAGGTTGTCTTTTTAACAAAATGAATAATGCAATTGGCTGTTATGGAAAGATGTTAAAGTTTGATGATGCTGAAATGAGAGACTTGGATGTGAGGTGCTGCAATTTCTCTTTCCAAAGGGAGAGTTCTGATATGTGTACAGTCCTGGGCCAGTGCTGCCCCCACCGATTGAAAACACTCCTTGAGCCCTGACTGCCGCAGATTGGGTGGGCTTAGGCTATGTTCCAAAGAGAAGGCAAAGGAAGTGATGGTTCCCATTGGTTTTCTTCACTTTCCAGCTTGCTCAGGATTCCTGGCATCACTAATTCTTGCATCTAGTCTGTGATTCATGCCAAGAGGTTGGTTAATTTGGAAATTGCTCTTCAATTTGTTAAATAATAACAGCATAGATGTCATTTTCATTTTAACCCAGAGCTCTTGAGACTCCAGAGTTCTTCAAAACTCAATGAAATATCAAAAAGTATAATATCAGGCATTGCATTTTACTGACTCAAGGAAGTATGTATGTGAGGGTGAACTTTCCTGGTGCATCTGAATCTATCTGAAATCAACATTAATTCTAGGACATGATGTATCATGATTGGATGTGAGATATAACAGATGTAATATGTTACAGATAATAATTCATAGACTGAAATATTGCCAGATTTATTAGAAATTTAAATTAAATGAGGTTCAGGTTATTGCTAAAATAATATCACTTCCCCGCCTGCCTTCTGACATACTCTCTGGAGATTCTTTGCCTGTATAAGAATATCCCTCATGATGTTGGCTATACTAGAAAAAAAATATATCAACTTTAATATCCTCTGTGTTAACAAATGCCTAATCTTTATTTTCAAAGACACTCAAGGACTTGAATTGTTATCACTGGGTTTCTCCCTAGCAGAGGATTGCATGAAAAGACATCTAGGAGATCTGCGACTTTAATACTCCTCTTCCCCTAACCTCTATCCATTTAATTGAATAAAGAATGCACAGTATAATTTAGTGGAAAGAGCATGGAGTTTGAGCCAAAGGGACTCTGACATTTAACAAGCTGTGTGGCTTTGAACAAATCACTCAACCTCTCTGAACTTTTTAGTTTTCTTCTTAGTAAAATGGTGCTAATAATAATGCCCACTCTATTTTAAGAATGAGAACTACTTTAATTTCAGCATGAAGGTCCCGGCACAAAGCCAGGCACCGAGTTGCCTTCAGTTATTGTGACAGTTACAGGATTCCTGTTGTTGCTGTGATTTTACATCACCCTCCAGTGCCTGGCAAAAAGAGTATATTTTGTCTGTGTGAAAATACAGGCTCAGCAACAAAACTGTTCACAGGAGACAACTTTGCCTCCCCACAGCTGGTACTTAATGCATCAAAGCGTATCTTCACTCAAGGTACTTTTTAGATAATTCAGTCAGAATCTACTGCAATCCAGCACCTGCCAGAGGCTTGCCTATGACATTTGAAATTTATTCTTTCATTTATTTAGCACATGCTCATATCACTCATGTCATGCTTACCAAGTGCCTGGCACTGTTCTAAGTGCCTTAAGAATACTCATTTAAATATCAAAATAACTCTTTGATGTAGGATACTATGAGAAAACCGAGGCACAGAGAGGTTAAGTGAGTTCCCCTAGAGCACAGAGCTAGTAAGTGGCAGAACAGGATTTGAACCTAGTAGTGTTGGATCCAGAGCTTGGGAACTTGACTATGATGCTATTTGAGAAAGACTGTCTAATAGTCATGTTCGGCAGCTATTCTTCTAGAGTGAAATTCTTTCCCTGGGATTAATAAGATTGTCAGAAGGCAAGAGACCCAAACTTATGACCTTAGCACCCCTTTCCTCCTTCCTAACAAGTTAATGTCCTGCCCTCCATGCACGATCCACCTGTTTAGATGGATATTCTGTGACTGCCAAACTTGTTGCAGGTATTGTGTTTCATGTTCTAACATGGGAACCCAAGTGATAAAGTACATAAGAGGAGTGTTTCTGCAGAGGAGTGTGTTTCTGCCATGGATTGAAAACTGTGAGACCCACACAATTCCTTTCCCCCTTCCATTTCTTTGGCTCCTGGGCCAACTTCTTTGCAGTCACCAGCTCTGTTCAGGTTCCTGCTGATATTTACCTTTTCTGCTTTCTTTGGAGGACACATGCTCTGCTTTTATCCCCGATTATTCTGTTTTTCTTATTGATTAATCATATATAATTCCTCTGAATCTCTTGGATATAGGGAGGGTATAAACCATAAGCCAATAAGAAGCTTATTATTTTCTTACCATGTAAAATGTTTCAAGGTGTGTGGACTAAAGTAGAAGATGAAAAAAAATGATAAATTATATTACCTATTATGAATAGCTACCATTTACTCATTGCGTGCTTTGCAGCAGGTGCTGGGCTAAGTGCTTTACAGAGATTATCTCTTCTTAATCCTTGCAGACATGGTTAATAAGAGATAAGGTTTTAATTAAAAGCACAGTCTTTCTGACATCAGTGCCTGCCCTCTTAGACCACTGTGTCACACTCTATGATGAATTCAATTCAGACACAAATAGCATATTTTGCTCAAATCAAGCAAAATGTTATTTCTCATTTTGACCTCAGGTAAAGGGAGTTGAATATAAGCCTTTCAGTTTGTAACACATCATCACTAATAGTGCAAGTCCTCTGTTTTTTTGTGTTTTTTTTTGTTCCCCTTCATTCTTAATCATACTCCCTATTTTCTTCCATAAAGACACCTAGTTTAATAGTGTACATTTAAATAAGCATATACCCTTGTATGATATGTAATATGATTTATTTATGCATTTTAAATTTATATTAATGGCATGTGCTATATCTCTTAATGTGTTTATCTCTTACTGTTTTTATTTATTCACTAGTGTTTTAGAAATCTTTTCATATTTGCATTAAATTTATCCATTGTAATGGCTGCACAACATTCTATTCTCTGCACTCATCATGTCTTCCATATCCATTAACTCTAGGATGGGAACTATGCTCCAGCTCTTCTTTTACCAGCAGTGTGGTGCATGTGCTGAGCGAGAATGTCTTGGGGATATATTCCCAGAAGTGGTGTTTCTGGGTTAAAGGGAGTACACATGCTTCATTACACCAAAGACTTCCAGATTGCTCTCCAGAAGGGCTGTGCCCACTATCCATATACCAAAAAATGTTCCACAATGTCCCATCCTTGACAATACTTGACACTATCCACCTTTTTTCCTCTTCAATAAGCCTTTATTACACGTCATACTGTTATAGACATATATGTGGAGTTATGTGAAAAAATGTGTTCAAGAATAAAAACCATAGCACATAACACTGTATATCATTCTAGTGTTTTCCCAGGAGACAGCTGCCCAACCAACTGGGTAGAAACACCTAGGGGGTCCTCAGTGCCCACACTAACTACAGACCACCAAGTGAGGGCCATAAAGAATGCTTCAGGCTGGGATGGCTGTGCTAGGTCCTTCGGGGGCAGTAGCCCCTACATCCCAGCTCTCCTATGCTTCAAGGCCAGCCAAAGGGCATCCTCAGAAACCTTCAGCTTAGGCCTTTTTCAGGAAGATCTTTTAGGAAATGGCCAACACTAGCAGTTCTATCTGCATAGAGAAGAGTAGCACTTCCAGGGGCTGAAGACAGCATCTATCTGGTCCCTGACATGTTCTGTAGAAGGAGCTAATCTGGAGGTGGCCACCCATGTCCCAGAGGTGGCTGAATGGCCCTCCTACCTGATATTGTCTGACTAGGGGTTACTAAAGGGTACCGCCCCATAGCCCTGTTGAAGAGCTTGTCCTCTGGGTGCTCGTTCTTCCTACTTCAAAGGAAGGACCACACAGGGCACAACAGCCAGAGGAAGCAGAAGAGCATAGATGGCATGTACAGGGTGTGTGTGTATGTCCACAGGAATTTCCCATGCAGGAACACCTTCTCCAGGGGTGTGTGGGAATGTTTGGAGGCTCGTGCTCACCTCTGTCTGCGGGTTCATGTGCTCCTTCTGTATAGCCTGTTTCCCAAAGTCTTTGTTCTTCAGCGTCAGGAGCTTTCCCCCAGCCAGTAGGAATTGCCCATGTGCTGGAAGAGCTTGAAGTGCATCCACAGGTTTGCCTCCTGCCCATCCTAGGGCTACATGTCCTTCTCGGGGTTGCAGACCTACATACTTGTTGGATAGAACATTTCCCACCTTTGTCATTGTTGCTACTTGACTTACAGAAAATGGTATTGCATAAGTAAAAGTTTCCAACATGTTCCAAAGACGTGAGCATGCCATAGAGGCAGCTCAGACTTGCTCAGGCAGGATGCAGGTGTGCTCACAGCCTTTCCTTGGAGCCCTCTCTAGTAAATGGTTAATTTTTCTTATAACACCTAATATTGCTTTGCTTTGTTCAATAGTTATTTGCGTACTTTTCTCCAGTGAGCACCTGATGGGTTGTAAATAATGTCTTTCTCCCTCCCTTTTGCATGTCTTGCAATACTTTGTAGTAAGGCCCTCAGGAAGTGTTTTCTAATATGACTTGTCTGAATTTCTGGAAGTTACTGCCTGCCAATAAGAGGCCATTGGCTGGGAAAGGGTAGCTAGGAACTAGGAGTAGAAAGCCACAAGTGATCTTTTGATTATTATTATTATTATTATTATTATGGGTTGTAGAATTATGCACACACACACACACACACACACACACACACACACACTTCATTTAACCAGAGGCTCCTACTTATGCTAGGATATATGAACTATATGAAATCGCTCTGATAAAACCAGACTTTTAAAATTACAAGATCCTCCCTCCCCCCCTAAATTGACAACTGAATATTATACCAGGCTATTGTTGACTCATTGTCCTCTTTGGTAACCTCCTGGCCAGGCTTCGGAATGCAAGGTCCCAGGGAAAGAAAATGCTTTTCTCTCAGCCAGGAGCTTGGGTCCCAACCTTGCTGGGCAGAGTGATGGTGCATTTCATAATGCATAAGTGTTTATCTAACAAACATCAACATGTTCTAATTAAACTGTGGTTGAAGATATGGGCAATGTAATCTATTTCTCAGGGCTGAGTACTCCCTGGCTTTTCCAAGATGCTGGCTCCTCACTAGCCCATAGGCCTCTAGGGAAGTATATGCTGTGGGAGTTATTAAAAGTGGGCTGGGTGGTGTGGCCACCCCTGTTGAATCATTCAGCATCTGAAGCCAAGATCTGGTGTAGAGTTTGGCTTCCCCTTGCTGAATTTTTCTTTATACAAAGCTCTTGGGATGCAGGCAGGCCTTATGTTGGAATGTAGGATAAAAGAGAGTTCTAGTGGAACTCCTGGAAGAAGCTCTCTACAACTTCTGGCTTTAAGGAGTAAATTATTTGTGCAAATCTAGTGATACTTGCAAATTTTATTCCATCACTTCCTGAACTCCTCTGAAACATAGCTGTACTTCAGTTTCAGGACTACATTTAATAAAGCTGAGTCCCTAAAAGATGAAAGACATTTTAGAGTTATCTTTCTCAGGATGCTTTTTCTCATAATGGTGATTATATGAGTCAGCATAGACTTGATTATGCTGCAGTAACAAATGGACCCCCTAATCTTGGTATTGTAAAACAATATATATTTTTTCAATATGTTAAACACTGCAAACAGTGGGGTTCTGCTTATCACATATATTCAGGGCGTTAAGCTGAGAGAACCTTTACCATTTTATGAGATGTCCATCTCCATGTGGGTCTTTCACAGAGGAAGAGAAGAAGGAATATGTGAACTGGCTCTTGAATGCTTTCATCACTTCCATTGGCCAAAGCAAGTCACATGACCAAGCTTAATTACAAGGTGCCAGAGAAGAGTAATTCTCCTGTCTTCCTAGAGAGAAAGGAGTACTAGAAATAATATGGAAGGTTGTTAATGTTTACCACAGTGATATTAGAGATAAGAAAATGGTGATAGTTTTGATAGATGCCAGAAAACAATAACCAGTGAGAATCATATACATTTTCTTGCAGAAAGGGAACCATAGACCCTTTAAAATATATTTTATTGATATTTTACAGAGAGGAAGAGAGAGGGATAGAGAGTTAGAAACATCAATGAGAGAGAATCATTGATCAGTTGCCTCTTGCACACCCCCCGCTGGGGATGTGCCCACAACCAAGATACATGCCCTTGACCAGAATTGAACCTGGGACCTTTTAGTCCGCAGGCCAATGCTCTATCCACTGAGCGAAACCAGTTTCGGCAACCATAGCCCCTTTAAATGTAAGTAGCATTTTAGAAGAGATTTGGTTAGTGGATTCAAACTATACATTTTGGAAGTCTATAGAGTTTCATGCGATAGGGCACATAGAAAGAAAGAGGAGCTAAGGTGGGGTCCTGTCCACACATCCCCTCAGGTGGAGAAACATTGCTTTTACAGCATATATTTCTAAGGTGATGCTTTTCAATATTACATTACTCTGATTAATCTCCCCAGAACATGCTCCAAATTGCCATTGGTGCTTCTTAAATTCAGTGCTTAGCCATGAACATGCTCTTCCAAATGTAGTTTCATCAGTGTAGAGGATAAAAGATTGTTGGATTTTGTTGCTTCAGATTCTCATTTTTGCAATTAACATTGCATTAGTCTTTCTGACAATCATATCATACCTTTGGCCCATTATAAGCCATATGGGTTTATCTAACCCAAGAAGGCATATAAGTTAAAAAAAAAACAAAACAAAAAAAAACCAAAAACAAAACAAAACAAAACAAAAAACAGAAGCAGTAGGTTGTAGTAGATTATACTTTACGAAGATGTTCACAATACTTCCAGTTTCATGCACCCTTCTGTTATATGTCCTTCATACACTCATCAAGGTCAAGAGGCAAAATATCTCTGTTCACCCTTTGATTCTGGACAGGACATATGATGTCTTTGTCCAATAGTATATGCTGGTTTAATGCTGAGGCACTTCTAGGAGTAGCTGTAATGGGCTTGGCAGATTCTGTTTTCTGACTTGGAAGCCAATTAAGAAATGTGACTGCCAGACCACCGTGCTGTGAATAGCCCAAGTGTGGAGAAGAGGCCTGGGTTGAATGCGGTGCAACATGGAGAAAGAGGCCAAGGAGACCAGGTACGTGAGTGAAGAAGCCGTCCTGGATGTCCTGCCCAACTGAGGCTTCACCAAACAGCAGCTTCCATTGCAGTTGCATGAGAGATCCAAGATTGATCCTGGCTGACTCACAGAACCATGAGAAATAATACATTGTTTTACAATTTCAATTGTTTGAGCCATTACATTTGGGGCTAGTTTTTTATGAAGCAATAAATAACCGGAATAGAATTTGGTACCAGAGGCAAACTCTTAAGATTCTTAAAAGTCATTTTGTCTAAAGACTGTTAGAAGATATAACCTTATGATCTGCAGAAGTCATTTTTCTCATTGAAAGATTCTGTAAGGCATCACCTTACTTACCAAAATGTTAAGTTAACAAAATGTCTTAGGTTGTGCTTTTGATCTAAATGTAATCCTAAGGCTACATTTTATAGGAGGGGGGTGTCCTGAATTTGATCTATGCCATGCGCTTACTTCTTATTTTGAGAAACATTTGCTTGTAGGAAAGACTATGGATGAAAAATACTTCTATTTTCAAAGACTTTAAATCCTGACTCCTGTATATTTCCTCTAAATTCTGTTTGAAAATTGAATAATTCTTCCTTTAGCTCATCTCTGTTTGTACCTTATCATAGGAGATAAAAGAAACTAGTTAGCACTTTTGATAATCTGCATGGAAATTTCCTTAGCCAGTTCCATCAATTTGTTGTGCATATTTTTAATTTTAATGTTGCTGCAGGTGACAGTTTTGCTAAACTTCCTGCCACTTCATAATGCTTGCCATTTTTTTCTTCAGACTCCAGTAACATTTTTTTTCACAGTTCTTATAGCCTCCACTGACATACTTTTGGAGGTGTTCAATCTCTGCTTTGGACCCGGTCACAAGGCCAATACTATATGTATTAGGTATTTGCTTTGTCAGTATCCCACTTTTAAAATAAATTTTCTGTCCTGATTATATATTGTGGAAAAACAAATTGCTCCAAACTGTTATGCCCAGATTTCAAGATCCCCAAGGACCACCAGGGAGCTGAGTCTGATGCAAAAGCAAAAGAGCCTTTATTCAAACTTCTACCGACACAGCGGCAGGATGCAGAGAGCCCCAAGCTCTGAAAGTGTAGTCCTTTTATAGGGTTTAGCGTTGGGTGGTGGTGTGATGCTTGGACCACTGAGTTGGCTGGTTCTGATTGGTGGGGTGAGGGCCCCAGTTAAGCTGGGTTACTTCCTTCTGCATTTCTATTGGCTGATTTAAGGGTGGGTTGGGTAATTGATAATTTTGTGGTTTTTCTTGGAAAGGGGTTATGTCGGAGACATAGTTACAGAAGATGGAACACACAGTACAAAACGGAGTCAGTCCTGCTCTGCTCTTGAAAGAAGGCCTACATTCTGGGAAGGGGCCATGAGACATTATCTCAAGGCCTGGCCTGGTGTCAGCACTGATAACTCTATCTGGGGCATAGTCCATGGCTTCTCTGGAAGCATGCTCCAACATAAACTAAGTGGATTAAAACAATAGACTTTTTATAATGTATTACAATTCTGTGGATTGACTGCAATCAGTTGAGGGTTTTCTGATGTCCAGATTAGCTAGAACATCAAAGTATTCTATTCATATACCTGGGTAGCAAATAATGAGATAACTCAGCTGGAGAGGACCTACATGTGACCTCTCCATGTGATCCAGGCTTCTCACAGCATAGTGGCTAGCTTCTAAGAAGAGATATCATAAGAACAAATATTCCGCCAAAACCCGTTTGGCTCAGTGGTAGAGCATCAGTCTGCGGGCGGAAAGTTCCCGGGTTCGATTCTGGTCAAGGGCATGTACATTGGTTGCGGGCACATCCCCGGTAAGGGGTGTGCAAGAGGCAGCTGGTCGATGTTTCTCTCTCATTGACATTTCTAGCTCTCTATCTCTCTCCTTTCCTCTCTGCAATATATATATATATATATATATATATATATATATATATATATATATATATATATATATATATTTTTTTTTTTTTTTTTTAAAGAGCAAACATTCCTAGAAGGCCAGATGAAAACTCTAAGACTTCTTATGACCTAGCTTCAGAAGTCACTCTGTATCACTTCCACCATATATTGTTGATCAAAAGCAAGTCACAGGACCAGACCATATCCTAAGTGAGGAGATGATTCAAAGGCATACACACTTGGAGTCATGGTTCATTGGGGCACATCTTTGGAGACCACTACTTAGGTGGCTAGAGATATGATGGAAATAGCATTGAAGAAAGTGTAGGGAATATGAATTGTGCTAAGTATGATTGTTGCTTGGCAGGTTGTCCTTATTCTGGAACTTAGGTGAAGAGAATGAATGGTGAATTAGCCCTTTTCTAGATCCATCCTCTGAGAAGTAATGATATCCAATTAGCAATGGACAGGGCTTGCTTGCCATTAAGCACAGAAAACCTTTCATCTCTTACCATGTTTTTTTCACAGTGGCATAGAGCAATTTTTTAATGAGACCTATTGAGAGGTCTTGACAGATCCTTTCCTTTCCTTTCATGTCTGGCTTGCCCACCTCCTTATACATGCCTTATCAATAAATAAGATCTGGGATTTTGAGATGAGTATGTATGAAAAAAAAGAGACTAGAATAATATCTGCCCCTCAGCATTCTTGGTGTCAGCAGGATGGGTTTTAAAGGCAGGGTAGGTGCTCTGGTTGGGTAGCCCAGCTGGTTAGAGCATTATCCCTATACACCAAGCTTGCAGGTTCTATCCCCAGTTAGAGTGATACAGGAGTCAACCAATGAATGCATGGCCCAGAACCCTATGGCAGAGGATCTGGGGAGTGAGGCCATGGAGTAGCTCACAGGGTGGGCAGAGATGGAGGATGTTTCCATTCTGTGAAAGTGGCTGCTGCCTTTGAGGCAGCAACAGTAATATTTCATGTCCTCTGTGGTGTTTCCTACCTTTAAATGTCAGTTTCTGCAGCCACCTTATCTCCCCCAGCACATTTCAATTAGGTATTCCAAATCGCACTTTTTTCTTCCAAGACAAATATGCCAGAGGTGGTATTTACTGTTACAGCAGCATTTTAAATACTTGGGGGAAAAGGCCTAGTGAATAGCTATTTCTCCCTTATAATAATAATAATAAAGCACCATGATAATGGAGAGAAGAGGTGAATTCTAGGTTTGATGTTAGTAACTTGCTTAAGTGAACACCTTTTGTCTCCGCCCTCTTTTCTCCCCTCCTCCCATTCCAGCCTCAGTGTGAACGTTATAAAGCTTGGCTCTGTCAAGAGCAGCCTCCCACATCATCTTCATAGAAGGTTCATGAATGCCTCCTAGAATGGTTTTCTTCTAGAGACACCTGGGCTCCTATTTCACCTACTACCCAAGCCTTCTTTTGTTTTGAGGAATGTTTGCATGAAATCAGAATCACAGTTTCCCTAGGTCACTTATACCTCACCCGTGGGGCATTTTCAGCTCTCAATGGGATACCACCAACCCCACCTCCAGGAAGCATATGGTTGAGAAACTCGTGTATTGCACATTTCCTTCTTAGAATCAACTCTCAATTCCTTGACCTGGAATTGAAGGTCCTTCAGTCTGGTTTGCATTTCTCAGCTCACCTCTTACTGTTCCTTATACCTAATTGTTCACTGGGCTGATGTCCTCGTTATGTCCCTTGTCAATTTTGCACATTCTTCTATCCAGACCTTGGCACATGATAGTGGTGGTGTCTCAGTCTGCATTCTCCCCTGTATTCAGAATCCTCCCACTGGACTTCTTCTCCATAGATCTGATTTCTGCCCATACTTGAGATGAATTTAGGTCCCACTTCCTCTTTTAAGCCTTCTCTGACCCCTACCCCCCAAAAGTACCTAGTACTGCCCCCTTTCTGAGTTTTTAAAGGGCTCATTATCATCAATACCCATTTTGTACTTGGCATGTATTATCTCATGTAATTTTGAATGTCCATATGTTGTCTATTTAATTAAGTGTTTTAGAGGCAGGGTTAATTTTTCCCTGTGCTTATTTCTTATCCCCTCTGAATCCACAATAGTTCCTTGAACATAGAAGATGCTTAGTTAATATTCATGGACAAATTGAGTAAGGATTCTAAGAAGCTTGACTTTTAGAGCCAATGTACTCAGTTTGGAAATGATAAATTTGCCTAAAGCAAGGCCTTTCATTTTAGTGTTTCTCCTATAAACATAGGTCTCATACTTGAATTTCTCAGAAGTGAAGGCTATTGCCCCAACCAGATTCCTGAAACTGATGGTTCAGGTCAAGAGCTTTCTTGGTGAGAGAAAAATATTGAAAGTATCTGGGTTTTCTACTTCTATGGTTTTGACAATCCAGGTGTCTTTATCATTAGAGTGAAGGGAATTAGAATGTGAGGCTGTGATCTTAAGCGTATGTCCATAGCAGATGAGTAGACTCTCAAAAGGTTGTTTTACTTCTGCCATTTACTGGTTAAACTTTCTATACCTCAATTTTCCCACCTAGAAAATGGATTTAATAATGGCTGTCTACCTTATGGGTTTCTATGAGGTGCTAGTGTGATAATAAATGGGAAAGTTATTTTAGATTTTATACAATGCCATGAATGTTAGGGATTATGCAGCATTATATAGCCATTAGCTTAGCTAATAGTTACAGGGAGCTTAGACTCTGTTCCTGACTCTGTTCTAAATATAGACAGATGTCTCCCTGCATTACATTAAACCAGCTCAGGAATTTGGACATTGATTCCATATGGCCTGAATGCTGATCCACAGGTAGATGGAAGCTGAAAAAAGAGTTATAGCCCACATCTGAAAGTTTAGCAGTGACAATTAGGTTAGATAAGATCAGAAATAGGCAGCAAAAATTTGACACTTGAAATGTTAGCAGATTTTTCCCTTAAGCATTTCAGAACACTCTGATTTTATTCCCTCCACTCACTGGAAAATTCTGCCTCTAGGAAGTCTCTTCTGTTTCTTGGTTGATCAGTTGCATCCAACTTCCTTCCTAATCACACTTGTCCTGAGAACCTGTGTGCTAAGCCAGTTTTCTAAGCCATCCACGTACACGTAAAAACACTGATTTCACACTCTGTTGGCTCCCATGGCAGCCCAGTTAGGACATACAGTGACCTTAGTTAGGTTCAGGAGTCTGCTCCCCTCAGCCCTGTTTTCATGTAAATATCTCTGTTGACGAAAGGAAGCAAATGCAGAAAAGATCTGCTGTGGAAGCACAACTACCTCTGACTCAAATGTGGTTGGGCATGTTTTTCTCCTTTCCCTTTTCTCCCAGTTTTGCATATGGCATCAGCAGCTGAGTAAGGGAAAGAGAAGAGGTTTGAGTGTGCGGTGCTTGCACGCCGGGCCAGATTAATAACCCAGAGCCTTCCACACTGGCAGTTCAGGGTGAGACAGACTAGCCAGCAAGCACTGGGTTATGAGGACAACTGGCTGGAAAACCAGACTCTACCCAAGTGCTCACCCACAGCAAAGTGATGAAGTGGCAGGCTCTCAGTGCTTCCTCCCTGCCCCCACTTTGTACTCTCCCACCATGCTTCTCTTTCCTCCTTCCTCCTATTTTATCATGCCCTTCTGAGATGGCTGCACACCAAGGACTCCAGCCTCTGACAGTTGCTGCCCTCTGCTGGGATGAAGGCATTACTGGGAGAGGGAGGTGCTGAGCTCTACCAGGAAACCAGCCTTACAGCAGACCAAGTGCAGTCTGTGGCTAGTGTGTGATTTGGCAGGGGGGAAATGGGGCTTAGGGACAGCAAGATTCAGAAAAAACAAGTATTTCCTTACTGGTCTCAGCTGGGGACAGGTCTTTGGAATCCAACCCTTAGGGATTCATTGCTTTGGATACTTAGCATTCCCTGATCAAGAGGGGTGTTTCTGTGGGAGTGGCTCCTGGCTCCTCCTTACCTGAATCAGACATTGTGATGTTGAGGTTTCCCACCATGGCTGTATGCAAAGTCACCTTAAACACTGTAGATGAATTTGCATACTGGATTAGCTAGACAATCCTTTCTTGAGGGAGGAGTCAGAGGGAAGTCTTTTTTTAAAAAAAACATATATTTTATTGATATCTTACAGAGAGGAAGGGAGAGAGATAGAGAGCCAGAAACATCGATGAGAGAGAAACATCGACCAGCTGCCTCCTGCACACCCCCTACTGGGGATGTGCCCGCAACCAATGTACATGCCCTTGACCGGAATCGAACCTGAGACCTTTCAGTCCACAGACCGATGCTCTACCACTGAGCCAAACCGGTTTCGGCAAGAGGGAAGTCTTAAGGGGACTATAGAAAGATGGGTCTAGAAGTGGTCTCTTGGCCTCAAAGGAGCCATCATAGGCTGGGGATTCTAGGTGCATAGGAAGGTAGGTGATAAACTGGCCTTTACTATCCTCAGCTTTCCCCAGAGCTAGTGGCTGTGCCGAGTTGGTTTCAGAAGGTAAAGGAACAGGAGGATCCCTGACTCTAGCATAATTAGAGATACTGGTGCTTCCCTGAATCTTCAGCTTAGAATTCCCTGGATCTCCAGCCCAGCCAGGAAGGAGCTATGACCTCACTGTCCACACAGTAATTCTACTTGAGGGATTTACTTTCCTTCCATGAGCTCCTGCCAAGACTCCTGGTTAGAGCTAATGGGGCTCCCTCAGGCAGTGAGTGTCTCCTAGTGATGTGCATAAACAGTGCCAGGCAGGAAATAGGTTTCCTGTTCTTAATGGCTTTGATAAACCTCTTATTGAGTGGGGTTTAAATGTCTATTATGAATAATAATAGTAAGCAAGCATTATTAGTAATAGTATAAAAATTATGTCAGCTCTGACCATTCCTTCCCATTTTAGCATTGCCAGCTTGGAGCTGCTTTTGCCAACAGTGCTCAGGGATGAGTGGTGAGTGACTTTGGGCCAGTAATTGGGAAGATGGCAGACTTTGTCACCTGCAGCTTTCCTTTGTCACCTGAACCTGCTTCTACATTTATAGTCTTTCCCCCGCTCCTGTGTCTGTCATTCATGCGTCTCAAGTTCTCTTCCTATTAGAGAAGATAGGACTATAACTTCTCTCTCAGTTTTAATAAGGGTTGAAATCCATGGGCAAAAATTCTAAGGCTAAAGGTAAGTATCAGGTGGAGGATACTTTAGAAAGGGTAGAGGGTCCTGGAAGAAGCCCAGCTATATGTGAGGCTCACATTCTCATCTCTAGCTAGGATTGGAGGTGTGAAGAGCATCCCAGAGATAGTAATTTATATACCAGGTTACTTATTTTGATTGCAACTTCCTACCACTGTATTGCTTTTCTTTATGTTGATTCTCTTGTTTGATGTAAGTAGATTTGACATCTCAAGCAATATGTCTGTGAAATCATGGGTTCAATGTTGAGCTGGGGTTTTTACTTAATACATATTAAAATGAATACCTAACAGGTAAATTTTTTTAAAAAAGTTCACCATATGGCAATTGTGTTATACCATTGAGGGAAAGTATACCATATTTCTGGAAACATTGTCATAGAGAAGTGGTTCTCAGATTTTAGTCGAAGAACACCAGCAGAGTTTGTGAAGCTATAGATTTCTGGGTCCCTCCATCAGAGACTCTGAGTCAGCAGGTGTGTGGTGGGACCAATGACTAAGCAGTTTAATGGTATCAGATGGTGATATCCAGGGATCACACATCCTGTATCACTGCCTAGAGGATGACATACTTTTCTCCATTTCTACATTATGTAGGTTTCCTCATCTGAAAATGGGGATAGTACCTGTTTCAAAGGGTATGTCTTAGTTAATTCAAGTTATATAACAAAACACTCTAGACTTTGTGGCTTATACAATGAATATTTATTTTTCAAAGTCTTGAAGTCCAAGATCAAGGTGCTGGCAAATCAGGTGTCCTCACATGGCAGAGAGAAAAATCATTTTTTTGGTGTTTTTCCTTATAAGGTTACTGGTTGGTCCCATTCATGAGTCCTTATTCTAATGACCTAATTGCCTCCCAGAGACTCCACTTTCTACTACTATCACATTGGGCGTTGAGTTTTGACATACAAATTTGTGGAGGTGGGGGGGGGAGAAACATTCAGTCCATAATAGTGTTTATGAATTTCAATGAGTTACCTATCATATGTAGACTATTTGACACCTTGTGGATACTGTTTATAGTGGAATGATTTTTCTTAGAGCCATTTTATCCATTTATGTTTCATTTTCTTTAAGCTATAGGGCTTCTTATGATTCAGCTTGAAGCTCATATAGGAAATACAGAGAATTCTGTAAGGTTAAGTCTTGTTCTAATTTCTAGTACTAAATGTAAGCCCATTATGTAACTCTGGGTAGCCAAGCATTTCTCCAGCAGCATTTGGCCAGTATTCTGTATTCTAAAACCCTTGCAAAAAGAGGCAATGGGGTCTTCATTCCTCTGTGTCTGATCAAGTTCTGTGTTGAGGACCAAGGAACAGGGCTGAGTGGAACTGGACCCTTGCTGTGTATATTATGTCCTGAGAGATAAACAGGCATACAAAGTGTGCCTTATACTTTTGAGGAAATGATTGATTGCATTTGACTTTGTTGAAGCTGCCTAGAAGTTGAGCTTCCTTTCTCCATTTGAGGAATTCACTAGTATGAGTCTGAAAGGGAGACAAGGACCCTCATTCTATTGCTGAAGCCCAATAGTCCAGTTTCATTTTCCCCAGCTTCAGAGAAACATGCCAGCAAGGCTCAGTGGACAGAACTCTAGTGATGGCAGGAGTGGGACAGTAGCCCATCTGGGACCCAGGAGTGGCAGTGCCTGCAGCAGGGGACCCCATCAGGCTGCTCCTAGGATGTCAACATGACTTTTGTTGTGGCAGCCTCCTAGAATTTTTTATTTTATTTCATTCCTTACATATGGTCCTCAAGCTTTTCATAAAATCCTTTCTCACTTCACCAGCAAATGAGGCTGAGCCAATGATGGATTTAGAACCCTGAAGTAACACATCACAGAGTATTAAACAAACAAACAAAAACAAAAACTGACCACACTATCTGGAGCAAGGATTGGAGGATGAGTGACTCTAGGTAGTGAGACTCATGAGGAATCAATCTTAGGAAGTGAGGATGCAGATGAGAAGAGAAAGAAGAAATATTTAGGAGGTAAAGTTGACCAAAAATTGGTGATAGGAGGCCTGGTTTTATCTTTTTAAAAGACAAAAAAATAAATTTTAGGTTTTGTGAGCTTTGTTAATTGCCTTTTGGAGATACATAACCATTTTTAAAAATATATTTTATTGATATTTTACAGAGAGGAAGGGAGAGAGATAGAGAGCTAGAAATGTCGATAAGAGAGAAACATCGACCAGCTGCCTCTTGCACACCCCCTACCAGGGATGTGCCCACAACCAATGTACATGCCCTTGACCGGAATCGAACCTGGGACCTTTCAATCCGCAGACCAATGCTCTACCACTGAGCCAAACTGGTTTCGGTGATAACCATTTTTTTTGACAAGGTATGTACCCCCAAATCGGTGGGGGGGGGGGGCAAGAGAAAAGGTATGGAAAAGGATTGTGTTTGTAGTAAAGCCTGGCTGAGGTCTCCTCCATTTCAAGTCTTTTCAATCCAATAAATATTGACCATTTACTAGGTGTTATACATTGATAGTTATTTAAGAACTAGAGGCCTGGTACCCAAATTTGTGCATGGGTGGGATCCCTGCAGAGGTTGGGACCCAACTCATGCCTCCAGCCTCGCAGCCCCGTAGCCCCACCTGGCACCACCCTCTAGGCCTGACACCATCCTCTCACCTGCTCCACCATCCAGCCTGTGGGGCAATTGATCTGAGTCAGCCCCCCCCCTCCCACCACCCTGCTCCCTCAGGGCTTGGGAGCTGGGTGGCGGCAGCAGGGGGCTGCACCGCCACTGGTAGTAGTCTACTGGGTGATTGGCAGGGCAATTGGGTGCCCGCTCACACCTGCTTTGACCTGGCACTGCCTGTTCACCTGCTCCACCATCCCACCACAGTCCTGTTCTTGTTGGGGCTCATTAGGGCCAGCAGCACCTTCAATGCCGCCCATTGCCAGCACCTGATGGTCAGCCCACATCATAGTGAGCAGTAGAACTCTCAGTCGAAAGACCACCCAAGCAGAAAATTTGCATGTTAGACTTTTATTATATAGGATTCCATTGTCTTCTAGACTGTAACAGTTTTTAAAAAATAGTTTTAAATTTATTTTAGAGAGAAAGAGAGGAGGTGGGGTTAGAGAGCTAGAAACCTTAATGAGAGAGAAACATCATGGGTTGGCTGCCTCCTACACAGCCCCTATTGGGGATTGAGTCCGCAACCTGGGCATGTGCCCTGACCAGGAATCAAACCATGAACTTTTGGTTCCTAGGTCAATGCTCAACCATAAGTTAGCCACACTAGCCAGGCTCCGATGCAGTTTTTTTTATTTTATTTAATTACTTGAATTACAGTTTACATGCTGAGTTATTTTTTTGTTTTGTTAGTTTCAGGTGTAGAGCATAGTGGTTGGACAATCACACACTTTACAAAGTGTCCCTCCCCAACACTTCCAGTACCCACTTGGCACCAGACATAGTCATTATAATCCCACTGAATGTATTTCTTTTGATTTTGGTGTTGAAAAGGAATGGAGGTATAGAGGGAAAAAAATCCCACAGGATCTAACACAAACACACAGAATCACACAACTCGAAGTACTAGTACATGCCGTTTTGGTCTTGAAATTTCCTCGAGACCCTAAAGGAACTCATGTGTAGACTGTAGTAGAACAAACAGGCTATATCCTGTCTAGATTCTTGGCTGCTTTTAGAAACTCTCTTTTCTTTCCTCTCACGACAAATAACCCACAGAGTTTCCACCTCCAACACTGAGTTGGAGGATTCACAATGAAATATTCCTTAGTCTCAATGAGTATACACACTGCCAAACTTGTTCACTTGCTCCTTTTGGTGTGTTTAGTGGGAAGCTGCTACCACTGTCTCCTCTGCTGTTTGCAAAGGACTATGGGTAGACCTGAAATGCCAGCTATTTACAAATCTAGCTCCTGCCTCCTTCTCCAAGGCTCTTTGTTCAAGTGTCAGCACTGGTTTGTAAAACACAAATAGAGTTGGGGAGAGAAGTAATTACAGTTCACATCTGGTATTTCTACGACATGCTGTTGAGCCGCCTGACAGCCCTTCTTTCTGTCACTTCTCTCATCCTGTATTTTCAGTTTCAGGCGTTGTTCCCTCTCCCTGTCTCTCTTTCTTGCTCTTCTGTGTGTCAGAGAGCCACACACATGAATGGTCACTGGATCTCATGGCCACTGGTAGCTGGGTCTGGAAGGCCCGTTTATCTTTAATGTGTCAAGAAGCGAGGGCCCTGGCTGGCTGCACAAGGAAATCTCTGGTGCGTTCAGTTTTCAGAGGCCATGACAGCTGTCCTCTGAGTCTAGATCTGGAAGCAAACCTCCTGGATGAGACCAATCTAGGAGGTTTACATGACTATTTTAAATTGTTGAGACTTCTGATTTCCTAGGGTATGTTTGCTGTTTGAATGTTATCCTAGTCTCTTTCTCTCCATTTAATAATGTAATATATCAGGACTTGGTTACAGGCACATTCACAACCGTATCTTAAGATCATTAATAGATACCTTTACCTATGGTCCCAGCTCCATAGTAGGTGGTGGGGATAGTCAGAATAGTGATTGTCTAACTTTTGAGTTTCAAGATAATAATTTAGAATTAATCATGGTGACCAATATGACATTGTCAACTAAGGATCATCTAGATATATAAAAGCCTAAGTGACCTTTATGACAGAATGACCAGAATGACTGGTGCTATAATGTGCACTGACCACCAGAGGGCAGATGCTCAATGAAGGAGCTGCCCATAGCCCACAGGCTCCAATCACTGATGGGGTCTGCCAGCCAACCTCCCAGTCCCTACCCTTGACCAGCAGGCCCTGATTGCCTGATTGGGAATGGGCCCCTGGGATGGGACAGGGAACTTGGGGTGGGTGGCAGTGGATGTAGCCCCTTTTCCAGGGGGACTGAGGGCCAGCTCTCTCCTTAAGGCTATGGCCAATTTCCTGGGTTCCTCCTCCTGGCCAGCAGGTAAAGGTTGCCCAACCAGGGCCACACCCCAGGCTGGGACTGGGAACCAGTGGTAGGTGGTGGCCAATGAGGGAAGAAGGAGGGGAGCAGGCAGGAATACTGGCACTTGATTAGCTCTGATCACAGGCCAGGCCTAGGGACCCCACCCATGCACTAATTTTGTGCACAGGGCCTCTAATTTTTTAAAAGTTTCACCCACTGCTATTACAACTGTCTTATAAAAGAAATGCATCCTTTCAGTATAAAGGACATTTCTTTACATTAACTAAATGTAGATTTATTTTAAAAATATGATGTCTTTTTGAGAAGAAGAACGCTATTTCTTAAAACAGTTGAAATGGTATCATGTGACTTCCCATCCCTGTTGGGTGGTGGGGGAGGGACAGAAAGGGAATGTCTATGTGTCTCCTGAACTGTCTGGCATGGGATAGGCATCCATTGGCCCAACCTGTGTCATCTGCTTCCTTATTGCTCCTAAATTTCTTCAACTTCATGTAGTTAGTAACTGTTTTCCATGAATATCTTATGCAGTTGCCATTATTTTGTTTATTTACTGAACGCCAATTTATTGATTTGAACATTCACACACACGTGCAAACACATTATTTCTTAAACATACAAAACACTTTTCATTTCCTTCTTATTTGATTTTCTTATTGGTAAAAAGTCATGATTTATCTTTTGCATGATTGCTATGATCATAATCAATGTAATCATTGATCAATGTTATTTACTAAATAATAATGACTTGTACTCTTATTAATAAATGTTATTGACCACATGCCATCTTTATAGGAAAAGAGAAGAAGGTTTGACAGATGTATAATAAGTTCAGTTTGAGGCATAACAAGTTTGAAATTACAGCGGAGCTTCTAAATGACCTCACAGCCAGAGTTTTCTCCCAACCATGTTTTACATTTTTGCCTTTAGATGCCATACTTTTTCTTTTTTGTTCCTCCCTGATCCAGTGATGAACACAGAGTAGGTTATTAATAAATTCTTAATGGTTGCTTTAGGAACTGTGGAGATCGACATTGAGAATTGGTGATCGATGAGAGATTCTGGGACAGTAATAGACATAGCAGGGGTGGGGGCATGCATTTGAGGGTTCTCAGGAGTGAACATGAAATGGGAGATTAAAAATGAGTACCAGAATGATACAGCTTTTTTTTTACAAGTCCATTTTATAGGTCACTAATAACTGGGGATTCAGAAAATCACGTTTAAGGGGATAAACATTTTGGCTAGAATATTGCACCTCTGGGGATTCCAAGAAGTTTATTTGTGTAAAGTGACTCATTTATTCATTCACTCAAAATATATTTATTGAACACCTACTATGTGCTTGATTTATTCTAGGTTCTGGAAATATTTCAGAGGATAAAACAAAAATGCCTGTCCTTAGAGAACTGATACTCTATTGGAGAATGATATACAAGCAGCAAAATAAAATAAATACATCATATTCTAGGTGATGACAGTGCTCTAAAGAAAAAGAAAACAAAAACAATAGAAACAGGGAAGACTGGGGCATGGTGGTAATTTCAGGTTTAAGTAGGACGAAGACGAAAACAAGTGTAAACAGGCAACACTGTTGCAGAATAGTTTTCCAGGGGCCAAAGCAAGATGTACAAGAAGCGTAGGGCCTCAGATTCTCCAAGTGCGATCTGACTTTGCATCCCAATTAACAGTGACAGCCTCTTGCTTTAAAATCGGAAGTAAAGTGAAAGGAAAGCAAGCACTTGATAGTTGACCTGACATTCACTGTTGCAAGATTGGGAACGTACAATAAATGTCACCGATGGAGCAATATTCATGAAGCAAAAATGTCAGTTTTCAATTTGGCATGAGGATGGTTTGACATGTATTAGTCGTGCACAGAATATTATCATAATTAATGCATTAATAATGCAGCTGTCCTTTTTCTCCCCATTCCCAAATTAGACAGGAGAAAAGGGAGGGTCAGGTGAAAGATCAGCTCTCGCCTGGATCAGACCTTTTCTGCCAGCATCTGTCTCTTTTGCCCTGAGTATCTGTGGTATTGGCTCCCGATTAGATTTATCCATCCCGATTCTTCCCCTGTGTTTAGATGAACAACACCAGGGGCTTTGCCTTTGGAGGGCTTTCTTCTTCATTTTCAATAGTCCTGTAAAAATATTTCTATACACATAATACATAAACAAGGTCAAGAATATAAAATATCTCCAATAAGTATACCAGCCAGAGAAAACAATTGCTAATATGTTGGTGTTTATGCTTTAATATTTATTTATTTATTATGTAAAATATTTATTGTTGAAAGTCTTGCATATGTTCTACTCCCCCCCCACATTGATCTCTTCTGGTCTACCCCTATCCCCACCCTAGGCCTTCACCCCCCCATTGTCTGTATCCATGGGTTATGCATATACTTGTATGCATATAAGTTCTTTGTTTAATTTCTTCCTACCTACTCAGCCTCCCCCACCTTCCCTTTGAGGTTCAACAGTCTATTTCTTGCTTAGTCTCTTTTTGTTCTAATTATATATATTTACCAATATGAAATCATTCTGTATATCACTTAATGAGCCATTTAATATATACTAATTTTAATTTTGTAAATGCTTGTCTGCAACATACAATGGATGGTTGGCACTTCCTTATACAGGTGAAGGATGAAATAATTAATCCCCTCTTACTGTCATGTAAGTTTATTTTTGATATGATAAGCAATGTTGGGATAAGCATACATGTAGTCCAATCTTTGTGCATATCTATAATTATGGACAGATTTTAAGATGTGGAACTGATGGAGTATTAGTGATCTATTGCCCCAAAAGTACTGCAAAACAAACAAAATATCTGTGGCATAAAAAATGAACATTGTTTATATGAATGGGGCCAACTGGGGGTCTGCCAGCTGGCTCAACTGTTCTTAGATGGACCTCCTCTCATGCCTGATTGGCTGGCTGTTGGCTGGTCTAGGCGGGCTGGGTATGGGATACTTGGAGGAATGTCCCCCATATTCTCATGTCATTGGAAAAGACATGACAAACTCATTCCTACTCATGCTTTTCAAGTCCCTGCTTGTATCACATTTACTAACCATATGACTGAGCCCAGTGTCAAGGGTCAGGACATTATGCACTACTCACAATTGGAGATACATGGACAAGTCATGGATTCAGGAAGGGGAGAAAATTAAGACCTAATTTTCATTTTTCCCTTATGAGTCAAAAGGCATTCTTCCTTATTTTTAGGACTTGTGATAGTTGTTTCCAAATTGCTCTGGAGAAAGCTTGAATCAACCCCACTGATGGTATAAGAGACTTCCCAGTTTTCCAGTTCACTTTACTCTTGCTGGTTCTTGGGGTGATTTATGACTTTTCATCCTGGCTGTTTTGATTGGTGGCTCTACATGTTCCTCTGGGCTGCATGTTTTCTCTTTGTGTGATTCTTTCCCTGCAGAGTGACCCCAAAGCTGCCCTCATTTCTGGTCTGCTTATCTTCCTCATCTGGTTCCTTCTGCCCACTCACCTTGCTCCTGTGTGGACAAATTTTCAGCTGCCTGTAATATTCAGTGATCCATACGAACCCTTTTCCTAATGCTGAGTCAGCTCACGTTTGCTACATATTAACTCTGCCACCTCCATCAACAGTAGGGCAATTGTTCTCATTATTCCCAGAGTCAGAATGTTTTAGAGCCAGAAAAGAGCCAAGAATTCAATCTTGCTTTTTATACAATATTGTTCCAAGGATATAGCTATTAATATGGGTATGTGTGTGGATAAAGACATGGATGTAGATAAAAAATTTGCCTGGAGAAAGGCTGGAAGAAATTAGCCTCTGCTTATTTTTTTAAAAATATATCTTTATATAGAAGAATTATGGGTGAATTAAAAGCACACGTTAACATTGTATACAAAAACGAAGAGTCAGAGTTAAATGACTTGCCTCCTAACCCACAGATGAGTAATAAAACTGTGACTGCAGCCCAGTTCTGCTGATGCTGGTTGATGGCCCCTGTGAGACAACACCACGCACAACCTCTGGGGTGCAGCGGCCTTGTGTTCAATTGTTTGTTTCCAACAGCATTGGAGGTTTGGTTTTGCAGGAATGCTTTGCTTTTTGTAGGTTAACAGGGAAATTAAAAATCGTTAAAAAAATGATTGGGTCACCTCTGCCAGCATTGCGAATATAGTGTCCACATGCATATAAAGTTTGGGGCATAAATTATCATGGCCTCAAAATTTGACAAATGCTTCAGGTAACTAGTGGATTTTTTATCTGTTAAATCACATCAAGGCTCCTAAGAGGATGCATCCTGAGCTTTAGGCACATAATTTATTACAGATGTCATGTGGATTCTGTATAATTACATTAATTATTTCATATATACATGGTAAGCTCTGCAGATTTAGAATAGAATCAGATAAGCTTCATAGGAACATCTAAATTGGTTAGATTGATTAAATTTTTTGCTGGGAGACAGTGGAGGGTGGGTCACTATGATGGAGTGTTCCTCCCTGGAGCTCACCTGAGCTGGAGTGATTCTGAAAAAGTGGGGATTGATTGGGAGACCAGGGCACAAGTCTCTTTCAATGGAAATGATGGGTTGGTCTGCTTGGAAATGAGTCTTTGATTTATTTCCTGTTTGCCCTTTGTCTTTTTTTCCTTTCATCTAAGCTCAGATTCTAGCCTATTCAAGGAGAAGAAGAAACATTTATTTTATTTTACTTTTTTAGAGAATAAGTATTGACTCAAATATTACTGGGGTGATGAGGAAGAGAAAAGCATTCTTTGAAGAGCCCTTGATGTGGAGGGCACCAATGTAACGTTGGTGTCTTGTTCTCAGCCAAAGTCAGATGTTAAATTGAGGCATTTGGAAGCTTGGAAACATGTTGCTGTTGCTAAATTAGTACCTTTTACCCACTTAGAGTTTTCTGTAAGCTTTTTTAGATCACAGAGGATACAGGGACTCAGAAATGGACACTAGCCAATGAAGACAAAGAGACTGGGACCTGATTCCCAAGGAAGGAGGAGGAATCCAAGTCCCTAAAAATAAGCACCTATAGATTCT
The DNA here is from genome assembly GCA_963924515.1 of Vespertilio murinus. Taxonomy (NCBI): domain Eukaryota; kingdom Metazoa; phylum Chordata; class Mammalia; order Chiroptera; family Vespertilionidae; genus Vespertilio; species Vespertilio murinus. Next base: position 200,309,829 of record OZ004704.1, read on the forward strand.
CTTTCCCAGTCTTCCATGATGCTTGTTCTCCTTCATGCCAGTTGGCTTTCATAGAAAGACTGCCCTAGAAGCTGAACTTTTGCATGTACCGGGAAACTGCCAGTCTGTTGTAGAATTTAAACAGACATCAGTGAGGGTCTAGCTATTCTGTGCCTAGATGGACTGTGGCGGCTCATGCTTGTTCATACCAGTATTCAAACACAATGCAATTGTCACTAGTAGCTCTCAGTTCCACATGTACCCAGATACATGCTCTCTTGGTGTGCATGTGTGCACCAGAGCTCCCTCTACTAGCATGACTTACCTCAGGGTATGATTCAGTTAATCTCTCTCTCTCTCTTTCTCGTGAAGTCAGCCTTCTCTACTTTACTTCTCTGGCTATGACACTCACTAGCTCATTAGCCCCCTTTCCAAACCATGTTCAAACTCAGCCATCTGCCAGTGACTGTTGACGACCACAGTGAGGTGCGCATGGCCACCTCAATGTGTGATTAATACACTGGAAGGGTTGATGGTGGTGGGAAGTGGAGTAAAAGAGGAGATGATAGAGCCAAAGGGCAGGAGATGAGCTAGAAGCACGTGTCATTATGAGGAGAAAGCCAGTAGTGAGGCACCTCCTCACCCTGCTCAAGGTCAACATGGTGGCCCCACAGTGTGGTGGTCCATTATATGAATTCTCTAGAAGAGAGTTCTACTGAGGCAAAGGTAGGAGCATGAAAGCTCAACTAAATTGTTCGGTTATCAAACAGAAAAGCAACAGTTTGTACCTTAATCTGCAGCTCTGGCTGTAAAATAACTGGCATGGGTTTGGGAGGGAATTGTGATTGACAGCAGTGCACATTAGTCACAGTGTTCTCTAAAGTCATCCCAGCTTCTAACTTCAATGCTCTATGACTATTTCCTCTTCTGAAAGCTTACAGTGAACAATAGTATCTATTTTATAGACTAGTTGGAAGTATTAAATGATAAATATTAATTAATACTAAGTACATTGAAAAACATGCCTGGTGTATCATACATGGTATTGGACTACTGATTGTTGCTGTTAAATTTATTTGCTGCTATACCTATGTTGAACTGGAAGCTAGTCACATATGAGAGTCTTTAATATTTTCCTCTAATTTTGGGGTTGTTCCTGTCTCAGAAGGAGCAAGGCTGATGTTGTTACCACTGGAGACCAGGATGAGTGTTGAAAGGAGGTGGGGACACCTTGGCAACTGCTAAAATGCACCCATGCCAGCCTGCACGCCCCAACTGCTGTTAGCAGCCTGAATTCAGGGGCTGCCAATCTCTTCAAGCACCAGTTGTTATTACTAGCCTCAATTTACCCCTCTCCCACTGCTGCTCAGCACTCATCCTCAGTTGGCCCCATGCTCATTTGTAGTTGGTGGTTTCACTCCTCCTCAGTGAAAAATCCTTCAGTAGGCTCCTCTATCTTCAACTCAATCCTGAGCTCCTTTCCATGGAAGAACTACCCTGTGTGTCTTTCCCTTTCCTAACTCCCTCACTGGTTTCCAGTTCAGTGTTCTGCTCACATAGGCGCCAGTTCTCACTTTGGAGCATGTCAGGATGTATTCATCATTGGGCTGCCCTTTGCACCCAGCACAGACCCATTGGAAGTGTGACTATGGGAAATGTTTGTGGAAGAGCGACTTTCCTTCTGCCCTGTCTCTCCTGCCCCAGTCCTTCCCTGAATCCCACCCTCTGTGTACAGGACTCACATTGGCAGGTTTGATCACTGTACAGAAGAACACAGATGCCCTGCCTTGGGTCCAGGCCAGGGCTGAGGGTCCCAAAGGGCTGTCTCATTCCTCTTGGGTTAAGAGTTACATGATCTGTATATTGGAGTGCTTACATCCTTAGTCTTTGAAAAGGGATACAATTCTGCTTATCCTCCATCTCTTACCATGACACCACCTATCACATACTCCTCTACAAACACAATAATAGCAGCTGATATTTATAAAATATCTATGTGAGGAGCTCTATTAAAGTAGGTATTCTGTGATACTCTACACTTGGCTAGATCCTGCACCCCATGTGCTAGCTTTCTGGAAACCTGGTTACCCTAGGGCAGGAGGAACTAAAAATGAAGAGTAGGGATCAATTTTAAGTGGTTCACAGAGTTCATACAGTGCTCACACCCAAGCTCAGCCCATCCTTGGACCAATCCTGGAGGAAGGGGGGAAACTGGTTAGGAAACTATTGTCATATCCACGTGAGTTATTCTAGTAGCTTGGACCATGATATTGGTGGTGGAAGAAATGGGAAATGATACATGATTTGAGGTATATTTTGAAGGTAAGGCTCTGTTGAGAGAGTGGGCAAGGTTGACACTAAGGTTTTTGGCCTGAGCATCAGAATGATGAATTGTCATTTACTGGGAAAATCTGAGAGAGAAGCAGATTTGGGGGAGGGTTGAAATGAGGGTTTCAGCTTTGAACTTGTTGAGTTTCAGCGTCTGTGAGGTACCCACTGGGTACATGAAATGGTTGGTTGTGTGTGTAAGTATTATTTTAGGGGAAAATCTGGGTTGGACTTAAGAATTTGAAAGTTCATACAGACACCTGTTAATAAGAGGTCTTAGACTGGATGGGGCAGACAGACTTGAATATAAATAGTGAAGCAGTTGAAAGGCTGATCTAGACCTATTGTGTAGCTCAGGAGTTGGCTGACGGCAGCTGAATTTTTTTCTCTTTTCATAAATAAAGTTTAAATGGCATACGGCCATTTGCATTCCTTTGTCTAGTGTCTATGTTGCTTTTGGGCTACAACTGCAGATTTGAGTAGTTATGGCAAAGACTTACAGCCTGCCAAACCAACAAAATGTACCATCTGGCTTTTTACAGACAAGGTTTGTCATCCTGTATGAGAGGCTGAAGATAAGAGAGGGTCCAGCAAGGGAGACAGAGAGGAGGGAAGGGTACTGGGAGGTCCACACTGTGGGCAGGTGCTATAAGAGTTTCCATTTACAGCATTAGGATGTGATACAGGGAAAGCCACTTCACCTATGAGAACAGTGAAGGATTGTTGAAAATAAGATGATGCAAGTAAAACACTTACAACTGTGTCTACACACCGCATTGCTCAATAAATATTCCTACAGCACCCACTTCTACTTGCTTAGCCAGCTGTCCTCGGCCTAGGCTCTGCACTGGGACAAGATTTGGGATGTTTGAGAACTGCCTCCATTCCTCTTGAGTAAGCCCTGTGACCAGTTCTCAGGGCCTTGAGGAAGTATGAGACAGATAATCCAGGGACTCCTGCCCCCACCCTGCACATCCTGTCTCAAGAGGACCTGGGAGGGACACTCTGATGCTCCAGCATCTGCTTTTACCTTTGACAAACAATCTTTACTGAAAGCTTTTGAACAAATGGCAAATCCATCTTTATGATATTACCAGTGTCAACACATTTCATGTCTCAGGATTTGCTAGGCTCCTGCGGGGCTGCACCTGTGACAACATTGGCTAGAGTGCTTGCCTGGGGAATTATACCTCATGCCCTAGTGCTGGGGAAGGCTCTTCATATCTCTCCACCTTGGCCATGTTTTTTTTTTCTCCCAGAAAGAGCTTTAGATGAGAAGCTTGAAGAGGTTGTAAGGCCCATTGGGGTACCTCTAAGGATCCTGGCTTCAATGCTTGGGGAGGGAAAGGGATGCCTTGTATTCATCTATTGGATTGGCATTCAGCATACCAGCTTCACCCCTGACTCCTAATGGGTAGAGTCACAGGAGCCCACGGGAGTGCTTGTCTTTTTTGGAAGGTCATGAAAGAGAATTTGGCCTTTTCTTCTCACTTGTTCTTACATTTATTATTTCCCTGGATAGCCTCTAAAGGAGTAGTTCTCAAAGTGTGATTTGTAAGCCAACAGCATTCTCCTGGAAACTGGTTAGAAATGCAAATCTCGGTGCCACCACAGCCCATTGAATCAGCAGCTTTGATGTGTGGGCTTGGGAAAGTTGGTTAAACTCTCTGCAATAATGAAATATAGTCAACAGTATTATAATAACTATGTAAGGTGCCAGGTGGATACTTGACATATTATGGGGGGGGCAACTTTGTAGGGTATATAATTGTCTAACCTCTATGCTGTACATCTGAAACTAACAAAGAAAGGTCGGATGCAAACTGTAATTAAAAAATTAAATTAGAAAGCAGATTAAATGAAATGATCAGTCCTCTGAGCCTAATCGGTCCTCCAGGTGTTTCTCATCATGCTAAAATTTGACAACCTTTCCTCTAAAGGTTCTTCTAAAACACTCCTATTTTTGGACAATGAGAAAAAATCCTGTAAAGAGAATTTTTCAGTTTATCCCTTTACACATTCAAACTATTTTTAATCTGAGCTAATCTGCCAGTCATCTTTCCAAAATGAATGCTTTCTTATTTTATTCAAAATTTTATGGGATATCAAGCATAATTTAGTCGTTCTTAAATGCTCAGGGCATAATCATGAATATAGTTATTTCTACTTTGGGTATAGGCTTTTGGCATTATACTTCTGTCTTGTATTCTTTATCAGCTTTAAATTTTTAATTTTTTAAAATTTGTTTGTTGCTTTATTCTTCATTGTCTGGATGTCAGCTGTTATTACTATATCTGGTATAAGTCCCATCACTTTCTAACTTTTTAATTTTAAAATTGATTTTCTACATGGACTGAAATAACTAAGATAGTTAAAGTTAAAAAAAAGCCAGTAAAACAAGTAAAAAAGAAGAATAACTAAATGAGCAGTGGGGGACTTTTGTTTTAAGTATAATCTTCTGAACCTAAATTTTGCAGCATAAGATTTAAATTATTGAATTCCTTACTGTTTTCTTATGATTATGCTCTTAATAGCTGTTGTTTTCAGTAATGGACAAATTGTTAGACTATACTATCACTCAGTAGTTTTCCTGAATGTTCCTCCATCATGTTATATTTTCCCATCCTTATCCTTTGTCTTTCTTTGTTATTGATATAGTATGTATTCATAACATCATCCATTCGCATGTAAATTACTGCTCTTTGAAATAAAAGGTAATCACTAAAGGTGAAGTTCCCCCTTTTTTACTCCCCTTTTTCAAGTTGTTCTCCTCCCTCTCTCCCCACCCACCAGGTTCCTAATACAGCCTGGGATTGAGTAACAGTCTGAGATGTGAAAAATGGTAAATTCTAGGCTTGGTGCTGCCACTAAGTAACTGTGGAATTAGACAAATCACTTGGCTTCTCTGAGTCCTGAGCTGCAACACTATACCTGCAGATGACAGTGCCTGTTCCTCTTCCTTTGAAGCCGTGTAACAAGAACCTGAACAAATAGTGTAGTAGACACTTATGCACATGGGAGGCATCACTGCTAAGATGCATCCAAAGCTTCTTGGTTTCCTTTAGGTCTAGTGGCTACTTTTCAGTATCCTCTTCCTCCATAGCCATCTGCCTTTGCTTGGAGGCATTGGGATGTGCTATATTTTATCAACATAGATATGAACTAAAGCCACAGTAGAAAGCTGATATTTACCATAGACAGTGTTGTGGGGAAAGACAAACACTCCATAACAGTGCCATAAGCAGCCCTTACCGTGGCTGTGGAAGTCCTGGTAGAGTGTGCAATTTGGTGTTTGGCTGTTCTCATTGCTTGGGAATCTGGTGTGTTCTGAGATGTGGGGTATGCCAAGTATTTAGACAACATACCCGCTTGGTGCCTCCAGGTTCCTGGAGGGACTAGGGTCTCTACATCGGCCTGCCAGCCTAGATTCTGAGATAGGCAGGAGCATGCATTCTACCAGGTGAGGCCATTCTAGACCTCAGTGGTAAATAGATCAAGGAGGCCCAAAGGAGCATCAAGAAGCACACCACCACTGATTCAGAGAAACATCCATTCTCTTAAGTAGCCTTCTCCATTCAGTGAAGTCCATTTGTATTTGAAGGACATGTACGATGACTTCCATGCCCTTCTGCCCTCCTGTAGGAAGCTTCTAAATGAGCTAATCGGCTTATCTCATGACCTCTCTGCCAATCCTAACCCTACTCTCTCTCTCTAAAACCCAGTTGAAATCTGACCTGTTTTAAATCAGTAGATTCCAGTCTTCATGACCCCTCTTACCTCTGGCCTCTGCTAACATTTACTGCCTGAGATGCTCTTTGGCTCTTATCATCTGTTGCCTTGATAAGTAAATGTATTAGTGTTGTGTCTGATTTCTTCCACCAACTGTCAGTATCCTATAGAAATGAAAGATCTTATAAATACAGGCTGTGCTCTAGGGCTAAGATACACCTAAGGAGGTAGCATGTCCTCCTCACCTGTGTCTGAAAGGCTGGGCTGGACGCGGCAGGAGGTTGCTGCAGGGCAGGCAAAAGATAGCAGAGCCAGAAAGAAGAACTGAGTGGCCTTCAAGCCTGGCAGTTGCTGTTGTATTTCTCATCCAAGGGAGAAAGGAAGAGAGGTCAAAGCCAAGGACACAATCAAGGTTAGAGGTCAAAGGATGAGGAGTCAGTAAGTGTCTTAGGACTGAGGCTGTGAAGTTTCCCCTGCCTGGGTTAGGGGCCTCTTTGCTGTTGCATGATGATTTTTGTCATGTAGAAACAGGCCATTTCCTTTAAAGGACTCATGCAGGTTGGATAGTTATATCATGATATAACTATCTCTCTATAAGGCTCTCAGGTGTGGGGCCTGTGGAAGCAAAGATCTCACTGCTGATCCCTGTCCACAAAGGGACCACTCTCCTCATCTGTGGCATGATGCAGGCATTGGACTGAATCCTTTCTTGCTCCATGATCGTAGCAAATGAGTTGAGGGAATTGAGAGCTGACCAATCTCTTATGTAATGACTGAATATTCCTAGGAGTACCTATTTAAATTTTGGACACAGAAACATTTCCTTTCCTTCAAGTGGTGGAGGCTTGGGACCTAAAGGTAGGCCACCCCTAAAGGGATGTTTAGTGCTTTCTTCATTGGGAGTGATGCTCCTGCACATTTAAGAACAGAAAGGAAAGCTTGCATGGGTTTGGCGATAGAGCAGGGCCTGTTTCTTCTCAGGGTAGTGAATTGCAGTGGATTAAAAACAGGAGATGAAATAAAGTGGTGGATGGTGCCTATCAATAGAGAAGTAAATGCCAGTTATACAAGGAAAAAAGGTAAGAGGAGAGTGAAGTGTACAGGCATGTGGCTTAAATTAGCTGGTACTCAGGAGAGCTACTTATTTTCAGAGGTAGAGAGCTGTGATCCTATAAAAGCATTCCTAAGACTTATTCAGAGTAGGAGGCTCAGTGGGAGTAGAGTGGTCAGTTGCCATGGGAAACAGAGATTCCCTGCAGAGAAGTTGCCCCTGTCTGTGCACAGGGACAGTGCCAGAAAGGGAGATGCTTCTCAAACTCTAATGTGCTTCCCAGACACTTAGGGATCTTGTGGAAGTATACATTCTGATTCAATAGGTCTAGGTGGGCCCAAGGCTAGGTTTATAACCAACTTCCTGATGTTATTGGTGGTGCTATCTGTGGACCATGGATGGGGTAGCAAGGATATAGTGAGCACTGTGGGAAGAAGCAGTCGACCTGAGTTCCAGCTCTGTGTGTGGCCCTGGACAAGTTGTTGACTCTTTGAGACCCAATGTTTCCTCAACAGGAGCAAAAGAGGGATATGGATTGGACACTCTCTCCAGTTCTGTAGAGCAGTGTTTCTATACAGGCCCAGAGAGAATTTAGGCTTCTTTCTTGTTCTTCCTTAGAGCAGCTTGTTGATCCTGGATGTTTTGCCCAGTGTTCTCACAACATGGGGATTAGCCTGGTCCATGCACTATGCATGGGCTGCTTTTCTAGCTTCTTTCCAGTGATTTTAAGAGTGGAGATAGCTATTATTGTGTTATCTGAAAGAAAAGAGAAGAGACAATTCAGTGACCCCCTGTTCCATCTCTGTTCCTCTAATGGTTCAGAAGTGCCTTTCCCTTCTCCCCTTATCACACTGTCAGATTCACACGGTGACCTCTAGTATTCTCCTGCCCTTTTGTCTAGAAGGTGGCTCATGGGACCACCCTAAGAGACTGCCTGGGCCTCCCATCTCAGAATCCAGGCCTCGGAGATAAGATGTCCAGTTTGTTCACTACAACAATAGCTGCCAGACCGATTACAGTTATGTAATAGGTTTCTTTTTTTAACCACGTTTTGACAATGTGTGCATTATCATTTAGGTAATAAATGGAATAAAAAAAAAGGCTGGGGAAAAAATCAGCTTTGCAAAGTGGGACTGAAGCTTTTTCTACTAATGGTACTGTCTGTCTGTTTGTTTGTTTTGGTTCTTAATTCTTTTTAAGGAGCTCATGGCAAATGATTTTTTTTAACCCTTTTAAAAGCCTAGCTTGTCTTCTACTATTGGCTTTTGAGACTTTGACCAGATGTAGCAGAGGCCCCAGATAGTGGCTCTGTGGTTGGGGGTGATTTAAGAAAACATTATCGTATATTCCCTGACATGGGGCAGCTTTTGCTCCCAAGGCTCATTCCCTGCTGTTTCCTCTTCAAAGAACACTTTTCAAGTGTCATAGTGACTAAACTGAGGAAAAACATGTCTTCCTACCTAGATGCACCCACTGAGAGCTGGAAGGTGGGGTACTACCTCCACTAAGTGTGACCCCAGAACCAGTTTCCCCCTGGCCCTGTTAGGCCACAACTTCTTGGCCTCCATAAAATGTCATTAGCACTTTAAATATGGCAGGTTGGCTTAGAGTCACATAGTCTGCATGGAGCACAGGAGGCCCATTGTTCTGCTGTGGCTTCCCTGTCTTTCTGATAAATGTGTTTCAGATACTTACCTTCCAGCCACGGTGGGTGACAACTCAGGACTAGATACCTGGGCAAGATGATATTTGAAATGGAACCCCTCTACCCAGGGAGGGGCTGATGGTGTCACAACAGCCAGTGTGTAGGAGAACCCATGTGGATTGCGGCTAAATTCACTCCCTTGGCTTGCAATGTGCAGAGGAAAATTGCCCCCTGGGAGACAGAGGGGAAGGGCTGACAGCAGCAGGAGGTACCCCCCGCCCCTTATCTGTGTACATAGACGTTGAATGGAGGTTATCCTGTATCATCTGATTTTGCTTCTCATTAGTATTTCTTCTCCATGTTCCCTGACCACAGTTTCCTCCTTGGTGCATAAAAAGCTATTAACAATGCACGCATGCAATGCATCTGTGGAGCCGTTTTACTGCTGGGTAGCTGCATTTGTATGAAAAATTGAACACCCTGGGAAGATATAGAATGGTTTCTGGCCTCATCCCATACACCCCACCCCTTTTTATTAACATCTCTAGTTCGGAGAGAAAACACTTTGCAGTGAGACCTCATGAGGATCAGAGGCCCTTCTCTGCAAGTCTCACACTAGGCTGAGCATGGAGAACATCCGAGAAGCCTGGAGCTCAGTGGGGACAGCTTTACTAGAAGGCTGTGGACCCCAGACTGTCTGGGTGTCTGCCCTGACTGTGAGCTAGCCCTCCCAAGCATGGGCTGAGTAGACATAGGACCACAGTTATCCAATTCTTATGATACCTTGCTAATGCCTGCTCCAAGATACACGGGGGGGGGGGGGTATCTTGATCCTCACTTTAGCAATTTGGGTATGTCTTGGTTATAAGGGATGCTCTAATTCCCTAAATTATTAGTCTCTGCTCTTCTGTTCTGTCAGAGGAGATTCCAGTAACTGTAACATGGTCCTGGGTAGAGTGAGCCTGGACTTAAGGCAGGAGAAGGGGAAACAGTTGTCCTTCCATCTGCAGAACTGACAGGGTTGTGTAAAGCATTTTATAGACCACTGATCTGACCAGTGCTCTTAGGGTAATTTTCAGCTTAGCTTCTTCTAAACTTACTGTTTTCTCTCATCACCCTTGCTCATCCCTCTTGCCCTACCCTCACCCCACCAGAGGGGCCCAGACACTTGGAATATTGCATTCCTGTGATGCCAGCATCATGTACATGACTGAGAGGGTCCTGGAGGGAAGAGGTTGCTGTGCCTGTGGCTCTGATGGCCAGCCCTCTCCATCTACCACCTCCCCCCTGCCACGCCACCCTGAGCAGGCTCTAACCACGCAATGTGCAGCATGCTCCAGGAGCAGAGAGGGACATGAGGCAATGTCTGTGGCAAAGGGGAGACTGTATGCTGAGCCTGGGGAGGTGCCGATTGGCTGGCAGTGAGGTAATGCAATGCAGTCTAAATGTGGAAGCGGCAGTACCAGCATCGAGGGCGGGCTCCTCAACAAGCTGAGTCGCCTGCCAGCCATCTGAAGGATAAGGTCTCCGAGGGGTTCTGCGGACCTTGCAGCTGGCTGGCTCAGGGGGCAGGAGGGTCTGTGTGGTGGAGACCAGGTGGCAGGGTCTGTGTTGTCATTACTGTTACCTACCCTTAAACTCACGCTCTCAAATGAGTATGTCTTAGAAAAAAGGGAAAAGGAGCTTGAAAATAAGGGTCTGGACCTCAGAGCTACCTGGCCAGGAAATGATGTGTGGTGCTCAATATTGCTATTGAGGACTGGGATGGTTTCCAGGGTGACTAATGGTTTAATTTTTCTAATGATGTGGACCTCCCTGGGTACTACCTAAGTACAGTTCTAGTTTCCTAATTGGACTAGGAGTCCACACCCAATCTCTTCAATCCAGCCCACTTCTTACTACTTTGTGTCAGTGCTCATTTTAGCTGTGAAGCATTGAGAAACTTGAGAGGATGCCACAGGCTATACGTTCTTAGCTTTAATAAAGATGCTTCTTCAAGGACAGAGCTGGCCTCCCAGGAAATCTTCTGAGGCTCAGCAGTTTCCAGAGATCATAGATGGTGCTGAAGAAACACACTGGATGAACTAAATAATTAGTAACTGAGTGCCTACTATCTACTAGTGTCAGGGGTCATGGGAGTTCAACATGGGACTCAGCCTTGAGGAGGTCATTTAATCATTTGTTCAACAAATATTCCAGACTATTTACTCTAGGCCTGATACACAACTAAGTGTTTAGGCTACAATAGTAGACAACAACAAAAAATCTTTGCTGTCATAACATAAATATTTTAAATGGATAACACAACAGCAAATGACAAAATGAGAGAAGATAATGAGGGTAGGTGACTAGAGATTGAGGCTACTTTGATATGAGATGATACTTAAGCCAATAGTTCAGTGAATCAAAGGAGATAGGCCTGGGAAATCCTGGGGGTAGTGGGGTGTGGGTGGGTGGGAATTGTTTTAAGCAGAGGGAACTGGAGGGGCATAGCCCTGAGGCAGGACCCTTTTAGCAGTTTCAGGAACAGAAAGCAGAAGAGCAATCAAGTGGGCCCTGGAATGGGACTGCAGCAGCCTGTGGCCTAGGGGAGGCCTAAGGTAACTCTCTCTGCTCTGGTTTCCCCATCTGTGAAATGGGGGTGATAATATCCCCTCCAGCCTCTCAAGTCTATTGTGAGAATTCATATGATAATAGGTGTGAAAACACTTTCATAAAAGTACTATATAAATGTCATGTTTTATCCTTGTACCACTAATAAAACTAAACCATTATTTTGCCCCTGCAACACCAATTTGCAGAACCATTAGAGTTCTGTACATTATTGTCTTAAAGAGCCACAGAGAGGTCACTCTTAAGAAAATAAGCAGTTGATGCACCTGAGAATTATTACAGGGAGGCAGGGAGATGTGTGGTTTCTTATTCAGTTACTCAAATGTCCTTTGTTCACTTTCTTGCATTATCATTACCTGTGGAAGTAATATAATAACTTCATTAATAAAGTTGCTACTCTCCTCCCATCCCTGTCAAGGCTCTGAGAATGCAATCTAAACAGAATAATTAATTAATGGAAATGAATAGAATAGCTAAAGTCATAGCAACAGAAGATCAAATAGCAAGGAGGAAGCTGCAAAAATGTCCACCATTGTGTGGCACTGGGCAATGCAAAGGAGGATGGCAAAGTCCCAGGGTTCCAGATTTAGCAGGCAGAATATCTTAGGGGGGGCAAACCTTCTTACCTTCTTTTTCACCCTGAGAGCTACAGAAGATACTGAGAGCAACATCTTGACCACTATCTGATACAAACCAGAACAATGCTGAAGAAATGGGGAGTATGTCATTCTTGGGTGCTGTAATATATGGAGGATCCATCTTACAGGAAGGCCTGAGCAAAGGACCTCTTAGTGAGATCACTTTTGAAGTATGTAGGTGAGTCCTCTACATAAATGTCCCTTCTAACTGTTCACTAAGAGAAAGTAATTCTCTCCTTTCTATAAGCTATACTAATAAAAGAGAAATATGTAAAGTAACAATCACTTTATGACACACACAGTCAATCAGGAGTAAGTATGCAAATTATCCTGACAAAGATGGCATTGCTTCCCCTCCCACCCTGGTTCCCAGTCTCTGGGCTGCTTGCCTCCTCAGGGCCTCCCTGCCATGCTCCACACCTGTCAACCATTTTTGAAGCCTCCCTGTGGCCCAGCACCTGGCTTCAAAGGCAACTCTCTGGTGCCTGAGGTCGTAGCTCCCAGTGTCTGGTATCTCCCTCTACCCTACCCCTGCCCCACTGCTCTGGTAAACAAAACCCTAGTGTTGGAGCAGCCCCATGGGCACAGACGTGCATGGGAGCTCGCTTGGTGCACAGTTAGCAGGCCCAGAAGCCCCAGGCCAGCCAAGGGGCAATAGTAGTGGCCATATGGCAGCTGAGCTTTGTTTTGAATAGATGAAAGAGGCCACCTACACAGTAACTCAGATTATCAGATCTCCCTTCTCCCTATCTTGCCAAATCAAGAAAGGAGGGGCGATAGGCATGGAGGGAGGGTGGGCAGGCAGGAAGCAGAATGTGGAGGAGGAAGAGGATGAGGAAGGGGGCCAGTTGCTTCCCACTTTCACAATGAGAAAGTGAAACACACTAGAGCAACCGACACTGCTGCATAGGCTGCCGAAGTGAGCCCCCCACATGCTGGCAGCCAGGAGAAGGAAGGCCTATTCTTATGTGAATCTTTGTGCATCAGGCTTCTAGTTAGAGATAAAATCTTATTTCTCCCAGAGAATGAGAAGTTACAGTATATTGCCTTAAATTTATCATAAAGTACTATCATGTGATTACAAAAGCTGAAGAAATCCTTTTCCTAATTCCATGGTTTGAGTATGGGCTCTAAATCAAGGCTGTCTTCCTCTGCCTGAGTATCTAGATATGATGGCAAAACCCAGATACCTGCCCTGAGATGTCACTGGTTAGCATCTTTCTCATGACATCAAAGCCCTTTGCTATTTCTTTTTAGGAATCTGAATTTGGTTGCATAGGACATGGTGAAATTCATGTTTTTCACCTTTTTGTTTAATGCTACTTATATCCCTATCTTGTGTCTCTGAAAGGGCCCCACAAGGCTGCATGGGTCACAGGAGAGAATACCCCGGGGACCTAGGAGATCTCAGGGCTAGATTTGGCTCTAAATTAAAGAGTTTGACCTTGGAGAAACCATAAAAATCCTCTGGGCCTTAGTTCCTGTGAAGTAGGAAGACTAGACTAGATGTCTCTAAGGGTCTTTCTAATTGTAAGATTAAGGATTGGGGAGAGCTCTTTTTATTCCATTCTGTTAAGGGAAGCCTCTCCTTTACTTCCCTGGCAACCCAAGTTTATATTTGTCTCTGGATCTCTGAGTTCTTTCAGAATATAAGTAGTGGCAATGGTCAAGGGAGTTGAAAGGGGTGGTCATGATTCAAGGATGTGCATGTCTATGGTTCAAAGGGTAACAAGGGATGACCATGGTTCAAGGGGGTGTAACAGTGTCCATGAGTCAAGAGGATGTAAGCGATTGCCATGGTTGATCCCTTTTGGCAGGTTGTTGCCATCACAGGAAAACATGGGTGGTGAGTTACTATCGATGGTGGCTTCAGTAGAATTAAGAGCAGAAAGGCTTTAAAACAGCTTTGAAGATGTAGAACTCAAAAGGTCACTGGCTCACAGCTATGGGCCAACTTGAATAGACAAGTTGACAAGATAAAGCAGAAATTAGACAACCTTATAATGTAGCAGGCCCTGATGTTCTCATTTGCATGGATAATTACCATAGCCTTCAATTTAGGAGCATGGCAGTCTTACTGTACAGCAGATTCCTCTCTCAGGTGATGGAACCAGATCCAAAGGCGTGCATGTGACTCTGTTGCCCTCTAGTGGCCAGAATGGAGCAGAATGCATAACAACTCCCCCACAGTTGGCTTGGAGGTGCTGGCTACCACATGAGCCAGGATTCAGAGTCCCCCAGGAACACAGAGCATGGGGAGGCGGGGGATGGGGGGTGGGGTGTGGTGCTCAAGAGTGTCTTCCAACACAACTCTGACTTGAATTGATGCAGTGGAGGGGGACATCATCCCTCCTATTTCTGGAGGTCAGATTTGTAGCACAGCAAGGTCTTATTTTGTTCAGAGTCATATAATACCCAATTGCAGAGCTGTGATATGCCTTCGTTATTTGAGGTGGGGTGTCTGTGTTTTGGAATAGCGGAGGCACCTGGAATCTGCTATCACTGGCACACATTTGCTTTGTCACTTCCGCCCTGTTTAGATGTCGTCCCAGCAAAAATATACTGTTATGTGGTTTTCCAATTAACACTTCCTGAGGGGAGCTGGTTAATATGGATGAGGCTTTTTAACACTTGGCTTCGAAGAGAGGGTTATATGCAGTTGTAGCAGAAGGAGCCAAACCTTAGTAATTGGCTCAGGTTTGCAGAGGAATGAGGCGGTCTGGGGGCATGTGCCACTGCTGGAACTCATGGTCTCTGCAGAACATATTATCATGGATCAGACTTTAGAAGATCTCTCAGGTAAAATGTAAAGTGGTTTTGGGTGGAGATTATTCCAATAAGGCTAGTACCCACAGCCAAAGAGATGGCTTGCTGAAGCTCACACGTGCATTGTGACTCTTGTGCTCAGGCAAAGAGTTCGTAGTAGGGTTCCCTTACTCTGACATTTGCCCTTTGAAATGGACAATTAAACAGGAGGATTAATTTGTGGAAAGGCTGCTGAGTGTAATAGGATGAGGTTACAACAGCATGACCTCTTGCTAGGAAAGAGTCCAAAAATGACCTTGAGGCGGGGATGAAGCTACATTTAAAATGCCAGCTTACCTTAAACAGGAATGCCCAGTTTACCCAGTTCTGTCGTCCCAGCTATGTAAGTCATGGGAAGAAAATGGGGAAAAATTAGACATTTCATAGGGTTGAAGAGGGGCTCTTTGAAAAAAACAGAGGCTTTTCATCCAGGGACATTTGGAATGTACCTTATGTTATTAAATGGATTAAGGGCTTAAATTATATTCTTTTATAGTATACTATGGGCTCAGTACATGAATTTGTGCACCTTGAAAGGAACTGTGGGCTGCAGGCGGCAGTGGATACAGGGCAGATCTCAGCCCATCCTCTGTGGCCCTGCCTGGCCCCTTTTGCTGTGGCCACACCACCTTCCCCTCTTCCTCCATCCCCCAGGTCCCTTGTCTGTTGGCAGCCAGCTCCCACTGACACTGGTCCCAAGTGCTGATGGCACTGGCCCAACTCACACCCGCTGACAGCGTGGAGTGATTGGGGCCAGCGCCAGCAGCAGATCTGAGTAGTGACTGCTGCCCTGATGGTCTCTCAGGAGCAGGGGAGGGGGGTGGAGAAGCCGCGAGGCGCTATCAGGACCAGTGCTGGGCATCATCAGCAGGTGCCAACACCAGGTGGGACCATAGTGTGCGGGAGCAAAGGATTTTCAGTAACCGCCAGAGGCTCGTCCTGATGACAGTGACTGGGCCCCCACTTTGGTCTGGTGTCCCCGATCACCTGCTTCACCATCTCATTGCTGCCAACACCTGCCATGTTCCGCACTCTGCCACCTGTTGCTAATGCCCACTATGTTCCATGTGCACCCCCTGGTGGTCAGTATACATCATAGCAACTGGTTCTTTGGTTCCACCATTCAATCTATTTGCATATTAGGGTTTTATATATCCTAGTATAGATTGCATTTCTCCCTTTGAAAATAGGGATCCCAAATTACCTTTTTAAATTTTATAATGGAAATTTAATCTTACTTTTCACTCCTGATCTCCCTAGCAAATAGTTAGCATATGACACTGATGCCTTCCAATGACAGCTTGCCTAAGAGTAAGTATTTGACAGATGATTCTACAACACCAAAGCCCATGTTCCTTGCTTGAGTACGTCTTGCCTTCCAAGCTTCATAATCACCATGGATTATTTGCCTTTTATTCTGTACCTCTCCAACCCCATCCCTACTCCTAACTGCTAGCATCCATTTCAGTCACTTACCCCATCCTGCTGACTTAAAAATACTTGTTTCAATTTTATTTTTTCAATTATGGTTTGCGTTCAATATTATTTTGTACTGGAGGCCCCATGCATGAAAATTTGTGCACTGGATTGGGGGGAGGTCCCTCAGCCCAGCTTACACCTCTCACAGTCCGGGAGTCCTCAGGGGATGTCCTACTGACAGTTTAGGCCAGTTCAATAAGGGGAGTGGGCCTAAGCTGTAGCCTGGCCTTCCTCTTTGGGAGGTGACTGGGCTAGCCAATCAGGGAATGGCACCGCCCCCATTACCCCACCACTGCCACTTGGCCTCCCTCTGCAGGAAGTGACTTGATGGGCAATCAGGGGATGGTGCCACCCCCATTACTGTGCCACTGTCACTTGGCCTCTCTCTGTGCGAGGTGACTGGTTTGGCTGATCAGGGGACAGTGCCAGCCCCCCCGCCCCCCCCCCCCATTGACCATCTGCCATCACCGTTTGTCCCTCTCCCACATCACTGTTCCCTCCCTCTTCCTGCTGGCATATGCCTTGGCTAGCTTGTCACTGCCTGCTCACTGTCCCTGCCCCCTGTCGACTGGTCTTCTGCCATTCCGTTGATTTGCATATTATACTTTTATTATATAGGATTAATTTCAGGTGTGCATCATATGGTTAAACAGTCACGTGTTTTACAAAATGTTTAATATTTAACCATTTTCCTATGCAAAAGTCTCATTAGTCTTGGGAAGCCCTCATGAGCTAATATACCAAGGTATTTGTGGTGATTCTAAGGTATTTTCTGGGGAAGAGTTACATAGATAGAAAAGAGAAAAAGAATAAGCAGAAGGGAATTGGTTCCTATGATAAGAGGCATGTTGAGTGGTGGTGGGAAGATCAGCTATACCTACAGGCTGGGCGAGGCAGTGGATGAAGTGACTTAATAAATTTCTGGAAGCACTTCTCTATATTCCAAGCCATGTCCTTCTTTCCTAGCTCACAGATGGCTAAAGTACCAGTAGACTCCGCCATATGTACTTTAGGGGGAAGAGAGAGTGCCACATGGCAATGGGGGGGCCATGAAGAACAAATTCAGTTATTTCCCAGCTTTGTCCTATATAAGCACTGATCTTAAATGCCACCGGCAGTGGAGCCACTAGTATTTGACCCAATTCCTCTTGCCAAGCTTTCTCATGCCCAATCTGGTTGTTACATATCATCACATATGGGAAGTTGGTTGGGTCTTATTGGGAAGCAGGTGGCTCCTACCAGCTGGGGCTAAAAATGCCCCAACTTAAAGACAACCTTCATTATCACACATACTGGAATAAAGTCAGAGATGTGTGTCATTTGTCCTGTGGGGATCCTCTTTCTTTCCTCCATTTGATGCTGGCCTCCATGTTCAGACCTGAGACTAAGTTGAGAAGCCTTAAAACCACCACCTCCTTTCACAGGTGGATCTATGTTCTTGCTCTTGGGCCTCTGTGACATCTGGTTGTCCTCTTCCATTATTCACATTTAGAGCTTGTCCCTTGGTTGCTTATGAGGTGCTTGTGCCTCCAAAGGTTCTGTCCTTAGCCCCTTTTATCCTCTCCTAATACTCTCTTTCTGGACAATTTCAACCATCACTTACTTCAATGCCAGTGAGCCTCAAATTCACTTGCCAGCCTGGATAACTCTGCTGTTTCCTATTAGACATCTCCACCTACTTGTCCCCCACATACCTCACATAATAAATCTAAGTGTGAATTCACTTTCTGCTCCTCAAAATGTACTTCTCTATTTCTCATTAGAAGAGTAGAAATAAATGGAGAGAGCAGAAGGTTTTGTTTACTTCCTCAGTTGTAATTACCTGTAATTCTTCCTCTTGCTCATCCCATCCACCCCTCTACCCCTAATTTGTCACCAGGTCTTGCAATTCTACTTCTCAAATATCTTCCCAGGCTGATTCTTCCACTCTATGTCTACCCTAGTGTTCTTGTTCAGGCTTTCATCAGCTTTATTTGGCCTCTGACACTTGCCTTGGTGTGTCCAGGAGCTGGATAATGTTCAACTCTAAAGGAAAATTCTAAAGCAGATTCAGAAAATACATGGTCATGAGCTTAGGGGATTCACATTCAAAGATTTATCTTGGAGCAATTTCCCAGAGGCATGGTTCCACAGAGACCTAGCATAAGGCAGAGGATTTTGATTTTCTTTCTACCAGCTCTTCACCTTCCACCCCACACAATGACTCGAAGCTGTCTTTGCCTCTTTTGAGTTTTAAGGCATAATCTTCCCTTGGTCTCACGAGGAAATCGGCTGTATTTTGATGAGATGAATCACCTTTGATGTCATAGTCCTCACTCTCCAGGAACAAGGAGTCATTAGTTTCTTGACATCTAATTGTCTAAGTTAAAGCACTTCTTGGAGCTCAGAGGGAAAAGCTGAACTCTTAACACAGATTCTGCTGGAAGGAAATGACAGTGCCCTCTAAAGCAGAAAGAGAAAAATTCTATTTGGATGATGCCTTTGGAATGTTAACAGCAATTCAGAGGGGGAAAATCCAAGTAAATTATATATATTGGGTCTTGCCCCTCATTTGACATTCCTGTCAGATCAAAACGAACCTTGTGAGATCTTGGAATTTAATGTCACATAAAAACGCTCCTGGGCAAGGAGCTTTATTATACACAGTGATGAAAAATATGGGAGGCACCATCTCTGGATTTTCTTTTTCCTATCAGATTGTTACTCATTTTGCACCCTTTACAAACACAAGCCAAAAGTGCTATATTTAAACATCTACATTTGTTGGGATTGAAGAACAACACCAAAAGCAAACAGGAGAATCACATTTCACATGTATTAGGTGGTATAATAGTAAAGCATATTTAATAATTTGGGAAAGTCTTCCATTTTCATCAGTGTAGAAAATGTCTACATGTAAATATTGTAACTACTTTTCAAAGTAACAGTGGTGCAATCCAACTTTTAAAAAATAATGAAATAAATCTGGTTGGTGTGGCTCAGTTGGTTGGGGTCATTCCCTGTACAGAAAGGTGGCTGGTTTGATTCCCTGCCTGAGTTGCAGGCTTGCTCCCCATGGGAGAGTATGTGGGAGACAACTAATTTGTGTTTTGCTCTCAAATTGATGTTTCTCTCTCTTTCCCTTTCTAGTTCTCTCTCGTAAGATATTAATTTTTTTTTAAATAATAAAATATTCATTCAGGTTAACATATGGAGTTTTCATGTGTCAGTATGCACACCAGTGTGTAGGTGTGTTTATGGTGTTTTTTTTAAATATTTTAGGATTAGCAGAATGACAAAATGTATGAAGGAAGATAGATGATGGCTATATTAATCAGCACAGAAATGTGAAGAGAAGTTAAAGAATGAAAAGGAAAGAGATAAAAAAGATCAAAGAGAAAGAGGGACATGGGTTTAAGCCTAGAAGAAAATGTTAACTTCTTTAAACTAGAAAAATCAAAGCAATGTCTTTTCCCCTTATGGCAATAACCACTTTTTTCTAGAGATTTATACATTAACACCTAAAACATAGATTTGTGCTAAAAATACAAGCTGTTGTCAATGCATATGTCTGGAATTATTTCCCCCTGTGATTTGTTGGTGGTCTGATGACAAGACCTGCCCTCTTCTGACACTTTTAGAAAATACCAACCAACGTTTTCTTTGATCATGCTTTCCATCTATTCCCCCTAGCCAACATTTTACTCATTCTTCTAGACTAGCTTGCCTGTCTTTGTCCCATTCTTTAGTCTCACTGAGTTTGTTTACTCTGTATTCTGACAGCACATATTTCAATGAACACTTACTGTCTCTCCCATGAGGCTGTGAACTCTTTAAGGGTAGGGCCATGTCTTACTCCAATCTGTGTTCCTGGAGCCTAGCATGTGTCTCAGGTGCTCAATAAATACTCTTTGACTCAAATGTACTATTATTTTCATGTTGCAGTCAGTCCTTGAGGAAGCTAAGGCTTTCTTTCTGAGGTAAGTTAACTCAGGGACATTCTTTCTCCTCACCAGATGATATGTTTATGAGAAAGAGAGAGAGAGAGAGAGGAGAGAGAGAGAGAGAGAGAGAGAGAGAGAGAGAGAGAGAGAAGAAACATTGATGTAAGAGAAAAACCTGGCATGGATGGGCTTCCCCCCAACCCCCATTCCAAGTATGGGTCCCAACTGAGGATCAAACCCACCACCTAGGTTTGTACCCTCACTGGGAATGAACCTTCAACCTATTGGTGTATGGGAATTAGGGGTGACACTCCAACAGACTAAGCCATCGACCAGATTGGGGGTATTTCTTGTTTAGCATTTGACAGTGTGTTGACAATTATGATCACTCTCTGTTATAAAGCCAAAATGCATTCTTCTTCACAACAAACTAAGCTCTTATTTGCTATTTTAAAAAAAATTATGATGATTATTTTTAAGTAATGTGTATGTTTAAGTGTCTATACAGAAACTGTGGTTCCTGAGTTCTTGAGGGAGAAGCATTTTCCATAACCTTCTCTGGCTTTAGATAGTCCTCATTATTTATCCTGCCCCAATCTTCCTAGATGAATCCCCGAGATTCTGGTTGGCAGGCCTAGAATTTTTATGATTACTGCTGCATCAGGCTGAAATAACCTTCAGTGAGAAGCTTTTGATAGGTTTTTGAGGTATTGAGGAAGAACTCCATTTCAACCCTGGGAGAAGCCTGTTTTCCCTACACATTGGAGTACCCAATGATATCTCTATTAGTGTGAAGCCTTCACTCTAGAGAAATAATTTTATTACAAGAAGATCAGTAGTTTGAGGATTCAAAGATGAATCCTAAAATATGGATTCAATTCCTGCTAAGCTTCTGTGGGAAGCACCCTATCTTCTTTGCCTGTCTTTTTTGAACTGACTCCTTTATTAATCCCTTGGGACCAAGGTCTAAAATCTCAAAAGTCTCTTTAGGCAAACCTGGGCTCTGGCTCATTGTCCTGAGAGGGTAACCTTGCTTCCCTTGGCTCATCCCCACATATGACCATTGACCCAGCCATTTAAGTCTGAAAGTTTCCCACATCCCTTCTTTAGATCAGGACTATTATTGTATATGTGCTGTGTGCTCAGCACATTCTAGAGGCTGAGAATACAAGTATGTAGAGGGCAGACTACTTGCTTAGTGACCTTATCATCAAGAATGTTCCAACTAAATCTATTCCAATCAAATGTATCTTTTTAATAAAACTGGATAGATTTGTGCTGATAAATAATGGTAGAAATAGTCACATTATGTTGCTACTCTTTGATTAAAGCCATGGTGTGTATTGAGGTTTCTGGGAACATGTGTGCTTATTTAAGGGAATTCAAGCTATCCTTTTCACATCCTCAAATATTCAAAGAGCCTCTCTGGCATTAGGACACATGTTTTTCCTAGGCTTGTTAAGATGCTAAAATAAAAAAGCTGGCTTGCAAACAGTCCTAAGTGCTCTTGTGGGCACCATGAAGCCAGTGACTGGGGACATGGCTATTAGGGGAGGCTTGATAAGTTGGTAAGTAAGTATTGTGGAAAAAAAATCTGCTTTTTAAGCCTTTGGAAGGAAAAACAGACTGGAAAAATGCTCCTTTGCTAAGAGAAAAATGTTGAGGCATCTAGAGGGCCAGGCGCATAGAACTGACATTGGACCATGAGGATGTGGGAGTTGGTAGTAGATATAATCTTTGTAATTTGTGCATGTCTGGGATTGCAGTCACCTGCTGTCCACTGACAGTACAGTTGTTGCTGTGAGTCTGAAATGTCACAGCTTCCCAGTTGTGTCTGGGACACCTAAACTAGAATACTCCTTCTTTCAAGAGAGACTTACTATTATTGTTGCACCCAAAGCCATTCTATAGAACCAGTATAATCAAGATGTCAATGTGTAGTAAAAATTTCTCTTTACTCTTTTACATACATAGATCCACTAATTTATGCATGCATGTATTTATGTCCATGCTCATGTACATTCTACACTGAATCCTCACCAGTTGGGACATGGTGATTGACAGGAGAGGAAGTCAGGTGCATGGTATAGTGTAGAAAAGGAAGCTCTTCCTAGTGATTTCTTTGTCACTTGACCTATTGAGCCAACATTTAAAAATTGGAGGTTTTACATGAAAATAGCAATTTCCAAAATATGTCGAAAAATCAAGCTCCTATTCCTAGGGGCACCAGAGACACTGCCTCTGTCAGCTGCAAATCTAGTTTACAGCTCCTCACAGCAAGGCACTCTGGATCTGTACTGGTCCCTCAGCCAAGCCTACTTTTCTTGTATGTCACCTTACTGGATCAATTATTTCTAAAGTCCTAAATTAATTTAAAAATCTCTAATACTGTGCAAAAATAAATATGTTCTAGAAAACAAATTCTGTGGATTGGGCCGAGGCTAGGTGTGGATATCCTGTGTGCAATTGGCAATTCTGTTCTGAATGCTGAACATAGATCCAAAAGTGTTTCCTAAGCTTGACAATAGGTTACCAGGTTCAAGGTGAAGGGATGGGGGTTGGGGGTGAAAAGTGAATAGAGTAGGAAGAAGGTTCTGTGATTATCTCAGTACTAAGCTTTGAGTGGAGAGGCAACAGGAAGGTGCATCTACAGCAGATTAGGACCTATGGAATATAGATCCTGTTTTTGAAATGGCTGACTTATCAGATATGAGTAGAGCAGACAACACAGCTCTGTACTGTTCTTTCTTCTGTCATTCCCTGCCCCTGACCCCTGGCCTTCCTCTCATTCCCCACCCTGACACCCCTGCCCCTGCAGCCTTTGCTCCTCCCTCCACCTGACTCACCCTTGCTTTCCTGGCAGGTTCACTGAGAAACAACCAGGTCTCCATGGCAACATGAAGACAGCTGGAAACACACACACACACACACACACACACACACACACACACACACACACAGAACACGGCAGCTAAATGCAGCTGCCCCTCATTTAATATCGACTCTGCTGTGGCGCTGACAGAACAGATAATGGGCAATAACACACCATTATGTTGTGGGAAAATTAAATGCTTCAGCAGAAGGCTGTCATGCTGGGGGATTTATTTGTCACTGTATCCTCACTGATTTCTCTTTATTTCCCTCCATTTCTTTTTATTCCTTATTTTCCATGGCAGAATTTTCTCTCTTCCTCATTTCTTTCCCATTATCTCCTCCTATAGCTTCTCTTTTTTTGTTTTGTTTATTTCTTTCATTTTCCTTCCTTTTTTTCCCCTCCATTTCCGAATCACTTATGGGGATATAGGAAAGCAAAATTTTATATATATAAAAGCCTAAGTGACCCTTACCATGGAATAACCAGAGCTACTGGAACAACTGGTTACTATGATGTGCACTGACCACCAGGGGCCAGATTCTCAACGCAGCAGCTTCCCCCAGCCTGCAGGCACTGATAGCCAATGGGGCCTGCCGGCCAACCTCCTGGTCCCTCCTCGTGGTCAGCAGGCCCCAATCACCTGATCAGGGCTAGCTCCCAGACTGGGATGGGGAACCGGGATGGGTGGTGATAGACATGGCCCCTTTATCAGGGGAGCCAAGGACCAGCTCCTCCTTCCCTTGCTGTCCATCCATGTGGACCCCATCCATGTATGAATTTGGTGCACTGGGTCTCTAGTATATAATAAAGCAATTATTTGCATAGTGAACTACAAGTGACAAAGCATTTCCAAATAAACTTTCTCTTTTTGTTTAAGTGATGAGATGACTCTGTGAGATGCATAGGGCTTGGGTGCTGATATTTATTTTACAAATTTTAGAAAGGGCTCAGAGAAATTGAACAATTTGACCCAGGTTGAGTCAAATCTTTCATTCCAATGCAGATTTCCCTAAACTGGTCCCTAAACTGGATTCATCCCTCTCTACTGTAATCAGTTCCTACTAACTTTATCAGGCCCAGAACAAGACCCAGGCTTTGGGACTTAAGAGAGAAGCTCTTTTGATCTTAACTTGTATTAATAGCTTCTTGCAATTCTGCCTGCCAACTGGCCTAGGTTGTTGATAGATTGGGTTGTTTTGAACTTAATGCTTCGGTTTGGTCATTATCTTCCATTGTATCATTGTGTCATTATGCAATCTTGGCACACAGAAAGGGCATGGTATACTCTTTGACTTGCCAGTGGAGACCTCTTGGTGGTCAGCAGCTTCTCCTTCTGCCATTGAGAACCAAGGGGCACCACTGCCAGACCTGGAGCCCTTCTCTAAGATGTGGGTGTTTTGTTTTGATGGCTTTGGGAGTGGAAAAGAGAGGTAGAAACATCAATGATGAGAGAGAATAATTGATAGGCTGTCTCCTTCACACTCCCTACTGGGGATTGAGCCCACAACCTAAGCACTGAGAATCGTGACTGGGAATCGAACCATGACCTATTGGTTCATAGGTTGATCCTCAACCACTGAGCCATGCCAGCCGGGTGTTAGTGTTTTAAAATATTTCTTTCTTAGATCTTGGTTGCATCTCTATATAGCTTTCATCTTCTTTTAAGATATTATTCTGTGAATTCTCAAATGCCTGGGCAGATATGGAGGAAAATTCCTGAGTTCTTTTGGTCTCAGAAGGTTTACAGATGGAACAAGAATGGACATTCTAATTGTTTTCTTTTCTGGTAAAGACTAATTAGGAAATTACTGAATGGCCTAAAATGAATATGGACATCTAGAGGAGGTGCAGTCTTGAGTAACAGATACAGTGGTTTTTTAATCATAAGAAAGAATGAATGATTTGTGCTGATAAAAAAGAACAGCGGTGTGTTTCACAGAAGGGGTTTTTAATATATGGTCACCTACCCCTTCAAACATACACAGCATATTTTATGGATAAAGCAATAAAAGTACAGTGGTTCAATCAGCTGGTTTTAGACCACTCACCAGGTCTCTAACTTTGGAAAAGTGACCCTCTCAAGGTTTTGGGTTTTTGAATGTGTCTGTGACCAAGTCAAGAATTACTGTTCTGGTTCATAGGTCGATGCTCAAACACTGAGCCAGGCAAGCATTGCTGTTCTGTATTGTACATCCCCTGTTTGTGATGTTTTCTTTATTTTTTGGAAATCCTCAACACAGAAACTCTTCCCATGAGTTCTGTTCTCTGGCAGGCATACTGGATTTTAGCTGTGGCAAATGCTTTCCTAGTGGTCAAGGAAGCTAAAGAAATCAGGCTGCAAAAATTATTTCACTAGGTTCTCACCATAATCCTAGACAGTGGACAAGGCAATTACTAGTAGATCCTTTGTTGTAAGTCAGGAGAATGAAGGGCTCAAAGAGATAAACAGGTGTTGATTTTATCTCCAAATTAGACCTCAAATCTACCCACACCATTGTCACTATCCAATTCTATATCACCATCATCCATTGTCTGGATGATCGTAAAAGCCTAGCAATAGTCTCCCTGCTTCACTCTTAGTGCCTCCCATAACAGCCCAAGTGCTCTTTTTAAAAATATGAATCCTGCCATGCCACTGTAAGTTTAAAAAACTTTCAGGATTCCTGCATTATTTAGAATGAAGTCCACATTCCGTGACAAGGTTTGCAAAGCCCAGTATGACCTAGTCCTTGACCACCTCTGTAGTCTCAGCCCACACAGTTCTCACCTCACTCCTGACCCAATGGCCCCATTCACCTTCAAACTCATCAAGCTCTTTTCTGCCCTTGCCAGTCTTTCTCTCCCTATCATCCCAATGACTGACTTGTGTTCACTGATAAATTTCACATTTTAATCCTGCTTCCTTAAAAGGACTTTTCTAATCCTTCCCACATTTCTCTTTTATCATACCATTTTGATCTTTCTTTAAATTTAATTTTTAATATATATATTTTTTATTGATTTTAGAGAGGAAGGGAGAGAGAGAGGAATAGAAATATCAATGATGAGAGAGAATCACTGATTGGCTGCCACTAGGGATCAAGCCTGCAATCTGGGCATGTGCCCTTCCTAAGAATGGAACCATGACCTTCTGGTTCATAGGTCGACACTCAACCACTGAACCACTAGTTGGACTTAATTTAAATGTTAATTATAGTCTACATTTAATATTATTTTGCATTAGTTTCCGTTATATTCCACTCTGATCATGTTTTCACAGAATTCACCACAATTTTCACTTATGTCCACCTGTGTGCCCCTTTGTTGAGGGCCAACTCCCTCTGTAGACTGAAAGCTTGATGAGGATAAGTTTCGTAGCAACATTCTTAACCAGCAAATATTCAACACAGAGTTCATTGCTTGCCTCAGAGCTGGTTTGCTGTAAATGTTAGTTAAATAAAAAAAATGAGGGCATCATAGGCTGGAGAAGACATGGATAAGGATGCAGTGAGACAGTGACACTCTGCTTCTGAAATAATTCCCAGTTCCCTTTGTTCTTACTTAAACCACAGTTGAGGGTTCCTTGAAGAGCTTGCAACCTGGCACATAGGAGAGTAATATGTATCTGAATAAATGAATTAATGTATAATGAAAAAAATAATACATTTTCACATGATTACAAATTCCACTGCTGTACTCTTTCTGTGTTTATGGTGTTAGACTAGGCCCTTTGGGCTGTTCTATCCTGCCCACAGAGCTAAAAGAGCAGAGGGTTCTCTTGCTCTCCCCTCTGTTCCTTCACCAGCAGCAGTGTTAACATGGCAACGTTCACACAAACACTCCATCCATGCTTTTGTTCCGGCCCTCTGGTCCAGTTTAAGAACCCATTGTGGCCCTCGAGTCAAAAAGTTTGCCCATCCCTGTGTTAGACTATGGTGCTATATCACTGTGCCCTCATTGCACTGTTAACCTCCCTGTTTTCAGTGGGTTCAATGTCCTCCACACCCATACACCCACCCACCCATCCACACACCCACTGCTGCACTTGAACCCAAATTGCCTCTGACCTATCATTTCCCCTTTTTCCTATTTGCAAAATCGGTTCTGTGTGAGGAAGCAGCTTGGGTAAAAAACAAAAGCCTTGATATTTTTTTCCCCCTGAAGAATACCATCAGGACGAAGCCTGTGATTAATACACATAATTGAAACAAATGGCAGCTAACTGCAGAAAACAATCTCCCAGCTGTCGGAGGAAGGAAATTGCTGACAGCCGGTCCCCCTGAGAGGCTACTGAAAGAGAGGAGATGGTAGAAGAGAATCCACATAGCCATCCTGCATCACTCCAGAGCTGCAGTTTGGGCCCTGAGGGTTCTGCCTACTGTGTGAGCTTCACCATGAAATTGTAGTGTCATCACTTTCAGGTACTGGGGCGTGGAGTTGGGCTTCATATGTCTATGGCTGGCTGGACAGGAGGCTCTGTGCTACACAGTGGGCATTTAGAATCCTTATTTTCCAGACAGTATTATAACAAACCAGGTTGAATCTCCTTGTAAGGATATAAGATGCCTCCTGATCTATTTCAGACTTCTTCTTTCACTCTGTCCTTGCTCATCCATCCTATGCCAGTGTGATGGGGAGCATGGTGTGGAGGAAGCAGATCTGGGTTCTTAGTATGAGGCTGCTTTGTGGATCCTGAGCAGACCTTTCACCTTCTTGGGCCTCACTCTGCTCAGTCTATAACATGAGATGTCAGATCAGATCACAGTCCTCTCAGTTCTACAGGTCTGTTAGAAAATATCCTATATAATAATCCTATATAATAAAGAGGTGATATGCAAATTGACTGCCTCTCCAACACACAAGATGGCCTCCTCCACTCGGACACAAGATGGTTGCCACAAGATGGCCAGCATAGGAGGGCAATTGTGGGTGATTAGGCCAGCAGGGGAGGGCAGTTGGGAGGGATTAGGCCAGCAGGGGAGGGCAGTTGGGAGGGCTTAAGCCTGCAGGGGAGGGAAGTTGATGGGAAACAGGTCTACAGGGAAGGGCAGTTGGGGGGTATCCAGCCTGTAGGGGAGGGCAGTTGGGGGGGATGAGGCCAGCAAGGGAAGGCAGTTGGGGGGACCAGGTCTGAAGGGGAGGACAGTTGGGGGCAACCAGACTGGCAAGGGAGGGCAGTTAGGGGCAACCAGTCTGGCAAGAGAGGTAAGTTAGGGGTGGCTGGGCCAGCAGAGGAGGGAAGTTAAGGGAAATTGGGCTGGCAGGGGAGGGCAGTTAGGGGAAATTGGACCAGCAGGGGAGGACAGTTAGGGGTGATTAGGTCGGCAAGAGAGGGAAGTGAGGGGTGACCAGGCCAGCAAGGGAGGATAGTTAGGGCAACCAGGTCAGGAGGGGAGGGCAATTAAGGGTGACCAGGCTGGCAAGGGAGCGCAGTTAGGGGCAATTGGGCCAGCAGGGTAGCAGTTAAGCATAGATCGGGCTGGCAGGCAATAGCAGTTAGGGGCAATCAGGCAAGCAGGCAGGCGAGTTGGGAGCCAGCGATCCTGGATTCTGAGAGGGACATCCACTGGGATCGGGCCTAACTGGGCAGTCAGACATCTCTGGAGGGGTCCCAGTTTGGAGAGGGTGCAGGCTGGGGTGAGGGAAACACCCCCTCCTCGTGCATGAATTTTGTGTACCAGGCCTGTGTGTGTGTGTGTGTGTGTGTGTGTGTATGTGATATTTACAAATTTTAAATCTATCTATCTATCTATCTATCTATCTACCTATCATCTATCTATCATCTCCTATAGCCCTTTGTGTAATTCTAGTGTTTGGCAGTTAGCACCCAGAAAGGTGTATGGCCCTGTGTTAGTAGTAACAGGACCTAGTTTCTGGCAAGGACTTGACTCACACATACATCAGAAGACATGGCCAGCACCTCAGGGCTCTCAGTGCACATACATGTCCTAGGCCAATGATTGGCAAACTCATTAGGCAACAGAGCCAACTATCAACAGTATAATGATTGAAATTTATTTTGAGAGCCAAATTTTTAAAACTTAAACTTCTTCTAACACCACTATTTCAAAATAGACTCACCAAGGCTGTGGCATTTTGTGAAAGAGCCACACTCAAGGGGCCAAAGAGACGCATGTGGCTCGTGAGCCACAGTTTGCTGACTATGGTCCTAGGCCACCACACCAGAGAGTTGTCCATATACTTTTGCTTTGATTTTGGCAAAAATCAAACATATCAGAAACCAGACAAGCAAAAAGCAAAATTCTATGGTATTTGATGAAGCTCTTTCCTCCCAGTCTTTAGTAGGAGAATTTTGCCACGTGACACATCATTATCCATAAGATCAGACTGTGAGCTGAGAACTCAGGCCTGGAGGTGCTGGGAGTCAGCTGAAGGGCAGTGTTAGCTCACCAGTGTTGGAATTAAATGCACTGCAGCCACGGTCCCTCTGGAAAACTGTGGTGCTATGAATGCTGACTCTGGAAGCGTGCACTCCAAGCATCAGAGCTTAGGAAACAGTTGGGCGAGAATGTTCTCCCAAAAGAACTAACCTTGGTGAGCTTCCTGCACATGCTCTGTACTGTTTCATCATCTCATTTTATTCTCAAACAATGCAAGAAATAATTTCTCTTCTTTTTATGAATGAGAAAATTGAAGATCAGGGGAAACCTTTATAATATACTAGAATTAAATTATGTAATCTTATCATTATATCAAATTAATCTTACATGTATATCATATATTTATGATATATATGTATCTATAATAATTGCTTGTGTCCAAGGTTACCATGTTAGTTGCAGGTTTCAATAGCAACATTTAAAAACTGCTTTGTTGCCAAAAAAAAAAAAAGAAGCAATTGCTTTTTCCAAGTAGAAGTGGACTTCTATAAGGATTTAACAAGGAAAATAACATTAGGACTTCAGGGATTTTGCTTCTCTCTCTGCCCTCTAATTATTCCAGCGAATTTATATCTGACTTCCTCATACAGTGGCTGTGTCCTACCAGTCAGTCTTGGGACCTTACATACACAATTTACCTTCAAACCCATTACTATTGCAACTAAGGTAATCTCTTGAGGAATTCATTTCCACACTTAAAAGCCAGAAGTCTCGTCCTGCCACTGGGATTGTCTGCAGAGCTCCTCCTCTATCTCAGTTGAGAGTCACAAGCAAAGGCCCATCTTGTCACCATCCTCTTTTCATATGGAAAGCCCGTCTCCTAAAACTATATTTTGAATTTTCCATTTATTCTCCCTGCTATGGACTGGATGTGTGTGTCTTTTCCCTGATTAGGCCCAAATCCCTGATGTGATGATATTTGGAGGTGGGGCCTTTGAGAGGGATTAGGGTTAAGAAGCCAAAGAGAAAATGGTTACTCAGTACTATGGCTCAAGTCAGGAAATTAGTACCAATCCCCACTACTTCAGGATGGAGCTTCATGGAGGATTCATACTTTTAAAAAAAAAAAAAAGAGGCATAGAGACCAGAGGGCTCTGTCTCTACATCATGTGAGGATACAACAAGAAGGTTGCCATCAGCACACCAGAAAGAAGGCCCTTCCCAGACTCCAGATAATCTATTGTCTTCTTGATCTTGGACGACCTGGCCTCCAGAACATTGAGAAAAAAAAAAGGTGTCTGTCATTTGAGCCCCCCGGTCTTTGGTATTAGAGAATAGCAGCCCAAGCTGGCTAATGTATTTGCCTTGTAAAGACTAGGAGCTCTTTTATGGGCATGGAGTTTCTTGCTTTTATTGCTTTGGGAATCAGCTACAAGTCTGTATATTGATGATGGGACCTGAAGAAAGGAGGATAATAGTGCATTTGAAATAATTCCAACTTTGAGACACTTTTTAAAAAATCATTTTAGGCGAATGCAGATGGAATGTTTACTGAGGTATTGTCCTGGTCCTTTATGGAATGTGCAGCTAGTACAGTCCTGAGCTGCATGCCGATAATGTACTAGGCAGCTAGAGAAATAACCTGCTTGAACTGCTTCTGATATATTCCCCCTCCCTCTTGTATCTTTGTTCACAGTAAACACATAAATATAGAACAGCTAGCAAATGAACACTTCTTTTTCAGAGGTACATGTGGGTTCTGGTGGATGCCAACACATTTCAGAGCAGCAGATAAGGCAGGAGGGGAAATCACTGATAAGACAGGCGCATCCTCTCTAAGGAGCAGTGCGTGTTGGTGTTTGGAATCAGAGTATGGGGGAAGAAGAAAAGACTGTCTTAGTTTATGGTGATGGAAATGGCATTGAAAGTAAAAGGAAGATAATGATGATGTCATCAAGTGCTCACTGTATGCCAGGATCGGCTCTAAATGCTTTCGTTATGTATATTATTTCATAAACCTCACTACAATCCCGGGTAAGACCTATTGTTACTACATCCAATTTTTAGGTAAGGAAACCGAGGCTTAGAAAGTTTAAATAACTTCCCAAGTTCACAGAGGTTAAATGTTAAGAGCTTTTCTCTAACCCTTCAGGAGATGCCAAACAAACTATTCCCATCAATGTGGGAGGGATTGTGATGCTGGAGGTTCCAGTCTTTCTCTCAACTTTGGAAGGAACTGTCAGTATTTTTCAGGAATGTTTAACTCCTTTGAGTTGTAAGCTTTTGGGGTAAGGAAGAACTCGGGCTCAGATGAAGATGGAATGTGAGTCAAGTTCACTTTAGGTCCAGAACTAGAAAGGCAGAGAATTAGCAGCACTAGGAACATGAGGAGATATCTTTTGGAGCACTGCTTGCTTTTTACATGTACTGCCTGTTATATGAAGCACCAATAGAAACTTCTTTCTGTTTTTCAGATGAGAAGTATAAAGAAATAAGATATTTAACAGTTTCTTCTGCTCAATAAGATATTGGTGTAGACTTCACTAATTACATATTTCCTTATTTAGTCCCATTCAGCTAAAATTTACCTTTGCATAGTGTGGGTTGAAGTGGGGGAGGGTTTATAAAACAAAAAAAGAGAAAATGGTAACTCTGTACCATGGGTCAAGTCAGGAAATTAATACCAATCCCCACTACTTAACGGTAATTGTTTGTATTCAAATAACAAATGCACTGATTACAAAGGAATATCCATTTTTTTAAACTGCTTGCAAGACTCTCTTATATCCTTGGAGGGACTAAATCAGCATTTCCTTCTAAAAATATTTGTTAATTTTTAACCAAATCATACCCATCTTTCTTCCAATTAGGAGGAATTAGTGAGATTTTATTCTATTAAATTATATGTAAGCACTGTTGTCCTTGTTTGAATAATTAGCTTTCACTGCAGTGCCCTCTGTTTGGGTTGATGCATTTCCTCATTTGCATCTATTATTTGATGTAGCTTTTAAAGGCTGCTACTTTCAAGCAGGATGGACTTATGTCTCTGAAATGAATGTGGGTATTTGGACACTTGTGACAGTGGGTTGACACTTACAAAGGTGGTGGACTCTTGCAGATTAAGTGAGGAGTGCAGACTTAAAATCTATTAGTTCTAAAACATTGATTCTCTGAGATGAGTCTTGTGATTGGCAATAAAGGAAATTATTTCTGTAATTAAAAGTGGAGGGGTGGAATGTGATGAAGCTGGATCAGTGTCCTGTGGTTCTGCTGAATGAGTGGTTACTTGGAAATCTGAGCCACCCTGTAGATCCATGGTTGGATAGTCTTCCAGGTAGTATCCTACATGGAATATGGAGTCTTATCCAAGGAAAGACTCAGGCATGACTTAGGATGATAAATCAATATTTCAGAGTGGCAAAGGTAGAAGTACTGAAAGGATTCCTTGGTATATCTCATGTCACATTCTTCAGACCTTTTGTTCTATTCTGATTTTTGGAGTTGGGCACTTTATAAAGTTCAGTCCATTTATCTTGTGATCCTGCAAAACCCTTTTGCTATGGCCAATGAATGTACAGGTGGAGTCTGGGAATCCATCAGCATTTTCTTTTTTCCTCTTGGTCACACAAAAAATTGGGCATTTTATACCCTGCCTTACTCTATGTACTCTGTGAATGCAATGTTTTCCATTGCTCTTGGCCTATGCACTCAGAGTTCAGGGGCACTTGTGTTTCTGTTCTCTGTAATTCTTCAGTAGCTTTGGTTATTAACCCTTCCTCTTTCCAGCAGAGCCAAAGGGTTTAAACACATGGCTGTTTTCTTAAGAAAGTCTTTTGTCTACCGTGTGAAAATTCTTCTTGTCCAACAACACCTGGCAACTCTAAAGTTGACTTATTTGCTGACATGTTTTAGGCTCCTCCCTTCATGCAGAGAAAATAAAGGGCTGGCCCATTTTCTACATTGCACACGTGCCCCACATCATGCAACTAGGGAAATAATAAGTACAGAATATAAAGGAGATTATAGGGCTAGACAACCAATGGAGACATAAGGAATTGTTTATTATTGTGCCCCCCTTCTTGGCTTGCATCCCAGCGTAGATTTTCTCTTGGATGCTGTTGAGAGCTGACACCTGCAGACTTGTTTGTTTCATATATGTAGCTGAGTAGTCAAAATGCTCTCTCTACTTCCATTGGAGGAAGGACAAGCATGATGCAGAGTCAGAATTGGCAATTGCTAGAATATGTGATTTGGGGGACTTTAAGGAGTTCTCCCAAACCCCCCAAATTGTCCTTATGATGCCTAAAATTTCACAATTATGGCTTCATCCCATTAGTTTGAGCAATATCTCCTCTTAAAATCTTCTCCTGTGGTGAAGTAACTATTATTTTCCTAACATAATAATATGGTCTTTGATGCCCCCAAAAGGGGATTAATCTAAGTAATATGCTGTGCTGAATAGCACTATGCATTGTCAAGGGAGGTTAGAGGTGTGTGTGTGTGTGTGTGTGTGTGTGTGTGTGTGTGTGTTAATGTAGTTTGTGATGATGGTGTGAGTGTGTGATGTGTGTGTGTTAATGTAGTTTGTGATGATGGTGTGTGTGTGTGATGTGTATGTGTTAATGGATGGTGTGTGTGATGATGATGATGATGTGTGTGTGTGTGTGTGTGTGTGTGTGTGTGTGTGTGTTAATGTAGTTTGTGATGATGGTGTCCAGAGATGCCTATGTCTCATGCCAAAGGGAAGTTACTGTAAACATCCTTGAACTCTCCTGGGAGACAAGCGCTTTTTGGAATAAGCCTTGATTACCTGCTTCTGGGAAGAACTTGGACAAAGAAGGCTCTATACATAGGAGCTGAAGGGAGCTTTTCTCACATATAAACTAGTGGGACACAGGAAGTAAAGGAGAAATGATGCTTGACCATTAACCATAGCTTTATAATTTGCCATGACCTGAATCTCTAGGAGGCTAAGGTGGACTTGGAGGCTTCAGATGCCTTATGAAGTGATCCATGTTACTCTACCCGTGCCTGAGGTTCGAGGTTGCCTGGTGAGGCTGTGTAGGGTAGGGGTAAAGAGTGAAAGCTTTGGGGCCAGCCAAATTGGCTATGAGCCATTATCAGCTGAGCCACTATGGACAGATTACAAAGCCTCAGTCCAGTCCTCATGTCTATATAATAGACACTGTTACAGCTCTTGTCGTCAAAGTTTAGATAGCTCCATAAGATGGTCCAGACAAGGAGGTAAGCATGATGCTCAGCATGTGGTTGAGCATAGGATGCTACCATCTTATTAAACAGGATAGCCCTATGGCCAGTGAAAGTATTCTATAATGGGGTAAACCATTTGGAGTAACTGAATCTAGGGAACCACTTAGGACCCTGAGAAGTAGACCTTGAACCTCAGCAACACTCAACCTTTCACAGATTCACCTCCCTTTATATAGATTGTTAGATGACAAGTTCTAATAATACTGTGTAGCTCTCATTCTGTGGGGGGACTGAGCCCCAGTTTTGTCTGAAAAAGCACCCTTGTCTGTGTAGCTCGTGTCAGATTCAAAATGGATTAGGAAATTAAACATGTCTTTCACAGATATGCAGAAAACAGTCATCACAGGCTCACTTATTTTTTTCTCTAAAAATAAGTCCTTTTCCTTTAGACATTTTTGTGTCTTTTGTTTTGTTTTGTTTAGAATTTAATTGCAAAATATTGAGAATGCTATGACCTCTCTATGAATAGATGTTCATAGGGCTCCACAAATATGGTCCATGTCAGTGTCAGATAAAAGTTATCAATGTATTTCAGATAAGCTGGGAAAGGGATGCAGATTGAGAAGCAGAAATGACAAAGGGATGTGTTGATTGGGCTTTTAGAAGTTTGTCCCTGCCTACAGGGAGCCTTGAGGAGTGAACCTGAGGCCATTCCCCAGTGATTGACTCATCTGTGTTACTGAGACAAGGAGCTTCTCTTTCAAGAGCACCTGTGGTTGAGAGATTCCTGACCACTTGGAATGCCTGTCAGGGTTCATGAAGAGTAGAGTGGCATTTTATATCACAAGCTATTGCATGCCACAGCTTCTCTTTCTTTTATCCTTTTTATTTTCTCTCACCAGCATTACTCTCAGATTTATTATCAGCCTTCTGATGCCTCTGCAGTCACCAGGAAGAGAAATAAAGAGGACTGGGAAATCCAGTTTTCTTGTGCTTGGCCATCTTAATTGTCTTGGTTTCTCTTTGTTTCCCCACCTTTGTATACATTTTTAAAATATATATATATATATATATATATATATATATATATATATATATATATATATATATTGCTGCTCTGCATCTGGTTAGATTTTCTTTTTTCCTCATCCCTCTTCTTTTACTGCTTTTAATTGTTTTGGTGCTTTTGCTTTCCCCTGGACTTGAACACAGTGGGAAAGGTCAGCTGTCAGAGAGGCCTGGGCACTGCTGATAAGGCTCAGTATATTGCACTGGAGTCATTAAGCAGCACTCCCTTACTGAAGTCAGTCTCCACTGCTGCAGGGGAAAGAGAAAAAGAAGCTCAGAGAGTAGAAAAGGGAACCCACCTCAAGTGAGTGGCTCAGCCATGTGAGCACTGAGTAGTCAGTCTACTACTCACCTGCAGAGCCCCCCTCCATGGGCAGATCCTACCCAGGGCCAGCACTGGCGACTCTGGGACATTGACATACACGTGAATCACTTGCAGGGAGCTTTGGAGAAATGTCAAAACTGGGCAGTAGGCTCCCAGCAATCTGGAGATTAAATTTCTGAAATTCCTTCAGTTATCGGGTTCATGTGTCTACCTCATAGTTACATTGCAACTAAATAATTTATGTAAAAATCAGAAAGCCCTGATTTTGGTCTTAACTTTATTGTTGATTCCTTTGGGCAAACACTGGACTATGTCAGGCTTATAAAAAGAAACATGCAATGTAATTTTAAAAGTACCTTCCATTGCTAATAGCTAAAGTTCACCTTACTGACTTTATCTGCAAAATAGAAGCAAGGAGCATATCTATCCTTGGACAGGAATATGAAAATAAGTTAATTCATTTTTCTCTAAGTGCCTTGAGGTATAACTCAAAACCAGACTCCTTGGAACTCATTCTTCAAGAAGATTCATGATGGGATACTGCAGATCTTTTAAGGAAATGGTGGAAATCTTTTGGGATGGGGAAAAAGATAAAAATTATATAGATAATAATACTTAATTCTTTATGTGCTTTCAAAACCTGTTCACTCTTCCTAATCATCTGGTTTAAGGCTACTCTCTCAGTCTACCTTAGAGAGATGACATACTAAACTCTGATGGGATTCTTCTGTCTTCATTGTCAACGAACTACATGATTGGTACTTTCAATATATGTTTGCTGACTGGATGAATAAATGAGTGAATGAGTGAGTGAGTAGGTTAAAAATTCAAATAATACATAGTTATCTGTGCTTACCTGGCTCTCACTGGTGCCAAGCACAGTAATGGTGGGAGAAAGGTTTTGGTAGATAATGTTGGCAATGTAGGGTGTGTCATCAGGTTTTATTGGTAGTTCTGTTGTCTTGCCATAGAAAGGAGAACTGAAATAACCAGCTTGAGAGAGTCATCCAAGAGGGTTGTTGTCCAAATTAGCAACTACAGAGCCCCAGAAGGTCAGAGGGTGGGTTGCTTAGCTCCTGATCTCAGGGTAGTGCCTTTGATACAAAATCTAACTCTTACTATAGTAGGATGAAGTTAGGTACATGTCTCATCACATTCTAAATTCCTTCACTGTCAATTTTTGTTATTCTAGTTGGATAGCCTTGAACTCTTAAATCTCAGCTCCCCCCTTTGACAACTACATGCAATAATGCCTAAATAGGCTGTTGTAAAGATTAAATATTAAATATTATCTTGTATAATACTAAACCAGAGCTAAGGCCATGATAGACAGTAAGCTTCAGAAATGGTTTCTGTTACCATCACCACATTATTATGACCACAATCATCACCCCTATCTCAGGGACTGAGGGCATTTCCAGTTATGTAAAACAGTGATAGTAATATGCCTCTCCTTAAAGTCATTTTAGGATTCAAAGCGCAACATTTGAAAAGGGTCTTTATTGTGCCAGGCACATTAGTAGAGGAATAGTAAATACTAGTGCCTTTCTTTTATGTCTTCTTACTTCTCTGCTTCAGTTGAGGGCAGTGTGCATTATTGGTCTTTTATGAAGTGGCCGAGTATCTTTGAAGGATGCTTAAAAGCTACGGCAGGTGGTGGCTTAGCTCATTGAAGAGTGGGTAGTAGGGTAGTGAGGAAGAGGAAAAAGAATGAGCAGCACTCGACGACAGACAGACCATTTCCTGCCAAACCCCAGTATACCAAAGGCTCTGATTTCTGAAACTATTGTCAAGTTCCTCCCTATTCCTGAAGATACCCTAGTAAGTCCTGAAGGAACATTACTGTTTGCATAAATCATCCCATACAACCTAATTATCTCCTTATAATGCAGAAAACACTTATGATCTCAAATTCAAACAATTGGAAAGAAAAACTGTTTATTCATGGTGGTAAACAGTGATAATTGGTGATGAGTTGGGTAGTTCTCAGGAATCATGACTTCTCAAAGAGCCTTCTGAATCTTCAAAGGGAGTCAAGTTATTCCTAGGATAACTTTAAAGTTCATAAAAAGTAATATACCATAGAAATAAACACATTACTCACATGGTTAATATGATTATTTGTTCTTAAAAACCAGAATGTAAAGTTTGAAATGGTAAGAAATTCACAGCTAACAAAAGTATCCTATTAATTCAAGCCTTTTCTTTGTCAATGACTTCAGTTGAGAGTTTTATTTGGTTTGATCAATTTTTAAACCTCCTGACATGTGACCCAAGTAGAAAGACCTACCATCTTGGTTTTCCGAAGATTGTTCCTGCTTTAGCATGGGAAGTTCCATGTCCTGGAAGAGTCTTAGCTATTCCTTAAAAGTCCAAGGAATTTTGGATAGTTGGTTACACTCCTTGAAGCATCTTGTAAACCCCCTTTAAGAAAAATAAAATGTTTTAGCCAAAACCTGACTGACAACACACCAAGACTCTCTGATTCAGTGGGTCTTCAAACTTAGATTTTGTTGACAAGTAAATTTTTTACAGAAAACAGAAGGAGCAAAATATTATGTAGCCAACTCATAGCATCAAAGTTCATCTTCATAATTTTATACAATCTAGGAAATTCCCAAGCCAAAAAAGTAGAAAGGAGTGAATGAAAGTACCATATTCCAAGTGTCTAGCGCAGTATGTGGCATAGAGAAGGCCACATACCTCTATGTTGTGTGGATGTGTAGGGCATAAATTACTTTTGCTAAAAGACATATTATTGTATCCTTATTTTCCTAATTGAACCATGGTTTGGCAAAAACTATTGAGAGCACTGTTTGGGAACTAATGGTTAAATCTACATATGTAGACTAAAGAATTTTTTTAATGGAAATTTTCATTGAAATTGATAGTGATGCCGAAACCGGTTTGGCTCAGTGGTAGAGCATTGGTCTGCGGACTGAAAGGTCCCAGGTTCAATTCCAGTCAAGGGCATGTACATGGTTGCGGGCACATCCTGGTAAGGGGTGTGCAAGAGGCAGTTGGTCGATGTTTCTCTCTCATAGACGTTTCTAGCTCTCTATCTCTCTCCCTTCCTCTCTGTAAAATATCAATAAAAATATATTTTAAAAAAAGAAAATGATAGTGATGGCATTCTGATGTCTACCTCAGTAAGAGGTTCATTTTAGTGGGTATAGTCAGTTTTTTATGATATAATCACCCCCTGGAGAGAGATAAGACTAAATTTCCGGACTTTTAAATCAGAGAATGAGATTCGGCCAACTTCCTTTTAGACTTAAATGGCCACCATCCGGAAATCTATCTTTGCTAATATTTATGTGAATAGATTTCATCACATCTGGCAGGAATTAGCCAGCCATTCTTGTTATCTTAAGTTTTGGGCAGTGGTTTTGTATGCCCTAAGCCACCTTACTTTCCTTTGTTCTGATTCATTCACCTATAAAGTGTGGTAAAAAACTTGACCAGATGATGATAAGTACAAATATCACAGCTTCTCTAAGTCTAGGATTTCCTATGCAACTTTTCAAACCATAGTTGGTATATCCAAATCATGTAGTATTTTATCATAACCAATTAATAAACAATTTGACTGATAAATCTTACTTAGCATTTATTTTATTGACATCATAGGAACTATGAGCATGCATCATAAAGGGCTATCCACGCTATAAAATGGAACCTGCTTGACTCTATTTCAGAGAGTCTTATAATCTCAGTTTGTGTGTTCTTTTAAATAATAAATCAACTTTTTTTCCTCTGCAAGATCTGAGCATATTTCTTACTTTAGCTTCTGTGTCATAACCCAGAGTCCAGCTGTTTGGCCCTAGAGCTTCTGTGAGTTTGCTGGTGTGAGGCTACATCTGTAATTGATTTGCAAATCATT
The DNA here is from genome assembly GCA_963924515.1 of Vespertilio murinus. Classification (NCBI taxonomy): domain Eukaryota; kingdom Metazoa; phylum Chordata; class Mammalia; order Chiroptera; family Vespertilionidae; genus Vespertilio; species Vespertilio murinus. Next base: position 200,349,701 of record OZ004704.1, read on the forward strand.
TTGACTTAGAAGGAGAATTGCCATTTTAGATTCAATGAATCAAATGTAGACTTCCATATTTATGCTCTCATAGTTAAGTATTTTATAAAGCATTTATATATTTCCAGCATTGCAAATGTACAGAATTTCCAAAATTTCTCTATCATTCTTTATATATTTGTATCCCAAAGTATGTGCTTTATACGTCTAAATGTTTGCTGAAAATCTAACCTTTGTTGGGCAGATAGAGGTTCCTTTAAAGTCTGCAAAAGGGGGCTTTACAAAATTAAATAATATGCTCAGCCAACATAGTTAATGGTTGAGCATCAACATATGAACCAGGAGGTTACAGTTCGAGTCCAGGTCAGCGAACACACCTGGTTTGTGGTCTTGATCCCCTGTGGGAGGTGTGCAAGATGTAGCCAATCAATTATTCTCATAACTGATAATTCTATCTCTCTCCCTTTTCCTTCTTCTCTGAGATTAATCAAAGATATATTTAAAAAATTACATGCTGTATTTGCAAGTGGTTTGGAAAATGTGACATAATATGCTATGCAATTTTTTTTTCTTTTTCAATGTAAGGAAACCAAAGAACTTGTATGCATATATGCATAATCCATAGACACAGACAATAACGTGGTGAAGGCCTGGAGTGGGTAGTGGGTGTCGGTTAGAGGAGGTCAATTAGGGAAAAAGAATATTTAATACTTTCAACAATAAAGATTAAAAAATAAAAATAAAGAAAGAAATGAATAGCTTATCTTCCATAGAAATTATATTGGCAGAAGTCTTTGCAGAAGTCACCTGATCTGCAATAGGAGGCAATGTGATGTACTGGAAAGCATGTACTATTTGGAGGTTGCCCTAGGTTTCTAATTGGATATGGTAATTTTAGCTGGCATACTGTACAAGTATGTCACCCCTTCTGAAACTCAGTTTTATCATCTGTAAAGTGGGACTAGTAAAACTTTATTTCACAGGGCTTTTGAGAATTAAATAAGTAGCATACCAAGTATTTGAATAAAAAAGGTCTTTCAGATGACATCTGGACACACAGATATGTTATCTCTGTTAATAATACATTGGTTCTATTGGTAAGTGTTTAGATCTCTTAACTTAGATCACCTACACAAGTCTTGGTTAACTCCTGTCAAACACTATGTATTTATAGTGCTTGGTATATTCAGCCTCTCTGTATAGAAAAGTCTGGAGCATAATTCAGATTCAGAAAGTGTTAATGTCTTGTCACACTATGGCAAAAACAAAGTTTGCCTGTAGAAAAAATTTGAATAGTCTGAGGCAAATAAGTGATGAAAACGAAATAAACACTTTATTTTAGTTTTATGGGCACTATTAGGGCTATAATTGAATTTTCATTCACTAACAGTTTTCTCCTATTTTTAGACTTCTTAACTCAGATCACTTATTTTTAAGTCAGTCTTCCCTTCCCACTCACTTTCAATCTTTTGTTTAATTACTTTAGACCTTAGGCATTATCAGTCCCTTTTTAAGAACTCTGGAATGGGATAGTTTTAACTTTTATCATTATCAGCCCCCATCTCCTCATTGCCACGTTTATTTCCTTGGGAGAAAAAGGACATTGGCACCTAGTTGTCAAAGAAGCCATGGCCCAGGTTTCTCAGTTTGCGTCTCTGGACAGGGTTTTAATCAACTAGGCTCTAGTTCTCAGCACTGAAAGCTTCAAGAGTACTGCTGAAATGGTAGATTAGCCACATTTAACAAAACAGAAAGTTTTCATTGTGTCAGAAAAAGCTTTATTGATCTTGTCCAGGCATTGACTCCAAGGCCTTTTAACAAGCCATTCTGTCTAGACTTGCAGGCTAGAGCCCTCAGCATTAACAAAGGGAGGAACTGGGCTGCCTCCTGTGAGGGGGAGGTGGGGGGATTGGAGGGGTGTATGCCAAAGGGAGGGGCACACATTCAGGTTTCTCAGTAGGGATTTTCTTAAAGACCTAGGTAGATTTTATTCTGCTGTGGAAGAAAAGGTTTGGGAGGCTTGTGGAGATGTACTGTGACACACCCCAGACTTCAGCCTTGTTTGACTCTCAGCATTTGCTATGGAGCTATCACATACATGGTAACGCATGAAGGTGTCTCCTCTATTTCTCAGGTTCTATTAGCATCTCTTCCCTTTGCCCTTAGGACGCCAGGGTGAATTCTGTGATTCCCAGGCCCTGAGCTGTGGTTCTATAGAAGTAGGAAAAGCATCCAGTGAGCAGGAGGACTTTAGAGTCACTGTGATCAATTCAACTGCATTTCACTTCAATTTCATAAGTTTTTATTTAACACATTCTGGGGTACATAGGAGATTTTGAAAAGGCATGAACATTGCTGCTGCTCAAAGCATATAGATGAGGAGTTCACATCAACTTCTCAACCATATGTAAATGTGATGGGTCAGCTCAGCCAAGGGTTTAGCAAGCCTGAAGGAGAAAAGACAAAGAGAATAAGCTGGGTCTAGGTGGATCTCCTGTGCCTGGCTAAGGCCACAGAGAAAGATCCAGACAGCAAGCTGAGCCTTTATTTTATAGCCAGAGTTAAACAAAGTAGTGGTCACCATACTTACAATGTTCTTGTGATTCACTTGTTTTGACAGCACTTGCCCCACCTCCCATAGCCCATTAGCTACCCAGATAAAATCTAGGGAGCATCATAGGGTCACGCTTAATTATGCTAAGAGGGCTGTGCCCTCTAAACTGGGACTGGTTTGAGGCTTTGTTAGCATGGTAGTCCGAGGCTTAATCCTATAGCCACTGCCTACATATAAAACTAGAGGCCCGATGCACAAAATTCGTACACAGGGGGGGGGTTGTCCCTCTGTCCTGCCTGCACCCTCTCCAATCTGGGACCCCTCAAGGGATGTCTGACTGCCGTTTAAAACAGGCAGTTGGACATCCCTCTCACAATTCAGGACTGCTGGCTCCCAATTGCTCACCTGCCTGTCTTCCTGATTGACCTTAACCATTTCTGCCTACCAGCCTGATCACTCCCTACCACTCCCATGCCAGCCTGATTGATGTCTAACTGCTCCCAGGCCAGTCTGTTTGCCCCCAACTTTCTTTCTCTGCCAGCCTGGTCACCCCTAACTATCCTCCCCTGCAGGCTTGATTTCCCCCAACTAACCTCCCTTGTAGGCCTGGTGCCTCTCAACTGCCCTCCCCTGCTGGCCATCTTGTGGTGGCCATCTTGTGTCCACATAGGGGCAGGATCTTTGACCACATGGGGAAGCCATATTATGTATTGGAGTGATGGTCAATCTGTATATTACCCTTTTATTAGATAGGATAGAGGCCTGGTGCACAGGTGGGAGCCAGCTGGTTTGCCTTGCAGGGTGTCCTGGAACAGGTTGGGGGTTCCATTGGGGCGTGGGCAGCCTGACTGAGGGGCTTGTGGTGGTTTGCAGGCTAGCTATGCACCCTGGCGACCCAATCAGAGGCCCTGGTGTCTGGAATTTATTTACATTCTACAATTGAAACTTTGTAGCCTGGAGCAGAGCCAAGCTTCCTGCTTGTTCAGTGGTGGCAGCCATTTTTGTTGGGGTTCATGTATCTTCTATAATTGATACTTTATAGCCTGGAGTGGAGGACTGGGCCGGCCAGGGAGTGAGGGAAGCTTTGCTTCTTCCTTTGCCAGGGGCAACCCTAGCCTCCTGCTCCTTCCAGCTCTGTGGCTGCTGTCATTTCTATTTGGATTTGTTTACCTTCTATAATTAAAACTTTGTATCCTTGAGTGGAGGCTTAGGCTGGCAAGGGCAGGCGAAAAGCTTCGCTTCTTCTGTTGCCTTGGAAACCCAAGCCTCCTCTCTGTTCTTTGTGCCTGTAGCCATCTTGGTTGGGTTTATTTGCATACTTGCTCTGATTGGCTGGTGGGCACGGCTGGTGGGCATGGCTGGTGGGCATGGCTTGTGGGTGTAGCAGAGGTATGGTCAATTTGCATATTGTTCTTTTATTAGGTAGGATAACCTGAGAATCATTAAAGTGTTTAGGCATTTATCAGAATGATTTAAAGAGATAACTTTTTAAAAAAATATAGACTATATTCAAATGTGAAAAAGTCTAGACCATATAATAGATTATATTATAAACAATGGCTTATAATATCTATCACCCAGATTGAATAAATTTTACTATTTTGTCATTTTTTGCTTTATATACTTGTAGAAAGGCTTAGTTTTATGAATACATCCCTCGTTCCATTTCTTCTCTTCTTCCCAAGAAGTAAAAGCTACCTGAAATTGTTGGGAATATTTCCTTTATATGTTTTTATATTCTTGTTTCATATGTCTATAGCTACAATATATAATGATTACTAGTCATTGTGTGTGTGTATAAATTAGTGGAGGTAAAGTTTATTGCTCACCCACATTTTACACTCACTATTTTCTATATATTTGGACTGAATGAAGGAAATATTAGGTAAAGATCTGTAACACCTGAACATCCCTGTTCATCCAGGGACTTCCCTGGTGGTCTCTAGACCTCCTTTCCTCTCAGCACCAGCAATCATTGAGCTCCTAATCTATCTATAGGAGGTTCCACATAACATCAAATAGTTTTTCTCTCTCTGGATGCCTACAAATGTGTAGTTTCACCAACAAGATAATTTAAATAAAGACTTACTGAGGCAGGAGGTAGATTAGATTATCCTGTAAGGTATTTCCTGATGTTACAGTTATAATTTGTTATGGAGGATTCTTCTTTTTGTCTTGAACAAAAGAGTGATTTTACAGATGTAAATATGGGTTTAAAAATTTGTACTTATTACTTCTAAATATCTAAATAGCTGTGTGAGTTTTCTGGAATTCTGTGACCCTTTCTGACTTTTATCTTTCTTTCTGAATAGTGCAGTATATGTGGGTACAGTGAGCATCTACATTAGGTAGCAGTGAGGGTCAATATATGTACTACTGTTTAAAAAATTATTTCAGATAATCTGGTTCCTATTCTATAATTGCTGGGATATTTTCATTATTATTAATTTTGTGTATATCAAAATTATTATCCTCTATTTGTCCCTTCCCAGTTCTGTGCACCTAGTAATTTGTCCTCACCAAGTTCGTAGAATATAGTCGCACAATGAGGCTTTTGGTATTCTAGTATAATTGCCTTACTTATTATAAAACTTGATAAAAGAAGCAGTATAAGAAAATGTGTTATTTTTTTGAAATGGGCCAAAGGTGGAAGAATATGTAGGTTTGTGTATATGTAGATTTTCTATATTTTTTTTAAATTTAAAAATGTCAAAACACAAATCTAAATCTTATCTCCAGGAAGGTGATCCTGGTTAAATTCCTCACCATGCTAATGGTTCATATGCTAGCGTAACTTTAAGAAATGTGTCTTAGTGAACACTGTGGTACAGAGATGGTTTTATCGATATTGATATAATCAATATATTTACTCATGTAGTTCTAGATATGTCATTTGTATACCAATCAGAGTGAAAGTTCTCCGAGACTGGTTGTCTGAGGTGACAGCTATAGCATCCTGAATCACTTGAAGAACAGACACAAGAGTCAGATTGGTAGTCAGGTCCAAGGATCCACGCTTCAGTTCTGTTGCTGGTAGAGCTGGATCAGATAATATGGCTTTCATCTGCTGTCAAATTTGGCTTCCTTGTAATTTTCCTCCTGACATAAATTCAGCCACTCAGCCATAGGTAGAACTAGAAAACCACATGCCTCTTCTGCGAGGCAGAGTTTACTCTGATAGGTTTTACTACATGGGAGAGCCTATAAGAGAACTCAATATCCTTGTAGCAAGGGAAGATTTGAAAGAGAGAGAAAGGCAGGGCGCACAGGAATTTTAAGCACCTAATTAAGAAAAGTAGACCCCTGGTTTCAGATTCTTACTATATTACCAAGCAAATGAGTCTTTCTCCTTCCATTGGAGGTATTAAATGAGAAAAAGAGAAAAGGTGGAAATGTTACTCCAAAACTATTGCCTCTGGAGAGTAGGCATGTGTGTGTCTGTGGGGGTGTTCTCAGGGAGTCATGGGGACAGGGAAATGGGGTTCCCTCTATAAGATAGAGTGCATTGTGTGTGTTTAATGCCTGATTGGTCGACCAATCCACAATTAAAATGAGAAGCTGGCAGTGAAAGGAACATAATTACAGTGACTCATATGGATCTGGTGGTTAAGAGAAAATAAAATGGATAGCATATCACATAAATTATTATAAGTGGGAAGGCAGGAATATATATATCACTATTGCCTCAGACCCTGGTTTTTTAGTAATATGTATTCTACCTTGGAAATGTCTTCTGGGTCCTTCTACACATCTCGAGGCATTTGTCTATCTTCTAAACCCCTAATACAACACAAATATAATTGTTTCCCTCATGAGCTGAAGTTCCTCTAGCTGTTTCTCCTGTCCCAGTGCCTCAAGAACATGGCCTATGAGTTCTCAGCCTGAATCCTGAGCCTGTACTCATGCCCTTTACTCTAGCCACATGGAATTTCTTATCATCCCTGAACACCCCAGGATTTCTAATATACACCCCAGTAAATATGCTATTTCTCCTAACTAAAAATTCATTTCTCCTTTTTGTGGTGAACTCATACTTCAAGATGCAATTTAAGCTTTACTCCCTGTATGGAGCCTTCTCTAACACCAGGGTCAGTTACTTTTTTTTTTCTGTGTGCCTATATCACTCATTAAACATTCACTACACTGAGTTGTAATCACTTGTTTGTGTGTATATTCTCAACCAGAACAACAGCAGCTAACATGTCTATGTCTGAGAACTGGGTCATGAGCTTCTGATTCATGTCTCACAGCTTCTCTATGAAATATGCTCTATGGTTATTCCCATTTTAGAGGTGAGGCAACTAAAGGTTGGAGATGTTAAGTAATAAGCTCAAGTTTCATCAAGTTAGGTGAATTCCAGAGCTGTCTGTCAAACTCAGGTCTGTTCAATTCAAAGCTTCCCCCCCCCCCCAAAGCTTTTTTCATTAAGTCCGCAGTCCCACTACACTCTGAGCTTCAGATGGGTGCCCCTGTGAGTCCACATCAGAGTCTGGCACTTAGTAGGCTTTTATGATTTTTTGGGTAACTTTACAGTTTGTCTCCTTCAGTAAAGTGTGGGCTAATTACTCCAATTTGACAAGGTTGCTGTAAGCTTAATTACAGTCGGCACTGCACACATCGTCTGGTGCATAGTAGGTCCCTGCACATACTTACTCCGTAAGTAAATGACCAGAAAAATTAACGTTTATTGTAATCCAGCTGAGAGCAATGCAGTCTTCAGGATGCCACTAGCTTTCTAGTGATTTCAGTGAAGCGTGATTTTTCCAGGCCATTCTTTTGTGGACTGAGGCAGTTTCTCTCACCAGGATCCTGACTGTTTATTTTCCAAGTGACAACTTGATTTACTGTTTTCCTTCTCATCACTTTCAAGAAGCATCTGCAGGCTAGTGAGTGACCCAGGCAGTGTGGGAAATCCATTTATTTCTCTGCTGCATCTTTCCTATGGAGAGGCTCTGAGGACCAGGGCTAGAAACGGCCTCAGGGAGTCATATTTCTCAAATGTTTTCTTTTGCAGGACAGGGTCCTTCATGGGGACATAGTTTGCTGTCTGCTGGTACACCCTGCTTTAAAAATACCTGTGTGAGGGCATGTGGCAGGTAAAGGAGTGATCATGTCCTCGAGGAATGGCTCTGCAGTTTCATCTATCCCGATGCTTTGTTCCTCCTTAAAATACAGTGTTAGGGAGATGGGGCAGGAAGAACCAAGAGTGCAGTCACTTGTATAGTCAGTCTTTTACCTTTCTTACCCAATCGGTGTGTTCCTCCCCTAATTCTAGCAGGTAATGTCATCAGGTGATGTACAGTAGAATTCATTCTAGTAAAATGATTTCTGCTTCTCCCTCATTTTTATAAATATGATCATCTCACAGCTCTGCAGCTAACTTAGGTGTCTGCACACAGCTTTTAAGAAGCCCACAGAGGTGGGAGTTCTTGTTCCAGATGTTAGATTTTCAGCAGGTTCTTAGCATGGAAAGAAAACAGAACTGTGCAAGAACAAACTCATATTTGCTTTAGCTTGTTCCTTTGCCAGCCATCTACCACATTGCTGGCTTAATGTAAGGCACTTTTCAGAATGGAGTGGACATGCAGCTCCCCCTCCCCTAACCCCGCTCTGGAATGAGCAGGACAATTGTGGAACTGTGGACTTCTATAGACATTTATTTCTGCTTATTGTACCCCATACCCTGGGCTCAGTGCTTTCTTCATCTTCACCATGGATTTTTTTGCCTGGGAAGCAGTGGCCAGAGGATTGAGTGATACTTCATCAGTTCACAACTTGAGAACTTGAAAGCTCTCATCGCAGCTGTAGTGGTGGAGGAGGGACAGTTCTGTTCCTGCTGAGTTCTGTGGATCAGAGGAAAGGAGTTGGCAAGCCAGCCCCGGGGCCCTTGGCCGCTGCTTTCTCTGGCAGGGAGGGTGGCAGCAGCTCATTTGATTTGGTGCCTCATTGGCTCCAGGGTGGGCCAGGCCAGGATGGCCAGCCAAGGTTATCTTTGCGTAGTGCAGACCAAAGTATCACGCTCCTGTGTGGAAGCCAATTGAAGGACAAAGGACTCAAAGGTGAGAACATTGTTGCCAGGTTCTCAGAGGCCCTTCCTCTGGAAGCTGGCTCCCATTCCTTTTTGGGGGGCCCAGGTGTTCTGCTAGGGCCAGCGGGACAGTCCCCCAGAGACATAAGCATTTTAATAGGCTCTTCCAAGTGGCACTTAAACATTCTATTTCTAAGGCTCTCTGATGGAGGGGAGTGTGATCCTCTCAGTATGACTGATCCTATTCCCTGATCCTCTGCTTCAGCTCCTGCTGCCTGGGTGGGCTCTGATCTCTTGTCAGTGGTTTCTCGTCTTGACACAATGAACTTCATACATTTCCAGGACACCACATATAGGATCTTGGGTACCTCCTACTCCTGAGAATTTGTGTTACTCTCATGTTCCAATCAGTGTGTTCCTCCCCTAATTCTAGCAGGTAATGTCATCAGGTAATGTACAGTAGAATTCATTCTAGTAAAATGATTTCTGCTTCTCCCTCATTTTTATAAATATGATTGTCTCACAACTCTGCAGCTAACTTAGGTGTCTGCAGAATGAGGATCAGAGGGCTGAGGTTTGGAACTGTCCAAAGTGTTTCCTACTGCCTTGGATAAACTATTTAAACTCTGTATGCCTCCACTTTCTTACATTGACATCATCATAGCAAAGTGACCTCACAGAGTGCGGAGAGAACACAAATCATGATTAAGAAAGCATTTGGGCAGGATATTTGACTTTGAGTGGTGAGCACATTGTTGCAATATACAGATTTTGTAACATATAAATCCACACAAGAAATCTACATGTTCATATTGATCAATGTCATCCCAATCAATTTAATTTTAAAAAATAAGCATTTGGAAATACATTATATTTTAAAAGGTGAACATATGTTTTCAAGTGGACCTAAGATCCTTCTCTATTGATTCTAATGTGTTCTCTTTTATGTCTAATGCAGTGTCCTTGTCTCTTACATTGCATACCAGTAGTTTTATTGCTAGCTTCATCCAGATTAGTTTCTAATGAACAAGTACAAAAAAAAGTTTACAAAATATCATACTTTAAAAAGATATTAGCTTCTAAGAACATGTAATAAATAACTTCAAAACGCAATGGGTATTTAATTTTAAGGCGTGCCTTTAACATTTATGTAAAACACTGTGTAATATGAAAACACGAGAATGCTCGTGATCTACCCTGAATGGGTTAATTTTGACCTCTGGCCCTTAGTTGTCCATGGTTGTATTGGGATCTTACTATCCAGACTGGGTTTCTCCCACAGTCTCTGGTTTGCCCACAGCTCTGCCTCTCGGTCCCTCAGGTTGACTCTCCTAGGAATCATTTGCTTCCATTTTGCCCAGTGAAAGGCAAACCTCACTTGGGAACTGTATCACCATCCAGGTCAAACCAGCCCTGGACAACCCCTGGAAAAATAGTTCAAATGTGTTCTCATCTATTAACTGGGCTCTCTGCCTCCATTTTTCTCTTTTGTCCAGTTTACTCAGTGTTATCTTCTAAAAATACACATGGGACTCTCCATTTTCTAAGTAAATTTATGCAATGTTTCCTCATATCCTTCAGAATAAAGTCCAGATTTTTTATCTTAAAGCCTAAGATAGCAACCTATCACAAACTACAGGCCTAATGAAACAGTGATATGCATTTCTTCACAATTCTTAGATTAGATAGTGAAAAACCATTATAGGGAATATTTTAATATGTTTTGAAATTTCTCAGAGATAAAGAGTTATTATATAAATTACCAGTTGGGTGTTTTTTTTGGGAAAGAAAATTGAAAATAGAATTGAGTAAATGCTTGTCAATGCTATATATATATATATATATATATATATATATATATATATATATGAATTGGGATTAACAAGCCACTTGAAAGTTCAGTACTTTACATGTACATCTGATTTAAAATTTTGAGTTATACATATCTAGATTGCATCTAATGTTTAATCAATTGGGCACTTAAAAATAATGGGTAAATTATTTGTTGTCATACAGAGTTGAGCTCTGCTTTTCATGCAGTGAGAATAATATTTTTATTTTAGCACTTATGCAATTGATTGCAAAATTTGGAATGATATAATTTAAATGAATCTAAACAGTCCATTAGCTACATCCGTGCCTACCCTCTTGTCAAGCTGTAGTTTTATGCTAAGCTGTTGTGTACTGTGTTACATAATCCCCTGCATTCATTTTTCTACCTATTTAGCTCAGATGCATACAAGGTGACTACATTGTCTCTTTAACCTCCTTCCCAGTGTAAACACCAAGTGTGGAAACACAGATTTTGGGTGGTATTATGTTTTCCAAATGGAGTGTTTGGAGAATTGAATGGGCTTAGAAATAAAGGTTTGCCACTGTTTGGCTTTATAGCTTTTAGTTATGCTCACTGTCAGCTTAGTATGGTTTTCAAGGTAATAAGAAAGCAAGTGCTCTAACTTTAGCTACTGAAAGAAAATTAAAACAGATTGAGATTTTAGGAGAATAGGTCAGTTGTGAGAGTGTTCAAAGGAACAATTTCTTCAAGGTCTTCACTCTTTCTTCTTCCACCAGGCCCCTTATTAACTCTTTTAAAGTGTGGGTCATGAACTGCCAATGCCTCTCTTCCCCATATTAATCAGGACAGCATGCCATGAATTTAAAATGAAATAATTTTGCTTATCTAGAATATGATTCAGAGAGTAGCTTTCAGTTGCCTATTGTTTGTTGACAAGTGGAGGGATGTGCCCAGGGTCTGGGGTGCCTTGATGGCCTCCTCCTATATAGAGAAGAGGTAAACTGAGAAAATTTGTCATCGAATGGAGAGATTGGGAAAGTTTAAACTGTTTCAGCAGTTTTCATTAGATACTTGCAAAAGAGATTTACATAAATATACATGTGTTTTATATAGATCCTTTTCTCCTATTGATTTTATTTCTTTTTTTATATATTTAAAAAATATATTTTATTGATATTTTACAGAGAGGAAGGGAGAGAGATAGAGAGCTAGAAATGTCAATGAGAGAGAAACATCGACCAGCTGCCTCTTGCACACCCCCTACTGGGGATGTGCCCACAACCAAGGTACATGCCCTTGACCGGAATCGAACCCGGGACCTTTCAGTCCACAGACCTACACTCTACCAGTGAGCCAAACCGGTTTCGGCGCATATTATTCTTTTAGTTATATAGATAGATTATATAGGATAGGATTGTTTAAATGGTGGTGGTGGTGGGGGGGGGGCTTTTTCAGAAGGAGTTGCTATTGGCAGACAAAAACACATAATCCCTGTATCTGGACTGATAGCCAGCTATACAACCAAAAATTGACTGCTTTCTTACACCTCATACCAAATAGCTGTTGCCCTTAAAACCCCTCCTCAGCCCCCATCTTATGTTCTGCCTTTGCAGTTCACTCAGATTAGGTTCTGATTGGTCAGTTTCTATGCCAGTTAGCATCAAAAGCTCTGCCTCCTAGGCAGCCATTGGCTCATTGCAATTTATCCAGATTTGGTTCTGATTAGTCAGTTTCTGTGCTAGTCAGCATCTCTGGGCCTATCTCTGGGCTTGATCAAAGAGGCAAGGCTGATCATCAAGGAGGCCTGGAGAGAAATATCTCCTGGTGAAGCTGGGAGAGAAAGAGAGAGGCAATGGCTGATCAACAGCTGCCACGAAGGCTGGGGATCAGACCCTGCCTCTCTTTCTGCAGAACTCTCTAGGCCTGATCTTCAGCCCCCTCAGCAGTCAGTGCTGGGTCCCTGCACCAGCACCAGCTGCAGTCAGTGATGGGTCACCCCAGCAACCCAGCACTGACTTCCAGTGTTCAGTGGAATCTTGGTTGTTATGGACCCTGACTCTTTATGTGTACGTTTATAAGTAGACAGATCTCTTTTGCTTATACCAGTGTGTGTGTGTGTGTGTGTGTGTGTGTGTGTGTGTGTGTGCAAACAGAAATAGGCAGGTAGACACATGTCATTGAGGCCACTAAGAACATACAGGACAAACTTCATCTCTTCTTTAATTCTCTGGGGTATGAAGTTGAGGTTGATATTTTAATGATATAATGATGCTATGATTAATTTAATAGTATGTAGTGGGTGGTCATTTCTCCACATTATAAAAGTGACTGACTCCTTCATAGCTCTTATCTCATGATGAGAAAATACTTATTTAATTTAAGTGACTGACCAAGGGCTGTGATGGTTGATAAGGATCTGAGTTGAGGTAGAATTGGCTTTGGTTGAAAAGGCTGAAATGTAATTCTAGAAGGGAAAATAGAATTCTCTCAACCTTATTGTAGCCCCTGCTTTTTAAAGGGAAACTGAATATCTAACCTTGTATTGTTGTTCATTTCTTCTCATTAATGAGGTGCTTTTGGTAGCTTTTAACAAACCCTAATAGGAAGCTGGACATTCTAAGTGAGGCTGTCAGGCTGTCAGGTGGATTATTGATGGATTATTCGGAGGACAAATGGAAGTCTACATGTGGTGTGTTGAAATTATATATCAAAGCAACAAATCCTACATAATAAAAGCCTAATATGCTAAGTGTCTGATTGTCCAGTTAGCCATTCAAACAATCAAAGTTCCCACATTCAAAACAATAATATGCTAATGATATGCTAAGGCCACTCAAGCACTTGCTATGACGTGCACTGCCCACCAGCGGGAAGATATTCTGACCAGTATGTGAGCTTTCTGCTAGGGTCTGGCCAATTGGTACTGGAGCTCTCCCATGGTCCCTCCCAGCTGGACAACCTCCTGTGTCCCTCCCCAGCCCTAATCATACGCTGGTGGGGTCCTTTGGCCTGACCTGCACCCTCTCACAATCCAGGACCTCTAGTGGGATTCACGAATTCATGCAACAGGCCTCTAGTGATTAAATAAAATACATTTCACCCCCTTTCCTTGAAAAATATACCTTTGGAACTACCTTGGTAAGCCAGGTTCACATTTTAGAAGTTTTGAATTCTTCAGAGTTCTGCACTAAGAAATGTTAGCACAGGGAGAACCAGCCCCTCTGGTCCTCAGCCTGTGTCTTGTCTCCACCTCTTCCCACATTTAGTTTCATCCTATATCACAATAGGTCTGGTATTAATGCACATGGATGCCCCAGCTTATGTGACCAAACTCTGTGATAGCCTTATGAAAGTCCCCCATGGCTGCCCTCAGAGCTTGAGGTATCCACATTGATAACATGACTTACATTCAGTCACTAGATCCAAAGGAGAGGTCTATACAAGCCTAGGAAACAGACTTGGGGCTTTAGAGTAGGAAATTACAGTATCCAGGTGTTTGGAGTATGGTTTTGAAAGAGAGCATGGCTCCAGTGAAATGCCATCTGGCTTTGTGGAATCCTAGTCCTATGGGAAGAGATGGTCTGACAAGGACATTTAAAACAGTAGACCCCTAGAGCAGAGGTTTCTTGGTATTACTGTCTTGTCATAGCATATTACCAAATTTCATTCTGTTCCCTTTTCCTCATCTGCTTGATCACCTTCTCAGGTACAACCTCCTATTTAATAATCCAGTCATTTCCCACTAGGCTGAGGACTGTACCATGGAAACCAATGATTGATCTGAATCAAAGCCATATCTTTCAAGCTAATTTATTTTTAGATTTTAGTCAGTAAAAGTTACCTAGCACTAAACAACAGCAACAAAAAAAACCCCTTTGTTATAACTGTAATTATACATTCTAAACCAGTTCATCTCCAAGCATTTAAAAGCTATCATTGAAACAAGAGTGATGTAAACCTTACTTTATTATTTTGCATGGAAATTTCCTTTTAGTTTTTTTTCCCCCCGAAAGAATTTGAAGGAAATGCAGCCAGCTCTCCTGCACTTTTGTATTGGTTTCTTTAATACAGAACTTCTCTGCACTTTCCTCCTCTCCTGGTTTTCCTCGTACTTAGATATAGGTCCTGGGAAGAGTTGGAGGAAGTGTAGTATTGGTATCAGCCATAGAGGGGATGTTCTCTTTGGTATTTTTAGAGATCTATCCAACTCATGCCAGCCAACATTTGATTGACTGCTTTCCTCCTTTCCTTCCTGCAGCTCGAGAGGAGAATGTGGCCACTTTCCGAGGTTCGGAGTACCTGTGCTATGACCTGTCTCAGAACCCGATCCAGAGCAGCAGTGATGAAATCACCCTCTCCTTTAAGACCTGGCAGCGGAATGGGCTCATACTGCACACGGGAAAGTCGGCTGATTATGTCAACTTGGCTCTGAAGGATGGTGCGGTCTCCTTGGTCATTAACCTGGGCTCCGGGGCCTTCGAGGCCATTGTGGAGCCAGTGAATGGAAAATTCAATGACAACGCCTGGCATGATGTCAAAGTGACTCGCAACCTCCGGCAGGTAATGCTGAGGAGAGAGAGTGCCTGGAGGCTCCTTTTAAGTAGTCAGGGAGGAAGTGTGTGAAACAGGTGAAGGGTGAGGTGGAGAGGGGTATAGAGATGGGTTTGCATCTATCAAAGTCTAACTTTCTCCCAGTTTTTGCAACTTCACAAGGAAAATTATTAAATGTGCTTCTTCCCATACTTCAATTCTCCATTTGTGCCTGTTATTTAAGAAAAAATTCAATTGTGTAGATAATAAAAGTTATACGTGCTTTCATTTCTTTTAATCATTTTCTTAATTACACATTTGGATGTTGTTATATTACTGTTAAATTAAATTAGAGATAGTGTTTTGTTTTTGCAGTGTGGTAGGTTTTCCTCATTCTTTGAATCTATGTTTTTCTTTTTAATTGAGTTAGTCATTGCCATGATGCCATGCTTTTAATTCCCTCTAGAAAAAGTCTTCCTTTTTCTCTTCCTTTTCATTTACCACCCCTCACCCAATTTGAGTTTTTCAGTTGTGATGTTAACCTCTCGCTTTGGAATGAATTAGCTGGAACCTTTCTGAATTCCTCTGTTTCTCTGTTCCTTGGTGCGGTGGTCCTACTTTATTGCCCATGTCTCTCTACCTATAAGACTCTTCAATTGATTTGGAGGCCTGGAAGGTGGAAGGACCCAAATAAAAATGTCAACTTTGGAGCAGCCTTTCCTGGTTCTCTCCGTGCTTGGGAAGTCCCATCGCTTGCCGATGCTAAGCAGGCAACTTCGTCAGGTGACGACACTCTCTGAGAGCCTCAGCCCAGTGAAGTCGGTTCAGTTTCATAACCAATAACAACAATGATAACACCTAAAAGCCCACTTCAGTTCAAAAGCTTTTTCTGTAAAAGTCGATATCTGTGCTGAGACTGTCTTTTCCAGGTTGCTATTTTCACTTGGTTTTTCTTCTGGTGAATTTGTCATTCAACCCAGTTGGACAGCATCCATCCTTTCTTAATCAGAAAACATTATGCAAATTTCTGGAAAGTGCTTATCAAATTTTCTTCTGTGATATGATTGATGTAATGCCTTCTAATGTAAACATGAAAGCAGAAGACCTGACAGGTGTTTGCATATGTTTTTTGTTTGATAAAAGTTTAACTCCTTAATAATGATAAATAAACGGAAATGCCTCACACACATTGGAAACACAAAATATATGAAACACCCATTTCCATACTGAAGTATGTCAAGAAAGCCACATGGTTGGGCGATTCTACTCTGTCTGAAGTGAAATCGCCAAAAATACACAAAACTTAGAGTCCCCAGTCATCTTAATGCACATGGATTGAACATTTTTTAAAAATCCTCACCTGAGGATATATTTATTGATTTTTGAGAGATGAAGGTAGAAATAGAGAGAAATCAAGGTGAGAGAGAAACATCAATTAGTTGCCTCTCTTATGCACCCTAAGTGGGGATGAAACCGACAACCTAGGTATGTGCCCTGACCAGGAATTGAACCAGCAACTTTTGGTGCCTTGGATGAAGCTCCAACCAACTAAGCCTCTTTGCCAGGGCTGGATTGAACATTTTAAAAAAATATATATTTTATTGATATTTTACAGAGAGGAAGGTAGAGAGATAGAGAGCTAGAAACATCGATGAGAGAGAAACATCGACCAGCTGCCTCTCGCACACCCGTATCGGGGATGTGCCCGCAACCAATGTACATGCCCTTGACTGGAATCGAACCCAGGACCTTTCAGTCCGCAGACTGACACTCTCTGAGAGCCTAAACCTCAGAGAGCCAAACCGGTTTCTGAGCCAAACCGGTTTCGGCTGGATTGAACATTTTTTAATTACCATTCCATGTTTGTTTTTTTCTCCAAGGAAAAAGAATTTTATTGCTGATGTTTTTCTTCATAATACCCATCTATACTTACTCAAAAGAGACCTTCTCAACTGTCAAGAGAGCACAAGTTAAAAATGTCCATTTGCTAACATATAAGGAATTGACACATTTGAGTTGCAGATTCTAGACCAAGTGAAATATGACTTTTTAACAGTTTTGACTGGGTGTTACACTGTAACGCCCTTGAGACATTCATCAGTGAAGGGAAAACTTTTAATGTAGTGGGGAGCAGGTTTAGGTTGTGGTCCTACCAACCATTCTATTTCTCTAACTCTCCCCTACCCCCAGACTACCTTGCCATTCTAGAAATGATTCTAATTAGCTAGAGAAACGCTTACTTTTATTTTTACTAAAAACACTTCAAAAATAGAATTGAGCCCAAATTCAGTCCTTTATACTGAGAGGGGGATAAACCAAACTGTAATTCAGATGTTTATTTCTCTGTTTAATCAGCAAACAGAGAGAATCAAACTCAGAGCTTTTCTTTTCCAAGTTCTAAGACACATCTCTGCTCTGTGCCCTTGGATAAGCCATTTAACCTTTCCACACCACCATTTCCATTTGTGAAATGGTGATTACAACCCTCCTCAGTCATGTGTGGAGGCCAATATGCAAAGTACCATATGCTCCAGAAGGATTATGAGCTCATCTGTGGTCTGGGTGCTAGACTCGCTGTGACAAGCACATGATTTACAGGCCGAGTGCTCTGTCACGAAGGTGACTGTGTCTATCACCAAGCATGCAGCTAAGCAGAGCTCTCAGTTTTAAAGGAGGCTACAGAGGCCCTAGAGCTTTGGGACATTTTTGACAGAGGGAGTATGAACCTCATAGAGAAAGTGCACCAATGATTGGACCTCATTGAAATCCTGACTTTTTTTGCATCCAGATGCAATTCATTTAAAGAGGGAAATCTCAGTGGAGTGGAATTGATTTTGTAAATGCAATCCTTTCAGCGCTGAATCGTGTAATAATAGTATTTTTCCTACTAAGAATACATTTATAACATACTTTTAAGTTCTTTAGGATACATTTGTAGGGGTGGGAAGCTCCTGTCTATTTCAATGAAACTATAAATTGCTTCATAAATATTTAATAACAAGCTTATGGCAGTTTCATCTACTTTTTGGTAAGGTTGCATGTCTTCTGTGGCCAAAATTCATTTGGGAAAGGCTTACTTAGAACTCATTACCAAATGGAGTAGAAATTTCCCTATTTCTTCCTTTATGGTCATCTCCTCATGGCTCAGAGCCAAGTCAGGGCCATGGCCAGGTACTTTATTGGGGGTTCTGATTAAAGTAAGGAGAAGAAAAAAACCATTCTAAACCATAAATGGAATTAAAGACCATGGTAGTCAGGTATTTCTGTGGGAATATTTTGGTTTTGCTTTGTGTTTTGGGTTCATGACCTTGTCTTAGTCCACGGTCACGGCTATCACAAAAAGTGACTTATCTTTATATGTCACTTTTGCCAAAGCACAAACACAAAACTGGGTTTACCAGTCTCCCAGCCTTCCAGACTCCCAGCTCTCGGTGTGTGGACAATTTAGCAGGTGAAAACAGCAAAGAGGAGACTAACCACAGGGCCTCTGTTCTCCTGTTTAACCTAGTCCTCTTTGATATCCACACAAGAAATTGCTTAGAATACTTAAAAACATGAAAAACATTCTTAAAGAGGAATGGGGAATTATTCCAACAGGAAGTATTATGGAAAAGTAAGCAAGTAAACAAAAAACTCCATTGGGGACTAGAGAAGACTCCAACTATTTTGATGCATTCTAACCTCACAGTTATTCTAAACTGAGAAGAAAAGAAAGAGGAGACTGTCCCCCTCCTACTGCACAAATCTATACAAATATCAGCCGGGGTCACAGATCTTTACATTACCTACAGAACCCTAGAGTAAGGTACATAAGGTAGCTTTCCTATGCTAGATGTGACTGGTAAACATTTTAAGTTCTTTTCATTCTAAGAGAAAGTCATGACTACCTATGCATGTAGTCAGGGTCAGATGTGGAAATAAAATCGCCAACTTATTGTTATTTTTGCTCTATCTATTTATCTCCATGTGGAATGATAAACTTTGGAGTATTTTCTTTGGGGACAGGTAGAATGTGTATTGTTAGAGGGTGGGAAGGAAAAGGGGTGGTGTTCTTTCAGAAGAGCCCTTGGAAAGTAAGTATGAAGCTAATTCTAATTGCTGTGAGTTATGATCTGAGGGGCATTTGGAAGAAGTGGGGAGTTAAACATGACTGCAACTCCTTTTCTGGCTGTGCCCAGGGTGCCCAGTTTTCCACAGAGTCCTGGTCTCATTGTCTTCCCCGCTCTCTTTTTCTGTGTTGGGTGCCTTTTTTTTGAAAAACTAACACAAGATCATTCATGCAATGTGTCATTTTACTAACCAACTAATGTACTAACACCCTAACGACTCATCTTTGTTTTTTAGTTTTTTTAATTAACAATCGTTCTGTTCACAATTTTTAATTTCCTCTCTTCCCCCTTTTCCGCAAAGCACTCAGGCATCGGACACGCTATGGTAAACAAACTACATTGTCTGGTAGATATCATTCTTATTGTCTCTTTTTTTGGGTTTGCCGTGTGTTGCCCTCTTTTCCTCTCCCATCCCCTCTTTGATCCTCTTTAGACTTGTTTCTTCTCTTTTAAAATTTTTGTTGAATTAAATGCAACTCTTTTCTTTCTCTTAAAAAAATAAAGGAAGAGGATGTACCTGTCCTGCAAATGATACTTGGACGAGTTTGGTTGGAATGGTTTCTCCAGTTAGCAATTTCCCCCCCCCCCCCCCAAATTTTTTTTAAGGAAAGTTTCTCCATTTAGTTAAATTTGTTTTGTTTTGTTTTCTTATTTTGCAACTTTAAAATCACAGAATAGGGACAACAAGATTTATGATTAAGGACTTTCCTAACCTCTGTGTCTTATTATCCCTCACTCTTTCTCCTTTCTTTTACTATTCCCATTCCTTAACCCCTGCTTTCTCTCCCTAGTGTGTGGCCACGGCTGCCATGAGTGATCTGGGGAGGAAATTACTCTGCTTCCTGTGTTCTTCTCTTCCCTTCTTTCACCTTAGTCCCCACCATGGCCCAAGGGAGCTCCACCAATTGTGTTCTCCTTTTACACCCTGCATGGCATGTTCCTGTCTCATGGGCTTCCCCATTGGCATCAGAATTTGTCCCATCATTTCCCTCCTCATTACTAACAACCTGTCAAATTATCTACCAACTCCACTTTCTTCTCAGTCTCTCCTTTTTTTTGTCTCCACTTTTTTATTTTCTTCTCATCCTTCATATATTTGGGGGTTGGGTTTGGACTTTTCCTTTTCTTTTTTTTTAGTGAGGGAGGTGGTAGGCAGGGGAAAGATGACCCTTTAGTTTTGATGTGTTTTTTTCCTTTTCTTTCACACTCATCTTGTGTTTTTGTTGGTGCAGTGCATGTGAGGGTGAAGTGGATTCTTTCCTTTAGTTCAGATTCTTTCCTTTAGTTCTCCTCACCCTTTCCATCTTCCATCCCCTTTTTCTTCTGCCTTCTCTCTTGGCTTCAGATAATTTTTGCATGGGTGTGTCAGTGTATGGTGTGTGCATGCTCTGAGGCCCATTCTCTTCTCTCTGCCTCTGCTCCTTTCATGGATGTTGGGTGTATGGGTGTTCTTTCTTTCCTATGGGCATTATTATTATTGTTTTGGTTATTATGCATCATCATTCATGTCTTTTTTAAAGAGTTGCTTCTTTGGTTGGGTCATTTCTTCTCGGTGGTGGTGATGGCAGTGAAGGGAGGGCAGGGGTTGGCATCCTGGGGATGGCCATGGCATGTATCATCCATGACACATCACCATTGAGACCCTTCTTCTTCCCTCCCTGGATGCATGTTTGTCAGCGTGGTATGAGTCCAAAAAGAAACAAATAAAAGAGAAAAGAAAAAGAAAAGAAAAAAAGGAAAATAAGCATCACTAACCAAAGACCAACCCCCTAACAAACCCATTGTCAAATGTCTCCTTTGCTGTTTTTCACTACCACCATAATTAACAATCATTAAAAACTAAATCATAATTTTAACAATGAACTGAGACAAGTGGCGTCGTTTGAGGACAGTTCCATTTTCTAGCCTGACTGAGTAAAGAGTGCAATAGGTAGAGCAAATTGCTCAGCTTGGCAGTTTTGACAACTCTCCTAGGAATCTGCAGGGGAATGCTGCAGGCATGGGTTACAGGGAAGGCAGACCAGAAAATGGAACTTGGCTGCACATCCCCAAATAAAACCAAATTAGAAAGAATACCTCACCAAAATCTTAATGAAAGTGAAGCCACAGGTGGGGGAAGCCACTGGATTTTGATAGGACTATAAGGTCATTGTTGGGATTTTGTTTTTGTCCCTATGTCCCTCTACCAGGTGACAATCTCTGTGGATGGCATCCTTACTACGACGGGCTACACTCAAGAGGACTATACCATGCTGGGTTCGGATGACTTCTTCTATGTGGGAGGAAGCCCAAGCACTGCTGACTTGCCAGGCTCACCTGTCAGCAACAACTTCATGGGCTGCCTTAAAGAGGTAAAGTTCAAACTCTCCTTTTAATGCACTGACTGTTCAGTAACTGGCTCTGTAGGTGGTAGTAGAAAAGACCTTGGACTTGAAGTAGAGCCCTTGGTTTTGGTCAGAGCTTAAGTTGTTTGCATGACCTTGGGTTCACCACTAAAGTGCTCTGTTTAGTTTTGTCATTATTTCTCAGGTAGCTTTACTTTACAAATAAAATAAAATAACACAGGTGAAAGGACTTTGAAATCATTAGGAACTAATTTACTAATGAAATCATTAGTAAAGTTTGATTTTGTACTTTTGACAGGCACATAGGGAAACTCTAACTGAAAGTGGCCAATTTATGGTTGTATGTCTTGACTAAAACATTTGTATTATTTTACCTTGTCCAAACTTGGTGTTCCCAAGAGTCTCATTATTTAAGATGAAATAAAATTCACAGAATGTAACATTAAGGCCCAGATGGCTTGCTTTTCCTTTTATTTCTTTCTTTTCCCTGGAAGCTAGCAGCTGTGAGAAAGCAGTGGACTTTGCCATTACTCATTTATGTTATTGTAGCTGATGTGTTGAGACCTCTGTCTAAGAGCAAAGGCGCATCAGTCAAGTGTATATTCAATCACTAAGGTCAATTGTTGAGGCAAAAAAGAATCAGACTTGATTTGGTAGAATTCTTCCAGAACACTGTGTCCTCAGAGCAATCTACTGTACATTTTTGTTTAATCTAAGCTAAGCCTTATTGCCTAAGATATCTGTACCATTTCCCTGGGGAAAGTTTTTACAAAGCTAACAGTGTGCTTTCTTCTAGATGAAGATTGCTATGACAGATTATGACTCTCCTCTCAGGACACAGGTGTTATGCGTGTTATAGCTATTTGAAATTTGTAAAATATCAGTCATACATGAGATGGCATTGCTCATGTATTCATTCACACCACTCAACTCTAAGCCAGGTCCAGACAGGAGTTGTGCCTATAATAAATGGTATAAAATAGGCACAGAACAAGTATTTATTGAAGTGATACATTTATCAGATACTCATTTGGTGCCTTTTTTGTGCTTTAACTTGTTTCTTTACAAGCCAAGGTCTATGTACTCAAAGCATTAAAATCTATGAAGGGAGATGAGATTGGTAAGTTTACAGTTATAGTTCAAAATACCATGTGTTCAGTGTTACCTACTAAATGTTCTGAGTAGAGGAAATGGTAAGTTTTAGGTGGGAATCAGTTTTGGAGAAAAATTGATGGTTGAGCTGGGCATTACTTCAATAAATGATATTTGACTTGAGAGGAAGGGGTAGGAAGGAAAAACAGGACAAAGGAGGAAAACATCCAATTACAGCTCTGTATTGTTCTTGGTCTGAAAGACAAATTACAGAAGGGAGCCCAAAGAGTGTTTCCTCTTTCAATTGGACGTTGCCTAGTCTTCTGTTAACTGCAGGGACTCTACTGGTCATTCCTGATGGATTGTAGTAGGTAGAAGACTCCTTCCATAAGGTTTACTCCCATTTGGATAGAATGAAGGTATAAACTACTCAGTGTCTAACAAAATCTGAAAGGCTCTTAAATACTGTTAAATCATACTATATTGGAATTGCACTCTTATCAGAAATAGATAGGAACATTTTGGTACCACATATGTGGCTCAGGAATGAATGAGGCATTGATTGCAGTGGAGAACTCATCCATTTTTTTTATAGGGAAACAGCCCTGGGCATAAATTTCTCCTGGACAGCATCTGGGGGGGGGGGCTCTAAAACCGACTTTTTCTGATTGTATGAAATGGCTCTCAATTACATATTTTGAAGCAAAGGAGAAATTTCCAAAATTTGTCCATCAGAAAGGATGCTCTTGAGCATTTTGAAACAACATTCATAAAAACTTGAAGGTTTCTCTAATGACTTTATGCATGCAGAATCCAAGGAAAACAAAATCTCTCTTCTCTCTCTCACTGCCTACGTAGAGAGCAGACAGCTATTACAGTCACTTCAAAACTTAAAAATTAGTGGTAGCTCTGAAAAAGTGTCATTAACAGTAATTAGCAATCAAATTATGCACATACCTTAGCTAGCAATATAATTCTACACTTAAATCCAGATAAAGACAGAAAAAGCAAGTCCAAAACATTGGGGGAAATGGTAGGCACAATAACTTTATTAACTGTTGTTCTATCTCTCTGTTACATGTTGAGTATTATAGTTTTTCTAAGGGACTTGAAATGCTTTCTTATTTACATCAGAGTTTTACCTCAGAGTTTTAAACAGATACATTTGAGTATTCTGTAATCCTGGAATATTTTTTTCTCTCCATTTAATCATTACAATTCACTTTTCTCTGGGCAGGTCTGATAAATTCTCTTGTTCTTGGTATTTTTGACTACTTAGTAAACAGCCAAAGCTTCCAGCTATATTGGGACTTTGCTCCTTGATAAATCCCACTTACCCACATCAGCCATCTGTGTTTCGAATAGTTTCCAGTTACTTCACAATTTCTTCTTCCCTCCCCTATCTCTGTCTTCCTTTTTATGTCTTCCCTTGCCATTTGTGGCTCTGAGTTACCTCACGAACCACATGCGGCTCTTTGGCCTCTTGAGTGTGGCTCTTCCACAAAATACCACAGCCCAGGCGAGTCTATTTTAAAGAAGTGGCATTACAAGTTTAAGTTTAAAAAATTTGGCTCTCAAAAAAAAATTCAATCATTGTACTGTTGAAATTTGGTCCTGTTGACTAATGAGTTTGCCGACCACTGCCTTAGGCTAAGGTAGATGCTTTTGTATTTCATTTTCTTCAAAATGGGGACATTATAAAGGGGCTTTGGCGTTTCTGATACAGAGATAATGGTTACTTTTCATGTGGCACAAAATAGATTTTATCTTTGGAACTGCACTGTCTTCCAATCATTCCAATCTGAATGTTTCATTCTGGTTCTACTGTGACTGCACCTGTGTGCACACCACCTCTGTTGATACCACTGTTCAAGCCACAATAGAGAAGGTCCAAGTTGTCCTCAAACTGTTCTGGCTTTCCATACAGCCTGGTTATAAATATAGGATTTGTGTCCAGTTAAATGTCACAAAATCAGTATGTCATTCCTCTTCGTATTTTCATGGGTCTGATTTGTTTTTGTTCTTGTTATGTTCCCAGTTCCTTGTGAGTTCTCAATAAATACAGGGGTGGGCAAAAGTAGGTTAATAATAATAACAATAATTCATAAATAATACAAGAATAAACTCTGTACTCACCTACTCCACAGCTGTAAACCTACATTAATTGACTGAAAAGAGACATTCTCTGGCGCAATGGGGCTGCTGAGCAGAAGGATATAACATATCTTGGGGTTCAGGAAAACTCTGTGGAGGAAACAGTGCCCAAGGTGAAGCTTAAAGATGAGCAGAAGTGAACAGGGAAGAATGGAGGGAGTGGCGGCTCAGGATGAATTGGCAGCATGAGCAAGGACCCATCATGGTGTCTGGGTGAGAAACATACAGCTTACTAATTTCAGGGCACAAACTATAAAATTCTGAAAAAAAATGTAGCTATCAAGTAAGAAGGGGCCATGTCATAGAGACCTTGATGTTATGTTATACCCTTGAACTTTATTTTCTAGGTAATGGGGAGCCATTGGAAATAGAATGACAAGTTTAGGTAGGCATCTTGCCTATGAGGCTGTAATTCCTTAGCATAGGTTGAAGAGTAGGGTTGAAAGGGTGGTCCATTGGCTTTAGTACTGAGGAGGGAAAGTGACTCTGAATCTTAAAATGTTTATAGAAAAGTGCTTCCTTCTGATTCCCAGTTCAGTTTCCAAGAGCCTTCCCTGTCAAGACATATAGTTCTTCTTTCCTTTGTCCTTGGCATTACTGAGCTACTGCTTTTGGATAAAGCACAGTGCATTGAAGGAAAGCCAAATCAAGACTGAGTTGCACAAATTTCTAGCTCCAGGGAGCTGACTCAAGCCCATCATACTATCCTCCTATGTTGGGATTTTCTGTGTTGTTTGCTTTGGGTCTTCCTACACCTTCCTTGCCCCTTTCATCTCAATATGTTACTTCTCCCCTGATATGTTGGTTCTCTATTTTCTTATAGAGAAGCTCAGGAGCTGCTGAGACCACTGGGACAGATGTGTCTGTTTCACCTCTCTTTTCTCAGAGCATCTCTAATGGAGAATAAGGAAAAACACAGGAATTTGAGAGTGGAACACATATTTAAAGGAAAAAGGATTGGGTAGAACATCATTGTGCCCATTACATTCCACATCCCTTTGTGATTATTAGCCATTTAAACTGGAATGGAATTTTATAGCCAGAGATAGTCTCTGAACAGAAGATTAATGGTTTAATCTGTAATAACTTTACATTTTATAGAACCCTGTTAGGAGTCCACATCTGGTGAGCCAAGCTATTTAAGGCTGTGTTAATTCTGTTAATTGCTATACATTTGTTTGAATTGCTGGCACCTGCGGGCTTTGGGATAATGTGGCTTTTTGTTGCTTTTTCATTTTTTAATATACCCAGTTTATTTTACCTTCCCTGTCTTTTTTGGCTCTTTCTTATGCTATCAGTTCATTTCCTTTCCTTTCTTTTTTCTTTTCTTTTCTTTTTTTTTGTGTGTGTGTTCTCCTCTTGCTTCTTCACTCACTATACTTTTTCCCCTTCCTACTCCTATTTTTCCAACCTCTTTGTTTCCCAAACATTTGTTTTGGTGTCCTTTCTGATTTCTCAGGTGGTAAAAAAATATCTCTTCTTATAATTAGGCAAATTTAGGTATGACATTGGTCCCAAATATGTTCTTTTTCCCATTATTGAGACTACTGTGGGGCCCCAGGGCGAGCAAAATTCAAGTGTTTCATAACGTGGAAGATAAAGGACATTTGATTTAAGAAGCACGAGTCCAGGGTTTGACTCTTGCCTAGATGTATTTGTTACCAGCTATAAGACTAACAGAAAATCACTTGACTGCTCTTCACCTCAGTTTTTTTCATCAGATAATAATACCTACTTTAGCATTATTATGTCAGGAGCAAAAGGGATAAGAAAGAAGTGCTTTATAAACTGTAAAGCACTGTGCAAATACTATTGATATAATTTGTGTTGCTAGGTTATTGGTCAGATCTAGCCAAGAACCACTTACTGTTCTTTGTTGTTTCTGCAATTGAAAACTGCAGAAGTTAAGAGAGGCCAGTGTAGTTAAAAAAAGAAAAAAGAAAAAAAAAGAAAGAGCCACTGACTTGAACCTGGCTGCCACCTCCAGGTCTGATGCTAATTGGTAAAACATCTGACCCCTTTGGGGTATCCATAACCTGATCTGTAAAATAAAGATAGTGATCACTGAAATAATAAATGCACATCACTGGAGAGAACTTCAGGGGTAAAAAAACAAAACAAAAACAAAAAATAAATTGCTGCTTATTAAGTTTTGTATTACAAGGTAGGGTTTATTTTCCTGCTATTAGGAAGATATTCAGAAAAGCATTATGTGGGCTTGGAGGGAAAGTACCTCGAGAGAATGGAAGAACAAATACAGTAAGGAGACCAAGAGCTACAAAATTCCAACAAAGTAGAAGGAAGTGGCAATGTGAACCAGAGGCTGGAAAATAGAAGCAGGTGGCAGAGGAAGAAAATAAAGAAGAGAACATGTGTCTCAGGAGCTGCCTCCTAGAACGACCATAGAAACTGTCATTTTTGTGGGTTAAAAAAAGAAAGGTCAAATATTGGCAATATGACATGATCCAGTTTAGAATAAAATTTTCATGAAGAAAATAAATTGGATCTTCTGGGGGAAAAAAGGTTACCTTCAGATTACAAGGAACTGAAATGGACAGGAGAGAGAAAGGCACTCTGTCATAGAGGAAAAGAAAAGAACCCTGAGCTACTGGGATTATGTGATAGACAGGAGGCTTATTTCACAGACAGGCATAGTGTGAATGCTTAGCCCAAGGGGACTATAAGAAAGTGGTATGTACCTAAAGAATAGATCAGCAGGGCTAAAGCCTCCAGAATATTTACTACTATGACAAACAGAAAGATGGTTTTCAGTTAATGCCACAATACAAATGTCAAAGAATGGCTGCTGTTCATTATAGTTGATAGCTATTGATAGAGAAGTAGACATGTGGATGTACTTTTTCTTTAGAGACCTGGTCTTCATTTCCCTCTTTCTGGATAAATTTTCTTGATTTTTATTTCCCCTAGTCCTAAAAAAAAATAGTGCAATGCCACTAACTCCCCTTCCAGCTTCCATGTGACCATGTGAGCACCTAGTCAATTAGGGACTTCCATTTCCCTGGCCCTGGTTATTTTGCACATAAGTGGGTGCCTCACCCAATTGAGATCAGTGGCATACAAGCTCAGGACTTTTTGTTGATATGTTGTAAGGAGGCAGTTTTCCTTCCTTCTGGCTAGAACTTGGGTGGTATATAACTGAGCTTTGGGTGCCTTCTTGCTACCACATAGAGACCAAAAATGAAGCCAGAATGAATAAGAGTCAAAAGATGGAGAGAAATTAGATCCTAGTGACATTTTTAAGGCCCTGGATAAAACATTTCTCAAATTAGAATACCCCTGGCTCTAGCCATGATTGAATAAATAATTTCTTTTATCTAGACTATTATGAGTTGAGTTTTCTGTCATTTGAAACATAGAGTCCTAAATCATGTAAAAGAATTCCTTCTTGACAAGAAAATAGGTTCTTGCATAGATAAACCAAGATAGAAAGTTTAATGTCAGAAGACACCTAAAATTGCTCTGCATTAATTCAAGTTTCTTGACTTGGATGAATGAAATCACAGGATAAAGAAAGAATTTGAAAATAAAATTTTAAAATTAAGTTAGTGTTATTTTAGGAATAGTAGATAATAGAGGAGGTTCCTAAATATCAAAGATGGAAAAACTGTAGATAATGCAAACTATGGATTTATAAGCTTCAATGGAATCTGGGAAATATCTTGGAGTTGATAACAAATAAAAATTAGCTGATGTATTGATAGATTACAACATAGTTAGAGCTGAGATATAACAAAGATAAAGAAGATCATGAATTTAACATAAAAATTGTTGACTGGTGGATCCAGGGATGTGTGAGCTTATTGAAAAGAGTGATTAACAGAACTACAGCTATTCACTAAGAACACTAAAAATAAGCCATGTCATTTAAGCCCAATTCACATATTCCTTGAATAGTTTACTAATAACTCAGTACTATAGTACAAAGTACTATAGATCTTGCAGAGCTAAATATCAGCAAGGTGTTGGGCAAAACATTTTGTGATATCCTTATAAAAAAGATGGAGAAAAGGAGATTGGATATAAGAGCTATTCAGTAAAGGAGTAACTATTTAAATATACCAGTGAGGACTTCTGAATGTTGTATCCTTATAAAAAAGATGGAGAAAAGGAGATTGGATATAAAAGCTATTAAGTAAAGGAGTAACTATTTAAATATACCAGTGAGGACTTCTACATTCACCTATATGATCAGGTGGAGGTCGCAATGCCTCATCTTATTCAACATTTATATCAGGGACTTGAAGGAAGGTAAGAGAGCAAGACCATCAATTCTTTGAATGGCAAGGAGTTGGGAATGATAAAAATATGTGTGTACTTTGTTTGTGGTTTAATGAATGGAGGTATGATCTATCAAACAAAGGTGATGTTAGTTTTATAGCATCATTTATTGACTAAGAGAACAGCCTCTGAAGCTGAGCTCTACTCCCATTTACTGTGGAAGGCTGGGCAAGTTGCTTAACCCTCTTTTTGCCTCACTTTGCTCATTTATTTCATGAGAAGAATAATGATACCTACTTCATAGAGTTATTATGAATATTAACTGAGATAATAAGTGTAAAACCTTTAGAATGATGCTTGCTATGTAGAAAATACTTGTTAAATTATATTTGTCATCATCATCATCATCATCATGTGCTTATGTGATTTCTGGAGGTGTTTTTATTCCATTGTGTATGATAAGCTTTTAAAAGTTAGCTGACATATTGATAGATTGTAACATGTTTAGAGCTGAGGTATGACAAAGACAAAGGATCATGAGTCTAACATAAAAATTGTTGACTGGTGGATCCAAGGATGTTTAACCCGAGGAAGCAAAGATGCCTGAGTCCAGGGGTTGAGACTTGTCTTCATACATTAATGACTATCCTCTGGAAGTGGAATTAAATGTGGTTCATCTGTCTTTAAGAAGAACTAAAGCAAACACATAGAAATTAAATACTTATTACTAGAAGACATTTCAATGAGAGCTGTCCAAAGCTACCTTCAAAGTAATACATTCTCTATCATTCAGGGGCCTGCACAGAGTTTGGACAACCACCTTGCTGAGGTTGTTGAGGAGATTATACCATCAAATGAGTAGCTGGTCTTTATTTTCTAGTTTCATTTCAAACATAAGATCCTATAGTTCTACAGTGAATTAGCCTTCTGAAAATAAACAATGAAGCTGATTGATTAGGCCAAGTTCATTGTGTTGAAGAGTTCCCTGATTAACCACAAACCAGTTAACTATGCAAGTCCCATTGAGTCTCATAGAGTTGCCCTTGTGGTAGGATTTGAGTTTTCCAGTCACTGACATCACCTATTATTCATTTACAATTATTTCTCTTTCCCCAGACCTTCACTGGCATCATCTCCAAAACCATTCTAACCACAGCAATTATAAACATAATAGCAACAATAAAGACCAACGATTATTGAGTACTTAACAATGTAAGTGCATGCAAAGTGTATATGTACATGGTGCTAAGTGCTTCATTGCTACCCCCTAATTTAATTCCCACAACAAATTTATAATTTTTTAAAGAGAGTGAGTGTCATGCCCAAAGTCACATAGTGAGGGTTGCAGTTGAGATGTAAATACTGTTGCTATCTCCACTAACTGAATCAAAAGACTTGGTGAAGATGAAAAGAAAGTAAGTACCTCAGAAAAATGTTGGTGAGACTGTGGTCAGACCCCTTTAGATAATGCTTTCTCACTGTCATTGGAGGCTCTACTTTATGAGAGAGGCAATTTATTCAAGCAAAGAAGTCCTATTGGGAGATTGGATTTAATGACCTATTTCTTTCACCTTGTCATTGATTGTTTTGAGAGGAACGTTTTTGCTTGATTTCACACTTTGAGCAAATTGATATTGCTCCACCTGTTAATGGAAGAATTATTTTCATTATAGAACTTGAATGGGAAGTAGCTCTTCTTGGTATAATTGTAAATAGTGGCATACCTTTGTCTCAAAGTACACAGCACACATGTACTTTTGTTCCACCCCCCCAATATTTTCTGTGAAGTTGGAGCTATTTGCCTCCAATACCCCCAAGAAAGCCAGAAAGAGGAGGCTTATTATGAATTGTCAGTCTGATTCTTGGAGTCTCTTAATTAGATTTTCAATTTTTTTCCTCTCTTCAAGATAAATTCAGTGGAACACATTGCTTTCTAAAAATGTCACTTATTTACAGCAAATGTAATCTACCACAACATTCCCACAGAGACAAAATATCTTGTGTCTTCAAATGCTTCAAAGGAGACCCAAAAAAGGAGCCCTTGTGCACATATACCTACAGGGATAAAGTAATCATTGAGCTAATTATATAATGTTGTTTTTTTTGAAATTGCTTTGCAAACGCAGAAATGACTGTTCCATTAGTGTTCTAAGGCTATTGTAACCTGAAACTTTGTTTCCTATGTGGACAGTGTGCCATAGCTAGTTTCTGCAGAGAGGTCAAGAGATATATAAGGACCAATTTTTTACTTCACAAATCAGTGAAGACGTAGCATAGGGCACTGGCATTGCATACCAATAATCAACCAAAAAAATTCTCCTTCCCTGTCCCTCATCTTCTCCCTCACCAACAAAAGTTGGCAGGTGGTGTATCTCATGCATCATGGAGAAAATAGAAACTATCTAGCTTATGCCTATTAAATTCCTCTCCCTCCACTTTTAGATTTACCTTCAAATAATGTGAATTGCTACCTTCTTTTACCCCATCTTTTGGGATGAGCTCTCCTCCTCCTCTTGGAGTATAACTGTTCTTTTCTTTAGATCTTTTGAGATTTAGCCCCTTTAAGAAGTCTTCCCCCCAGATCTTCTCTTCACCTCTTTTCTATTCCCTTAGCTGGAGACATGTTCTAAATACTTTCCTTGATGCTGTATCCTGCTGAATGTACACCCTAATTCAGTCCTTACTTTCAATGAAAAACTATATGAAGGAATCATATATACTTCCCGTCTTCTCTCCCACTCATAGCCCCTTATAATTTGAATTCAATGTTGTCTCACTTCCTCATAATTCCTCCCTATATTTAACCACAGTGGCTACTTCATGTTATTCTAAATATAAGTTTTGAGTTTTTGCTTCTGAAATGCCTTTATTTGGTTCTACCAGCCAAGGATTTCTCCCTTTCTGCTGTCTGACACTGACTGATTCTTTCAGGACTCATCCTCATGGTCACCAACTTGACTGATCCATCCTAGTTACCAGTTAGTCTTTCTCACTTCCAAATTCTAAGCACATTGACATAGTATTCTGTGTAGGAACTCAGACTTTGGAGGCAAATTTCCAGGTTCAAGTTTTGTTTTTGCTACTTATTATGTTCTTGCTTGTGGACAAGTTAGCTTTCCCACAAATCAGTGTCTTTATTTGTAAAATGAATAGCATAGTGCCTACCTCATAGAGTTTTCTTATGAGGATCAAATGAGATGCTGTAATACTGGTACAAGGTTAGTGTTCAAAAATGTTGGTTATTATAGTCATTTATTTGTTACTTAAAATGCCCTACTTTCAGTTGTTAGATTTTCTGTAGGCATATAGTTTCTTGGTGCAGAGGTTTCTCTACTTTTAGTAATACTAGATATACTATAAGTTTATTAAAGAGAGTGGAAAATATTTTATATCCTTTGAATTAATTTATTGATTGACTGTAATGAAGTTGCTGTTTCTTCACACTATAGTTTGAGACCAATTCAAATGATTTCATCTGCAAAATGAAAGTAATTTATTCTTCAAAGACAGTAAAAATGAAATCTCATTCAGGGATAAATGAAATGTGTGTGTATATATGAAATCTGAATGTGGTGATTTCATAGTTTTTAAATTCCTGGCAATCAAATGGGATTGTGATATTTATCTTTCTCAACATAATTTTTCTTCATAGATGTTTTTAATGAAACAGTTCTGATAGGTGTTGAAAATGATAAAGGAAACAAAAATTAGTTGTAACATTGGAGAATTGGCTTGATGTTCACCAATGTCCCTTTAAAGCATAAAATTCTTATGAAGTTTAAAATGCTTTTGAATGTCTCAGAATCCTCCAGTCACCTTTAAATGATTGATTTAATGAGCTTCTGTTATGTTTCCGACATCATGTCTGGAATACAAAGTGAACTGGGCCCAGTTCCTTCCTTGGAAGACCTCACGCTTCAGGGGTTGGCAATGTTTTCTGCAAAATGCCAGGTTAGTGGTTCTCAACTGGGGAGAATTTTGACTTCAGGGAACATTTACCAGTGTCTGGAGACATTTTTCAGCTGTTAAAACTGGAGTGAGGGGGTGGATGAGTGGAGTAAAGGAGTAGTGAAGTGGTGGGGTATGAGTGCTTCTGGAATTTAGTGGGTAGAGGTCAAGGCTATTGCTATACACCCTGCAATACATAGGACAGCTCTCCTCCTTTCCTCCTCCTCCTCCTCCTCCTCCTCCTTCTTCTCCTTTTAATATATTTTATTGATTTCCACGGAGAGGAAGGGAGAGGGATAGAGAGCTAGAAACGTCGATGAGAGAGAAACATCGACCAGCTGCCTCCTGCACACCCCCTACCAGGTACGTGCCCGTAACCAATGTACATGCCCTTGACTAGAAATGAACCTGGCACCCTTCAGTCCACAGACCGACGCTCTATCCACTGAGCAAAACCGGTTTGGCGAGGACAGTTCTTCTTTGACAGAGAATTATCTAGCCCCTAATCCCAATAGTGCCAAGTTTGATAAACTCTGGAACAGATAGTAAATAGTTAATATACAGTGAAGATATAGTTTTCTGGGCCATAGGATATATAGTATAATACTAAGCTCTGCCTTTTTTTTTTTAGCATTATCGCATGCAGAGATTATATGTTAACAAATGGTTTACCTGTGTTCCAATAAAACTTTATGTACATAAGCAGAAAGTACATTGGATTTGGCTCAGAGGATCTAGTTTGCTGATCTCTGCCCTAGTTGAAATGGAAGGCAAAATCAGATAATTGATTATAATTACTAGAGGCTCAGAGCATGAAAATTCATGCACTGGAGGGGCGGATCCCTCATTCCCACATGCCCCCTTTCACAGACACCCTCAGAGGCAGGAGGTGACCCAGCAATTAGGGGAAGGCTAAGCCCCATCATACCTCTGCTGCTGCCACTGCTGGCAGCACAAGCCTAATCCAGCCTTGGTTACTTGAGCCTTGGGCAACCCTGGACAGCTGGGTAGCCATCATTCGAGGCTTGCCTGTACCTCAGGCTGGTCCTGGGCAGCTGGGCAGCCAATATCTGAGGCTTGCCTGCACCTCAGGCATTGGCTGGGCAGCTTCCGTCTGAGGCTTGTCTGTGCCTCAGACTGGCCCTGGGTGGCCAGAGAGAACTGGGGGACTCCAGAAGCAGGTAAGCAGAGTGTGCCTATCATCCTGGCAGAGATGAAGGGAGTGGGCATTGCCATCTTGTGGCTCTGGGTGCCGCCATGTTTGAGGGCAGGACAGTCAATTAGCATATTCTCTCCTTATTTGCTGTGGATATTGCCATCTTTGTGATGGTGTGAGGGCCAATTAGTATATCCCTTCTTTATTAGATAGGATTGTAATATATTAAGCTATATGATCTGATCCAAGTTTTGGCAGGTTTACATTGCAACTCAAATTTGGGAACTGAATTAATCTAAAATATTAGAGATTGTTTCTTAAAAAAAAGAATATTAGCAGAACTTTAATTTTTTTAAAGAGTGATGAATTAGCCCGATCTGGTTTGGCTCAGTGGAGAGAGCATCAGCCCACAGACTGAAGGGTCCCAGGTTTGATTTCCATCAAGGGCACATGCAGGGGTTTTGAGCTTGATCCCCAGCAGGGGTATGCAAGAGGCAGCCAATTAATGATTCTCTCTCATCACTGATGTTTGTGTCTCTCCCTCTCCCTTCCATATATATTAAGAGTGAGGAATTAAGCCAGAGGAGCAATTTAAAGGAAAAGAAATAGTATCAGCAAAAGCATAAAAATGTGATATAGCCTGGTTAGTGTGGGAAATAAATATGAATAACAGA
Source organism: Vespertilio murinus (assembly GCA_963924515.1). Classification (NCBI taxonomy): domain Eukaryota; kingdom Metazoa; phylum Chordata; class Mammalia; order Chiroptera; family Vespertilionidae; genus Vespertilio; species Vespertilio murinus. Next base: position 200,384,304 of record OZ004704.1, read on the forward strand.
GAAGGTAGGGATGGTGTGGTGTGATAGTAGTAATAGTAACAACAGCCAACATATAATGAGTACTTTCTATATGCCAGAAACTCTTATAAGTACTTTACATATTCTGACTCATTTCATAGAAACATAATTCAATGTGGCTGGTTGATGCAATATAAGGTAGGAGATGGATGTATGCACCAGAGCTAGAGATTAGCTCTACAGGTGGATAAAACTAGGGATTAGAAGAGTAGGGAGGATGCAATAAGTAAGAGTTATCAACTTGATTGGACATTGGGGTAAGGGCTGAGAGGGGTCACAAGTTTCTGACTTGGGAAACATTAATACAATATGGAGATACTGGGGGAAAGGCAAGCTTAATGAAGAAGATGCTAAGTTTAGTTTTGAGGGTATTGTATGGAGGGACTAGTGTTATCTGGAGCTTAGGCTTGAGTTCACATAGGTGTCTGTAGCTGTAACCATAATATAAGGAATATTGTGAAACTAATTACATTTAATAAAATCAGGTAAGAAAGAAAGCAAAACAAATAGGACAATAGATTTGAAAAAAATAATTTTGATAATCACTAATGTTTAAGAAAGCAGTGGATTTAAAAGGAAAAGTTGGAGAGCTAGGAATTCAGAGAAAGTGGTATTGTGGAAGCCGAGAAAGAAAGACTCCAGATGGGTAGTGTGGTCAGCAGGGCTTAGGGACAAAGGGAGAACCAATGAATTGAGAACTAAAAATGCGATTGAAGCTGATGATTCAGAGGTAGTGGACAACTTTGTTTTACTTTTGAACCAGACGGACTTGTTCATTTTGAAATTCAGAGGCAAAAAAGCAAGGAGTAATGAAGAAGCTGATGATATGACAAACATAAATGTTGAAACAACATCCCTAGGGGGAATTCTAAACTTTAAAAAATGTATTCATTAAATAGAGTATAAAGGGGAAATCTTACTAAGAAATATTTTATGGACTTATTTTGAGTTGTTGTAAATTTTTTAGAAATGCATTTTTATGTACTCTTTCAATAATTCATGCTTCGCAGTTATACTCTCCTTTCCCTAATTGATTAGCTCTATCATTAAATTTTACTGAAGTTGTGGGCTTGAGGGCCTCAACATCTATTTGCTATAATAAAATTTAAAAGCCATAGTTGTAGAACAGTAAAACTTATAGGATATTTTTATGTGATTAGCTAATGGAATGCTAACTTCATATATTTTAAAACTAAAAGATACCAAATAATATCTAGAAGAGAAGTCCATTCAGTTAAGTTCAATTCAATATAAGCCATTCTTTGAATGCTTTGCATTTTTTTATTAACAGTGATATGACAGGATATTTTGTTCTCAAACAGCTTCCCATCTTCTCTGTTTTGTGTGTTTCTTGTACAAGGGATTTACAGCAGCTAATATTGTTGATGAGAAAAGATTTATGTACACAGAACACTTGAAAAATCTGATCATGAAGAAATGTAACAAAATTCTATTATCATCTGTCAGAGTCAGTGGTTCAAGCAATCTGTAGTAGAGCCTTTCAGGAAGGGAGAGTGTAACATGTATTGGTGAAGATTATCTCCACCTATCAGATCAGTCTATGTGGTGTTCTTCTCTAGACAGGCTTCAACTAAATTACTGCTATTTACAGAAGTGAAGGATAAATGCGAATGAGGCAGATTCAAGATATTAACATATTGTTTGCTCCTTGGGGACAAATGTCTTATTTATCTTTGTATCCCTCCTGGGCCAAGGTACCATGGCTGCCATTTATTAAGAGCACAGTCAGTGCTGAAGTGATTACATTTGGCCATTGCATTAGTGCAGCTGAGGCAGGTTGGGCCATGGGCTTTGTGGATGCTTTCCAAATAATGGTGCTAATGATGAAAAACATCACGGTCCAGACAAAGTGATTTGTGAGAGCTCAATCCATGGAGGATTGAAGTGAAAATGTCCTTGTAAGAAATGAGACTAACTGTGGGTTGTACTATCAGTAGGAATTGGCCTCATTTACTGGGCCCCTCCCTCCCTTATAATAGTATTGATTCATAAAAGAAACACTTTCTGTGTGAATGAATGAACCAATTCTGGTTTAAGATAGACAAACAATAAAGAAGTATCCAATGCCTCATCCATAGCAGTTTCTTCCAAAAGAAATTTAAGATTAAGAGAAAGCTTATATGAAAAACATGAAGTAAAATCCACAAAATGAGTTCTCCCCTCTCAGTGTTTATCACACTGGTAGTTTCATGAAACTAGGGTTGAGAATGGCTGCTCTATGAGTTTTGCTAACATTTAGTCCCTGGAGGGAGAAAAAAAAGATTTCTGAGATAGATTTGTCAAAATTGTGGACTCTGATAACACTGCTAGTTTTCAGGTTTTTCTCTAATGAGCAGCTTATCAGTAAATGTGTTCTGTGGTTAATTAACACATTAGGGCTTATTGGCATAAAGCATAGTAGAATGCCCATTATCCCCATAGAAATTTGGATTTACAGCAAGTTAAATCCCCTGACATGAAATCTAAGTGTTCTGTCATAAATTAACAGACCTATGTATTACCTCTTTAGGGATTGGCAGTGACAAAGAACCCCAGGAGTGGGTTGAATGAATCAAACCTGGATGGGTGGGACTTATTCTTTGGACTGTCTCAAAAAGGCTGGTGGAGCTAATTGTGCTACAGAGGCTGTTCGGTATTTTGTTTGTTTTGATTTTGTTTCATTTTACAGGGTAGCCAGGCAGTCCAAGCAATAGTTCAAGTGGCGGTTGGTGCCAAGGGGTGTCACTCACCAGACAGCATGGGCCATTTGGAGGTTATAGCATTCAGATGGAGCAGTGTTGTGGTTCCAAGAGACCTGCCAAATGAGGGGTATGGATTCTTCAGTTTTCCAGGCATTTTGGTCAGCCAAAGCTGCTATAACAATGATCATAGTTTTGATGGCGTAAGCAATGGGCATTTGTTTCTTACCATTCTGGAAGATGGGAAATCAAAGATCAAGGTGCCCATATATGTGATGTTTCATCAGGACCAGATTCCAGATGGTTTGCAGATAGCCACCTTCTTGCTATATGCTCATATGATGGAAAGATAGTTAATCTCTCTATTGTCTCTTCTTTTAGGAGCACTAATACCCTCATGGTGCCTTCACCCTCATGGGTCAACTATGTCCCAAAGGCTCCACATCCAAATACTATCACACTGGGAATTAGGGCTTCAACATCTGAATTTTGGTGGGGACCCAACATTTAGTCATAGCACCAGGGAAGGCTTGAGACTCAGAGCAAGGGAGGCCCAGTCTAAACAGACTAAGGTTCACTGTTGTCCTGAGTATTTGAAGGAGAATGGAGCAAAAGGCAGCATGTACAGGAGAAGCCCGGCCAGTAGTAGGTCTATGTAACAGGGATAAAGTGAGTGTCACCAAGTAGCCACATGGTAGTATACTGGTCATAAGTGGATTTGCAGACTTAATCCTATACTCTTAACCAGAAACTGGAACAGAGGTGGCTCCTGGGCCTCCCATCCCACTGATTGAGGGAAGAAGGGATCTCAGGGCCCTGTGGGTCTCTCAAATTACACTCAGTTGTCTTGAGGTTAAAGCAAGGGAGAAGCTGGTCTGACATAGTTGAAAGCCTTATTCAAATCTATTTGCTTTATAGGAGGAGATTGGTGTTTAGTGTCTAGGGAGTTCAAATGCTTCTGGAGGCAATGATTGATTTTTTTTTCAACAAATAATGGGGGAACTTTCTGGAGCCCCAGAGCCCTGGCTAATGTACCCTTCTCCCAGCACAGTGAAATTCATAATTAACAGTGAGAGACTCATAGTATCTCAAGAATAGTAAAATCATTACTTCAGTTGTTTCTTCAAATGAATCACTAATGCTCATGAAGGAAAATAGTCTTTTATGCCTAAGGCATGGGTCCAGGTAATTGTGGTGAGGAATAACATTTCTTGCCACACTGTGAGTGTTTATGTGGCTGGGACCAAATAAGTTGTGGTTTCGGTGCTGATCCATTAGTCGTGAGTGGTGGTGAAAGTTCTGTAATAGGTCCCAGGATAAAAGGAGCCTGGTATTTATAGACTATGAGAGGAAAGGGAGTTGGGAAGGCAAGTGACTTGTCAGCTTTACACCAATAACTTTTATGTCTTCCAGGTCACATTCAAATGTGTTGCTAGAAGCAGAAAAAAAAGTAGTCCTTTCTGTCTCATACTAAATTCGGTATCTTGGTTGGAAGTATCCATAGGAAGCATCCCTCAACCTTTGTAATTTTCCATTACAAAAGAGGAGCAAGGCATTTTCTGTTCAAGGACAGAACAAACTGTTTCTGGTGCAAGATGAAGTCCAAGAATCACTTAGAAAAAGCAGGAACATGGAGGCAGCAGTATATTCTCCAACAGCAAGTACTCAGTGTAGGATGATAAACAATCACAATGGTAGCCTAGTAGGTGGTACCTGGGACAGAAGCAGCAGTTGCTCATTGAATAGCAGACTATATGTTGCTTTGAAGCTCAATCTGGTCTCCTTGTCCTGGGGACTTACTTGAGGCCCAGATGAGAGGCAGAATTGAAAAGCATTGCTTTCCTTGGACCTTACCTTCTTGACCACTTGGCCTTCTAAGCATTATAGACAAGATGAATCTAAATGGGACTCAACATGGGATCATCTTATATCAACCAACGCATGGAAGGGGAGAAATAAAGGGGTGGAAGAAATCTAAAAGTCTACTATACAGAAATAACTCAGAGATAGTTGTCCTGAGAGCCAATTATATAGAAAACAGTCAAAGGAAGAGGGTTCCAAGAAGGCCACATAAGGAGATCCAGGAGAGTTACTTTTTATTTGTATTTATTAAATTGTTGTCCCTCTAAAAGACTTCTGCCCTTCTAGAGTAGTTTCATTGGGTCATTGATGAGTTAATTTTGCCCTAGCTTAAGGATAAGGAGAGAAGAGAAGTTTTGAGCTACCCCTAGGGAAATTATAGGAGCAAAAAGTTTTATTTTTATTTTTTGCAGCTCATATAGATTCATGATGGTAGAGTTCCAAAGGATTCTGGTGTCAGAGAAAATAACTATCACTGAGTTGCTATGTTGCTTTCTAGTTCATGTTTTAAAGTTTTACTATATGTATGCATGCCCTTAAGCTATGCGTACTACATTTTCAGTGTTTAAAATCTGTATAAATGAATTCTTACTACACATGTCTTTGTACAACTTATTTAAATAATATTGTAAAGATTTATCTGTAGTGATTCATGTGAATTTCATTTATTCATGTTAACTGCTATTTAGTGTCCTAATATAGGAATAGACTTGTTTCATTTTATTTTACCCCTTCAGTGTGGTTATATTTTTCTGAAGTTCCCAGTTGTCTATATTATAGTTAAGGCTATAGTAGATGCTGCTGTATGTTTTTTATTCACATCTGTGTCAGAATGTATCCAGGATATATACCTAGATGTGCAAATATCTGATCGATGTAACTTTACCAGATAATGCCAAAAGCAGTGTACAGATTTTAAGTTCCACCAGTAGTATTTAAATGTTCCTGTTTTCTTGAATCCTTGACAATACTTGGCAATGCCAGTAATCCAGACAATATAGTAAAACCAACTCAATAGAATATAAGCCAAATTTATCCTGTAAAATATATCTGTGCTCTTCCCTATTCCTCCTGAGAATTTAGAAACCTCAGAGTGTATAAATTGCATGTTTCCTACCTCATTTCCTTCTTATTCTGCTAAGCCCTACTGAGAGGTTTTCCATTCAGGTGTCAGTTTAGAGCTGGTTTCTTGTTTATCAGCAGAAACCTATTGTCTTTCCACTTAAAAGTTATGCCAGTCCTTACAGAATTTTCTTACCCATATCTCAATATCTCACTTGTATTGTCTTTCACAAATGTCAGAATATATGAGAAGATCACACAGTATGAATACCTGCATACAGAACATAAAGCAAAATGCAACCAAATCCCAAAGCAGAAATGATGACTGAGTGATTGAAAATGGAGGCTCTGAAAACTATTATAGTAGGTTGTTTTCATTGAAAACCTCTTCCTCCAATGTCTTCATTGTCTACCCCGTTTAGGCTTTCTCCTCTGGGATGCTGATGGTGAGATAGGAAATTGTCATGTTCTTTTAGAGTTCAAATTGTGTGATTAGCATTTGAGTCTCTCAGTACTATGGTTTCTAATAGTTACTCTCTAATGGAAAGTCATAAAGTTATGTCTTACAGTCTTTGTGGATCATTTACTTGACCTATTTGATCATTGGTAATAATGTGAATCTTCTAATGTGCTAGTGTTTTTCTTTTATTTTACAATAGTTAAGACAAAATATGTATTAGTTATATGACAATAAAACAAAACAAACTTTATGTATATAGCATAACATAGAGCTACACAAAATAAAAAAACTCCTGCCCTTCATTAATCAATTAATGCCCTTAATTAATTTTTATTTGATAAATTAATTTCAATAGCATACCAATGTATAGAATATTACTAAAATTTTAGGAGCAGTACATTGAGATTTTTCTACGAATTGTTATATCAGTTTTGCTTTTGTGTCAGTGGAAATGAAGTTGGATGCTACACTGACCTTAAAGGCAACCTAAGAATTAGTTTGACAAGGGTAAAACTTTGAGATTACTTAAGTATTGGGCTTGAATAAATTTATGAGAATGTTTTAAGTATATTTTTATTGATTTCAGAGAAGAAGGGAGAGGGAAGGAGAGATAAAAATATCAATGATGAGAGAAAATCATCAATCAGCTGCCTCCTGCATGCCCCACACTGGGGATCGAGCCCACAACCCAGGCATGTGCCTTGACTGGGAACTTCCTGATTTGTAGTTTGATATCCAACCACTGAGTCATGCCCATTTTATAACTAATGAAAATTTATCAAATAACTATGCATTAAGTACTTCTGTATGTCAGGTACTGTGCTGAGTGTTGGTGATAAAATGGTTATCAGATAGTAGATATCCTGCTCCTTATTGAGATCTAAGATTTAGTTTCTATCATCTCTTGAATCAATGCAGTTTTTAGGGACATGAGATTCCATAGCCAAATATAAGAATCATTATATCTCTATGTCTTTTACATTTGAACAGTTAGATTACGAATTTCTGATATCTGACCTGAGATCACTTATATATGTATTGTTTTATTAGGTTATAAACATTTTGACTGTGATAAGAATTTTTATTATAAACATGTCTGACATTCAATGTTGAAAGAGGAAAATGAAGATAGACACAGAAGCACACAGAAAGAAATAGCATGAAATAAGCATTTAATATGCAAGTGCTTACAAAGACAGATTGAATCAAAGACTGAAAATTGATAAAGTGTATAATTTTCATAAGAAAAAATTCATCTTTAAATAGTGTTAAAAAGTTGAAAAACATTTTTCCCTTAGTATTATTTACATTATATATTTTTTCTGTTCAATTCAGTTTAGTCAATGTATATTAAAATCAGTATGTATGCACCACTACTATACTAGCCATAGGAGTAGAAAATTAATATACAGTGCCTTCCTTCAAGGAGCCCACAGACCAGTGAAAAATATTTACAAGCAGGTTGAAATAATTGTAATATGACGAAGAATAAAAGTCTGAAATTATAAAGATGTTTAAAATACTATGTGAGATTTCTGGCTAAGGAGGATAACTTGTATCGGAGTGGACCTGTCACTAAGAGCGACTTATAAAAGCTAGAAGAGCATAAAAATGATGATGTCAAAGATCTACCAAGGGAGAGAGGACTTGAAGGGCCAACATATTAATAAAAGACAGGGAAGGATATAGAAGTGAGACCTAAAGTCAGCATATATATTTCCCTCAACACATTTTCCAGGAGGCCAAGGAAGATGTGGTATCCAAGAGGCTGGAAATGTGAGCCAACATTTAGCAATCCCATAAAGGCAAAGAGACAAAAATTGAGCCTAGATCTATCCAAGGGGCAGGAGGGTATCTTAATAAATATTCAAGGTGACCCTTGGCCCCTTCCTCCATATTCAAAGGTAACAGCATAGCACATTCTAATCTCTCTCTCTGTTATCAATTTTATATCAATAACTAGAGGCCCAGTGTGCAAAATTTGTGCACAGGTAGGGCCCCTAGGCCTGGCCAGCTATCAGGGCTGATTAGGGCCTTCCTTCCCCTTAGGTGCCAGCTGCTGGCTGGGGACTTCCTTCATTCCATGTTGCCCCCTGATGGTGAGCATATGTCATAGAGAGCGATCAAACTCCTTGTTGGTAGAACTCCCAAGTGGAGAATTTGGATATTAGTCTTTTATTATATAGGATTATTTAGATTTGCACTTTCTATTGCTGTTCATTCCTTCTGCATTTTCATTTGAGAACATCTTCCTTTTGCTCGGGGGCCTTCCTTTAGTGTTTTATTTAGAGAAAATATGCCAGAAATGCATGTTCTCATTTTTTGTTTGCACATATTTTCTATTTTTTAAAGAATACTTTTACTGATTATATGATTCTATCAGAGTCCTAATAGGAAGAGAGATTAGGAAATGCTATGCTGCTAGCTTTTTTTAAAAAAAATATATTTTATTGATATTTTATAGAGAGGAAGGGAGAGAGATAGAGAGCTAGAAACGTCGATGAGAGAGAAACATGGACCAGCTGCCTCTTGCATACCTCTTACCAGGGATATGCCCGCAACCACATGCCCTTGACCGGAATCAAACCTGGGACCTTTCAGTCCACAGACCAACGCTCTACCACTGAGCCAAACTGGTTTCAGCATGCTGCTAGCTTTGATGATGAACAAAGGAGCCAAGGAATGTAGGAGCCTTTAAAAGCTGGAAAAAGGCAATAAGAAATGGATTCTTCCCTAGAGCGAGCATGTCAAACTCACTGCCCATGGGTCACATGCCTTGTGTATTTGGCCCTTGTTAGCCTTTGAGCTTGACATGCTTGCCCTAGAACCTTCAGAAGGAACAATCCCTACTTACACTGTCACTTTTAGCCCAGAACAGTCCATTTTAGATTTTTGACTGCCAGAACTGTCAGATAATAAACTTATGTTGTGTAAGCCCCTTAAAAGATAATATGTGATGAAATTTGAAAGAAATTTTAAAAACATGACTAAAATATCAGAAAAGCCAGGAAGAGAATAAATGGAGTTGAAGGGTTCTAAGGACCTTGTGTTGCAGGGAAGTGGTAAAAACGAGCTTTTAATTAGGAAAATTGTCAGAAAAAGAAATGTAAAATCTATCAAAGAAGTCAAATTTGTATATAAAACTTCCTTTCGAAGACAAATCCTGACAATATGAATTCATTGGTGAACTCTTCCAAACTTTTAAAGAGAACATAAAGATGTTGGCATTAAACTAGACAATTAGACCAATGGAACAGAGAGTCCAGAAACTGACCCACATTACACATATACTTGATTTATATTAAAGATGAGTCTGCATAACAGAAGGGAAAGCATAATGTTTTCAAAATATGGTTCTTGATCAATTGGGGAGCTTTTTGGAAAACATACTGACTTCTGCCTCATGTCATACACATAAACCAGCTCTAAGTAAATTGTCTATCTAAATTTAAGAAGGCAAAATAATAAAGCATCTAAAAGAAAATATAAGTGAATGTCTTCATGGGCAAAGTTTTCAAACAGGGCACAAAAAGTGCTAACTATAAAAGAAAAAATTGAAAAACTAAAACTCTATTACAGTTAAGAATATTAAAGGACCCCATCAACAAAGTAAGAAGTCCCAGAGTGGGAGAAGATATTTGTAATGAATATATGCCATAACAGCCTCTGATCCAGAATACTAGTATATTAAGAACTACAAATAAGTTAGATAAAAACCAGTGCTTGTTTTTTTTTTAATTGGACAAGATACTTAAACAGGTACTTTACAAAGGAGCATATCCAAATAATAGTGAATTAATGAAAAGATCACAACTGTATTAGTCAGTAGATAACTTTAAATTAAAACACAATGTAATACCACTATGTACTCAGTTCATGGCTATATAAAAAAAGATGGGCAAAAATTGAGTATTGGAGAGAATGAGAAACTACTGAAATTTCCATACATTGGGACTGGTACAAGAATTTTGGGAAAATTGTCCAAGCGTTTTGGAAAGTGTTTTGACAATATCTACTAAAGCCGATTATGCATATCCTGTGATCCAGCAAATCCAGGCCTAGGTAGATGCCAACAGAAATGCATACATATGCACATCATAATATGCATGCAAAAATGTTGCTAAACACACTAAAATAGTCTCACACTGGAAGCAACTCAAATGGCCATGAACAATAGAATGAATATTGTGTTATGTTCACAAAATGGAATGTTGTGTAACAATAAAAATGAATAAATTATGTACAACAACACAAATCTCACAAACATAATACTGAGTAAAACAAGCCAGAGTATATATTTTTCCTTTTATATCAAGTTTAAAACAGACTGATCTTTTCTATGGTATTATAAGTCCGTTATCTTTGAAGAAGAATGGGTTGAGTGGAGGTAGAGGAAGGTTTCTTGGAGGCTAGTGTTACTTTATTTCTTGGTCTGGAAGGTGAGTATAGAAGGATGGTCACTCTGAGGGTGAATTGAGCTGTTGATCTTTGATTTGTGCACTTTGTGAATTTATTGTTTTACTTAAGTAAGAAGTTTTTGAAACTATTATATTAGCCAAGAGCAAGGAATAATGAATTTAATTTGGAGAAGGCATGAATAAAATATGAAAAATGGCCATGATTTTTCATGAGAAAGGGAAAGAAGAGTTCATTAAAGAAACACTAAGCCAAATATGCAGTAGTGGGAACATTTATGTTATTTCCCATGAGCATTTGGGCATATATGGGGAGAAAGGTAGAGGTTAGGCTAAAATTAGGTTGGATCCTGTTTATAGGGTGTCATAAATAGCACAGCATAAAGAGAATTACATTCTTTTTCTAAAATTAATTTTAATTTCTCCCTTATAAAAAGAAAAAAACTGTGATTCATTTAAAAAATAGTTTTCAGAAAAAGATAAAATGACTTGAACATATACAAAAGCTGAAGTAGTCCACTGAACTATGAACTCAGCAGAGGAAGGGACTTTTGAAGTATTTGAGTCCCTGCTCTTTTGAGAGCAGGAATCACTTCTAAGAGAGATGGCAGATTATTAATCAGAAACTGTAATGCCAGATTTTGGATTGGACTGCATTTGAAATACCACCAGATAAAGACTTGTTTTGTCAGTGAATTCTGAATTCGAAATTTGGTCCCTCTTTTCCTGTGACCTCCCTCCCTCTCTCGTTTGTGTATGAATGCAGAATATTCAGCCTCATTTTTAATTAGTTTACTGATTTATAGCAACCCGAAGTGGACTAGTCTGAGTTTATCATCTTGCATCAATGACTCCTTTGTTGTGGTTGTTGTCTGTGTTGTCTCCTTTACAGATGTCATTAACGGACTTTCTCAGGTTTCAGAGGACCTCAGTGCCTGAGATGGCTAGTCCTCCTCCTCCATCAGCATGGCCATAAGTAGAGGGAATGCACCTTCACCTGATTCCCTAGAACTTCAAGTTAGCTATGCACTGGCAGGAAGGGAGCATAAACACACTTCATTTAATTTCTGGGTTAATTCCCAAAGGATAAAAGTATTATCACAAACATGGTGACTGCATAGGGAAAGAACAGATGTAATGTTTCCTAATACAGCTTCACTTGGCACCCAGGGTCCTTACGGCAGCAAACAGCTGCGAGAGACAACATTCATTTGGGGTTGAGTCCTTCCAAATCATCTTAGCAAGCTCACTTCTTATGACCCTGCCTTATGTGATTGGGACTTATGTCACATTCTGAAAGAATTGACATTGATAATCACTGCATGCCCAGTGAAAGAAATGTTTTCAAATACTGTAATTTCCTGGCCCTTCACCCAAATGTGGCATAGCAAGACCATTCCTCCGCTGGAGGGTATCAGCATCCCTGTACAGATGGCCTGGAAAAGTAGTTTTGCTTCTAGCTTTGCCATGCTTTAGAAAACTGTTTGCCATATGGACACAAATACCATAGAGAAAAAAGAAAAAAAATGTGGGACCTGGAATGTGTTCCCCCCACCCCCGAATCTTTACAGCAATATTCTACCCATGTTTTAATTTTAATTTTTTAAATTTTTATTTATTTAATGACTTTATTGATTAAGGTATCACATATTTGTCCTCATCCCCCATTCCTATCCCAAACTCCTCCCCATGCATACCCCCACCTCCTGTTGTCTGTGACCACTGGTTAGGCTCATATACATGCACACAAGCCCTTTGGTTGATCTCTCCCACTTATCCCCACCCTCCCCTACCTTCCCTCTGAGGTCCCACTATCTGATCTATGTTCCCTTGATTCTGGATCTGTTCTTGTTCATCAGTCTGTGTTATCCATGTTTTTAGTTTTCAAAATCAGTGAGGTACTTTATGTCAGCGATTTGTAAATTGCTTGTGGAGACCTCAGTTTCCTTGGTAATGACAGAAAAGAAAACTGTGGTTTCCCCTCCCCCTTTTGGTCCTAAAACATTTCCAGGTAGTGACAATTCAGTGAGGAATGGTCTAGGCTTATCTCATTTGTGATTTGAGCCTAAAGGAAAGTGACTAGACCTCCCAAAGCAGCTGACAGATTCACAAGAATTGTTTTGAAAAAGCGGGTCTTCTACTTCCTTTCCCATCCTATGTGTGTTCTGTCAGTGATGGAGATGAGGTGAGAGATTAGGTCATACTCTTTCCCTCAATCCATAATTGATACCCCTTTACTGGTTCATTCCAGCATGGAATTGGGTGGGATGTGCCAAACTAATCTTGAACTGGTTGCCCATGCTCTGTGGTATCTGCTCCAATTATCTATTCATTCACTGCCCCGTCCAGTTCCCCAGAGCCATGGAGGAACGTGAGCCTGCCTGCAAAACATAGCATTAGCAGAAGGGTTGGTTGGTGCAGAGGTAGGGGAGACAGGCAGGTGTTCATACTGAGGGAAATAGGACCCTAAAGAATGTGATAGCTTGATAGTCATTGCACTGTTTGAGCCTGGACCTTAGTAAGGTGTTTGCCTGTACTCCTGTGGAATTATCTCAGCCACAGCCTGATCTTTAATCCAGCAGTTTCATAATTTTAATCTTATTTAATAATTATTATTATTTAGCTAATATAACAAAAAAGAAGAAGTAGAAGTAGTAGTCAACAAAGAATTGATCATTTCTTGTATATTTAACAGGGTCCTAACTGATTACGTTATGAGCTCATCTAGTGCTCACACTAACTCTGAGATAAGTACTACCTTGTCATTGGGAAGGAAAAGAAGAAATCCAAAGCACAATGATAGTTTGCTCAAGGACACACAGCTAGTTAAGGGTTGGAACTAGGATTTAAATTCACACAGCCCAGTTCCAGAACCCATATTTCCATATTGATAGCTGTTATACTTCCTCACTAGCTGTTTATTAAGAATTATCAGAAAATGAGCAATTGTTTTGCAGATTAACTAAAAATCACTAGTAATTTCATAGTATACCAGAATACCAACATCTTAAATTATCACGGAGGGAAATCATTCTAGAGCTTTGCTGTTCAACACATTAGACACAAGCTACATCTGGTTACTAAACTCTTGAAATTGGCTTGGTCAGTAATGAAGTATGCATAAGTGTTAAATATGTACTTGATTTTGAACACTTAGAAAAAAATAAGGCATCTGATAAATAAGTTGTTATGGTGGTTGCATGTTGCCATGATAAAAAAATGGATACCTTAGATTTTATTTAATGTATTATTGAAAATGAAACTCAGTCATTCACCTGGTTTAGCTTGTGGTCAGCTTGAAGCAGTTCATTCATCATTTGAATTCTGAAGTCAGAGCAAGAGGTGTTGATCCATTTTAGGGATATTTCATTTAGAAGAAAATGCTGAACTATTCTTGTTCCAGTGGCATTCCAGAAGAATACAGAAAGGACAGACTAAGAAAAAATACGTATATGCAGACATATAGGTATTGATAGGTGGTTAGGACTCAGACAGATGGGGCAAGTCTCAGCAGAATCCCTGTATTAGTGACAGTGGGTATGTTGTAGGAGACTGGAGGGCATTTATTTGTGCTAATGGTGGTTGTGGGCCAAGTTGTAGAGAATCTTGGATTTTAGGGAAGGAATTACTTTTAGACAAAAGCTTACTTTCCAAGTGTCTATTTAGAATTTTTAAATTTATTTATGGATCAGAAATTTTTTTCATGGTTGGATTCATAATTTATAACATACTAAAATTTCCAAATTTGCTATTTATTTTATACTAGAGGCCTGGCACATGAAATTCGTGCATGGGGGGTGTTTCCTCAGTCAAGCCTGCACCCTCTCTAATGTGGGAACCCTTAAGGGATGTCTGACTGCCTGTTTAGGCCCAATCCCACTGGGCCTAAACTGTTCCCAACTGTGTACCTGCCTCTGCCTGATTGCCCCTAACCACTTCTGCCTGCCAGACTGACTCCTCCCTGACCACTCTACTGCCAGTCTGATCAATGCCAAACTGCTCCCCGGCTGGCCCAATTGCCCCTAACTGCCATCCTCTGCAGGCCTGGTCCCCCACAACTGTCCTCACCTGCAGGGGACCCCCAACAACCTTTCTCAGCAGGCCTGCTCACCCCAATATCCTTTTCCTGCAGGCCTGGTCCCCCCCAATATCCCTCACCTGCAGGCCTGTGCACCACCCCTCAACAACCTTCCTCTGAAGGCCTGGTCCCCCCCAACTGCCCTCGCCTGCAGGCCTGGTCCCCTCAACTGCCTCCCATTGCAAGCCTGGTCTTCCCCCACTATCCTCCCTTGCTGGCCTGGTCTTCCCCTCACTGCCCTCCTCTGCCTACCTGGTCATCCCCAACTTCCCACAACTGCCCTCCCCTGCCAGCCATCTCTAAAGAGCAACACATGTGTTCAGGCCACCAGTAACTGCAACAATCTTCTAAACCTTCTCCTGCTTCTGTTTTTCACCCTTGGTTCTCCTTCTTCTTTAAGGGTATATAGCCCCCTAGAAACCAGGATATTCTTCCTTTTTTTCTTCTTCAAAATTTAACATTTTTTATTGAATGCAAAAGAACAAAGCTATCATTCCCACCAATTGAAAATAAGATGTCTATTTCATAGATATTTTAGTTAGTAATAATCTCTTCTATGCCTCCCCAGGATGTTCCAATATAAACAAACTCACCTTTTAAATAGAAAAAGACACAACATAAATTATAAACAAAATGGAAGATTGCCATATTGAGGTCATACCATATAGTCAAGTACCAAGAAAATTAAATAGGTTTAACTGAAAGTTAGCAAAAGCGTAATCTCTTACTTCATTAACCAGTGAAAATGATCTTTACTTACACTGCCATTTATAATAAGAAACTTATATAAATGGTGAATACTTAGCAAAAAAGTCTCCGTGATTGCACTTTGAATGCTTTCGTGACTTAACAGTGGACATATTTCCTAAAAGCTCTACATTAAAACATAATGAAATATTAAAATTCTTTTGTAGATCAATCATAGAGTAAGTAATGAAAAACACCTCACTTATTTAGAATAGTAGTATACTAGCTAAAATATAACTTGGTTACTTATCTATACTTAAGACTATTATAGCAGAAAATTGCAGGCATTTGTTCATTTTAGTTGGGTAAAACAGAATTATTTCTGAAGTGATGGAAAGTAGTACAGTTGGTCATCAAATGCTTTCCTCCAAGGACTTTGGCCTTCCACAATCTTCTTTTGACTTTAGGGCTTATCTGGAGACCCCCTATCTTGTACACCCAACTTCCATTGGTCTGGAAGTTATTAGTATGGCTAGGCAAAACATTTAATTTTAACATTTATTTCTACTTCATCTCTTCTAGTTATTAAAGAGATTTTGCTAGAGACAAATGGACAAACACATTTAACCAGGATTTATGGTAATTATAATTTGAGTTAACTCAATTTTTTTTTCCTTTGGTATTTTTTTCTTGGTTGGTTTCAAAATGTAGGCCAAGATTTTCAAAAGGCAATCAACAATCCTGTGGAAAATGTAAATGATATTAAGGCCATGTAAATTAATATTTTAAAAATTATCTTTATTGTTGAAAGTTTTACAGATGTCCACTTCCACTCCCCCACCCCTGCTATTGACCTCCTTCTCCCCAAGCCAGTTCCCTCCCCAGGCCTTCACAACCCTATTGTCTGTATCTATGGGTTATGCACATATGCCAATGAATTCTTTAGTTAATAACTTCCTTATTCTACCCTACCCTCACCCCAGAATAAGAATCCTCAATCTTGCATGATTCCATATATCTGGCTCTAATTTCTTTGTCATTTTATTTTGTTCTTTAGATTCTACAAAATACAGTATACCAAAGGAAGACTAGAAATCAAAAAATCACTTAAAATGTGTTTCAATTTCAGTTGAAAGTATAAAAGGTTACATTTCTTTAAGTCAACAACAATGATATTTAGCAAAGAAAAAATTTTTTTTAAATGGAGCAAACCTTAATTTATTCAATTTAATGTTTGTATTTTTCTAGGTATATTGAAAAATTATCAATACATTTTTTAAATTTCAGGAATTCAAATAATAGTCATTAAATTACTGGGTAAAAATCCAATAATAATCTACATTTAAAAGCTGATAAATGCAAAATAAAATTCAACTGCATTTGTGCATGAACAGCAAAAATAAACATAAAACACACAAAAAATAGCATTGTATGACAGTAAATGAGTTGTTTTTTGTTAGGCAAGCATGTTAAGTAAACATGTTTTTCCTAGTTTTATTTTTTTGCATCACATAAGAATGAGAAGATTTAAAGCAACTTTGAATTTAAAAGAAGCCAAAAACTTTATACTTTCTCCTGGAGTAATTTGTTGCTAGATTTTTGACACAATTATTTTTAGGACGATGTTTCATGTACAACAAGCTAGATGATGTTTCATGTACAACAAGCTAATGCTAGCTTGGTCAAAGCCATCTACAAAAATGATGTCTCTCACACATTTCAACATAACATATAAAACTATAAAATCTGTCAAGGTGGAAACTGCCTGGAATTTCTTAAAGTAATGGAAAGTGCAACATGGTTAAATAAAGCATTATATATAAACTAGAGGCCCAGTTCATAAAATTCACGCATGGGGAGGTGGGGTGAGAAGGGTCCCCTCAGCCCAGCTTGCACCCGTTGAAGTCTGAGACCCCTTGGGGGAATATCTGGCTGCTGGTGTAGGCCTGATACCCAAGCCCAAAACTAGCAGTGGGACTTCCCTCTCACAATCCTGGACCACTGGCTCCTAACTGCTCACCTGCCTGCATGCCTCATTGCCTTTAACTGCCCCCCCTTCCAGCCTGATCAGCCCTATCTACCTCTGCCTGCTGGCCTGATCACCCCTCACCGTCCCCCCACTGCTGGCCAGGTCACCCCACACAGCCTGATGGTTATTCGTTTAGTTGCAATGGTCACTTAGGCTTTTATATAGATAATATATGTGTTTTGTAATACATGGTATTCTTACTGTAACTGAAGTATGGCTTATCTATGTATGCAAATGAAATATTTAGAAGCAGGAGAAGTAAACAAAAAATCCTGTTCTCTAAATTATACTTGATCTTGTAGATGAACAAGTTTATGTGATAATTCATCTTGTTCTATGGAACCAACACAAGGGGCAACAGATACTATCTGATCTGGTAGTTCCATATTGAGATCATGGCCAGCTTCATCTGCTATTTCTTTTATAAAATTTTAATGTTTTTATTGACATTTGATATAGGAATAGGAGAGAGAGAGAGAGAGAGAGAGAGAGAGAGAGAGAGAGAGAGAACGCAAATTGATGTGAGAGAGAATCATGGATCAGTTTCAGTTGCCCTCTGGTAAGTGTCCCAACCATGGATTCAACCTGCAACCTAAGTATGTACCCTCACCAGGAATCAAACCCATAACCTTTTGGGGCATGGGAGAACACTCCAACCAACTGAGCAAGCTGGGAAGGCCATCTTGCCATTTGTGGAAGCAGCATTTCCACTTGGTTTTATGGTGATGTTATGGTTGTAGTTCTACTCATTGTCTTCCATTTGTGATATTTGAACATCCAGTGTTTCATATGGGTGTTCAAATTTGTTTATCAAGGCGGAAGTATTTTCAAGGTTCTTACTCCTTAATATAGCATCCATGGAGTTAACTACTCCTGTCAATAGGCTTGGTTACTTTGCCCATTGTCACTGCAGTTTGAATTATGGTCTGGCTGCCATAGCATCAAACCTGGCATTCCACATGGTCTTACAACTTTTCTTGGGAGGGGATAGCCAGGGTCAGTGATTTAGGTTTGATGGGGGGCATTCAGAGTTCTGTTTTAGTCCCAATCTGTGGCTGACTGGCAACTAGGTTTGCCCCAGAATATTCTTCTTAAAATATAAGAGAAACATACACAATTCTTTGCTAAAACCCATATTCTTGCTCAGAAGTAGGGCCCAAGTTCTTAGATAGCCTATGAGACCTTGTAGGATCTGGCCCCTGCCATCTCTCTGCCCTCATCTCTATTATGCTCCTCCGCATTCCCCCGAATCAAGTAACATCAGGCTCCTTGATGTTCTTTGACAATGTCATTTACTTGGCATCTCAGCTGTAAGTAAGCATGTTAAGTAAACATGTTTTCCATACATTTATTGTTAGATAATTGTGGTCTGTCTGCCTATAATTCTCTTTCCCCAAATATCTACATAGCTTGTTCTGCAATGTTTTTAAGTCTTTGTTGAAATATCACTGTATTTTATATGCCTCCGTTGGCTTTCCTGCATAAAGAATAAGAGTCTTCCACTCCATTCTAGCATTGCTGCTCCCTTTTAGCTAGCTTGGGATAGTTATTGGCATTAGTCTTACTCAATAAATGTTTGTTGAATGAATAATTTATTTTACTTCTCTTGCACGGCTTTTCCACATATTGGCCTAATGAATGGATGGATTAATGAATGATGATTATATTGTTTGGCACCAGCAGAAGCTGTTATTTCCCAATGGACTATTTCTCTGGAATGATTTTGTAGTTCTTTATTGGGACAAGAGACTTAATCAGATCTTGTCAGAAACTCTTGGGTTTTGCCAAGATAGCATCTCACCCATTAGTCATCTGCAGTGATGGAAAGCAGGGATAGAGGTTGGGGAGAGGGAGTAAGAGAGTATTAGGCTGGCCCAAGGAGCCTTCCTCACATTGAGAAAGCTCATTGATAATACCTGGTTGGCTTTTAGATTAAAAATATATAGGTATTCATGTGTGTGCATGTATGTCTGTGTGTTTGCATATATTGTATGTGTATATATATGTATATATGTATATACACTTGTATAAATATAAATATAAATATAAATATAAATATAAATATAAATATAAATATAAATATAAATATAAATCCTATGTAATAAAAGTGTAATATGCAGATTGACCATACTTCTGCTACACCCACAAGCTCCACCCAGCTACCAATTAGGAGCAATTATGCAAATTAACCTAACCAAGGTAGCTGCAGCTACAGAGTGAACAGGAGTCTTGGGTTTCCCTGGCAATGAAGGAAGCCAAGCTTCCCACACATCCTGGCTGTCCCTGAACTCCTCTAAAGGCTATAAAGTTTTAATTATAGAAGATAAATAAATCCCAACAAAAATGGTGGCAACCACAGACCCAGAGAGAGCAGGAGACTTGGTTGCTCTCAGTGATATAGGAAGTCAAGATTTCTATCTTCCCTGGCCTCTGCTCAAGGCTACAAAGTTTCAATTATAAAAGATAAATAAATCCCAGATACCAGAGGCTTCATTTATATCACTGGGGGGGCGTGTCTGCCTTGCAAACCACCACAGGCCCCTCACCCTGGCCACCCCATAGCACAAGGGAACACTCACCCTGATCCAGGACATGTTTCAGGGCAAACCAGCTGGCCCCCACCCATGCACTAGGCCTCTATACTATCTAAGAAAACAGTAATATGCAAATTAACCATCACTGCAATACACAAGATAGCTGTCTCCATGTGGACACAAGATGGCCACCATAAAATGGGCAGCAGGGACCAGGCCTACAAGAAAGGGCAGTTGGGGGCAATCAAGCCTGCAGGGGAGGGCAGTTAGGGGTGATCAGGCCAGCAGAGGAGGGAAATTGGGGATAATTGGGCCTGCAGGGAAAGGCAGTTGGGGGAACCCAGGCTTACAGGGGAGAGCAGTTGGGGGGGGGGGGGAAGGCCTGCAGGAGAGGGGATTTAGAGGCAATCAGGCTGACAGGGGAGCAGTTAGGCATCAATCAGGCTGGCAGGGGAGTGGTTAAGGGATGATCAGGCAGGCAGGGAGACGTGTTTAGGGGCAGTTAGGAAGGCAGGCAGGCAAACAATTGAAAGCCAGCAGTCCTGGATTGTGAGAAGGATGTCCAATTGCCCATTTAGGCCTGATCCCAGTGGAATATATATCTTTGAACAGCAGCAACAAAGATTCCTAAAGTCTAAAGACTTGGAAACCCCGAAGGACTCTGAAGACTCAGCAGAAACATAGATGCTTGGGAACTAGATATATGGGGAAGGCTTGCTGAATTTCTGTAGCTTACTTCTAGCTCCCTGGAAATTACTTTAGGCTGATATTAGCAAACAACAACAACAAATGTCCTGACTCTCAGATAAGTAGAAATAAAGAGCAGGTAAATACATATAAACTATAGGTGGTAGTATAAATGCTATGAGGAAACAAAATACAGCAGAAGGAGAAAAAGATAATAGAGATCCATTGTAGATAGTTGAGTTTGTAGGGAGATGAGACTTGCTTGATAAAAAGTTCAAAGACCAATAAATGCAAAGTCTTGAGGAGTAGTTGTTTGTTGAATTCAAGGGATATAAAATAGAATGAATTCAGTGAGACTTAAATTATGTACAGCCTTTAAGCCATAGTAAAGAGTTGGAGTTTTATTATGATTACAAGGAAATACCATAGGGCCCTTTAAAGGAGGGGAGTGACTGATATGAATTCAGAAAAAAAAAATCCCTCTGATTTGTCTGTGGAGGATAGACCAGAATGTGCACCAGTAGAGACAGAAGATAGGTAGGTGGCTGTTCCTACCTTTCAGGCAAGAAAATATAGCAATGTGGACCAGGGTAGGAGCAATGGAGATGGTAAGAAGTGGTATATGGGATATATATTGGAGGTAGAGTCATTAGCATTTATTGATGATTTAGATGTTGGCTGTAAGAGGTAAGTAATTGAGGATATCTTTATTAGTCAAGGAATTTTGGTTGTGATGTGGCAACAAGCTACTCTAAAATATCAGAGGCTTAAAACAAAAGAGGTTAAATTTTCTCACATGTCATATCCTTTGTGTGTTGGATAGTGGTTTGACATTTTTATAATTAACCTCTCTATGGGATATGGGATGACAAGATAGCCTACCACTGGAATGTTGAAAAGGGAAAAGAGAAATTTGGAGGATTTATATTAGAAACAATTAAATGTTTGGCCTAGAAATGACACATATCACTTCTAATTGGCCAAAAGTATCACACAGCTCCACCTACCACAGGGTGGCTAAGAAATACAATCCTATCTTGTGCCAGAGAGGCCAAGGTTCAGAACTACTCAGACAGCCATGCTCATGACTCCATGATATCTTCCAGGTTTAGATAACTGGTAGTAATAGCATCCAAACGGTGATGCTTGAGAAGAGTAGGTTTGTGGAAGGTGCAATCAATATTTCTGTTTTTAGTCATATTTAGTTTAAAAACTTTTTCAGAAAACATGTCAAGATAGTTGGGACTATAAGTCTGATGATTAGAGGGAATGTGATGAGCTACAACAGAAAAAGTGCAGAGCAAAAAGAGTAGAGATATCAAGGGTGAGCCTTAGGGAACACACACTTTAACAAAATCTGGAGAAGAAAGAATATCTAGCTAAGAAATGGGAGAAAATAGGTTGAGTAGATTATAAATCATAAACATTAAAGAAAGAAAGTTTTAGTACCTTTTAAAGAAGTTTTTCTTCAAGTTCTTAGTTCTCATAAATATATAGTTCATATTCCGTACTTTCAGGACAAATTTGAAGTATACTCTATTATAGTTGATTAAATATATAGACCAATAATGGTAAAACACTTAGGATAATGTGATTTTTTTAAACGTCCAATGAATGGGATTGATACTCTTCTATTCTTTTCACTATTGTTTCCTTTCCTTATTTTGAAAATTATCTAAAGATGATTTAAAGTGAAGATGTTAGTGCCATATTCATCAGTCTTTTTTCTTCACTTCCTCTTCCTGCTCCTTTTCCATTATGATCATCATCGTCATCATCATAATCATCAAAATACTGATCATTACTAGACCCGATTAGATTAGTTATTTTTGTATTTAAATAATCTGGTTATTCCTGAAGAACATACAAGATACTATAGAAGGACATATTGACTACAGTTTGGATTATAATTTGAGTACTTATTGAATGCTTACTTCAAAGATGGACATGATTTCTGCCCTAAGTTCATTAGTTCAATTGCCTGGGAAAGAAAACATAATCTGGAGGGGGAAAAAGTACTTAGAGAGGATACAAGAGATTAAGACTACAAATATATAGGATTGCAGGAATAATTTGGCAGGGCTTCTCCTCTTTTCAGATTAGTTAGCTGTAAAAAGCATTTGTAGATGAGTAACCCTAGAATGGAAATGCAGGGTAAAGTGGAGACTGTATATATCTTAATATCAACTGTCTCTTCCTTTAAGCTAGGAACAAGGTGGTCTTATGACACATCTCTGGAGTATAATTTGTTTCATTTCCAGTTCTGGTGGTCTGTTGGATTTCTTAGTCCATATCTCTCTCCCCACTCCCTCCTGTTTTTCTCTTTCCTGATTTCTTCTTCCTTGCCTCCTTCCTTTCTCTCCAGCATTTCTCACTCTTTTTATCACATGTGAATATATATATATATATATATATATATATATATATATATATATGACATAATGATAAAAAAGAAATTGTTGAATATGGAATTTAACTTCATAAGAAATTAAAACCATGGGTGATGAGGAGGGAAGAATCATTATATATATCTATTAAAATTTAAAGTTGAATTGACCACTAATAAAGAAATAAGCAAGTTAAGAGGAGGAATTGGTGAGTTTGATTTTAGGCAGGTTGATTTTAAGGATGTAAAGTAAATTTTAATTTTAGATAGATTAATTATTCCAGCAGGCAATCTATTTTGGGGGCCTGGGGCTTTGGAGAATGTTTAGATATTTAGGGCGGAGATAAAGATGTGCCAGTGAATGAGGTAGATTAGTGAAACCAGGAAAGAAAGCCTTCATCAGATGCTTGGGGAAAGCCTCTATTTAAGGAATTGGGAAAAGATACTGATAACAGAGGCTGAAAATGAGTCATCAAAGAGTTACTTGGAACTTTTGCAATCAAGAAACCCAAGAAAGAGAATTTTGAGAAGGGGGTGATAGACAAAAATGTCAAGTTACTGCACAAATACTGAGTATTGTACAGATTGATACCCATTTACATTTAATTAGTAGGCTATTAGTAACCTAATTTCAGAATTATTTACTCATGAGTTAAATATGTTTTATCATGGGAGGCAATTGAATTAAAAATAGTTTTTTGAATGCTGGTGGACAAGTTGGTATTGTTAAGTAAAATGCAATGTTTACGATTTTTTCTTGGAACTGTATCCTCTAGCCACACAACCAAGTAGAATTCAGTGATAGAAGCCAAAGAGATAAAAGCTAAGTGTCTGTATTTATTCCATTACCCCTTTTGATTTCATCTATTATTAAGCAATAGATTTAGGGTTACTTATAGATTCAAGTTGATCCCTTGCCTTTTCTTAACCCTGGATCAAATGGTATCTTAATTTTTATTTATTTATTTTTGTAAATTCATAGTTTGAATAAGAATAAGAGTGCTCTAGCTGAAACCGGTTTGGCTCAGTGGTAGAGCATCGGTCTGCAGACTGAAAGGTCCAGGCTTCGATTCCGGTCAATGGCATGTACATTGGTTGTGGGCACATCCCCGGTAGGGGGTGTGCAAGAGGCAGCTGGTCGATGTTTCTCTCTCATTGACATTTCTAGGTCTCTATCTCTCTCCCTTCCTCTCTGTAAAATATCAATAAAATATATATTTTTTAAAAAGAGTAAGAGTGCTCTATGTAGACCCTAATAATCTTTCAGGTGCCATAGGCCTTGGTGTTGGTACTTTCTTCAGGACAGCCCATCCCAGGGCTATGAGAGGAGGATGCCTCTGTGCATGTCTCTCATCAATCCTTGGACTCTGGTAAGTATAGAAAACAGTCATTGGTCAAAATTATGTCAGACAGGAAAATAAAGATTTTTCTATTCTGTGATGAAAGAAAATGTAGATAAGGCATGGCCCGAAAATGGCCCATCTGAAATGGACAAAATAATGACTATGTGGAATCAGTGCTCTGAAAGTTCCAGGAAAGGTCCTTGACAAACTCTGGGACCATAAATTTAACTATATACTACTTGATTTATTTACATGTAGAAGTACTTTACTAGCCATTTAAAATATTTTTTATTGATTTTTAGAGAGAGAAGATGGAAGAGGGAAAAGACAAACATTGATATAAGATCAGGGAAAAGATAAACATTGATCAGAACATGGATAGACTGACTCCTGCACTTCCCAGAATCAAGTGGGGGGGAGGGGAGGTAGGGGACAGGGGGCGAGGGTAAGGAGGATCAAGTCACTTGGGGGAATTTGGACTGACCAGGAATCAAACCAGCAGCCTCTTAATGCATGGGATGATGCTCAACCTATTGAGCAACACTAGCCTGAGCTAGTGTTTGTTTGTTTGTTTGTTTGTTTGTTTGTTTGAAGTGTCAGTACCTCCTTAGGAGGCATTTAATAAAACATTTGATAGTGGTTACTTCCATGCCAGTCCAAAAGTGAACTCTACAGTTTAGGAGCCAGAGGTAATAGTGACTTTTTACCAAGTCTTAGCTTCTCAGGATACTCGTTAGACCTTTGGTGATAGGAAGGTCCCCCAACAACCATATGTATTCCTTCAGCTTGAATACTTTCTTGTCCCCTTGATCACTCCAGTTTGGACTGATTATATGGTACCAAGTTTTCCACCTGCTGATTTAGATTCCCAAAGAAGTTGGTAAATGGAGTGACTATGATTCATATATGCCTCTTTCAGTTTCTGGTAGCTGCCAGCAATCCCTGACTTGTGGCTTCTCTCTCCAATCTCTGCCTCCATTTTCACATCACCACCTTCTCTGTATGTATAATCTTCCTCTACGTCCTCTTTATAAGGATACAGGTGATTGCATTTGGGGCCCACCTGAATAATACAGGATACTCTCGCCTCAAGAACTTAATCACAGTAGCAAAGACCCTTTTCAGCAAGGTAATATTTATAGGTTCCTGATATCTTTGTGGAAAATTATTCAGCCTACTATATAGATAGATGTCTTTACACCTTTGCAGACTTAAAATGTTTATACTTCCAGGAACTTGGTTATACTTAAAGACATACCTCATGAATAAACAGCTTCCAATCTCATGGCCCACTTAAAAAAAGCTTGTCAGGAAGGGGGCTAATTTAGATCAGTCCCATGCCACTGGACAAGCAGGTGTGATCACATTCCTAGTTCTCAGTATGAAAGTAAACAATTGTAAACAATTGATCTTTATTGAGAAGCTGATTAAGTGACTAGAAGAGCTGGTTGGATTTCTGAGAAGGTCAGCAAGAGAACCAGTTCCTCGTATGTGTCTCCATTTTGTGTGGGTCTTTTCCCAGTTCTGGGGGATAGGTGTGCTCAGCTGGCCTGGCACTCATTCTCTCATGTCCAGCAATAGCTTCAGTCTTCCATTTCACCAGGAGAGTCACAAAGGATCTAGGCGATTACTTGGAGGGAAATTTAGGTGGGATCAAGAGAGAGTAGAAACTCTGGAATTACAAGTTTAGAGCAGGGAGTTCACCAATTTTTAAATTAGGGAACTTCCGTATTTGAACTTGGGATGAAGACACTTCCTGGCTTGGCTCCTCTATATCTGTGGTACATATCTCACATATAACCTAAGGAGGAGCATGGACCCCAGGGAGTTCTTCTGTAAGGCTCTCTCAGGTGCTGCTGAATGTGCTTCCTTCAGTGTTCACACCTGACTGTAACCTGCTAGGCTAAGCCACAGGCAGGGGAAACTAACTTTTCTAGAGATTTATTTATGATTTAGACCACTGGAGAAGCTGGATTTAAGGAGGGATCTTAAGAAAACAGTTTTTTTTTTCTGTTATGTATAGGGAGGATAATAATAGTTATTGAGTGCACAGGCACTCAAGCTAGACTTACCTGCATTTCATTCTGGCTCCACTACATAATAGCTGCATGACTTAAAATCTCTGATTCCAAAAAAATGTCTTTTCTTTAAAACAAAGATAATAGTAACCATCACTTACCATGTGGCAGAGGCTATTCTAGACACTTTGCATATAATTAATCTCCCATATGAAAACTTTATGAGGTAAGTATTGTTATTATCCCACTTCAAAGATAAGGAAAGTGAGGTACAGAGAGGTTAAGTAACAAGTATCAAAGAAGGATTTTTGAACCTAGAAAGTTTGGCTTCAGCAAATGCCTCAACCATACTTTATGCTGCCTTTCATGTCTCAGGATTTTTCTGAGTATAAAATAGGGTGGCCATTCATCACAGGTAGTATTGGAAAGCCCTGGTTTACATCTGTTGTCCAAGTGAATTATTAATAGTGCCCTCTTTTTAAAAATATATTGTTATTGATTTCAGAAAAGAAGAGAGAGGGAGAGAGATAGAAACACCAAGGATGAGAATCATTGATCAGTTGCCTCCTGGACATTGAGGATTAAGCCTGCAATCCAGGCATGCGTCTTTGACCTGAAATGAACCGGGACCCTTCAGAAGCTCTATCCACTGATACAAACCAGCTAGGGCATTTCTCTCTTTTAATCTCAAATGTATCATAGTGTCATGTCTCAGTTTAGATATTTGCCACATGAGGATTAAATAATTATCTGTTAAATACTAAAGATAATGTTTGGCCCAAGAAAAACCCTCCATTAAGGTTAGTTATTGCTACTTCTCGTACTGCTATCATCACCACTACCACTACCACCACCACCACCACCACCACCCATCATTATCCAAGTCTGGGAGGCTTAGAGCTGAAGATTAACTCAGGTTATGAAAATACATATCATGGGAGCAATCATTCCCCATTCTCACACCCATCACATGCATTGCTCCCTGGTCATAGCACAGCAGTCTTTCTTGCTCTCTGTCCTAGGCAGCCACTCTTAATTGATCAAACTTTACATGTAAAATTAAAATTATTTGCTCTAGTCAGCTTTTCTTGGTGGTTAGAGCATAAGCCCATGGACTGAAGGATAATGGGTTCGATTCTAGTCAAGGCAAATACCAAGGTTGCAGGCTGGATCCCCGGCTTCAGTTGGGACATGTATAGGAGGCAACCCATCGATGTGTCTCTCTTACATTGATGATTCTGTTTCTGTCTCTGTCTGTCAGTTCCCTTCCACTCTTTCTCAAAATCAATAGCAATAATATCCATGGGTGAGGATTAACAACAACAACACCAAAAGTTTAAAAATGTTAAAATTATTTGCCATACCTAATTTTATTAAATTGAAGAATCCAGGATCCTAGTATATGGAGAATGTGAATTTAAGCTGAGCTAATGGATTTCCCTATTTATATAAAACCTCATTTTATTTCCAAAAGTGATAATGAGTTTTGGACCTCTTTAGATACACTATATTCCTTTTCTACAGTATTCCCCTCTACCCATTTCTCTATCATTTGCAACTCTAAAAGCATCTTAATTCATAATAATTTCTACCCCCTGCCTATAATTGAATAAAAGCCACTGAGATACTATAGAAATGGGTATGATAAAAATAAAGAGGAGTGAGTCATAAAAGGGATTATAGTTGACACCTAAGATCCATGTCTTAGAAAAGCTATCTTTAAATGTGATTTGTGTAACTGGTAGTGAAATTCATTTCAGGTTGGTTTTGTGTGGCATAAGGGACATCTAGTGGTTATTGAGGTCTCTGCAGATTTACTAAAGGTAATGTAAAGCCATAGTTGTACATATTGGGGCTTAGAACCAGCACCTTGCAAGGGAGCTCCCCAAAAGGGGAGTGACCTCATTTATTGCATGACCATTTATTTTGAAGTTAACTAAGGATAAAGAAACCTTTTCATTAAAAAAAATGACTACTAGCATTTCCATCTTGTCAGTTTTAAAACAACTCTTATTTGTACCAGGTTGGAAATTATTCTGTTATCAAGTACCTGCCAGCTTGGCATATTCTTGTTATCACTTTCCCCACCTTTTCTGATGATTGTAGAGGGACTTTTTCAACCGCTTTGAAAAGC
This sequence comes from Vespertilio murinus, assembly GCA_963924515.1. Classification (NCBI taxonomy): domain Eukaryota; kingdom Metazoa; phylum Chordata; class Mammalia; order Chiroptera; family Vespertilionidae; genus Vespertilio; species Vespertilio murinus. The sequence continues at coordinate 200,412,714 of OZ004704.1, forward strand.
CATACATCTGATTAAAGCCTTTATTAGGCTAAGAAGCAGAGCTTCAAGAAATAGTTTGTAGTTGCTTCTGACAGGCAGAGCTCCTCCTTTGGAAGTAGCCCAGCCATCAGAAAGTCATACAGTGCTGGTCTGTGTGTACTTTGTATAAATGAGTGGGCTTTGCAGTATAAGAGGATGAACTGCAAAGCCCCTGTGTGAACTTGCCTTCTTAGCCCCAGAGTTTTCCAGGAACTTGCCCATTGGTCAGCACTTCTTAGGCTTATCTACCACTATCCATGGTTCTGAACCCACTGCTCTTGACTACTAAGCTGTGTAGAACATCAACTTGCTTCCCTCATATGCTACTACTATTTCCAACTATTTTAGACTTCTTAAAGGTTTGGTTTCATTGAATATTTTTATAGTATTTTTCTAGTTCTTCTACCTTTGGGTTTTTCACATAATCTCTTTCTCCAAAAGCTATTTGGCATTCCTATTGCAATCTATCTTCTTTGAGGGTAGTTTGTAGTAGCCAGAAGTTGCTAGCTATGGCCAAAGTTTCATTGTCCAGGGATTCATTCTTGCTTTTTAAATTCTGAGTAAAGATGATAAAGGCTCTGAGGTACTGTTTCAAAAATATCCATGTGTTTTCTATGGCAGTCCAAGCTACACTGTCATAAAGAGGTGGACAATTGTCCCTTAGCATATTCCAGAGTGGGAAGCAGTTTTGGTCCTGAGCTTTGTCAGCCGATCTCTTAGAGAATCTTGCTAGAATTTGTGTTTGATCTTTTTCTTCTTCTACTGTTAGTGTTCTGCCAAGGCATTTAAGCTAATGACAGCTGTCACTCTAGTGTGCATAACTTTCCATATTGATAGCCTTAAATATTCCTAAGCATGCACACTAGGGAAAACTTCATTAAATATTCAATGAGTCCATCACATGAAATAATTTATACATTCTCCTCTTGTAACTTATCAAGCAGAATGAATATAGAAGTTTCTCTCTGCGTTGTAGTCCTCAATGCCTTAGAGGCATACGAAAATAGCCTTTGTGAGCTTCCTTGTCCTTCTTTCTCTGCATTTTCCACATATTATTACAAACATGTACTAGGATGGGTATTTAGATACACCAATAAGAATGACATAATTTCCTTCACTTAAGAAATTCCCAGTCTAAAGGGAAGATAGACAATTACTGCGCAACATTATAATTTCTGTGGCATCAATTAGAGCATAGAGCCTTGGGAGAAGAGAGGAGGAAATCAGCTGTGGATGGGAGTGGAATTATGATGAATAAAATTGATGAAGGCTTCCCAAAGGAGGTGATGTCTAAATTATTCCTCAAATAGTGAGCAGTAGTCATTCAGGTAGGTCACTCAGGTAAAGCTTATTCTGGATATGATTTATTGGGAGAATGCAGAACTTTGGCAAGGCTGGCAATGATGAGGTGAAGAGTAGATCAGGTAAAGTTTTTAATGTAATGCTTAAAAGTTTGCAGTTGATTCTGAAATTGATAGAGAACCATTGAAGAGTTTTAAGCAAGGCATGACATGACATCCCCAGAGAAAACAGTGAGATAATTAGAATCGTTTTTAGTCCTTGGAATAAAAATAACACTAGAGTCCTAGTAACTTAGGAAGACGTCTTTTAAATTTTGTCACCTTTCTAATCAAACTGCTAACGGCTTTCTTTCTACTCTAATTGTTCCTTCCCCCTGATTGTATAAATAGCTGTATTTTTAGAGCTTTCCATAATCAGGTTCCACCTACTCATTTGATCTCAGTTCCTCCGTTTTGGGTCATGTAACTTTCACACTAGTCAGGTTGGTGTCTTCATCAAATATTCTAAGACAGGAAGACATGTAGGTATTCACTGGGTAGGTCTATTTCATATATGAGCAAATATAAGAAGGGTGTCTATTTACTGAGCTTCCACTATATGGCTGGGACTTAGTTACACACTGTAAGTGCATTGGTTTCCACATCAGAAACACACAGCCTCTGTGTTTAGGTAGCTTTCAGTCTAAAGAACCATAGTAGTGTCATTCCTGTCAAGCACAGGGGAAATACAATCTGAGTCAAATTTCTACTCACAGGACCTTGTACATTCATTTATTGGAGTGATAAATATATCTCACTGATATGTCAATTCTGACATAAAATATATCATCCCCCTTTAAGTATCCTCTAGCACATTCTAAGCATGTTGGTAGCAGGGGTTATATTTCATGTTCCTTGTATCCTCCATGGTCTAGAGCTAAAGGATATTTAACACATTTCCATTGGTTTTTGTTCCCAACACATTATACTACAGCTGGTCAATTTACATTAAATTGGCTTTTTTTGTTGTTAGAGGATAACAAGGGTGGAGAGTAGGTTCACCTCCAGTTTCATCTATCAGTGACTGATGGAAACTTCCTAAGGCATTACCTTGAGAATCCTGAGGCTGCATCTGGGTTTAATGGGAAAGGGAGTAGAATAGAATGGAATCAATTAACAATAAATGCCATTCTCCAGAAAGGAAGAGGAGAGACACATACTTGACAGCGTGGCTCTAAGACATGGGAGAGTTTTCCATCCAGGCATGGCTGGAGAATCATCTGGAAAATGCTTTTAGATCCTCTAGAAATACATTTCATGATCCATTGACAAGGCCTCTTGGAGAACCATGGCCCATACATTCCAGTTCATGTCTTATTTATTTGCCTGGGTCTATCTATAGCAAGTTTCACATCTGTCAACACCAAGTTCTTGCATCATACATTTAGTAGAAGTCTAGTAGGCTTTGCTTGGGTGACCAAGTCTGCATTAACAAATCTTATCTTCTGTAATAGACTGAACCTTTATAGTATCCTGACTACCCCACAAACTTGATTGCTGATTTTTTCCCTATGATATACATTGACATTTGGCAGACTGTTCTTGATTAGCCTTTTTAACTACATAAAAGTCCTAAGAAAGTTCTTGAGAATAAAAATAAGACCTTCACTATAATTATGCCAAGGGTTCAGAATCATTCTCAGCCTGTTACTATCTGTAATTGGACAGAAACCCTATCTGATCATTTCCCTTTCATGAAAATCCATCAAGAAAACAAACAAGTGTTTATTTACATTTTGAGCATACATGATAATGACCTACATTGTTAGCAAGGCTGTTGAGTTAGCCTACATGGCCCTTTGACTCATGGTGGTGGCTGGAATATCTGGTACCCAAAAGACTAGATACTTCGTTCAAAATGAGGAAGGGACTGAGAACTTTCCTGGTTCAACATAATTTTTCCTGGATTTTTGCTGTACCTCCAGCTTGCCTTATGTTCCTTTTTTAAAAAAATTTCCTGGCCATTCTTTTATATATGGGACCATATTCATAGATCAGAGTTTATAAACTGGTGGTCCTTGGTGACATAAAGCAGATCTATTATGTTTGACCCACAGAGTGTTGATCATACAACATTAAAAGTTAATTAATTGCCAACATTCTACTACCCTTTCCAACTTTATCTGTAGTCATTTTCTCCTTTATTTGGAGCCATAGAACTTAGATATTTTTTGACTTCTGCCTGCAAGTCTGAAACTAAGTCCTATTTTCTGGTGCTTATTTTTTCTCTTTGGTGAATCTGACCATTGTTAATAGAATTAAAGCGTGAAAATGCTGGTATCTGTGGTATATAGTAGTTGGGACTTTGGGCCCCAGGTTGGATGTCAGCTGCAGCTCAGCAGGCAGTTAGTTTACTGACCCCTGTTAGCAAGACCATAGATGCAGATGTGGCCCAGGCCATGCCAAACATTAGGTTCTTCTGATTTTGGAAGCTAAGAGGACCATCTGCTGCCACATTTGTGCTTGGACTTCACTGCTGGAGTTTGGTCAGTAGCACACTGTGATAGATAATGATGTTAATGATAATGAACCCTAAATCTGTGCAGAGGTATAGGGTGTGTGTGTGTGTGTGTGTGTGTGTGTGTGTGTGTGTGAGAGAGAGAGAGAGAGAGAGAGAGAGAGAGAGAGAGAGAGAGAGAGAGAGATAGAAGAAATGGCCATAGGCATTGATATGCATTATAAATGCCACTGTCTCTTGAGTTTCTAGCTGGTTTAGAGCTTATCCTCATAGAGAATATTTTCTTCCTGATGACTCCATGCCAGGCTAACCTGTCTGTTGCTTTAGTTCTGGCTTTTCACAGAAAATAACTACATTAATAATGATAACTACCATTTACTGAGTGTCTATGGAGGGTCAGAAACTGTGTGAGTTGCTTCTGTATGTGATAATATTATCCCATTCATTCCTTACAATCCTGTGAAGTGAGACTTGTTCTTCACAGTCTGCAGGTGAAGAGCCTGAGGCTGAGATCAGTTAAATATTTTATCCAAGGTCACATAACTGGCAAGGGCAAAACAGGACTCAAAACCTGGTTAATGAGATTGCAAAGCCCATGATCTTAACAACTGCCCTATACTGCCACTGGAGTTGGACATCTAATTTAATGAAGAGACAAGCGTTTATTAAGAATTGGTACAGCATGATACTATTTCAGATTTTAAAAGTGTAATGCATAGCTCGACTAGCAAGGCTCAGTGATAGAGTGTCAACCTATGAACTATGAGATCATGGCTCAATTCCTGGTCAGGGCACATGCCTGAGTTGTAGGCTGGATCCCCAGTGGGGGTGTGCAGGAGGCAGCCAATCAATGATTCTCTCTCTGAAATCAATAAAAAATATATTTAAAAAATTCAATGCATAGTTTTTGGTGATAAGGTATTTTGTAATGACAAGACATGTGTTTATTTAAAGATAGCAGAGAGTTTTGAGTGACAAAGGAGTGCAGCAGACAGTTCCTAGAAGGGGAAGTCACAGCTGACCAGAGTCATCAGTTACTGAGGGACAGAGGGGATTTGGGGTAGAGAAAGTAGGATGTATGATTGTGTGGCCACCCCAGAAGCAAGATTCTTTCACAGTGCTTTTTACTTATTTCCCTTGAGTAGGAATGTTACACATTAATATTATTAGTATAAAAGCTTAGCTAGAAGCTGTGCCATTCTGAAAGCTGAAGAGAAAAAGTTCATTTCATTATTATCTATTGTTAAAGGATTAAATTTGGGTGAGAGGAAGATACATATTTGTCTTTTGTTTGTTGTATTCAAACTGCTCCACACATGGGTATAAATTTGAAAAGCTTTATTGGGATTTGTAGTCAATGCTATTCCACATCAAGGGACCTGACACTGGCTGTACACTATTCTGTTTTGGCTAACCTAGACACTCAAGTGAATGTCCCCTGGTGTCCTGACCTTCAAACATGCTCCACTGACCTGGATCAGCACAATGGTGCTCAGTCAGAAAATCATGGACCTATAAATAATGGTCTTGCAAGCTGACCTGGTATTTTCTATTGAAATTGTCCTATATGTAGACCCACACAGAATTATTTAAAAATGAGAGAAAAGAAAGCCCAGCTGGTAAACCTCCTGTTCCTTGACAGGAGAAATAGTACTGAGCAGCCATCTGGGCACTGCAGGGCACATGCCCACACTTCCTTTTTCTGGTTCCCTTACTGGAGTGCACAGGGATGTGGCATTTACAACCGAATTCATGGTGACATGTTCTCAGGAAGCCCAGAACAGAGTGGCCTGGGATAAGATAGAAGAGGGGAAAAATACTTTTGTGAGCTGGGACTGTCTCTACCTATTAGATTCATTCTCATGGACCTGCCACATAGCTCAGGCATCATGGAAGAGTTTAATGTAAAAAGCAAATTATGTAAATTAGAATAGTTTTATTTTCCAATCATGGCAAACATTTTTGGCATTAGGGCAGACAGCTTCATTACTGGCAGGCAATATAAGGATTCTAAGTTTACCAAATGGCAGGGATCAGCAAGGACAGAGTAGCCAGCGAGGGCATGGAATGGGTTTGAATATAGATCCTGATGACAGGGCACTGTTTAAAAAGTTTGAGAGAAGAGGAAGACAAGGTATCCTGGGAAACTTGGGGAGCAAATATGAAGAAGCCTGATACCTGAGATTATAGAAGTGCCTCTGAGGTAACTTGTAGGTGCTGGTAAACTTGTGCATAACCATGGCCATGGTCCTGCAATGGACAGGTTGAAAAGATGCAGAGGTTACCCTACTGCAGCAAGAGAGATATAAAAACTATATATAGCCGAAACCGGTTTGGCTCAGTGGATAGAGCGTTGGCCTGTGGACTGAGGGGTCCCAGGTTCGATTCTGGTCAAGGGCATGTGCCTTGGTTGTGGGCACATTTCCAGTGGGGGGTGTGCAAGAGGCAGCTGATCGATGGTTCTCTCTCATCGATGTTTCTGGCTCTCTATCCCTCTCTCTTCCTCTCTATAAAAAAATCAATAAAATATATTTAAAAACAAAACAAAACAAAACAAAAAACTATATATAGTGTTAGGGACAGGAAATAAAGGGTTCACCTTCCAAGAACATTTTTTTCCCCAGAAATCTGGTTATCTTTGGTCAGTTTTTGGTCCTGATTTTCTTGCCCGTCTTTCAAAAAATCTGCATTCTTGTTACTCACCTTATGTTCCCATCTCCACTGTGTATCCTTCTTACAAAAGAGTTCCTCTTCACAGGACTTTGCATCCCTTTCCTTTAAAAGGCCTTTTCCCTTTTTTATCCCCTGCCTCCTGTAGGGATACCTGAGCTCTCTTTCCATTTATCTTTCAATGGAGCCAAGTCTCTGTCTGTCCCATTTGGATGAGCGATTGTTATGCATTAATAATTAACCTTTACAAGGAGTTATAATCTTCCTAGGCATTTAGCCTAATGCAGGGAAAGCCAACGTTTGGTTATGACAGAGAGATCTTGCATTCTGGGGCATAATAGTGGTGGTTAGAAAGAAGAAGCTGCCAGTCATTGAATTTTTATTTTCTGGTTCACTCACTGGAGAGATTGCTAAGTATAGTCTTCCCTTTGTACATGGTGAGTCCAGTATAGGGAGAATAAGAATTCAGCTCTTGCCAAAACCGGTTTGGCTCAGTGGTAGAGCGTCGGTCTGCGGACTGAAAGGTCCCAGGTTCGATTCCGGTCAAGGGCATGTACATTGGCTGCGGGCACATCCCCAGTAGGGGGTGTTCAAGAGGCAGCTAGTCAATGTTTCTCTCTCATTGACATTTCTATCTCTATATCTCTCTCCCTTACTCTCTGCAAAATATCAATAAAATATATTTTAAAAAAAAGAATTCAGCTCTTGAACTGGGGAGTTGGACATGCATGACTTTCCACATAAGGTTATAGATGAGCTTCATGGGAACTGCTAGGGGAATTTCAATTGGAGTATTCACAGTGATAAGGCATATGGATTCTGGAGTCCAACTCCATGGGTTCAAGTCCAGTTCTGCCACTAGCTATGTGACTTTGCACTGGTTCCTTAACTGTTCTCTGATTTTCTGAATCAATAAACTGGGGGAATGTTGAGGTTATTTGGGTGTTGTAAGCATCTAATGGCTTCGGATCCTTGGCATAGTGCCTGGTATAGGTGCTCAGGAAATATGAATATTATTATAATTTTCAGTGTTATTAAATATGGTTAGGCCCCTGGTCAAGGTAATTTAATAGGTAAGGCATTTTTTACTTTTTGAAATTAGTTACATATTAAAAGGCAGACAGCTCTGCTTGACTCTCTCCTGGTGATAGTGAAGAGAAGGAAAACAGTTCTACAAGGATATATATATATATATATATATATATATATATATATATATATATATATATTAGAGGCCCAGTGCACAAAATTCATGCATGGGGCTGGGGGGGTGGTGTCCCTCAGCCCAGCCTGAACCTTCTCCAATCTGGGACCCCTCAAGAGATGCCCAACTGCCCATTTAGACCCAATCCCTCTCACAATCCAGGACTGCTGGCTCCCAACTATTCACCTGCCTGAATTCCTGATTGCCCTTAACAGCTTCTGCCTGCCAGCCCAATCTTCCCTTCCAACCTGATTGATGTCTAACTGCTCCCCTGCCAGCCTGTATGCCCCCAACTTCCCTCCTCTGCCGGCCTGGTCAACCCTAACTGGCCTCCTCTGTAGGGTTGATCGCCTCAAACTGCCCTCTTTTGCAGGCCTGGTGCATCCCAACTGCTCTCCCTTGCTGGCCATCTTGTGGTGGCCATCTTGTGTCCACATAGGGGGAAGATCTTTGACCACATGGGGGCAGCTATTGTGTGTTTTAGTGTTGGTCAATCTGCATATTTCTCTTTTATTAGATAGAATAGAGGCCTGGCGCATGGGTGGGGGCCTGTTGGTTTGCCCTGAAGGGTGTCCTGGATCAGGGTGGAGGTTCCCTTGGGGCATGGGGTGGCTTCAGCAAGGGGCCTGTGGTAGTTTTCAGGCCAGCCACACCCCTGGTGACCCAAGTGGAGGCTCTGGTATCTGGAATTTATTTACCTGCTACAATTGAAACTTTGTAGCCTGTAGAGGAGCCAAGCCTCCTGTTCACTCCAGGGCCAGCAGCCATTTCTGTTTGGATTTGTTTACCTTCTATAAGTGAAACTTTGTAGCCTTGTGTGTAGACTTAGGCTGGCTATGGTAGGCAGAAATTGGCTTCTTCCATTGCCTGGGAAACCCAAGCCTCCCTCCTGCTCTCTGTGTCTATAGCCATCTTGGTTGGGTTTATTTGCATACTTGCTATGATTGCCTTGTGGGTGTAGCAGAGTGATGGTTAATTTGCATATTACTCTTTTATTAGGTAGGAGACATACACACACACACACACACACACACACACACACACACACTGAGTGGCCAGATTATTATGATCTCTGAAAGCATAATAATCTTCAGTATGTATAATGGAGGCCAGGGCAGGTGAGAGAGGGTAGGAAACTTAGCTTCCTCCCTTACTAGGGATAACCCAAGCCCCCTGCTTGCTACAGCTCTGTGGCTACCGCCATCTTGGTTGGGTTAATTTGCATACTTGCTCCTGATTGGCTGGCAGGCATGGTTTGTGAGCTTAGCGAAGGTATGGTTAATTTGCATGTTTCTCTTTTATTAAATAGGATATATATATCACAATGTGCAAAGAAACACAGATCTCCTTCTCCACCATCTCTTAATAAACATTTTATTTGAGTAATATAGCCACATAGTTAAAAAAATCAAATATAATAGCCTATTGTGAAAAGTCTCCCTCCCACGCCTGAATATTAATCTGAAAAATCCTTTCCCTAGTGACAATTTTATAGTTTCTTATGTTTTCTTCCAAAGATGTTTTATGCATTATGAGCATATATTCCTATAACACTCCACAACATACACAGTTTACACAATGATAGAATAATGCATGCTTTGATCTGTTCATTGCTAATTTCACTTAATAATATTACTTGTAAAGCATTCACATCAAAATTGGGAGCACTACTTGATTTCTAAGGGCTGCTTAATATTCCATCATAAGGATGTGCCAGTCTATTATTAATAGTCATTTAGGTTGTTTTTGTTCTTTTACATAGGACACATCAGTAAATATGTTTGTATGACATATTTGTATCTGTACAACTCAATAGGTGTTGACTTCTTCTTGTAAGCTTATATTGCATAACTTTATGACAATGCAAATATTGACCAGAAGCAGACGAAAAGGATAGAATGGAAATATAGCTTATTCAGGACTTGTGTATGCTCTAGAGGTCTTTTTGATGCTTTTACAAATGCTATGTCTCATGTTTCTTATGTTTCAGACTATTGTGTACTGCAGCCTCTTCTTGGGCCTTTTTCCTGGAGGCCCAAGGAGTGATGGATGGTTACCATTTGCAATATTGATTCATATGGCACTCATTTGGCTTTTGACAGGTTGTTTATAAGAATAATGACATCCGTCTGGAGCTGTCTCGCCTGGCCCGGATTGGAGATACCAAGATGAAAATCTATGGTGAAGTTGTATTCAAGTGTGAGAATGTGGCCACACTGGACCCCATCAACTTCGAGACCCCAGAGGCTTATATAAGTTTGCCCAAATGGAACACCAAACGCATGGGTTCCATCTCCTTTGACTTCCGCACCACTGAGCCAAACGGCCTGATCCTCTTCACTCATGGCAAGCCCCAAGAGAGGAAGGATGTTCGGAGCCAGAAGAACACCAAAGTGGATTTCTTTGCTGTAGAACTCCTTGATGGCAATCTGTACCTGCTGCTGGACATGGGCTCTGGCACCATTAAAGTGAAAGCCACTCAGAAGAAAGCCAACGATGGGGAATGGTACCATGTGGACATTCAGCGAGATGGAAGATCAGGTAGGAAGAGTTTGGGTATGTCATTGAGAACTGAGGAAAACTCTGGTTTTTTAGTTTGTTTCCTGGCTTTATATATTTTATTGTAATTTTTGCACTTGCATGATTGCAGATTATTTTGCTGCTCTCTTTAATGGTTATTGTAAGATATGTTTGGAACAAGACACCTGCCTCCTCAAAGGCTCACATTTTCCTCTCATCTCCCCTGTCGCTCACTGCACAATCATCTGAGTGATACTGTCAAGACCCTGAAGCTAAGGATCGATTTTCAAGGATCCATTTCCACAGCTACCAAAGCAGCTGTCATGTCACTAGTGTGATGGTTCTCCTTCCTCTTCTTCTCCTTTATCTCATCACTATGGAAACCAATTATGACATCACAGATGCTGCATTACAAGATAACTATGTAGGGTTAACTTCACTCTGTAAAGCTTTATGCAACAATACACCCCCAATAACTGGAAAAAGTCATGTTTCAGGGAAAAATTATGACAAGAAAAGGCAAATTGATTTTTCCTGAAGTCACATTCAATTTAAAGCCTTCCTTTGGTGTAAAAGCCTATATTCCACTTTTGCTCATACCTCACTAACTCTCCCTTTCTCTTCATAACCTTTTACTTTTGGTTTAAATGGCTTTGTTTGTTTCTGCAGTCACAGACCAAACAAGCTAACCCCAGGCAGTACATAGCCACTCTGGAATAGTAACAGAAAGAGAGAGGAGGAAAAAAAAAAAAAAAGCACTCCCCAAAAAACCCTAAACAAACAAACAAAAAAAACACACACACAATACAAACAGAGAGTTTTTGAATGCCGAATAGCCTCTCCAGTTTCCTATGGACATGTGGCAACATAGGTCATATTCTGTGCCATCAGAAAGGGCATTTCACCTGGAGTACTAATTAGAGCATTTGAATTTCACACTTATTTCCTGATTCTCTATTTAGGTGGTGTTATACTTGAGAAGAATCTTGGCTATATTTGCCATAGTTTTTAAGTGTTCACTCCAGACATGTGATTTGGACATTGCCTTTCTAGGTGCATTTGACTAACAAAAGAAAGTAATAGCCCCCCACTTCCCCTAAAAGGCTATAGCCATGAACAGCTGAATTTTAAGGATATGGCTTTTCTGCATAATTTCAGAGCTAGAGGGTGATGGTGATGAGCAATGCTGCCCTTAGGAAGAGCTAGATGGGTTTTGTGGGGAGGGCAGACGGGTGGCAGATTGTCGCTCTACATGGTTTATTGCCCAGTAGGATGCTTTATTGATTGTCTGAAATATGATCAGAAGCAGGAGGCATCAAATTAAATGTGCTTTTTGAGCAGGAATGAATAGTTTGTGCTTTTTAAACAGAAAAATACACAAAAAATAATTTCTTTGGAGGCTGAACCTTTCTTTCTTTCTTTCTTTCTTTCTTTCTTTCTTTCTTTCTTTCTTTCTCTCTCAGTTTATCCTTAAACTGTCAGCAGGGGTGGAGTTAGAAAGCTGTCCAAGAATTATAAAGGAAATACTCCTGTTGGGTTTTAAAACCATGCATTTTGGGTCCCAGGAGTTGGGTCATGGTTGATGGGTTTCATGATTGACTAACTCTGACCCTGACAATGCTTAAAGGTTACCTGTCTGTGTCACAGACAGAACACGTAGAATTGTTGTATATCTATTTCTGTTTATTTCAAACACTTACTACTTTTTAAAGCATGACATGTTGTTTTGTTAGAACCACCAGTGGGCCCATCTTTGTCAAATAGGTTTGAATTACAGAAGCCTTGAATTTCATACCTGGGAGCTATAGCTTGACCAGTACTTGAAATACCTATAAAGGTCACCAAATCCTATAAAAATTTACTAGACTGAAAAATATTTGTCCTGTAAAAGAAATGTAACATGAAATTTTAATATGACCTATTCAACTTCATTTCTTTATGGAAATATTTTCTAATACATTGTTCTTAGTTATACTTAAATGAATAATTATAAAAACATTAGTGTATCTAAGTATGGTGCCTCCTTCCTGCTCATCCTGAAGAGTAACACGATTGAGAGGTGATCTACAAAAACTTTTATTTAATTTAGTATAATGCCCTCTAGATCCATGTCCATTCATCTTGTCTCAAATGATAAGATTTCATTCATTTTCATATCTGAATAATATTCCATTATTAATATGTATCAGACCTTCTTTACCCAATCATCTACTGATGGTCACTTAGGTTGTTTCCATATCTTGGTTATTATAAATAACGAAGGGATTAAGAAGTACAAATTGGTAGCCACAGAATAGTCATGGGGATGTAAAGCATGGCATAGGAAATATAGTCAATAATATTATAATACCTATGTATGGTGCCAGGTGGGTATTAAGCTTATGGGGGAATCACTTCATAAATTATATAAATGTCTAGCCACTGTACTGTACACCAGAAATTAACATAAACTTATATTTAATATCAACTGTAATTGAAAAATAAATAAAATGAATCATAAAGAAAAATAAAAACTTTTATGATCAGTCCCAATTGGGCAATAGATTCTTAAAACTTGAGAAATGTTTGTAAAACAGCTGTGGTCACACTCAGAGAATAAATAGGTTTGCCTCAGGGTGTCTTTAAGGCTCCCATATTTAAATTTGTTCTGGTTCTTGTCTTATTTGTCAGTAGATGTTCCTGCCTACTAGCTGGTAATCAGAGTA